>NC_069413.1:30715522-30755522 GCF_026875155.1 Cherax quadricarinatus
CAACTTGTCTGGGCCCACAGCCTTTTCTTGGTCAAGTGATTTAAGAAGGAAATGCACCTCCTCCTGCCTTATTGTCACCACTGACAGTTTTGACACAGTTCTTGCAGCTAGCCAAGGAGGGTCCCTTGCTGGATCAGGAACTTGCATTTTGGTAGCAAAGTGTTCAGCAAAGAGGTCTGCCTTCTCTTGACTACTAGTAGAGGTGGTCCCATCCTGTCGATTTAGAGGTGGAATAAGTTCATCAGGCAGATAACCTTGTCTGTCCTTGACCAGGGACCACCAAGTTTTGGAGCCTGCCCTACCTGATGCTAACTTTCTTTTAGTGTCCACCTCTCCTCTCTCTCTCTCTCTCTCTCTCTCTCTCTCTCTCTCTCCCTTACACCCCCTTCATAAAATATAATCAATTAGTAGGAAGCACACACTGGATATTAATCCATGTTTACACATCATCATGTAGTATTCTCTTATCCCAGTTAGTCTTGTAATACAATCTTACACTGTTCTTTCTTTGTAAGATAGCTATACCCAGAATATTCAACATAATACATAGTTTTGTTTGAGAATAGAGGGGTAGATGTATGTTGAGTCAGTGAGGGTGCGACACAACGCATAGTGCGCGCCAGCTGGAGTAGTATCCCCTCTATGAGACGGTCAGCGTATAGAAAACGGGAGTGGAAGGTATGTGTGTGTGTGTGTGTACTCACCTAGTTGTACTCACCTAGTTGAGGTTGCAGGGGTCAAGTCCGAGCTCCTGGCCCCGCCTCTTCACTGGTCGCTACTAGGTCACTCTCCCTGAACCGTGAGCTTTATCATACCTCTGCTTAAAGCTATGTATGGATCCTGCCTCCACTACATCGCTTCCCAAACTATTCCACTTCCTGACTACTCTGTGGCTGAAGAAATACTTCCTAACATCCCTGTGATTCATCTGTGTCTTCAACTTCCAACTGTGTCCCCTTGTTGCTGTGTCCAATCTCTGGAACATCCTGTCTTTGTCCACCTTGTCAATTCCTCTCAGTATTTTGTATGTCGTTATCATGTCCCCCTATCTCTCCTGTCTTCCAGTGTCGTCAGGTTGATTTCCCTTAACCTCTCCTCGTAGAACATACCTCTTAGCTCTGGGACTAGTCTTCTTGCAAACCTTTGCACTTTCTCTAGTTTCTTCACGTGCTTGGCTAGGTGTGGGTTCCAAACTGGTGCCGCATACTCCAATATGGGCCTAACGTACACGGTGTACAGGGTCCTGAACGACTCCTTATTAAGATGTCGGAATGCTGTTCTGAGGTTTGCTTGGCGCCCATATGCTGCAGCAGTTATTTGGTTGATGTGCGCTTCAGGAGATGTGCCTGGTGTTATACTCACCCCAAGATCTTTTTCCTTGAGTGAGGTTTGTAGTCTCTGGCCCCCTAGACTGTACTCCGTCTGCAGCCTTCTTTGCCCTTCCCCAATCCTCATGACTTTGCACTTGGTGGGATTGAACTCCAGGAGCCAATTGCTGGACCAGGTCTGCAGCCTGTCAAGATCCCTTTGTAGTTCTGCCTGGTCTTCGATCGAATGAACTCTTCTCATCAACTTCACGTCATCTGCAAACAGGGACACTTCAGAGTCTATTCCTTCCGTCATGTCGTTCACAAATACCAGAAACAGCACTGGTCCTAGGACTGACCCCTGTGGAACCCCGCTGGTCACAGGTGCCCACTCTGACACCTCTCCACGTACCATGACTCGCTGCTGTCTTCCTGACAAGTATTCCCTGATCCATTGTAGTGCCTTCCCTGTTATCCTTGCTTGGTCCTCCAGTTTTTGCACCAATCTCTTGTATGGAACTGTGTCAAACGCCTTCTTGCAGTCCAAGAAAATGCAATCTACCTACCCCTCTCTTTCTCTCTCTCTCTTGTCTTGCTGCTGTCACCATGTCATAGAACTCCAGTAGGGTTGTGACAGGATTTGCCATCACTGAAACCATGTTGGTTCTTGTTAAGATCATTCCTTTGTAGGTGTTCCACCACTCTTCTCCTGATAATCTTCTCCATGACTTTGCATACTATACATGTCAGTGACACTGGTCTGTAGTTTAATGCTTCATGTCTGTCTCCTTTTTTAAAGATTGGGACTACATTTGCTGTCTTCCATGCCTCAGGCAATCTCCCTGTTTCGAAAGATGTATTGAATATTGTTGTTAGGGGTGCACATAGTGCCTCTGCTCCCTCTCTCAATACCCATGGGGAGATGTTATCTGGCCCCATTGCCTTTGAGGTATCTAGCTCACTCAGAAGCCTCTTCACTTCTTCCTCGGTTGTGTGCACTGTGTCCAGCACTTGGTGGTGTGCCCCACCTCTCCGTCTTTCTGGAGTCCCTTCTGTCTCCTCTGTGAACACTTCTTTGAATCTCTTGTTGTGTGTGTGTGTGTGGGGTGTGTGTGTGTGTGTGGTGTGTGTGGGGTGTGTGTGTGTGTGTGTGTGTGTGTGTGTGTGTGTGTGTGTGGGATGTGTGTGTGTGTGTGTATGTGTGTGTGTGGTGTGTGTGTGTGTGTGTGTGTGTGTGGTGTGTGTGTGTGTGTGTGTGTGTGTGTATGTGTGTGTGTGTGTGCGTGTGTGTGTGTGTGTGTGTGTGTGTGTGTGTGTGTGTGTGTGTGTGTGTGTGTGTGTGTGTGTGTGTGTGTGTGTGTGTGTGTGGTTGTGTTTTTGTTTTGTGTGTATGTGTGTGTGTGTGTATGTATGTATGTGTGTGTGTGTGTGCATGGTTTGTGTGTGTATGTGTGTGTATGTGTGTGTATGTGTGTGTATGTGTGTGTGACACACACACACACACGCACTACCCTTGAGAATGCTAGAGCGAGAAAGATGCTGCTGACAGTTGCCCGTCTTGTGGTACAATAGCTGCCCTCTCAGCATCCGCTAAGATGACCCCAGGCGAGGCAGTTTTAAAAACATTGTTTCTCAACACAGATGAAGTACAGTATTTCCTGGCATATAAGTCGCACATTTTTTCCCACAAAAAGTCTTCAAAAATCAGCCTGCGTCTTATATGCCCGGAAAAGCGGTAGATGAGTTGTCAGTACACTGATGAGTAACTCATCAATAAGTATTAGTTACTAGAGGAACTTTCTGATGGTTTTTAGTCCATGCTGAGCCATTGTCAAGTTACGACTCAGGCGAGTGGAGAAGAGAAGGTTGAAGAATAATATGAGAGTGGAGAAGGGAGGAAAGTAGTGGTGGTAGTAGTAATGGTGGTAGTAGTGGTGGTAGTAGTGGTGGTAGTAGTAATGGTGGTAGTAGTGGTGGTAGTAGTGGTGGTAGTAGTGGTGGTAGTAGTAATGGTGGTAGTAGTGGTGGTAGTAGTGGAGGCAGTAGTTGTGGTAGTAGTGGTGGTAGTAGTGGTGGTAGTAGGTGGTAGTAGTAATGGTGGTAGTAGTGGTGGTAGTAGTGGTGGTAGTAGTAATGGTGGTAGTTGTGGTGGTAGTAGTGGAGGCAGTAGTGGTGGTAGTAGTGGTGGTAGTAGTGGTGGTAGTAGTGGTGGTGGTAGTAGTGGTGGTAGTAGTGGTGGTAGTAGTAGTGGTGGAAGTAGTGGTGGTAGTATTAGTGGTGGTAGTAGTAGTGGTGGTAGTAGTGTGGTGGTAGTAGTGTGTAGTATAGTGGTGGTAGTAGTAGTGGTGGTAGTAGTGGTGGTAGTATAGTGGTGTTAGTAGTGGTGGTAGTATTGTGGTGGTAGTAGTGGTGGTAGTATTAGTGGTGGTAGTATTAGTGGTGGTAGTATTAGTGGTGGTAGTATAGTGGTGGTAGTATTAGTGGTGGTAGTATTAGTGGTGGTAGTATTAGTGGTGGTAGTAGTGGTGGTAGTATTTAGTGGTGTTATTAGTGGTGGTAGTATTAGTGGTGGTAGTAGTGGTGGTAGTATTAGTGGTGGTAGTATTAGTGGTGGTAGTATTAGTGGTGGTAGTAGTAGTGGTGGTAGTATGTGGTGGTAGTATTAGTGTGGGTATGGTGGTAGTAGTGGTGTAGTATTAGTGGTGGTAGTATTAGTGGGGGTAGTATAGTGGTGGTAGTAGTGGTGGTAGTATTAGTTGTGGAAGTATTAGTGGTAGTAGTATTAGTGGTGGTAGTAGTAGTGGTGGTAGTAGTGGTGGTAGTATTAGTGGTGGTAGTAGTGGTATGTAGTATTAGTGGTGGTAGTATTAGTGGGGGTAGTAGCAGTGGTGGTAGTAGTGGTGGTAGTATTAGTGTGGTAGTATTAGTGGTGTAGTATTAGTGGTGGTAGTAGTAGTGGTGGTAGTAGTGGTGGTAGTATTAGTGGTGGTAGTAGTGGTTGTAGTATTAGTGGTGGTAGTATTAGTGGGGGTAGTAGCAGTGGTGGTAGTAGTGGTGGTAGTATTAGTGGTGGAGTATTAGTGGTGGTAGTATTAGTGGTGGTAGTAGTAGTGGTGGTAGTAGTGGTGGATATTATGTGAGGTGGGTAGTATTAGTGGTGGTAGTATTAGTGGGTGGTAGTAGTAGTGGTGGTAGTAGTGTGTGAAGTATTAGTGGTGTAGTATTAGTGGTGGTAGTAGTAGTGGTGGTTAGTGAATAGTGGTGGTAGTAGTGTGGTGGTAGTATTAGTGGTCGTAGTAGTGGTGGAATGTGTTAAGTGTGTGTAGTAGTGGTGGATAGTTGTATAGTGGTGGTAGCAGTGTGGTAGTTAGTAGTGTGGTGAGTTTAGTGGTGGTAGTAGTGTGTAGGTGGTAGGTAGCAGTGGTGGTAGAAGTAGTTATGGTAGTAGTTAGTGGTATAGTAGTAGTAAGTTTGTAGTAGTAGTTAATAATAGTGTGTAGTAGTAGGTAATTTGGTAGTGGTTTGTTAGTAGTAATAGTAGTAGCAGTAGTCGTAGTAGTGGTAGCAGTAGTCGTAGTAGTGGTAGAAGTAGTCGTAGTAGTGGTAGCAGTAGTCATAGTAGTGGTAGCAGTAGTCGTAGTAGTGGCAGCAGTAGTCGTAGTAGTGGTAGCACTAGTCGTTGTAGTAGCAGCAGTAGTCGTAGTAGTGGCAGCAGTAGTCGTAGTAGTGGCAGCAGTAGTCATAGTAGTGACAGCAGTAGTCGTAGTAGTGACAGCAGTAGTCGTAGTAGTGACAGCAGTAGTCATAGTAGTGACAGCAGTAGTCGTAGTAGTGACAGCAGTAGTCGTAGTAGTGGTAGATGAAATAAGACATAAATGTTATAGTGATCACTGTGAGTGATGCTGCGTGTTGATGATGCCTTGTGACTCTCACAGTTATGTGCACCTGAGTGCACACCTCTCTCCCCCTCTCCCCCTCTCTCCCCCTCTCCCCTCTCTCCCCCCTCTCCCCCTCTCTCCCCCTCTCTCCCCCTCTCTCCCCCTCTCTCCCACCTCTCCCTCTCCCCCCTCTCTCCCCCTCTCCTCTCCCCTTCTCCCCTCTCTCCCCCCCCTCCTCTGGGAAATTTTTAAAAAAACCTTTTTTTCCCTATTCCCCCCCTTGGGGGTTTGGGGTTTATTTTTTAAAAAAATTTCTTTCTTTTTCCCCTTTTTAAAAATTTCCCCCCCCTGGTTTTTTCCTTCCCCTTTTCCTTCCCAATAATTACCCTTTTAAAAAAGCAAAAGAGAGGGAGAGAGGAAGAGGAAGAGAGAAGAATGAAGAGGGGAGAGAGGAAAAAGAGAGATAAAAAGAAGATAGGGGAAGCAGAAAATTAAAGGGGAAAGGGGGTCGATAGTGGGTGAAAAAGAAAAGAAGTGCCCCCTTTATACCTCTTTAAAATCTTTTCCACATTTGGCAGAGGAAAATTTCCCCCCCTCTGGTTTACTAACCCCCCCCTCTTTTCTTTATTTTCCCCCAATTTTTCCCCCTCTCTCCCCCTCTCCCCTCTCCCCCCCTCCCCCCCCCTCCCCCCCTCTCCCCCTCTCCCCCCTTCCCCCTCTCCCCCCCTCTCCCCCCCCCTAAACCATCTTTCCCCCCCTTTCCCCTTTTTTCAACCTTTTTTTTTTTTCCCCTTCCCCCGTTCCCCCTTTTTTTTTTCTCTCCCCTTTTTTTTGGGGCCCCCCTTTATTTTTTTCCAAATTTTCTTCTTCCTCTATTTTTATTTTCCCCCCGGGGGGGCCCCCCCATTCCTTTCCAAATTTTCCCCCCAATGAAATTTTTTTAATTTTTAAAGCCAAAAGGGAAAAGGGAAGGGAAAAGAAAAAAGAGGGGAGAGAAGGGGAAAAGAGGAAGGAAAATAATGGCAGAAAATTAGGGGGGGGGTTAGAAGGTGGGTGTAAAAGAGATCTCCCCCCTTAATCCCCCCTTCATTTACCCTTTATCACCGGGTTTTAAAAGGAAAAATTCTGTGGGGGAATTTAACCCAATTCCTGTTTTTGGGGAAGGTTTCCTGTAAGTTACTGCTTTCTTCTTCCGATCCTCCTGTCTTTTTACTGCCCCCTTTTCCCATTCCCCTGCCCTTGAATCTTCGTTCTATCTTTTAAAAACCTTCCATTTTGTAAAAGCAATACAGCCCTGGCTTAATACGGGGTTATACAAGGGGCCCTTTTTAAAGTGTTAATTTTTCCTGCCTTCTTAAAGGGTAGGTTAGTAATACCTGGGCCTTTTTCCTTGAAATATGTTTATTACTAACCTTCCAAAAAAGTGGGGGTTTAAAAAGTTCCCCAAAAGTTAAACCCGCCTTAAAGGTACTTTTAAGAAATATCCCTCTGTTTTAAGGGTAGCTGTCAGTTAACGCATAAACCCCTGTTTTGAAGGTAGCTTTTAAAAGTTAAACTAGCAGGGGAAGGGTTTCCTGCCCATTGTACAGCAAAAACAAACCCGTCTTAAAGGGGTAACGGGTCATTGTACACCAGTATCCCACCTGTCTTAAAGGGAAAGCGTAGTATACTAGTTTTTTAAAAGGTAGCTGTCAGTGTACAGCAGTATACTACCCTTTTTTTTAAGGTGCTGCCCAGGATCAGCATAAACCACCTGCCCCTTAAAGGGAAACTGTCAGTATACTAGCTTAAAGGACTGTCATTTGGAAAACACCCATTAAACTTAGCCCTGTCTTAAAAGGTATTTGTTAGGAAACAACCTTTTATATTTTAGCCCGGGTCTTAAAGGTAGCTGTTATATACAAACCTGTCTTGAAAAAACTGTCAGTGTACGAAAGAAAACCCCCCCCCCTTTTAAAAAAAAGCCGTCTTAAGGTAGCGCAGTTCAGCAATCCCAGCCTGCCCCTTAAAGGTAGCTGTCAGTTACTAGTTAAAATTCCTGAAAAGATATACAGCCTTTCTTGAAGAACTTTCATTAACCCCGGGTTCTTAATTGAAGCTTTTAGTATCACCCGCAAAAACCAGTGTTTTGAAACACCCTGTCAATGGAAACAGAGAAAAACCCACCGTCTTGAAGGAGCTGTCAGATACTACCTTTTGAAGGGATTGTCGAGTATACTAGCCGTCGGGAAGGCTGCGGGGTCCCAATCCCACCCTGTCTTGAAGGGGCTTTTAAGTAAAACCCCCCTTGTCTTAAGAAAACGCTGTCAGAAAAACCAGCCTTTCTTAAGGAACTGCCCCTTTTTCCAACCCGGGGTCTTGAAAGTTAGTTCCAGTTTGAAACTTAATTTTCACTTCTCAGTAAAACCCAGCCTGTTTTCAAAGGGCACTTCCCAGAAAACCTGGGTTTGTTTTTGAAGGTAGCTTTTCAGATCATCAGATCCACCCTTGTTTTGAAGAGGGGTTTCCATAAAAGAGAAAAGGCAACCCCCTTTTAAAGGGGAAAACTGCCACTCACCATAAATTTATATCCCAAGCCTGCCCTTGGGAAGGCTGCTGCCCCAGAAAAAAGGCCCAAGCCTGTCTTAAAGGAAGCTGTAAAATTTAATCCCACCTGTCTTAAAGGGCAGCTGTCATTTACCACCTTTTCCTTAAAGACTGTAAGTATCCAAACCCTGTCTAAAGGTGCTGTAAAATAAACCAGCCTGTCTTGACGGAGCTTCAGTAAACCCCGTCCAAAGCAGCTTTTCAGTATACTACCCTTGTCTTGAAGGGAAGTTTTCAGTGTACTAATTTGGGGCCTTTTGTTTTTGAAGGATGCTTCAAATACCACCCTTTTTTAAAACGTTAGCCGTAAATAAAACCACCCCTTCTTGAAGGGGCCCCCCGAGTAAACAAAAGCCTTCTTAAAGGAACTGTCAGTATACAACCCTTTCTTAAGGCAGCTGTCAGTTTATACCCCGGTTTTGGGAAGGACCGTCTTTATCCCACTGTCTTAAAGGCGCTGTAAATAACCAGCCTTTTCTTGAAGGAAAGCTGTCAGTATCCCAGCCTGTTTTTAAGGGCGGCTGTAAAAAAACCACCTGTCTTGAAACACTTTCAGTTACCCCTGTCTTAAAGGGCGCTTAAATATACCAGCCTTTTCTTAAAGGGAACTGTCAGTATACCACCCTTGTTTTGAAGGCAGCTTTCGGGATACTACCTTTTTGGAAGGGAAGCTGTCATTATCCCCGCCGGGTCTTAAAGGAACTGTCGGGTAAACAAAACCTGCCCAGGAAGGCAGCTTCAAATATTTTCCTGTTTTAAGGCAGCGTAAGGTACCAGCCGTCTTAAGGAGCTGCCAAAAAACCACCTTTTCTTGAAGGCACTGTAAATATCCCGGGGCCTGTTTTTAAAAATTCCCCTGTCAGAAATACCGGGCCTGTCATAAAAGGCAGTTTCAGAAAACCCGGGCCCTGTTTTGGGAAGGGAAACTGCCCAGTATACCAGCTTGTTTTAAAGGAGCTGCCCTGTATCCCACCCTTGTCTTGATAGGGCTGTCAGTATCCCAGCCTGCCCTTAAAGGTTTTTGTCATTTCCCGGCATTTTTGGGAAAGGCGCTTTCATTAAAAAAAAAAAAACTGGGCCTTTGAAGGAGCGTCAGTAACGGGCGTCTTGAAGGGCCTGTCGTTCCCCGGGCCGTCAAGGAAAGTTGCAAAAATAACTGGCTGTTTTAAAGGTTTGCTGTCAGTAAACACCGGGTTTGAAGCAGCTGTCGTAAAATACCCGTCTTGAAGGAAACGGGTCCTTATCCCACCCTTGCCCCTTAAAGGTTTGTTTGTCGTAAAACCACCCTTGTTTTTAAAGGGGGCTGTCTTTATCCCCCGCCGTCTTGAAGGTTGCTGTCAGTGACAGGCTGCCCTTAAAGGGGCACCCTGTCAGTTTTTACCGGGGGCTGTCTTGAAGGTACCCTGTCAGTAAAAAAACCTTTCTTAAAAGGCCCCCCTGTCAGTAAACTAGGCATTTTAAAAGGTTGCTGTCCGAAAAAATAGGCTGTTTTGAAAGGTTGCTGTCAGATACAAGGCACCTTGAAGGCACCTGGTCATTATACTGGGCGGGCTTGAAGGCAGCTGTCAGTTTACCAGCCTGTCTTGAATTTTTCTTCAAAACCCACCCTGCCTTGAAGGGCGGCCAGTATCCCCAGCCTGTCTTGAAGGTTTTTCCATTTAACTGGGCCGCCCTTGAAGAGCTGCCCAGTAAAACCAAGGCCTGCCCTTTGGAAGGTAGCTGTCAGAAATAAAAGGCTTTTCTTAAAGGGGTTTTTGTCAGTAAACTAAGTGGCTTGGGGGCCGGGCAGTAAAATAGGCTTCAAAAAGGTTCCCTGTCAGTAAAACCACGCCTTGAAGGCAGCTGTCAGTAAAACCCCTGGGTTTTCTTAAGGGCTGTCATAAAACCACCCTTGTCTTAAAGGGGCGCTTTCCCAGTTAAAACTAAACCCCCGGGTTTTTTAAAGGGTTTGCTTCATTATCCCCAAAAAAGGGGGCTTTTTTTTAAAAGGTTTTCCTGTCAGTTACTGGCTTTTTGAAGGGCTTTTCAGTTACAAAGGCCTTTGAAGGGCTGTAAATTAACTACCCTGTCTTAAAGGTTGCTGCATTTAAAACTAGGTTTTCGGGAAGGGGCTGCCCAGTTACTAGGGCGTTTTAAAAGGGTTGCGGGTCAGTAAACTGGGTTTTGTCTTGAAGGCAGCATTCAGAAAATTTTAACTGTCAAAAAGGGTTTGCTTTCAAAAACAGGCGTCTTGAAGGTTTCTGTCAGTTACTAGGCGTCTTAAAGGGCCCCTTGTCAGTGTATTTAAGGCTTTTGAATTTGGGCTGTCATTTCCCCAGGTTTGTTTTAAAAGGTTGCTGTCAGTTACGGGGCTGTCTTAAGGTTGCTGTCAGTATCTGGGCGGGCCCCTTAAAAGGGTTGCTGCAGTATCCTAGGCCGTCTTAAAGGGGCCTGTCAGTATCCCTAGTGTTTTTAAAAGGTTTTTTGCATTTATACTGGGCTGTCTTAAAGGGGTTGCGGTCAGTATACTGGGCTGTCTTAAAGGGCAGCTGTCGGGGTTACTAGGCTGTTTTTTGAATTTTGCGTCAGTTACAAGGGTAGGGGGTCTTGGGCGCTTATTTATTGGGCGCTTGAAGGTTGCTGCCCCCGTAAATTTGGGCCTGTCAAAAAGGTTGCTGTCAGTAAAACCAAAGGCTGTCTTAAGGGGGCTGTCAGTAAACAAGTGTCTTAAAAGGGTTTTGCTGTCAGAAAACTGGGCGTCTTAAAGGTTTTGCTGCCCGTATACGGGGCTTCTTAAAGGGCAGCGTCAGTAAAACAAGGCTGTCTGAAAAAACCCTGTCATATACTAGGCGTCTTGAAGGTTCGTCATTATACAAAGGCTGTCTTAAAAGGGGCTGCCAGTATACAAGGCTTGTTTTAAAAGGGGTTCTGTCAAATACAACGGGTTCCCAAAAAAGGTTTTTTCCCAGTAATGTTGCCCCTTAAGGGGGGGTGGGGGAGCCCCAAGGCGGAAAATTTTAAAAATGTCAAAAGGTTGTTTTCCCGAAACTCTTGTTTGGGGAGGTTAAGTTTGTTGGTTTTGGGGGAATTTAAAAGGGTTTTTGGTTTGGGATTTAAGTGGGGGGGAAAAGGTTGTTGTGGTTTGGGTGTTTGTTTTTTGGGGGGAAAAAAGTTGGGGTTTTTTTTTAAATTGTGGGTTTTTTGGGAGGGGAAATTAAAAATTTTAGGGAGGTTAAGTTTGTTTTTGGGGGGAGGTGAAAATTGTGGTTGTGGAGGTTAAGTTGTGGTTTTGGGGGGGTTTTAATTTTGTTTTTGGGGGGGTTTAATTGGGGTTGGTGGGGGGTTTAAAAATTTTGGTTGTGGGGGGGTTTAAGTTGTGTTGGGGAAAGGTTTTAATTGGGGTTTTGGGGGAAAGGTTTAAGGGTTTGGGGTTGGTGGGGGGGTTTTAATTTTGTGGTTTTTGGGGAGGTTAATTTTGGGGTTTTGGGGGAGGTTAAGTTGTGGTTTTGGGGGGGTTTAAAAGTTTGGGTTTGGGGGGGTTTAAAAATTTTGTGGTGGGGGGGTTTAAAATTGTGGTTTTAGGGGGGGTTTAAGTTTTGGTGGGGGGGGTTTAATTGTGTTGGGGGGAGGTTAATTTGTGTTTGGGGAGTTTAAATTTTGTGGGGGGGTTAAAAGTTGTGGTTGTGGGAGTTAAGTTGTGGGTTTGGGTGGGTTTTAAAATTTGGGGTTTGGGGGGGTTAATTGGGGTTTGGGGGGGTTAAGTTTGGTTGGGGGTTTTTAAGGGTTTTGGTTGGGGGGGGTTTTAATTTTTGTGGTTTGGGGGGGTTTTAAAGTTGGGGTTTGGGGGGGGTTTAAATTTTGTTTTGGGGAGGAAAAAAGGTTGTGGTTGTGGGGAAGTTAAGTTTTTTGGGGGTTTTTGGGGGAGGTTAATTGTGGTTTGGGGGGGTTTAAAGGTTGTGGTTTTTGGGGGGGAAAAAAGTTTTTGGTTTGGGGGAAGGTTTAAGGGTTTGGGGTTTTGGGGGGAGGTTAATTTGGGGTTATGGGGGGGTTTTAAGTTTTTTTTGGGGGGAGGTTAAGTTGTTTGGGAAAGGTTAATTTGGGTTTTGGGGGGATTTTTTTTTTTGGGGGTTTGGGGGGAGGAAAATTTTTTGGGGTTGTGGGGGGTTTAAGGGGGTTTGTGGGGAGGTTAAGTTTTTGGTTGGGGGGAGGTTAAGTTGGGTTTGTCGGGATTTAAAGTTGGGGTTGGGTGGGGAGGTTAAGTTGTGGTTATGGGGGGTTTAAATATTTTTTGGGGGGGGTTTAAAGTTTTTTTTTGGGAATTAATTTGGGGTTGGGAATAAATTGGGTTTGTGGGGGGGTTAATTTTTGGGGTTGTGAGGGGGTTAAGTTTGGTGGTTGGGGGGAGGTTAAGTTGGGGTTTGGGGGGAGGTTAATTTGTGGTTGTGGGGGGGTTTTTAAATTTGGGGTTTTGTGGGGGGGTTTAAGTTGGGTTTGGGGGGGTTTTAAGTTGTGTTTTGGGGAGGTTAAGTTTGGTTGGGAAAGTTAATTTGTGGTTTTGGGGGGTTAATTTGGGGGGGTTGTGGGGGGGTTAAGTTTTTTGGGTTGGGGGGGGTTAAAGTTGGGGTTTGGGGGGGTTAAAGTTGGGTTTGGGGGGGATTAATTTGTTTGGGGGGAGGTTAAGGTTGGTTGGGGGGGAAAAGGTTTTAAAGTGTTGGGTTGTGGGGGGTTTAAATTGGGGTTGTGGGGGGGTTATGTTTGGTTGTGGGGGGGTTTTAAGTTTTTGGTTGTGGGGGGGTTTAAAAGTTGGGGTTTTTGTGGGGGGGTTAAATTTTTGGGGTTTTGTGGGGGGTTTAATTTTGGGGTTGTGGGGGGGTTAATTTTGGGGGTTAGGGGGGTTAATTTGTGGTTGTGGGGGGGTTAAATTGGGGTTTTGGGGGGATTTTAAGGGTTGGGGTTTGGGGGGAGGTTTAAAATTGTGGTTGTGGGGGGGTTAAGGGGGGTTGTGGGGGGGTTTTAATTTTGGGGTTGTGGGGGGGTTTAAGTTGTGGTTGGGGGGAGGTTTTTTTGGGGGTTAGGGAGTTAAGGTTTTTTTGGGGGGATTTAAAAGGGGGTTTTGGGGGGGTTTTAAAGGTTTTTGGGGGGGGGTTTAATTTTGGTTGGGGGGGTTTAATTTGGGGTTTTGGGGGGGGTTTTAAATTTTTGGTTTGGGGGGGTTAATTTTTGGTTTTTGGGGGGGTTAAATTTTGTGTTGTAGGGGGTTTTAAGTTGTGGTTGTGGGGGGGTTTAATTTGGGGTTATGGGGGGGTTAAAGTTGTTTTTGTGGGGATTTAAAATTGGGGGTTTGGGGGGGTTAAAGTTGTGGTTGGGGGGAGGTTTTTTTTTGTTAGGGGGGTTAATTGGGGTTTGGGGGGGTTTTAAGTTTGGGGAGGGGGGGTTAAGTTTTTGGTTTTGGGGGGGTTTTAAGTTTTGGTTTTTTGGGGGTTAATTGTGGTTGGGGGGGGTTTAAATTTTTTGGGGGTTTTGGGGGGAGGTTAAGTTTGGTTGTGGGGGGTTAAGGGGGTTGTGGGAGGTTAATTTGGGGTTGGGGGAGGTTAATTGTGGTTATGGGGGGGGTTTAATTTTTGGGGTTTGGGGGGGTTTTAAAAGTTTGTTGGATTAAATTTGGGGGTTTGTGGGGGGTTTAATTTTTGGGGTTTGGGGAGGTTTATTTTGGGGGTTTGGAATTTTAAGTTGGGGTTGGGGGGGTTTATTTTGGGTTTTGGGGATTTTAAGTTGTGGTTGTGGGGGGTTAATTTTGGTGTTTGTGGGGGTGGTTTTTTTAGGTGGGGTTTTTAGGTTTTTTTGGGGGGTTGTGATTTTGGGGTTTGGGGGGGTGGGGGGTTAAGTTTGGGTTGGGGGGGTTTTTTTTGGGTGGGGGGAATTGTTTTGGGGGGGGTTTTTTTTTGGGTTGGGGGGGGGGAAAGGGGGGGGGGGGTTTTTGTGGGTGGGGGAAGGGGGGTGGGGGGTTTTTGGTTTGTGGTGGGGGTTTTGGTTGTGTTGGGGGGGGTTTTGGGTGGGGGTGGGTTGGGGGGGGGGTTTTTGGGTTGGGGGGGGTTGGGGGGGGGGGGGGGGTTTTTGGGTTGGGGGGGGGGTTTTTTTGGGGTTGGGGGGTTTTGGGGGGGTGTTGGGTGGGGGGTTTGGGTGGTTGGGGTTAAATTTGGGTTGTGGGGGGGGTTTTTTGGGGTTTGGGGGGTTTTTTGGGGGTGGGGGGTTTGGGGGGGGGGGGGAATATTAAAGTTTTGTTTTGGGGGGTTAATTTTTTGGTTTGGGGAGGTTAATTGGGGTTTTGGGGTTTAATTTGGGGGTGGGGTTTTTGGGGGTTTGGGGGGTTTTTGGGGTGGGGGGGGGTTGGGGGTTTGTTTTTGGTGGGGGGTTTGGTTTGTGTTTAAATGGGGGAGGGTGGTTTGGGGGGTGTTGGGGGTGGGGGGTTTTTGGGTTTGGGGGGGGGGTGGTTGTGGGGGGTTTTTGGGGGTTGGGGGGTTTTTGTTTTGGGGGGGGTTTTTGGGGGTTTGTGGGGGGTTTTTTGGGTGGGGGGGTTGGGGTTGTTGGGGGGGGGGTTTGTTGGGGGGGGGGGGTTTGGGGGGGGTTTTGGGGGTTTTGGGTTTTTTGGGGGGTTTTGGGTTGGGGGGTTTGGTGGTTTGGGGGGTTTTGGGTGGGTTTAAGGTGGGGGGGGGTTGTTTTTGGGTGGGGGGTGTTGGGGGGGGGTTTTTTGGGGTTGGGGGGGGTTTGGGGTTAGGGGGGGTTTTTGGGGGGGGGAGGGTTGGGGTTTTGTGGGGGGTTGTTGGGGGGGTTGGGGTTTTTGGGGGGTTAAATTGGGGTTTGGGGGGGGGGGGGTTTTTTTGGGGGGGGGTTTTTGGATTTTTAAATTTTGTTTTTGGGGGGTTTAAATTGGGGTGGGGGGTTAAGTTTTTTGGGGGGGTTGGGGAGTTAGGGGGGTTTGGGGGGGGGTTTTTTGTTGGGGTTTGGTGGGGGGGTTGGGGGTGGGGTTGTGGGGTGGGGGGTTGTGGGGTTTTGGGGGGGTTTTGGGTTTTGGGGGGGGGGTTTAATTTTGGGGGGGAGGGGGTTTTTGGGGGGGTGGTTTGGGGGGTTGGTTTTGGGGGGTTGGGGGGGTTTTAAGGGGGTTTTGGGGGGGTTTGTGGGTTTTGGGGGGGGTTTTTGGGGGGGGGGGGGGTTTTGGGGGTTTTGGGGTTGTGGGGGGGTTAATTTTTGTTGGGGGGAATTTGATTTGGGGGTTGGGGGGTTTTTTAAATTGTGGTTGGGGGGGTTAAGTTTGGGGGGTTTTTTAATTTTGGGGGAAGGTTCGAACACTTTGGTTTGGGGTTAAAAAAAATAGGCTGGTTTAAACTTATTTTAAACTAAAAGGGGTTTTTGGGAAAAAGGGGGGCCCAAAAGCCAACCTCCCCTTTTCCCCGCCCACCCGTATAACTATTTCCGCCCACAGTACCCAATTGGGGGGGGTCTTTGAATACTGCTGTGGTCAGCAAAAAAATGAATACAGACATGGACTCAGGCAGAAGGGTTGGGTAGTGAGTCATCTACGGGAAACACGGGTTACTGGTAACGGGTTTACAAACTTAAAAAATTTTGGGTTGTGGGGAGGTTAATTTTTTGTTGTGGGGGGGTTTAAATTTTGGGGTTTGTGGGGTTTTTAAAATTTGTGGTTGTGAGGGGGCTAAGTAGTTTTTTGGGGGATTTTAATTTAGGTGGGGATTTAAGAAAAAATCCAAAGAAAACAAACAACACACCGCACACACACCCCGCACACACACATCCCCACACACACAGGATGTTTCCAGAATTAAACAAGAAAACAAGGGGACACAGTTGGAAGCTAAAGACACAGATAAATTTCCCCGGATGGGAAGTTTTTTCCTTCAGCCACAGAGTATCTTAAAGGGGAATAGTTTGGAAGCGATTAGTGGAGGCGGATCCAAACATACTTTAAGCAGGGGTACGAAAAAAAGCCCCAGGGGGCCAGGGAGATGACCTAGTAGCGATCAGTGAAGAGGCGGGCCAGGAGCTCGGGCTCGACCCCCCGCAACCTCAACAAATTGAGTACAACTGGGTGGGGTAACACACACACACACACACACACACCAAAAAACACACAACAACATACACACACACAAAACACACAAAACACCCCACACACAACACAAACAAACCCAAAACACACACCACAAACACACACACACATACAACACACACACACAAAACACACAAACACACAAAACACACACACACACACAAACAAAACACACACACAAAACAAAAAAAAACCCCAATACACACAAACAAAATACTTACACACACACACGACAAAACACAGACGCACAAAACAGACACAAAACACACACACAGACACACACACACACCATCCCACACAAACGAAAACACACACACACACACACACACACACACACACACACACACACACTCACACACACACACACACACACACACACACACACACACACACATACACACACACACACATGGAAGGCATGGACATGATTGGAGAAAGAGACTACATTGTAGGTACAATCCAGTCCGAGAACATAAAGTAGTCATTGGAGTGATGTATAACCCACCACAGAACTGCAGGAGGCCAGAGAGGAGTACGAAGAAAACAACAGGTGAGGTGATGGGGACACGGAGGAGTAGAAGAAAACCAACAGGGTGATGTAGGAAATGGCTGAGTTGCAAAGAGAGCTCACTCGAGCAAGAGCAAAGTTACTGGTAATGGGCGATTTAACACAGGGAGATCGACTGGAAAAACCTGGGGCCACTTGGGGTCCCGAAACAGGAGAGCCAAGATGATGGATGTGGTACTGGAAAACCTCATGCTTCACATGTCAGGGACACTACCAGAGAAAGACGGGAGGTGAAGCAGCAAGACCGATCTTGTGTTCACCCTGATGATTCATACATTGAGGACATCAATACGAGAAGCCCCTTGGAGCTAGCGATACCGTGGTTCTGAGTTTTGGATAAGTAGAGCTACAAGTGGAGAAGGTAACAGGAATTGAATGGGAAAAGCCAAATTATTAAAGGGGGGACTACACAGGTATGAGGAACTTCCTGCAGAAGGTTCAGTGGGACAGAGAACTGTTAGGAAAATCAGTAAACGAGATGATGGAATATGCAACAACACAGTGCAAGGAGGCAGAGGAAAGGTTTGTTCTCAAGGGAAATAGAAATGATAGGCAGACCAAAGCGAGACCTTGGTTTACCCAAAGGTGTAGGGAGGCAAAAACTAAGTGCAACAGAGAATGGAAAAGGTACAAGAGGCAAAGGACCCAGGAAAAAACGAGATTAGTAGAAGAGCCAGAAAAAAGTATGCACAGATAAGGAGGGAGGCCCAGCGACAGTACGAGAACGACATAGCATTGAAAGCCAAGTCTGACCCGAAACTGCTGTATAGCCTCATTAGGAGGAAGACAACAGTCAAAGACCAGGTGAAAAGGCTGAGGAAAGAAGGTGGAGAACTCACAAGACACGATCAAGAGGTATGTGAGGAGCTCAATACGAGATTTAAGGAAGTATTTACAGTGGAGACAGGAAGGCCTCTGAGGGGACAGAACAGAGGGAGACACCAGCAAGGAATATACCAACAAGTGTTGGATGACATACACACAACTGAGGAGGAGGTGAAGAAGCTGCTAAAGAACATCAATACCTCAAGGGCAATGGGACCGGACAACATCTCCCCGTGGGTCGTTAGAGAGGGAGCAGATATGTTGTGCGTGCCACTTACCACAATCTTCAACACGTCCCTGGAAACTGGGCAACTACCTGAGGTATGGAAGACGGCAAATGTAGTTCCCATTTTTAAAAAAGGAGACAGAAAAGAGGCACTAAACTATAGACCTGTGTCATTGACGTGTATAGTATGCAAAATTATGGAGAAGATTATCAGGAGGAGAGTGGTGGAGCACCTGGAACGGAACAAGAGTATAAATGCCAACCAGCACGGATTCACGGAAGGCAAATCCTGTGTCACAAACCTTCTGGAGTTTTATGATAAAATAACAGAAGTAAGACAAGAGAGAGAGGGGTGGGTTGACTGCATCTTCTTGGACTGCAAGAAGGCCTTTGACACAGTTCCTCACAAGAGATTAGTGCAGAAGCTAGAGGATCAGGCGCATATAACAGGAAGGGCCCTGCAATGGATCAGAGAATACCTGACAGGGAGGCAACAACTAGTCATGGTACGTGATGAGGTATCACAGTGGGCACCTGTGACGAGCGGGGTCCCACAGGGGTCGGTCCTAGGACCAGTGCTACTTTTGGTATATGTGAACGACATGATGGAAGGGTTAGATTCAGAAGTGTCCCTGTTCGCAGATGATGTGAAGTTAACGAGGAGAATTAAATCAGATGAGGACCAGGCAGGACTTCAAAGAGACCTGGACAGACTGGACACCTGGTCCAGCAACTGGCTTCTCGAATTTAACCCCGCCAAATGCAAAATCACGAAGATCGGGGAAGGGCACAGAAAGACCGCAGACGGAGTATAGGCTAGGTGGCCAAAGACTGCAAACCTCGCTCAAGGAGAAAGATTATGGGGTGAGTATAACACCGAGCATGTCTCTGGAAACACACATCAACCAGCTAACTGCTGCAGCATATGGGCGCCTGGCAAACCTGAGAAAAGCGTTCCGATACCTTAGTAAGGAATCGTTCAAGACACTGTACACCGTGTACGTCAGGCCCATACTGGAGTATGCAGCACCTGTTTGGAACCCATACTTGATAAAGCACGTCAAGAAATTAGAGAAAGTGCAAAGGTTTGCGACAAGGTTAGTTCCAGAACTAAGGGGAATGTCCTATGAAGAAAGGTTAAGGGAAATCGGCCTGACGACACTGGAGGACAGGAGGGTCAGGGGAGACATGATAACGACATATAAAATACTGCGCGGAATAGACAAGGTGGACAAAGACGGGATGTTCCAGGGATGGGACACAGAAACAAGAGGTCATAATTGGAAGTTGAAGACTCAGATGAGTCAAAGGGATGTTAGGAAGTATTTCTTCAGTCATAGAGTAGTCAGGCCATGGAATAGCCTAGAAAGTGACGTAGTGGAGGCAGGAACCATACATAATTTTAAGACGAGGTATGATAAAGCTCATGGAGCAGGGAGAGAGAGGACCTAGTACCAACCAGTGAAGAGGTGGGGCCAGGAGCTATGAATCGACCCCTGTAACCACAAATAGGTGAGTACAAGTAGGTGAGTACACACGCACACACACACACACACACACACACACACACACACACACACACACACACACACACACACACACACACACACACACACACGCGCACACACACACACACACACACACACACACCCACCACACACACACCCACACACACACACACACACACACACACACACACACACACACACACACACATGCATCATGGCCGGCAATGTTGCCAACACATCCTACGCCTGGCAACCTACATCACCAGCTGATCTTTGTTTACACTGAATATAAACAAACATCAGCTGTTATATCTGGCCCTGAATTTCCCTCCCTCTTATAAATATGAATTGGATTTAGAGCTCTTTGTGATTTGGTCACATTTATCAAGATTTTGGCTCTTGCTGGGCAGGTATATTGGGTTAATTTGAGCAATGGGAATTTTTGACGGATTTTTAATTTCAAGGCTTTTCGTTTTATGTGTTCGTTTAATTTGCGAATTTTCGCGTCAGTGCAATGTGAAGTTTTTATATTAGCTTCTTGTGTTTTGGGGTATTTTTGCGAGTGTACTCACCTATTTGTGGTTGCAGGGGTCGAATCTTAGCTCCTGGCCCCGCCTCTTCACTGGTTAATACTGGGTCCTCTCTCTCCCTGCTCCATGACTTTATCATACCTCGTCTTTAAAAATAGTAGTTCCTGCCTCAACTACGTGCTTTTTCATGTTTGCCGGGGCCCCCTATTTTCCCCAGTTAGCTGGTTGAGGTGCTTCCGAGACATGCTCGGGTTATACCACCCCCAAGATCTTTTCCTTGATGGGTTTGCATTTTGGCACCCGCCCATACTCTGTCTGTGGTCTTCTGGCCCTTCCCCTTGTGTTTTGTAGTTTGTGTGTACTCACTCACCTAGTTGTACTCACCTAGTTGAGGTTGCATGGGTCGAGTCCAAGCTTCTGGCCCCACCTCTTCACTGGTCGCTACTAGGTCACTCTCCCTGAACCTTGAACTTTATCATACCTCTGCTTAAACCTATGTATGGATCCTGCCTCCACTACATCGCTTCCCAAACTATTCCATTTCCTGACTACTCTGTGGCTGAAGAAATACTTCCTAACATCCCTGTGATTCATCTGTGTCTTCAACTTCCAAATGT
Source organism: Cherax quadricarinatus (assembly GCF_026875155.1). Classification (NCBI taxonomy): domain Eukaryota; kingdom Metazoa; phylum Arthropoda; class Malacostraca; order Decapoda; family Parastacidae; genus Cherax; species Cherax quadricarinatus. Next base: position 30,735,672 of record NC_069413.1, read on the forward strand.
GTCCCTTTGTTGCTGTGTCCAATCTCTGGAACATCCTGTCTTTGTCCACCTTGTCAATTCCTCTCAGTATTTTGTATGTCGTTATCATGTCCCCCCTATCTCTCCTGTCCTCCAGTGTCGTCAGGTTGATTTCCCTTAAACCTCTCCTCGTAGGACATACCTCTTAGCTCTGGGACTAGTCTTGTTGCAAACCTTTGCACTTTCTCTAGTTTCTTCACGTGCTTTGCTAGGTGTGGGTTCCAAACTGGTGCCGCATACTCCAATATGGGCCTAACGTACACGGTGTACAGGGTCCTGAACGATTCCTTATTAAGATGTCGGAATGCTGTTCTGAGGTTTGCTAGGCGCCCATATGCTGCAGCAGTTATTTGGTTGATGTGCGCTTCAGGAGATGTGCCTGGTGTTATACTCGCCCCAAGATCTTTTTTCCCTTGAGTGAGGTTTGTAGTCTCTGGCCCCCTAGACTGTACTCCGTCTGCGGTCTTCTTTGCCCTTCCCCAATCTTCATGACTGCACTTGGTAAGGTTGAACTCCAGGAGCCAATTGCTGGACCAGGTCTGCAGCCTGTCCATATCCCTTTGTAGTTCTGCCTGGTCTTCGATCGAATGAATTCTTCTCATCAACTTCACGTCATCTGCAAACAGGGACACTTCAGAGTCTATTCCTTCCGTCATGTCGTTCACAAATACCAGAAACAGCACTGGTCCTAGGACTGACCCCTGTGGGACCCCGTTGGTCACAGGTGCCCACTCTGACACCTCGCCACGTACCATGACTCGCTGCTGTCTTCCTGACAGGTATTCCCTGATCCATTGTAGTGCCTTCCCTGTTATCTCTGCTTGGTCCTCCAGTTTTTGCACTAATCTCTTGTGTGGAACTGTGTCAAACACCTTCTTGCAGTCCAAGAAAATGCAATCCACCCATCCCTCTTTCTTGTCTTACTGCTGTCACCATGTCATTTAGAATTCAGTAGGTTTGTGACATCAGGATTTCCCGATCCCTGAAAACCATGTTGGCTGCTGTTGATGAGATGGGGGGGGGGCGGCCAATTTTTCCCCACCCCCCCCCCTCCCCATTTCTCTCTAGGTGTTCCACCACTCTTCTCCTGAATAATCGCTCCAAGATTTTGCATTCTATACATGCAGTGACACTGGTCTGAAGTTTAATGCTTCATTGTCTGTCTCTTTTTTTAAAGATTTGGACTACATTTGCTGTTTCCATGCCTCAGGCAATCTCCTGTTATCCGATAGATGTATTGATATGTTGTTAGGGGTACACATTAGCCCTCTGCTCCCTTCTCAGGACCCATGGAGAGTTGTTAATTCTGGCACATTGAGGTATCTAGCTCACTCAGAAGCTCTTAACTTCTTCCTCGGTTGTGTGTACTGTGTCAAGCACTTGGTGGTGTACCCCACATCTCGTCTTTCTGGAGCCCCTTCTGTCTCCTCTGGTTGAACATTCTTTGAATCTCTTGTTGTGTCGTGTGTGTGTGTGTGTGTGTGTGTGTGTGTGTGTGTGTGTGTGTGTGTGTGTTTGTGTGTGTGTGGTGTGTGTGTGTGTGTGTGTGTGTATGTGTCGTGTGTGTGTGTGTGTGTGTGTTTGGTGTGTTGTGTGTGTGTGTGTGTGTGTGTGTGTGTGTGTGTGTGTGGAGTGTGTGTGTGTGTGTTTTGTGTGTGTGTGTGTGTGTATATGTATATATGTGTGTGTGTGTGCGTTGTGGATATGTGGTGTGGTGTGTGTGTGTGTGTGTGTGTGTGTGTGTGTGTGTGTGTGTGTGTGTGTGTGTGGTGTGTGGTGTTAGTGTGTGTGTGTGTTATGTGTGTGTGTGTGTGGTGTGTTTGTGTGTGTGTGTGTGTTGTGTGTGTGTGTGTGTGTGTGTGTGTTGTGTGTGTGTGTGTGTGTGTTGTGTATGTGTGTTTTGTGTGTGTGTGTGTGTGTGTGTGTGTGTGTGTGTGTGTGTGTTGTGTGTGTCGTTTGTGTGTGTGTGTGTTGTGGTGTGTGTGGTGTGTGTGTTTGTGTGTTGTGAGTGTGTGTGTGTGTTGTGTGTGTGCGTGTGTGGTGTGTGTTGTATGTGTGTGTGTTGTGTGTGTTTGATACTACCTATTTGTGGTTGCAGGGGTCGAGTCCTAGACTCCGGCCCCGCCCTCTATCACGGTTGCTACTGCCCTCCCTCTCCCGCTCCATGGAGCTTTATCAAACCTTGTCTTAAAATGTGTATGGTTCCTGCCTCCACTACGTCATTTTCTAGGCTATTCCACTGCCTTACAAACTCTATGACTGAGGAAATACTTTCCTACTATCTCTCTGACTCATTTGGGTCTTCAACTTCAATTGTGGCCTCTTGTTTCTGTGTCCCCTCCCTGGAAACATCCTGTCTTTGGTCCACCTTGTTATTCCACGCTGTATTTTATATTGTCGTTATCATTGTCTCCCCTGACCCTCCTGTCCTTCCAGTGTCGACAGGGCCGATTTCCCTTAATCTTTCTCATTGGACAATTCCCCTTAGCTCTGGAACTAACCTTGTCGCAAACCTTGTTACTTTCTCTAGTTTTCTTGACGTGCTTTATCAAGTGCGGGTTCCAAACAGGTGCTGCATACTCCAGTATGGGCCTGACTTACACGGTGTTACAGTGTCTTGAATGATTCCTTACTAAGGTATCGGAAATGACTGTTCTCAGGGTTTTGCCAGGCGCCCATATGCTGCAGCAGTTTTCGATTGATGTGTGTGCTTCCAGAGACATGCTCGGTGTATACTCACCCCAAGATCTTTCTCCTTGAGTGAGGTTTGCAGTCTTTGGCCACCTGCTTATTCTGTCTGTGGTCTTCTGTGCCTCTTCCCCTATCTTCATGACTTTGCATTTTGGAGGAGTAAATTCGAGAAGCCATTTGTGGACCAGGTGTCCATCTGTCCAGGTCTTTTGAAGTCTGCTGGTCTTCATCGATTTAATTCTCTCATTACTTCACATCATCCTGCAAACAGGTCGCTTCTGGAGTCTATCCCTTCCATCCAGTCGTTTTCAATATACCAAAAAATAGCACTGGTCCTAGGACGACCCCCTGTGGACCCCGTCGTCACAGGTGCCCACTGTGATACATCATTACGTACCATGACTCGTTGTTTGCTCCCTGTCAGGTGTGTGTGTGTGTGTGTGTGTGTGATGTGTGTGTGTGTGTGTGTGTGTGTGTGTGTGTGTGTGTGTGTGTGTGTTGTGTGTGTGTGTGTGTGTGTGTGTATGTGTGTGGGTATGGTGTGTGTGTGTGTGTGTGTGTTGTTTCGTGTGTGTATGTGTATAGCCAGTATACACACATATTTACTTGTTCTCTCTCAGGAGTTGTTCAGTCCCTTCACATATTACCAGTGGGATCGGATCCCCTAGTGTGTAGCGCGTCCGTGGAATTCACCAAAACTCTCTCTGGCTGTGAACCTGCAGACTCTTCAAACCATATCACGCATAACACAAACTCTCTCATTATTCTCAGGTCTGCCTCACCATGGTCAGATGTTGGGAGAATGTATCGTCCGGAGATTGGATTCAGACTTTACGAGGTTTACAGCCGATCCTTTGATTCACTTTAAATAACTAAAATTAACAGCTGACAGTTTGAAGGAGGAAGGGAATCGACTGAGAGAGAGAGAGGAGAGGAGAGGAGATGGGAGAGAGAGAGAGTGAGAGAGAGAGAGAGAAGAGAGAGAGAGAGTGAGAAGAGAGAGAGAGAGAGAGATAGCTTTTAAGACATAGAGAGAGTTAAGAGAACATAGTAAAGTGATCGAGGTGGTGTTACTCCTCTTACCCCTTTTATTCTGATGTTTGTGGTTGCAAAGAGTGGTGTACATTATTCGGCGTATGTCACCACTCCCATATAGGGCTGCCTCCCAAACCAGCGAAACAGGTGGGTAAGGTTTTTTCGGCGTCAATAGGGTACCCGTGGTTAAATCAATACCTTTGGTTCATGACCAGTCACAGCAGAGAAGCCTGCCATAGCTAAGCAACGTGATTCAGACTCGTGTGGTAGCATTGGAGAACTTGCCATCCTGCTGGTTGAGACGTTGCACTCGCTCTCTTCTGGCTTCTGCCTCTGCCATCTATTCACCGTCGAGTACACTATTATTATTTCTCTCTGTATATCGTGTACATACATGGTATTTAGTGGGTGAAGATAAAATATATATTATTGTTTTGTGCTCTGTTTGTTTGTTTCCACGTTGTTATTTACCCGACAGTCTCAACAGGACATTTTTTATCATTACCTGTGTTTATAATAGTATTCTTTTGTCTCTCGTTAATTCCTCTCTCTCTCTCTCTCTCTCTCTCTTCTCTCTCTCTCTTCTATCTCTCTCTCTCTCTCTCTCTCTCTCTCTCTCTCTCTCTACTCTCTCTCTCTTGTAGCTAAATTCTTAACCATGTTCAGTGAAGAACGGAGAAAGAGAGAGAGAGGAGAGAGAGAGATAGAGAGAGGAAGAGAGAGAGAGAGAGGGAACAAAGGAGGTTGCATGAAAAGTGTAGAAAGTGTTTGGAATTTACTGTTAGCAGGTGAAGAGAGACGGTAGAGAGAAGAGGAGAATATAATTACACAGGAAAGGAAATGAATGAGGAGAGGGGAGAGAGAGGGGAAGAAGAGGGAAGCAGTGTGAGTGATGTTGCAAATGTATCCAACATGAATTGTTGCATTAAAAGCCAGTTATGAGTTTTTGTCTTTATACTGAGTTCAGGTTAAGGTACCTAAGAGACGGAGATGAGAGAAGAGAGAGAGAGGATGAGAGAGAGTAGAGAGAGAGGGAGAGAGAGAGAGAGTTTAACGCATCTGCTTGACAGTAGGGGTTGCAAGATCCTGTACGAGGCACAAGTACGCTCACACCTTGAGTATGCTCCACTTTCTTGGTTTGCCTGCCCCCCCTCTCATCTGCGACTGCTTGACAGAGTAGAGAACAGAGCAAGACGTCTCATCTCTCGCCTGGACCCATCCTGGATAGATCTGTCATTTCAGCAGAGCCTTCAACATAGGAGGGATGTGGGTGGCCTTACTGTTATGTACAAGGCCAATATTGTCAAAATACCACACTTGGATCCACTTCGAGGACAGCGTGAAACAAGCTTTTATGCCACAAGACGGGCAGAAAGCAGCAACTTCACTCTGGCTGTTCCCTTCTCCAGAACATCACTCCATCTGAGATCATACATACCCAGGATGACTCGAGTATGGAACACATTCGTACAGCATAATGATGTCAACGAGATAAAGTCAGTTGATCAAATGAAAATGCTGGCCCACAGATGGTCCACAGCTGGCCCACACATGGTCCATAGCTGGCCCACAGATGGTCCACAGCTGGCCCACAGATGGTCCACAGCTGGCCCACAAATGGTCCACAGCTGGCCCACAGATGGTCCACAGCTGGCCCACAGATGGTCCACAGCTGGCCCACAGATGGTCCACAGCTGGCCCACAAATTGTCCACAGCTAGCTCACAGAGGGTCCACAGCTGTCCCACAGATGGCTCCAACTTCATCCTGTTCCCTACTTGTATGTCTCATAACAATAAAAATGCTTTCAAATGAGCTGATGTAGGTAACAGCTCTTAGCTTGCCAATAAAGTTAGGAATCCTTAACCTGTAAATAGCTTGTCAATAAAGTTAGGAATCCTTAACTTGTAAATAGCTTGCCAATAAAGTTAGGAATCCTTAACTTGTAAATAGCTTGTCACTTAAGCTAGGGATCCTTAACCTTGTCAAACCCTGTGAAAAGAGAGAGAGAGAGAGAGAGAGAGAGAGAGAGAGAGAGAGAGAGAGAGAGAGAGAGAGAGAGAGAGAGAGATTATTTCCCTGTAAAAGTAGGCCTTAGGCAGGGTTGTGTCACCTTCGTTGGTGAATGTATTGATAGAAGAATGTAATGATAGATATAAGTGGATGCTGGGATGCTGGGATGCTGGGATGCTGGGATGCTGGGAGAGGTGCGGGATGAAGAGCTGGAGAATCTAACACAAAGTGAGAGTTGTCACAGTTGCTTTTTGCTGATGACGTTGTGCTTGTAGCAGATTCTGAAGAGAAGTTGCAGAGGTTGGTGTGTTTGGGAGGGCGTGTAAGCGAAGGAACTGCACACACACACACACACACACACACACACACACACACACACAACTATCCCTGCAACTACAATTAGGTGAGTACACAGACAGGATGTTCCAGAGATGGGACACGGAAACAAGGGGTCACAATTGGAAACTGAAGATTCAGATGAGTCAAAGGGATGTTAGGAAGTATTTCTTCAGTCATAGAGTGGTCAGGGAGTGGAAGAATCTGCAAAGTGATGTAGTGGAGGCAGGATCCATACATAGTTTTAAGATGAGAGTTGCTAAATCTCAAGGAGCAGGGAGAGAGAGGACCTAGTAGCAATCAGTGAAGAGGCGGGGCCAGGAGCTATGAATCGACCCCTGCTATCACAAATAGATGAGTACACATACACACACACACACAGATCTCGAGCAGGGAGACGCAGACAGGTACAGAGGGTCAAGCTATCAGGCAGGTAGACAGACAGCCTGATAGTTGTCATTTAAAGCAGACTGACAAGGAAAATGCCATTCCTCCACCCCCACCCATCCAGCCATCCAGCCATCCAGCCAGCCAGCCATCCACCCATCCATCCATCCACCCGTCCACCCGTCCGGCCAGCCAGCCATCCACCCATCCATCCATCCATCCAGCCATCCATCCAGCCAGCCAGTCAGCCAGACAGCCACTTTGACAGGCTATGTAGATAGATAAGTCCCACGGCTCTCAGCACAACCGTCTGATCCATGAAATGCAGAAGTCTCATTTACCCTTCCTTAAGGTGACGGGTGAGTCCTAATGGGTGGCCTCTGATAGGTGGACCCAGATGGGTGAGCTCCCTTAGGGCCCCATAACGTTGGGGTCCTGAGGGGCCATAATTCTCAATCCACTAATACTCTTCAAATGTGTTGACAATATATATTCTATTGTGTATCAGTATGATGCTACTTTCACGGAAGTACTGACCCCAGTCACTGTCTCCTGACACTGCCTTGTACAGTCACTGTCTCCTAACACTGCCTTGTACAGTCACTGTCTCCTAACACTGCCTTGTACAGTCACTGTCTCCGAAAACTGCCTTGTACACTCACTGTCTCCTAACACTGCCTTGTACAGTCACTGTCTCCTAACACTGCCTTGTACAGTCACTGTCTCCGAACACTGCCTTGTACACTCACTGTCTCCTAACACTGCCTTGTACAGTCACTGTCTCCTAACACTGCCTTGTACAGTCACTGTCTCCTAACACTGCCTTGTACAGTCACTGTCTCTAACACTGCCTTGTACAGTCACTGTCTCCTAACACTGCCTTGTACAGTCACTGTCTCCTAACACTGCCTTGTACAGTCACTGTCTCCTAACACTGCCTTGTACTGTCACTGTCTCCTAACACTGCCTTGTACAGTCACTGTCTCCTAACACTTCCTTGTACAGTCACTGTCTCCTAACACTGCCTTGTACAGTCACTGTCTCCTAACACTGCCTTGTACAGTCACTGTCTCCTAACACTGCCTTTTACTGTCACTGTCTCCTAACACTGCCTTGTACAGTCACTGTCTCCTAACACTGCCTTGTACAGTCACTGTCTCTCTAACACTGCCTTGTACTGTCACTGTCTCCTAACACTGCCTTGTACAGTCACTGTCTCCTAACACTGCCTTGTACAGTCACTGTCTCCTAACACTGCCTTGTACAGTCACGGTCTCCTAACACTGCCTTGTACAGTCACTGTCTCCTAACACTGCCTTGTACAGTCACTGTCTCCTAACACTGCCTTGTACAGTCACGGTCTCCTAACACTGCCTTGTACAGTCACTGTCTCCTAACACTGCCTTGTACAGTCACTGTCTCCTAACACTACCTTGTACAGTCACTGCTTCCTAACACTGCCTTGTACAGTCACTGCTTCCTAACACTGCCTTGTACAGTCACTGTCTCCTAACACTGCCTTGTACAGTCACTGCTTCCTAACACTGCCTTGTACAGTCACTGCTTCCTAACACTGCCTTGTACAGTCACTGCTTCCTAACACTGCCTGTACAGTCACTGTCTCCTAACACTGCCTTGTACAGTCACTGCTTCCTAACACTGCCTTGTACAGTCACTGCTTCCTAACACTGCCTTGTACAGTCACTGTCTCCTGACACTGCCTTGTACAGACACTGTCTCCTAACACTGCCTTGTACAGTCACTGCTTCCTAACACTGCCTTGTACAGTCACTGCTTCCTAACACTGCCTTGTACAGTCACTGTCTCCTAACACTGCCTTGTACAGTCACTGCTTCCTAACACTGCCTTGTACAGTCACTGCTTCCTAACACTGCCTTGTACATGTCACTGTCTCCTGACACTGCCTTGTACAGTCACTGTCTCCTAACACTGCCTTGTACAGTCACTGCTTCCTAACACTGCCTTGTACAGTCACTGCTTCCTAACCACTGCCTTGTACAGTCACTGTCTCCTAACACTGCCTTGTACAGTCACTGCTTCCTAACACTGCCTTGTACAGTCACTGCTTCCTAACACTGCCTTGTACAGTCACTGTCTCCTGACACTGCCTTGTACAGTCACTGTCTCCTAACACTGCCTTGTACAGTCACTGCTTCCTAACACTGCCTTGTACAGTCACTGCTTCGTAACACTGCCTTGTACAGTCACTGCTTCCTAACACTGCCTTGTACAGTCACTGTCTCCTAACACTGCCTTGTACAGTCACTGTCTCCTAACACTGCCTTGTACAGTCACTGCTTCCTAACACTGCCTTGTACAGTCACTGCTTCCTAACACTACCTTGTACAGTCACTGTCTCCTAACACTGCTTGTACAGTCACTGTCTCCTAACACTGCCTTGTACAGTCACTGCTTCCTAACACTGCCTTGTACAGTCACTGCTTCCTAACACTGCCTTGTACAGTCACTGCTTCCTAACACTACCTTGTACAGTCACTGTCTCCTAACACTGCCTTGTACAGTCACTGTCTCCTAACACTACCTTGTACAGTCACTGCTTCCTAACACTGCCTTGTACAGTCACTGCTTCCTAACACTGCCTTGTACAGTCACTGCTTCCTAACACTACCTTGTACAGTCACTGCTTCCTAACACTGCCTTGTACAGTCACTGCTTCCTAACACTGCCTTGTACATTCACTGTCTCCTAACACTGCCTTGTACAGTCACTGCTTCCTAACACTGCCTTGTACAGTCACTGCCTCCTAACACTGCCTTGTACAGTCACTGCTTCCTAACACTGCCTTGTACAGTCACTGTCTCCAAACACTGCCTTGTACAGTCACTGCTTCCTAACACTGCCTTAGTCACTGCCTTAAAGTTACTGTCTCCTAACAGCAACTTAGACAGCCACTGTTCCATCTGACAATTCCTCACGTTTTCCTTGGCAGGTTGGTGGTAAGCTGGCTCCACACACAGGCAGTCGTGGCCCTAAGGGCATTGAGGAGGGCCCTTGAAGGGGGTCCGCAAACCATGGCCTCTAGCTGCCAGTGGGGGAGCAAGGGGCGGCGCCCTAGGGCCCTGCTCCCTGTCTTCCTAGCCGGGGCCTTCCTCCTATCTTCCCTATGGCCCTGTCTGGCAGACAGGTCGTTCTTCAGGAACCGGTACAAGGGACAGTACGGTGAAGCCGAAGAGACAGCCAGGAACGACGTAATGGAGAGTATTAACGTGGGTATTATCATGCCAGTGACCAACCTAAGACTGAGGACCTACCAGGGCAAGATCAGGATGGGACTCAAATCTTTCGATAACCATCTGCAAAAGTATCGCTTCGGCTACAGTGAATTTATCCAGAAGCAACTCAGGATCAATCCTTCCCCTACCAGTGAGTACTGAGGACTCTTGTTGTAGTAGTGAGTACTGAGGACTCTTGTTGTAGTAGTAGTGAGTACTGAGGACTCTTGTTGTAGTAGTAGTGAGTACTGAGGACTCTTGTTGAAGTAGTAGTGAGTACTGAGGACTCTTGTTGTAGTAGTGAGTACTGAGGACTCTTGTTGTAGTAGTAGTGAGTACTGAGGACTCTTGTAGTAGTAGTGAGTACTGAGGACTCTTGTTGTAGTAGTAGTGAGTACTGAGGACTCTTGTAGTAGTAGTGAGTACTGAGGACTCTTGTAGTAGTAGTGAGTACTGAGGACTCTTGTTGTAGTAGTGAGTACTGAGGACTCTTGTTGTAGTAGTGAGTACTGAGGACTCTTGTAGTAGTATTGAGTACTGAGGACTCTTGTAGTAGTAGTGAGTACTGAGGACTCTTGTAGTAGTAGTGAGTACTGAGGACTCTTGTTGTAGTAGTATTGAGTACTGAGGACTCTTGTAGTAGTAGTGAGTACTGAGGACTCTTGTGGTAGTAGTGAGTACTGAGGACTCTTGTAGTAGTATTGAGTACTGAGGACTCTGTTGTTGTAGTAGTGAGTACTGAGGACTCTTGTTGTAGTAGTATTGAGTACTGAGGACTCTTGTGGTAGTAGTGAGTACTGAGGACTCTTGTAGTAGTAGTGAGTACTGAGGACTCTTGTGGTAGTAGTGAGTACTGAGGACTCTTGTGGTAGTAGTGAGTACTGAGGACTCTTGTAGTAGTAGTGAGTACTGAGGACTCTTGTGGTAGTAGTGAGTACTGAGGACTCTTGTTGTAGTAGTATTGAGTACTGAGGACTCTTGTAGTAGTAGTGAGTACTGAGGACTCTTGTGGTAGTAGTGAGTACTGAGGACTCTTGTAGTAGTAGTGAGTACTGAGGACTCTTGTGGTAGTAGTGAGTACTGAGGACTCTTGTTGTAGTAGTATTGAGTACTGAGGACTCTTGTAGTAGTAGTGAGTACTGAGGACTCTTGTTGTAGTAGTATTGAGTACTGAGGACTCTTGTGGTAGTAGTGAGTACTGAGGACTCTTGTTGTAGTAGTAGTGAGTACTGAGGACTCTTGTAGTAGTAGTGAGTACTGAGGACTCTTGTAGTAGTAGTGAGTACTGAGGACTCTTGTGGTAGTAGTGAGTACTGAGGACTCTTGTGGTAGTAGTGAGTACTGAGGACTCTTGTAGTAGTAGTGAGTACTGAGGACTCTTGTGGTAGTAGTGAGTACTGAGGACTCTTGTGGTAGTAGTAGTGAGTACTGAGGACTCTTGTTGTAGTAGTATTGAGTACTGAGGACTCTTGTAGTAGTAGTGAGTACTGAGGACTCTTGTTGTAGTAGTATTGAGTACTGAGGACTCTTGTAGTAGTAGTGAGTACTGAGGACTCTTGTGGTAGTAGTGAGTACTGAGGACTCTTGTAGTAGTAGTGAGTACTGAGGACTCTTGTGGTAGTAGTGAGTACTGAGGACTCTTGTTTGTAGTAGTATTGAGTACTGAGGACTCTTGTAGTAGTAGTGAGTACTGAGGACTCTTGTAGTAGTAGTGAGTACTGAGGACTCTTGTGGTAGTAGTGAGTACTGAGGACTCTTGTGGTAGTAGTGAGTACTGAGGACTCTTGTTGTAGTAGTGAGTACTGAGGACTCTTGTAGTAGTAGTGAGTACTGAGGACTCTTGTGGTAGTAGTGAGTACTGAGGACTCTTGTAGTAGTAGTGAGTACTGAGGACTCTTGTAGTAGTAGTGAGTACTGAGGACTCTTGTGGTAGTAGTGAGTACTGAGGACTCTTGTGGTAGTAGTGAGTACTGAGGACTCTTGTGGTAGTAGTGAGTACTGAGACTCTTGTGGTAGTAGTGAGTACTGAGGACTCTTGTGGTAGTAGTGAGTACTGAGGACTCTTGTTGTAGTAGTATTGAGTACTGAGGACTCTTGTAGTAGTAGTGAGTACTGAGGACTCTTGTTGTAGTAGTATTGAGTACTGAGGACTCTTGTAGTAGTAGTGAGTACTGAGGACTCTTGTGGTAGTAGTGAGTACTGAGGACTCTTGTAGTAGTAGTGAGTACTGAGGACTCTTGTGGTAGTAGTGAGTACTGAGGACTCTTGTTGTAGTAGTATTGAGTACTGAGGACTCTTGTAGTAGTAGTGAGTACTGAGGACTCTTGTAGTAGTAGTGAGTACTGAGGACTCTTGTGGTAGTAGTGAGTACTGAGGACTCTTGTGGTAGTAGTGAGTACTGAGGACTCTTGTTGTAGTAGTGAGTACTGAGGACTCTTGTAGTAGTAGTGAGTACTGAGGACTCTTGTGGTAGTAGTGAGTACTGAGGACTCTTGTAGTAGTAGTGAGTACTGAGGACTCTTGTAGTAGTAGTGAGTACTGAGGACTCTTGTGGTAGTAGTGAGTACTGAGGACTCTTGTGGTAGTAGTGAGTACTGAGGACTCTTGTGGTAGTAGTGAGTACTGAGGACTCTTGTGGTAGTTAGTGAGTACTGAGGACTCTTGTGGTAGTAGTGAGTACTGAGGACTCTTGTAGTAGTAGTGAGTACTGAGGACTCTTGTGGTAGTAGTGAGTACTGAGGACTCTTGTGGTAGTAGTGAGTACTGAGGACTCTTGTAGTAGTATTGATACTGAGGACTCTTGTAGTAGTAGTGAGTACTGAGGACTCTTGTTGTAGTAGTGAGTACTGAGGACTCTTGTTGTAGTAGTATTGAGTACTGAGGACTCTTGTTGTAGTAGTATTGAGTACTGAGGACTCTTGTAGTAGTAGTGAGTACTGAGGACTCTTGTAGTAGTATTGAGTACTGAGGACTCTTGTAGTAGTAGTGAGTACTGAGGACTCTTGTAGTAGTAGTATTGAGTACTGAGGACTCTTGTTGTAGTAGTATTGAGTACTGAGGACTCTTGTTGTAGTAGTGAGTACTGAGGACTCTTGTTGTAGTAGTGAGTACTGAGGACTCTTGTTGTAGTAGTATTGAGTACTGAGGACTCTTGTAGTAGTATTGAGTACTGAGGACTCTTGTTGTAGTAGTATTGAGTACTGAGGACTCTTGTTGTAGTAGTATTGAGTACTGAGGACTCTTGTAGTAGTATTGAGTACTGAGGACTCTTGTGGTAGTAGTGAGTACTGAGGACTCTTGTTGTAGTAGTGAGTACTGAGGACTCTTGTTGTAGTAGTGAGTACTGAGGACTCTTGTTGTAGTAGTATTGAGTACTGAGGACTCTTGTAGTAGTATTGAGTACTGAGGACTCTTGTGGTAGTAGTGAGTACTGAGGACTCTTGTTGTAGTAGTGAGTACTGAGGACTCTTGTAGTAGTATTGAGTACTGAGGACTCTTGTAGTAGTAGTGAGTACTGAGGACTCTTGTAGTAGTATTGAGTACTGAGGACTCTTGTGGTAGTAGTGAGTACTGAGGACTCTTGTTGTAGTAGTATTGAGTACTGAGGCTCTGTAGTAGTATTGAGTACTGAGGACTCTTGTGGTAGTAGTGAGTACTGAGGACTCTTGTTGTAGTAGTATTGAGTACTGAGGACTCTTGTAGTAGTATTGAGTACTGAGGACTCTTGTAGTAGTAGTGAGTACTGAGGACTCTTGTAGTAGTAGTGAGTACTGAGGACTCTTGTGGTAGTAGTGAGTACTGAGGACTCTTGTAGTAGTAGTGAGTACTGAGGACTCTTGTGGTAGTAGTGAGTACTGAGGACTCTTGTTGTAGTAGTATTGAGTACTGAGGACTCTTGTAGTAGTATTGAGTACTGAGGACTCTTGTAGTAGTAGTGAGTACTGAGGACTCTTGTAGTAGTAGTATTGAGTACTGAGGACTCTTGTAGTAGTATTGAGTACTGAGGACTCTTGTAGTAGTATTGAGTACTGAGGACTCTTGTAGTAGTAGTGAGTACTGAGGACTCTTGTAGTAGTAGTGAGTACTGAGGACTCTTGTAGTAGTAGTGAGTACTGAGGACTCTTGTAGTAGTATTGAGTACTGAGGACTCTTGTAGTAGTAGTGAGTACTGAGGACTCTTGTAGTAGTAGTGAGTACTGAGGACTCTTGTAGTAGTAGTGAGTACTGAGGACTCTTGTAGTAGTAGTGAGTACTGAGGACTCTTGTAGTAGTAGTGAGTACTGAGGACTCTTGTAGTAGTAGTGAGTACTGAGGACTCTTGTAGTAGTAGTGAGTACTGAGGACTCTTGTTGTAGTAGTGAGTACTGAGGACTCTTGTTGTAGTATGGAGTACTGAGGACTCTGTGGTAGTAGTGAGTACTGAGGACTCTTGTAGTAGTAGTGAGTACTGAGGACTCTTGTAGTAGTAGTGAGTACTGAGGACTCTTGTTGTAGTAGTGAGTACTGAGGACTCTTGTTGTAGTAGTGAGTACTGAGGACTCTTGTTGTAGTAGTGAGTACTGAGGACTCTTGTTGTAGTAGTGAGTACTGAGGACACTTGTAGTAGTAGTGTATGCTAAGGCTTTTGTGGTAATAGTGAGTACTGACACTCTTGTAGCAGTGAGTACTATCACTTGTAGCAGTGAGTACTATCACTTGTAGCAGTGAGTACTATCACTTGTAGCAGTGAGTACTATCTCTTGTAGCAGTGAGTACTATCACTTGTAGCAGTGAGTACTATCACTTGTAGCAGTGAGTACTATCACTTGTAGCAGTGAGTACTATCACTTGTAGCAGTGAGTACTATCACTTGTAGCAGTGAGTACTATCACTTGTAGCAGTGAGTACTATCACTTGTAGCAGTGAGTTACTATCACTTGTAGCAGTGAGTACTATCACTTTGTAGCAGTGAGTACTATCACTTGTAGCAGTGAGTACTATCACTTGTAGCAGTGAGTACTATCACCTTGTAGCAGTGAGTACTATCTCTTGTAGCAGTGAGTACTATCACTTGTAGCAGTGAGTACTATCACTTGTAGCAGTGAGTACTATCACTTGTAGCAGTGAGTACTATCACTTGTAGCAGTGAGTACTATCACTTGTAGCAGTGAGTACTATCACTTGTAGCAGTGAGTAACTATCACTTGTAGCAGTGAGTACTATCACTTGTAGCAGTGAGTACTATCACTTGTAGCAGTGAGTACTATCTCTTGTAGCAGTGAGTACTATCACTTGTAGCAGTGAGTACTATCACTGGTAGCAGTGAGTACTATCACTTGTAGCAGTGAGTACTATCTCTTGTAGCAGTGAGTACTATCACTTGTAGCAGTGAGTACTATCTCTTGTAGCAGTGAGTACTATCACTTGTAGCAGTGAGTACTATCACTTGTAGCAGTGAGTTACTATCACTTGTAGCAGTGAGTACTATCTCTTGTAGCAGTGAGTACTATCACTTGTAGCAGTGAGTACTATCTCTTGTAAGCAGTGAGTACTATCACTTGTAGCAGTGAGTACTATCACTTGTAGCAGTGAGTACTATCACTTGTAGCAGTGAGTACTATCACTTGTAGCAGTGAGTACTATCACTTGTAGCAGTGAGTACTATCACTTGTAGCAGTGAGTACTATCACTTGTAGCAGTGAGTACTATCACTTGTAGCAGGGAGTACTATCACTTGTAGCAGTGAGTACTATCACTTGTAGCAGTGAGTACTATCACTTGTAGCAGTGAGTACTATCACTTGTAGCAGTGAGTACTATCACTTGTAACAGTGAGTACTATCACTTGTAGCAGTGAGTACTATCACTTGTAGCAGTGAGTACTATCACTTGTAGCAGTGAGTACTATCACTTGTAGCAGTGAGTACTATCACTTGTAGCAGTGAGTAATATCACTTGTAGCAGTGAGTACTATCCACTTGTAGCAGTGAGTACTATCACTTGTAGCAGTGAGTACTATCACTTGTAGCAGTGAGTACTATCACTTGTAGCAGTGAGTACTATCACTTGTAGCAGTGAGTACTATAACTTGTAGCAGTGAGTACTATCACTTGTAGCAGTGAGTACTATCACTTGTAGCAGTGAGTACTATCACTTGTAGCAGTGAGTACTATCACTTGTAGCAGTGAGTACTATAACTTGTAGCAGTGAGTACTATCACTGTAGCAGTGAGTACTATCACTTGTAGCAGTGAGTACTATCACTTGTAGCAGTGAGTACTATCACTTGTAGCAGTGAGTACTATCACTTGTAGCAGTGAGTACTATCACTTGTAGCAGTGAGTACTATCACTTGTAGCAGTGAGTACTATCACTTGTAGCAGTGAGTACTATCACTTGTAGCAGTGAGTACTATCACTTGTAGTCCTTTCACTTTTCTAGCATTTCTCACACAGTTGTGAATTGTTCCAGCCATGGTATTGTGGTTTGTGAATTGTTCCAGTCATGGTATTGTGCTTTGTGAATTGTTCCAGTCATGGTATTGTCTATTATGAATTGTTCCAGCCATGGAACTGTGGGTTGTGAATTGTTCCAGCCATGGTAATCTGGGTTGTGAATTGTTCCAGCGATGGTATTCTGGGTTGTGAATTGTTCCAGCCATGGTATTGTGGGTTGTTAATTGTTTTAGTCATGGTATTGTGGGTTGTGAATTGTTCCATACATGGTATTGTGGGTTGTGAAGTGTTCCAGTCAGTGTATTGTGGGTTGTGAATTGTTCCAGTCATGGTGTTGTGGGTTGTGAATCATTCCAGCCATGGTATTGTGGATTGTGAATTATTCCAGTCATGATATTGTGGGTTGTGAATTGTTCCAGGCATGGTATTGTGGGTTGTGAATTGTTCCAGTCATGGTATTGTGGGTTATGAATTGTTTCAGTCATGGTATTGTGGGTTGTGAATTGTTCCAGCTGTAGTATTGTTGGATGTGAATTGCTCCAGCTGTGGTATTATGGGTTGTGAATTGTTCCAGTCATGGTGTTGTGGGTTGCGAATTGTTCCAATCATTGTATAGTAGGTTGTGAATTGTTCCAATCATGGTATTCTGGGTTGTGTATTGTTCCAGTCATGGTATTGTGGGTTGTGAATTATTCCAGCTGTGGTATTATGGGTTGTGAATTGTTCCAGTCATGGTATTGTGGGTTATGAATTGTTCCAGTCATGGTATTGTGGGTTGTGAATTGTTCCAGTCATGGTATTGTGGGTTATGAATTGTTCCAGTCATGGTATTGTGGGTTGTGAAATGTTCCAATCATTGTATTGTAGGTTGTGAATTGTTCCAGCTGTGGTATTATGGGTTGTGAATTGTTTCAGTCATGGTATTGTGGGTTATGAATTGTTCCAGTCATGGTATTGTGGGTTGTGAATTGTTCCAGCTGTGGTATTATAGGTTGTGAATTGTTCCAGTCATGGGATTGTGGGTTGTGAATTGTTCCAGTCATGGTATTGTGGGTTGTGAATTGTTCCAGTCATGGTATTGTTGGTTGTCAATTGTTCCGATCATTGCATTGTAGGTTGTGAATTGTTCCAGTCATGGTATTGTGGGTTGTGAATTGTTCCAGCCATGGTCTTGTAGTTTTTTTCTTGTATGGAACACGATTGTTCCAGCCATGGTCTTGTAGTTTTTCCTTGTATGGAACACAATTGTTCCAGCCGCGGATTTAAAACTACTTAAATCTGTGAAAATATTTCAGAAATTGAATGTTTTCCAGTTCCTGGGAAATATTCTGATGTTTCTCAATTGTTTCCCATTGAAAAAAACCGTTTAGAGAATTGTATACAGTGTGAGAGAGTGAGAGAGAGAGAGAGAGAGAGAGAGAGAGAGAGAGAGAGAGAGAGAGAGAGAGGAGAGAGAGAGAGAGAGAGAAGAGAGAGAGAAAGAGAGAGATGAGGAGAGAGAGAGAGAGAGAGAGAGAGAGAGAGAGAGAGAGAGAGAGAGAGGGAGATGTCAACGAGATAAAGTCAGTTGATCAAATGAAAATGCTGGCCCACAGATGGTCCACAGCTGGCCCACAGATGGTCCACAGCTGGCCCACAGATGGCTCCAACTTCATCGTGTTCCCTACTTGTATGTCTCATAACAATAAAAATGCTTTCAAATGAGCTGATGAAGGTAACAGCTCTTAGCTTGTCAATTAAGTTAGGAATCCTTAACCTGCTACTGCTAAGTACAAAGCATGGCGAAGGTATAAGACACATCCTACCACCTATAACAGGAACTTGCACACGCAAGCCTGTAGGCATATGGGTGATGTTCAAAAGTGGGCCATTGCTAAATGGGAGGAGGACACTAAAAGAAAGTTAGCATCAGGTAGGGTAGGCTCCAAAACCTGGTGGTCCCTGGTCAAGGACAGACAAGGTTATCTGCCTGATGAACTTATTCCACCTCTAAATCGACAGGATGGGACCACCTCTACTAGTAGTCAAGAGAAGGCAGACCTCTTTGCTGAACACTTTGCTACCAAAATGCAAGTTCCTGATCCAGCAAGGGACCCTCCTTGGCTAGCTGCAAGAACTGTGTCAAAACTGTCAGTGGTGACAATAAGGCAGGAGGAGGTGCATTTCCTACTTAAATCGCTTGACCAAGAAAAGGCTGTGGGCCCAGACAAGTTGAGCCCAAGATTGTTGAGAAGATGTGCAGACCAGCTAGCAGCACCTCTAACTCGCATCTTTCAGCACTGCTAGTACAGTGTAAATGGCCCTCTCTATGGAGAGAAATCAGCAACTACAGACCAGTGTCACTCCTGTCAATCACTGGTAAGATCCTTGAGACAATAATCTCAAGGCAAATGACAGAGTTTTTTGACTACCGCTCACTTCATTGTGATCGTCAATATGGCTTCAGGAAAGGTTACTCTGCTGCTGATCTGTTGTTAAACCTCTCCACTAAGTGGCACCAGTCACTGGATGAATCCATAGTCAGCTGTGTGGTAGCACTGGACATTGCTGGCGCTTTCGACCGGGTGTGGCACCAGGGCCTCTTAGCAAAACTTCAAGCAATGGGAATTGCAGGCTCTACGCTATGTCTCCTCAGTGATTACCTTCATGGTAGATCTCTAAGTGTAGTTCTCAATGGAACGGAATCAGCAAGACATCCTATTGGGGCAAGTGTTCCACAAGGAAGCGTGCTGGGTCCATTGTTATGGAATGTCTACTTCAACGACCTTCTTCATCTCATCCCAGAATCACATGCATATGCAGACGACTGTACACTGACATTCACTTATCCAAGAGAAGAAATGCCAGCTGCTCTAAGCTACATCAATCACCCGCTGAGAGCTATATCAGCTTGGGGAAATAGATGGCAAGTAACATTTGCACCTGAGAAAACGCAAATGATGATTGTCTCTAGGTACCATGATGGTAATGCCGGTGCAGTAGTAAGGATGAATGGGAGGGTGTTGGCACCTGGAGAAGAAGTTGATATCCTTGGGGTGAAATTTGACTCCAAACTAACCATGAAGAACCATGTTGTAAATCTTGCAAACAAGGCAGCCAGGAAGCTTACAGCACTTCGCCGTATCTCGCATCTGCTTGACAGTAGGGGTTGCAAGATCCTGTACGAGGCGCAAGTATGCTCACACCTTGAGTATGCTCCACTTTCTTGGTTTGCCTGCCCCCCCTCTCATCTGCGACTGCTTGACAGAGTAGAGAACAGAGCAAGACGTCTCATCTCTCGCCTTGACCCATCCTGGATAGATCTGTCATTTCAGCAGAGCCTTCAACATAGGAGGGATGTGGGTGGCCTTACTGTTATGTACAAGGCCAATATTGTTAAAGTACCACACTTGGATCCACTTCGAGGACAGCGTGAAACAAGCTTTTATGCCACAAGACGGGCAGAAAGCAGCAACTTCACTCTGGCTGTACCCTTCTCCAGAACATCACTCCATCTGAGATCATACATACCCAGGATGACTCGAGTATGGAACACATTCGTACAGCATAATGATGTCAACGAGATAAAGTCAGTTGATCAAATTAAAATACTGGCCCACAGATGGCTCCAACTTCATCCTGTTCTCTACTTGTATGTCTCTTAACAATAAAAATGCTTTCAAATGAGCTGATGTAGGTAACAGCTC
>NC_069413.1:30763022-30811096 GCF_026875155.1 Cherax quadricarinatus
CTCTATCTAGCATCTGTCAGCACTGCCTAGCACAGTGTACAGACCAGCTAGCAGCACCTCTAACTAGCATCTATCAGCAATGCCTAGCACAGTGTACAGACCAGCTAGCAGCACCTCTAACTAGCATCTATCAGCACTAGCCTAGCACAGTGTACAGACCAATAGCAGCACCTCTAACTAGCATCTATCAGCAATGCCTAGCACAGTGTACAGACCAGCTAGCAGCACCTCTAACTAGCATCTATCAGCACTGCCTAGCACAGTGTACAGACCAGCTAGCAGCACCTCTAACTAGCATCTATCAGCACTGCCTAGCACAGTGTACAGACCAACTAGCAGCACCTCTAACTAGCATCTGTCAGCACTGCCTAGCACAGTGTACAGACCAGCTAGCAGCACCTCTAACTAGCATCTATCAGCACTGCCTAGCACAGTGTACAGACCAACTAGCAGCATCTCTAACTAGCATCTGTCAGCACTGCCTAGCACAGTGTACAGACCAACTAGCAGCACCTCTAACTAGCATCTATCTGCACTGCCTAGCACAGTGTACAGACCAGCTAGCAGCACCTCTAACTAGCATCTATCAGCACTGCCTAGCACAGTGTACAGACCAACTAGCAGCACCTCTAACTAGCATCTGTCAGCACTGCCTAGCACAGTGTACAGACCAACTAGCAGCACCTCTAACTAGCATCTATCAGCACTGCCTAGCACAGTGTACAGACCAGCTAGCAGCACCTCTAACTAGCATCTATCAGCACTGCCTAGCACAGTGTACAGACCAACTAGCAGCACCTCTAACTAGCATCTGTCAGCACTGCCTAGCACAGTGTACAGACCAACTAGCAGCACCTCTAACTAGCATCTATCAGCACTGCCTAGCACAGTGTACAGACCAGCTAGCAGCACCTCTAACTAGCATCTATCAGCACTGCCTAGCACAGTGTACAGACCAGCTAGCAGCACCTCTAACTAGCATCTATCAGCACATGCCTAGCACAGTGTACAGACCAGCTAGCAGCACCTCTAACTAGCATCTGTCAGCACTGCCTAGCACAGTGTACAGACCAGCTAGCAGCACCTCTAACTAGCATCTATCAGCACTGCCTAGCACAGTGTACAGACCAGCTAGCAGCACCTCTAACTAGCATCTGTCAGCACTGCCTAGCACAGTGTAAAGGACCTTCTCTGTGGAAAGAGGCAAATGTAGTCCCCGTTCACAAAAAAATCAGAGCAGAAATCAACAACTACAGACCAGTGTCACTCCTGTCAGACATCAGCTACAGACCAGTGTCACTCCTGTCAGACATCAGCTACAGACCAGTGTCACTCCTGTCAGACATCAACTACAGACAGTGTCACTCCTGTCAGACATCAACTACAGACCAGTGTCACTCCTGTCAGACATCAGCTACAGACCAGTGTCACTCCTGTCAGACATCAGCTACAGACCAGTGTCACTCCTGTCAGACATCAACTACAGACCAGTGTCACTCCTGTCAGACATCAACTACAGACCAGTGTCACTCCTGTCAGACATCAGCTACAGACCAGTGTCACTCCTGTCAGACATCAGCTACAGACCAGTGTCACTCCTGTCAGACATCAGCTACAGACCAGTGTCACTCCTGTCAGACATCAGCTACAGACCAGTGTCACTCCTGTCAGACATCAGCTACAGACCAGTGTCACTCCTGTCAGACATCAGCTACAGACCAGTGTCACTCTGTCAGACATCAGCTACAGACCAGTGTCACTCCTGTCAGACATCAACTACAGACCAGTGTCACTCCTGTCAGACATCAGCTACTGACCAGTGTCCCTCCTGTCACATCAGCTACAGACCAGTGTCACTCCTGTCACATCAGCTACAGACCAGTGTCACTCCTGTCAGACATCAGCTACTGACCAGTGTCACTCCTGTCACATCAGCTACAGACCAGTGTCACTCCTGTCACATCAGCTACAGACCAGTGTCACTCCTGTCAGACATCAGCTACAGACCAGTGTCACTCCTGTCAGACATCAGCTACAGACCAGTGTCACTCCTGTCAGACATCAGCTACAGACCAGTGTCACTCCTGCCAGCCACTGACAAGACCAGTGTCACTCCTGCCAGTCACTGACAAGACCAGTGGCCTTCCTGCCAGTCACTGACAAGACCAGTGTCACTCCTGCCAGTCACTGACAAGACCAGTGTCACTCTTGCCAGACACTGACAAGACCAGTGTCACTCTCGCCAGTCACTGACAAGACCAGTGTCACTCTCGCCAGTCACTGACAAGACCAGTGTCACTCTCGCCAGTCACTGACAAGACCAGTGTCACTCTCGCCAGTCACTGACAAGACCAGTGTCACTCTCGCCAGTCACTGACAAGACCAGTGTCACTCTCGCCAGTCACTAACAAGACCAGTGTCACTCTCGCCAGTCACTAACAAGACCAGTGTCACTCTCGCCAGTCACTGACAAGACCAGTGTCACTCTCGCCAGTCACTGACAAGACCAGTGTCACTCTCGCCAGACACTGACAAGACCAGTGTCACTCTCGCCAGTCACTGACAAGATACTTCAGACAATAATCTCGCGACAGATGGCAGAGTTTATCCACTACCGCTCACTTTCTTTTGACCGTCAATATGGCTTCAGAAAAAGGTCACTCTGTTGCTGATTTGTTGATAAACGTCTCCAATAGGTGGCACCAGTCTCTGGATGAAACCAAGACCAGGTGTGTAGTAACTCTGGACATTACTGGTGCTTACCACCCAGTATGGCACCAGTCACACTGAGATATACACCTTTCAGTGTATATACACTGAGATATACACCTTTCAGTGTATATACACTGAGATATACACCTTTCAGTGTATATACACTGAGATATACACCTTTCAGTGTATATACACTGATATATACACCACTCAGTGGTGGTGGATCACATTAATCAGTATTTTAGGTATTAAAGTATTCTTGACTGGTGGTGCACAGGTGACATGCAGCCTTAATGACCCTCGTGTAGCAGATAGACTTGAAACCAAGATCACGTGTGTAGTAACACTGGACATTACTGGTGCCTTCCACCCAGTATGGCACCAGTATGGCACCAGTATGGCACCAGTATGGCACCAGTATGGCACCAGTATGGCACCAGTATGGCACCAGTATGGCACCAGTATGGCACTAGTATGGCACCAGTATGGCACCAGTATGACACCAGTCACTCTTGACAAAACTGCCAGCACTGGGAATTGCAGGCTCTACACTATGTCTCCTCAGTGATTACCTTCAAGGTAATAATTATCATAATAATTATTATTATAATAATTATTAATATAATTATTGTTATTTTTATTACAGTAATTATTAATATTTTTATTAATATCATTATTATTATTATTATAAGTATTATTATTACTACTATTTGTAAGTGCTACAAGAATAGTGAAAATTATACCATTTAAAGGCACTATGTACCAGGTATTTGTATATAAAAACTGGCAAAGGTCTTAGTGCAGTTCTTAGAGTTACAGAGTCAACAAGACTCTATATTGGTGCTAAATAAAGTTAGCTGACCAACTGAAACCACTGGCCCACAGATGGCTAGCAGCTGACCCACAGATGACTCACAGCTGGTCCACAGCTGGTTCACAGCTGGTCCACAGCTGGTTCACAGCTGGTTCACAGCTGGTCCACAGCTGGTTCACAGCTGGTCCACAGCTGGTTCACAGCTGGTTCACAGCTGGTCCACAGCTGGTTCACAGCTGGTCCACAGCTGGTCCGCAGCTGGCTCTAACTTCATCCTGGTCCCCATTTGTCTCATAACAAAAGTCTTGCCAATAGTCTGAGGAAAATAACTCACAGCTTTTAAATAAAGTTAAGAATCTTTTACCTAACACAGTAAAAGAGAGAGAGAGAGAGAGAGAGAGAGAGAGAGAGAGAGAGAGAGAGAGAGAGAGAGAGAGAGAGAGAGAGAGAGAGAGAGAGAGAGAGAAGAATTAATTAGAACGTAGCAATTAAGTTTAATTGAGGTATCCAGCAGTGTGAATGTGCCACAACAGGACAAAGAATCTTTACCACGAGAATAAAGGAAAATAAGAGTGAGAGAAGAGGAGAATACACCAAAATAAAGATAGAGGAAAGAATACATAAAGAAATAAAAGTAGAGAAAGAGTACATAGGAGTACATGGGTAAGAGATGAGAGGACTTTGTAGTACATACCATGGCTATCTTCTGAGTACTATATTCTTCCGTCTTGATTAAGATCTGTCGTGTATTATATAGATGTGTAAAGCAAGGATGGAATGGCAGAGGAGGTAAGAAGACAGAAAAGAAGAGAATAAGAAAAGAAGAGGCTATGAAAAGACCTGTAGACTTGTGTGTGTGAGAGAGAGAGAGAGATAAAGAAAGAGAAAGACAGCTTGGAAAGATTGGGTTACCTGGGTGGGCGCTCATGCAATTAAAGCTTGTGGAACTCTTCAGGTGCCTGGAAGACTGGGTTCTGGAAGGCTGGGTTCTGGAAGACTGCAACTGGAAGACTGGATTCTAGAAGGCTGGTTCTGGAAGATTGCAACTGGAAAAATGGGTTCTGGAAGGCTGGGTTCTGGAAGACTGCAACTGGAAAAATGGGTTCTGGAAGGCTGGGTTCTGGAAGACTGCAACTGGAAGGCTTGGTTTTGGAAGACTGCAACTGGAAGACTGGGTTCTGGAAGGCTGAGTTCTGGAAAGACTGGGTTATCATAGACTGCGTTCTGGAGGACTGGATTCTGGAAGGCCGGGGTCTGGAAGACTGCAAATGGAAGACTGCAGTTGGAAGATTGGGTTCTGGAAGACTGCATCTGGAAGACTGGGTTTTGGAGGACTGGCACCCGGGAAGACTAGGTTCTGATGTCTGGAAAATTGATTCATTGAAGAATGCAACTGGAAGAGAAGCTGGAAATCTGGAAACGAAAGGAAGGGTTTGCGGAAATCTGCAATCCTGAAAGAGCTCCTGGAAAGACTGGAACTGGAAGACAGTTCCTGGAAAATTAGATGACTTATTAACCGGAAGGCTTCTGGAAGACTGGAAGACTGCACTTCCCGAAGACTGGAAGACTACACTTCTGGAAGGTTGGAAGACTGCACTTCTGGAAGGCTGGAAGACTGCACTTCTGGAAGGCTGGAAGACTGCACTTCTGGAAGGCTGGTAGAATGCACTTCTGGAAGGCTGGAAGACTGCACTTATGGAAGGCTGGAAGACTGCACTTCAGGAAGGCTGGAAGACTGCACTTCTGGAAGGCTGGAAAAATGTCCTTCTGGAAGGCTGGAAGAATGCACTTCTGGAAGACTGGAATAATTAATTTCTGGAAGATTGCACTTCTGGAAGGCTGGAAAACTGCACAACTGGATGACTGAAAGACTTCAAAGCTGGTTGACTGTAAGGCTGGAAGTCTATAACCGGAAAACTGGATGACTGGAAGACTATATAAGTGGATGACTGGAAGAGAGCATACCTGGAAAACTGGATGGCCGGAAGACTACATAAATGGATGATTGGAAGAGAGCATACCTGGAAAACTGGATGACTGGAGGACTACATAACAGGATGACTGACAAACTGTACAACTGGAAGACTGAAAGGCAGATGAAATGGAAGATTGGATGGCTGGCTAATGTAGCAGGTAAGGTTCAATTATCTTAGGAGTGTTGGAATGTTAAGAGTGTGAGGCGACTCTTACATGACTCTCTCTCTCTACACTCCCTTTACCATCTCTTCTCTCCCTTTTTTCACCCTTATTCTTCCTCTTTCATCCTTCTTTCTCTTTCCTCTTACCCTCCCTCCCATCTTTCTTCTTATTGTAACTTCTGTTCCTCTTCCTCCTGCTGCTGCTACTGCTCCTGCTCCTGCTCCTGCTGCTCCTCCTCCCTGCTGGTGTGTGTTTCAAGTGACATAAGCTACGTTTCACTGCCCTCGCTGAGGGGCAAAACGTGCTCTCTGGTCAGAGTCAACCAGGAAGGGAAACAATGAATGCTGGAGCAGGAAGAAGCTGAGATGAGATGAAGGAGGAATAAGTAGTAGTAGTAGTAGTACTAGTAGATAGTAGTACTAGTAGTCGTAGTAGTTACTAGTAGGAGATAGTAGTAATAGTAGTATTACTAATAGTACTCGTAGTAATAATAGTAGTAGATGTTGGACAAGTATCTCAGTCTTTAACGAGTCGGGCTTCTAAACCATTAAATGAGAGAGAGAGAGAGAGAGAGAGAGAGAGAGAGAGAGGGAGAGAGAGAGAGAGAGAGAGAGAGAGAGAGAGAGAGAGGAGAGAGGAGAGAGAGAGAGAGAGAGAGAGAGAAAACAGATTTCCTATTTATATGGAAATTCAACTCTGCCAACCAAGGAACGTTACTTTCTCCTGAAGGAACATTTTATTCATTATATATAAATATATATATATATATATATATATATATATATATATATATATATTATATAATATATATATATATATATATATATATATATATATATATATATATATATATATATATAATATAGGTGAGGTGAGCAAGGACCTGGCAAACACTGCTTATATTCTCCCCAACCTGTTAAAATTTTAGCTTGTCTAATGTATTTTAAATTCCTTGAGTAGAATATAAGGTGTGTGTGACAGGTCCTTGCCCACCTCACTTACCTCATCATGAAAATCTTAAAGTTTGAGGTAGAATATAAGCCGTGTTTGACAGGTCCTTGACTACCTACACTAAAATCAAAAAGGAATTTTGAGGTCAGTAGCGATATTTTTCTTTATAAGTAGAGTGAGAGGTGAAGACTCCTGGCTTCCTCTCTCCTGGGTGGTAGGATTGGAACCCGCGTCACGCCCGTGTCTCCTGCCGTGTCCGCCTACGTCACGCCCGTGTCCGCCCACGTCACGCCCGTGTCTCCTGCCGTGTCCGTCCACGTCAACTCCCCCCTCCCTTGTGTCCAGCTTCCGGGGTCTTCTCTGATGGAGAGAGAGAGAGAGAGAGAGAGAGAGAGAGAGAGAGAGAGAGAGAGAGAGGAGAGGTTTCTGGGAATATCAAAATCCCTCAGCCCCTGCTGGTGGGGTTCAAGGGGATTCAATCCCATGTCAGAGAGTCTTCACTACTATTACTGGATGTGAAGTCTACTACTACTCGATCCTCCTTTGTTTATCACCTGGAAGGTTCTCTACCTTATAGATTCTGGCGCTTATACTTCCTAGTCAAAACAAAAGCTACGCTTGAATTCCTTACCGAGGGAATAACACGGATTTTGTTGGATTTAGAAATGTCATTTTGAAGGTTTTTAGAGAGGATTAGGGAGTGATATTTTTTTTTGGAGTTTCTAAGGAGTTAAGACACTTTGACTGAAAGGGCTTTTATTTTTACAAGGGTTATAGGCCTGTATGTAAATGAGAATGTGTCATCTTGCCTATTTACTCTCTCCCTCCCTCTCTCTCTCTCTCTCTCTCTCTCTCTCTCTCTCTCTCTCTCTCTCTCTCTCTCTCTCTCTCTCTCTCTCTCTTAGCAAGAAAGTAAACAGACAGGTGAATAATGAGAGTTGAGGATTGATTGGGGCGGCGTTCACTTTCAGCAAGAACCGAACTTGATGGACGAGTGGAACATGATGGAAGAGGCAGTGGCCAACTTGATGGAATGGTTGATGGGAAAGAAGTATTCTCCATCACTTCTCTATACATCCATCCCATATTATCCCATCCCTTCCATCTATCTCAGAGACAAATTCCACAATTCTCTATCATGTAATGGAATCCAAGCCTGTAGAATTGAGGAGATGACTGAGGAGACGGAGGAGAAGGAGGAAGAAGAGGAGAAGGAGGAAGAGGAGGAGGAGGAAGAAGAGGAGGAGGAAGAGGAGGAGGAAAATTTGATAAGGGAATTGAACTCAAACCCAGCAAGAAGATAAAATGATTTATACATGCTAAAGTGCTGTTGTGGAGGTGATGGAGGGATGGAAGGAGGGGTGATGGAGGGAAGGAGAGGTGATGGAGGGAAGGAGAGGTGATGGAGGGAAGGAGGGAGGAATGATGGAGGGTAAGCAATAAGTATATTAACCTCCACACACTACACTAGGAGCACTACAGATCTAATGTACCTGGCCAGACGCCACTAACACCTGAGATAACACATGTACCTAAGTAAACACAGGTGTTAGTAGGTCTACTGGCCCAAGCTAGGAGAGAAGACTCAGGTCAGAAGGGAAGGGAAGAGGAGGTGGCAGAGAGCAAGTCAAGTCTTCTGAGAATCATAACAATGTGTTGTACACGGCAGCGGCTGCCATGTATACTGACACAGTCACAACTAAGATGAGAGTTAGGGAAGTGTCTGTTAGATCTGCGTCAACAAGACGGCGTCTGTGAAGGTTAGAAGATGATGTAGGTAGTTCTAACAGTGTCTGTGAAGGTTAGAAGATGATGTAGGTAGTTCTAACAGTGTCTGTGAAGGTTAGAAGATGATGTAGGTAGTTCTAACAGTGTCTGTGAAGGTTTAGAAGATGATGTAGGTAGTTTCTAACAGTGTCTATGAAGGTTAGAAGATGATGTAGGTAGTTCTAACAGTGTCTGTGAAGGTTAGAAGATGATGTAGGTAGTTCTAACAGTGTCTGTGAAGGTTAGAAGATGATGTAAGTAGTTCTAACAGCGTCTGTGAAGGTTAGAAGATGATGTAGGTAGTTCTAACAGTGTCTGTGAAGGTTAGAAGATGATGTAGGTAGTTCTAACAGTGTCTGTGAAGGTTAGACGATGATGTAGGTAGTTCTAACAGTGTCTGTGAAGGTTAGAAGATGATGTAAGTAGTTCTAACAGCGTCTGTGAAGGTTAGAAGATGATGTAGGTAGTTCTAACAGTGTCTGTGAAGGTTAGAAGATGATGTAGGTAGTTCTAACAGTGTCTGTGAAGGTTAGAAGATGATGTAGGTAGTTCTAACAGTGTCTGTGAAGGTTAGAAGATGATGTAGGTAGTTCTAACAGTGTCTGTGAAGGTAGAAGATGATGTAAGTAGTTCTAACAGTGTCTGTGAAGGTTAGAAGATGATGTAAGTAGTTCTAACAGTGTCTGTGAAGGTTAGACGATGATGTAGGTAGTTCTAACAGTGTCTGTGAAGGTTAGAAGATGATGTAAGTAGTTCTAACAGCGTCTGTGAAGGTTAGAAGATGATGTAGGTAGTTCTAACAGTGTCTGTGAAGGTTAGAAGATGATGTAGGTAGTTCTAACAGTGTCTGTGAAGGTTAGAAGATGATGTAGGTAGTTCTAACAGTGTCTGTGAAGGTTAGAAGATGATGTAGGTAGTTCTAACAGTGTCTGTGAAGGTTAGAAGATGATGTAAGTAGTTCTAACAGTGTCTGTGAAGGTTAGACGATGATGTAGGTAGTTCTAACAGTGTTTGTGAAGCTTAGATAGTTCTAACAGAGTCTGTGAAGGTTAGACGATGATGCAGGTAGTTCTAACAGTGTCTGTGAAGGTTAGATGGTTCTAACAGAGTCTGTGAAGCTTAGATAGTTCCAGCAGTGTCTGTAAAGCTTAGATAGTTCTAACAGAGTCTGCGAAGCTTAGATAGTTCGAACAGAGTCTGCGAAGCTTAGATAGTTCGAACAGAGTCTGTAAAGGTTAGAAGATGATGTAGATAGTATTCAGTCCTCGGGAGGGGGGAGACTTTTCAATCCTCGGGAGGGGGAGACTTTAGAGCCCTCGTGAGGGAGGAGTCTTTACAGTCCTCGGGAGGGGGGAGACTTTACAGTCCTCGGGAGCGAGGAGACTCTAGAGTCCTCTGGAGGGGGAGACTTTACAGTCCTGGAGAGGGAAGAGACTTTACAATCCTCGGGAGGGGTAGACTTTGCACTCCTAAGGAGGGGGAGACTTTGCAGTTCTACGGAGGGGGAGACTTTGCAGTCATAGGGAGGGAAGAGACTTTTCAGTCCTCGAGAGGGGGAGACTCTACAGTCCTAGGGAGGGAGGAGACTTTCCAGTCCTCGGGAGGGAGGACACTTTACAGTCCTCGGGAGGGAGGAGACTTTACAGTCCTCGGGAGGGAGGAGACTTTAGAGTCCTCGGGAGGGAGGAGACTTTACAGTCCTCGGGAGAAGGGAGACTTTTCAGTCCTCGGGAGGGAGGAGACTTTACAGTCCTCGGGAGGGGCAACTTTACAGTTCTCGGGAGGGGAGAGACTTTACAGTCCTCCGGAGGGGGGAGACTTTACAGTCTTCGGGAGGGAGAAGTCTTTACAGTCCTCGAGATGGGGGAGACTTACAGTCCTACGGAGGGGGAGACTTTACAGTCCTCGGGAGGGAAGAGACTTTGAGTCCTAAGGATGGGAGACTTTACAGCCCTTTCGAGGGGAGACTTTGAGTTCTCTGGAGGGAGGAGACTTACAGTCCCTGGAGAGGGAGACTTTTACAGTCCTCGGGAGGGGGAGACTTTACAGCCTCGAGGGGGAGTCTTTAAGTCCTCGGGGGGGGGGAGACTTTGAGTCCTCTCGAGGGGGGAAAAGACTTACAGTCCACGGGAGGGGGAGACTTTACAGCCCTCGAGGGAGAAGACTTTACAGTCCTCGGGGGGGGAGGAGACTTTACATTTTTTCGGGAGGTGGAGACTTTGCAGTCCTAGGGAGGGGGAGACTTTACAGTCCTCGGGAAGGGGTAGACTTTGCAGTCCTCGGAAAGGGGAGACTTTCAGTCCTAGGGAGGGGGAACTTTACAGTCCTAGGAGGGGGAGACTTTCACAGTCCTTGGGAGGGGGAGACTTTACAGTCCTCGGGAGCGGGAGACATTAGAGTCCTCGGGAGGGGGAGACTACAGTCCTCGGGAGGGAAGAGACTTTACAGTCCTCGGGAGCGGGAAGGCTTTACAATCCTCGGGAGGGGTAGACTTTGCAGTCTCTAGAGGGGGAAAGGGAGACAGTCTTAGAGTCTCTCTGAGGAGGAGACTTTACAGTCCTGGGGTAGGAGAGACTTTGCTGTCCTAGGGAGGGGGGAGATTTAAAAGTCCTCGGGAGGGGGAGACTTTCCATCCTCTGAGGGGGAAGACTTTATAGTCGTAGGAGAGGGGGAGACTTACAGTCCTCGTGAGGGGGGAGACTTTTAAGTCCTCGGGAAATGAGGGAGACATTTCAGTCCTCGAGAGGGGGAGACTTTACAGTCCTCGGGAGGGAGGAGACCTTACAGTCCTCGGGAGGGGGGAGACCTTACAGTCCTCGGGAAGGAGGAGACTTTACAGTCCTCGGGAGGGAGGAGAATTACAGTCCTCGGGATGGAGGAGACTTTACATCTTTCGGGAGGGGGAGACTTTACAGTCCTAGGGAGGGAGGAGACTTTACAGTCCTCTGGAGGGAGGAGACTTAACAGTCCTCGGGAGGGAGGAGACTTTACAGTCCTCTGGAGGGAGGAGACTTTACAGTCCTCGGGAGGGAGGAGACTTTACATGTCCTCGGGAGGGAGAAAACTTTACGGTCCTCGGGAGGAGGGAGACTTCACAGTCCGCGGGAGGGAGAGACCTTACAGTCCTTTGGATGGGAGAGACTTTCCCGTCCTCGAGAGGGGGAGACTTTACAGTCCACGGGAGGGGGAGACATTTCAGTCCTCGGGAGGGGGGAGACTTTACAGTCCTCGGGAGGAGGGATACTTTAGAGTCCTCGGGAGGGAGGAGACTTTACAGTCCTCGGTAGGGGGGAGGCTTTACAGCCCTCGGGAGGTGGGAGACTTTACAGTCCTCGGGAGGGGGAGACTTTATAGTCCTCGGGAGGTGAGAGATTTTACAGTCCTCGGGAGGTGGGAGATTTTACAGTCCTCTGTAGGGGGAGACTTTGCAGTCCTCGGGAGGGGTAGCCTTTGCAGTCTTAGGGAGGGGGGAGACTTTAGAGTTCTCGGGAGGGGGAGACTTTGCAGTCCTAGGGAGGGGAGAGACTTTACAGTCCTCGGGAAGGAGGAGACTTTACCATCCTCGGGAGGGAGGAGACTTTACAGTCCTAGGGAGGGAGGAGACTTTACAGTCCTAGGGAGGGAGGAGACTTTACAGTCCTCTGGAGGGGTAGACTTTGCAGTCCTAGGGAGGGAGGAGACTTTACAGTCCTAGGGAGGGGGAGACTTTGCAGTCCTAGGGAGGGGGGAGACTTTACATTCCTCAGGAGGGGTAGACTTTGCAGTCCTAGGAGGGGGAGACTTTACAATCCTCAGGAGGGGTAGACTTTGCAGTCCTAGGGAGGGGGGAGACTTTACAGTCCTCAGGAGGGGTAGACTTTGCAGTCCTAGGGAGGGGGGAGACTTTACAGTCCTCTGGAGAGTGAGACTTTACAGTCCTAGGGATGGGGGAGGCTTTACAGTCCAATGGAGGGGGAGACTTTACAGTCCTCGGGCGGGAGGAGACTTTACGGTCCTCGAGAGGGGGGAGACTTCACAGCCCTCGAGAGAAGGGAGACTTTTCAGTCCTCGGGAGGGGGAGAGACTTTACAGCCCTCGGGAGGGAGGAGATTTTACAGTCCTCGAGAGGGAAGAGACTTTACAGTACTCGGGAGTGTTGGGAGACTTTATAGTCCTCAGGAGAGGGGAATTTACAGTCCTTTGAAGGGGAAGAGACTTTACAGTCCTCGGGAGGGAGGAGACTTTACTGTCCTCGGAAAGGGGAGAGACTTTACAATCCTCGGGAGGTGGGAAGACATTACAGTCCTCGGGCGGGTGGACTTTACAGTCCTCGGTAGGGGGAAGGCTTTACAATCCTCTGGAGAGGGGTGACTTTAAAGTCCTCGATAGGTGGGAAGACTGTACAGTCCTCCGGAGGGGGTTCGTGGGAGCGGGTAGCTGGGGAGGGGGCAGTTTTGGAGGGTGGAGTGGGGGAGGGGGGAAGGGGGAGGGGTGAAGGGGGAGGGGGGAGGGGGAGGGAGGGGGGAGATTTTAATATTTTTTGGAAAAAAATAGAAGAGAAAGAATTCTCAAAAAACATTCAAATCCTTTTATATGTGAAATTAAATTCAGTGAGAATATTGTTGACTCTCTCTCTCTCTCTCTCTCTCTCTCTCTCTCTCTCTCTCTCTCTCTCTCTCTCTCTCTCTCTCTCTCTCTCTCTCTCTCTCTCACTCTTTCTCACTCTCTCTGTCTCTCTCTCTCACTCTTTCTCACTCTCTCTGTCTCTCTCTCTCTCACTCTCTCTGTCTCTCTCTCTCACTCTCTCCATCTATAGGAGGTGAATGTATTCAGATGTTTGGAGTGGACATGTCAGCGGATGGGTCTATGAAAGATGAGGGGAATAATTGGAATTCATGAGGGGAGCACTGAGGAGTCTGTGGAGACAAAGAACATCATCCAGGGAAGCAAAGAGGGGAATCTATGAGAGTGTTGTGGTACCAAGATTGTTGCATGGGTGGTGAATGTTGCAACAAGGAGAAGGCTGGAGGCAGTGCAGGAGACTGGAGACAGTAGGGGAGGCTGGAGACAGTGGGGGAAACTGGAGGCAGTGGAGGGGGCTGGAGGCAGTGGGGGAAACTGGAGGCAGTGGAGGAGGCTGGAGGCAGTTGAGGAGGCTGGAGGCAGTGGAGGAGGCTGGAGGCAGTTGAGGAGGCTGGAGGCAGTGGAGGAGACTGGAGACAGTGGGGGAGGCTGGAGACAGTGGCGGAGGCTGGAGACAGTGGGGGAAACTGGAGGCAGTGGAGGGGGCTGGAGGCAGTGGAGGAGGCTGGAGGCAGTGGAGAAGGCTGGATGAAGGGGAGGAGGCTGGAGGCAGTGGGGGAGGCTGGAGGCAGTGGAGGAGGCTGGAGACAGTGGGGGAGGCTGGAGACAGTGGGGGAAACTGGAGGCAGTGGAGGGGGCTGGAGGCAATGGAGGAGGCTGGAGGCAGTGGAGAAGGCTGGAGGCAGTGGAGGAGGCTGGAGGCAGTGGAGGAGGCTGGAGGCAGTGGAGGAGACTGGAGGCAGTGGAGGAGGCTGGAGGCAGTGGAGGAGGCTGGAGGCAGTGGAGGAGGCTGGAGGCAGTGGAGGAGACTGGAGGCAGTGGAGGAGACTGGAGGCAGTGGAGGAGACTGGAGGCAGTGGAGGAGGCTGGAGGCAGTGGAGGAGGCCGGAGGTAGTGGAGATGTCGTGTCTGAGGGCTATGTGTGGTGTGAATATAGTGCAGAAAATTCGTAATTTGGAGATTAGAAGGAGGTGCGGGATTACTAAAAGTATTATCCAGAGGGTTGAGGAGGGGCTACTGAAGTGGTTCAGACATTTAGAGAGGATGGGGCAGAATAGGATGACTTGGAGAGTCATAAGTATGTAGTGGAAGGAAGGCGGGGAAGGGGTCGGCCTACTATTGGTTGGAGGGAGGGGGTAAAGGAGGCTTTGTGTGCGAGGGGTTTGGACTTCAAGCAAGGGTGGGTGAGCGTGTTAGATAGTAGTGAGTGGAAGCAAGTGGTTTTTAGGACTTGACGTGCTGTTGGAGTGTGAGAGTCACTATTGTTACCAAAACATTAGAGAGAATAATACAGACATACAAACACCACCACCACCACAACAACAACAACAACAACAACAACAACAACAACAACAACAACAACAACAACAACAACAATAACAACAACAACAACACAATGTGCTCAAGAGTTAAGCGTGAAGGCAGGTCTTACACACACACACACACACACACACACACACACACACACACACACACACACAAATTCTGAAATCCTATGTCACAACCTACTCAAGTTCTATGACAGGGTGACGGCTGTAAGACGAGAGAGAGAGAGAGAGAGAGAGAGAGAGAGAGAGAGAGAGGAGAGAGAGAGAGAGAGAGAGAGAGGTGAGTAGATTGCATTTTCTTGGACAGTAAGAAGGCCTTTGACAGAGTTCCACGCAAGAGATTAGTGTGGAAGCTGGAGGATCAAGCAGGGATAACAGGGAAGGCACCACAGTGGATCAGAGAATACCTGTCAGGAAGACAAGAGCCTGTGGGGTCCCACAGGGGTCAGTCCTAAGACCACTGCTGTTTCTGGTATTTGTAAACGACACGACGGAAGGAATAGACTCCGAAGTGTCCCTGTTTGCAGATGATGTGAAGTTGATGAGAAGAATTAAGACGAGGACCAGGCAGAACTGCATGGGGATTTGGGCAGGCTGCAGACCTGGTCCAGCAATTGGCTCCTGGAGTTCAACCCCACCAAGTGCAAAGTCATGAAGATTGGGAAAAGACAAAGAAGACCACAGAGGGAGTATAGTCTAGGGGGCCAGAGACTACAAACCTCACTCAAAGAAAAGGATCTTGGGGTGAGTATAACACCAGGCACATCTCCTGAAGCGCACATCAACCAAATAACTGCTACAGCATATGGGTGCCTGGCAAACCTCAGAACAGCATTCCGACATCTTAATAAGGAATCGTTCAGGACCCTGTACACCGTGTACGTTAGGCCCATATTGGAGTATGCTGCACCAGTTTGGAACCCACACTTAGCCAAGCATGTAAAGAAAATAGAGAAAGTGCAAAGGTTTGCAACACGACTAGTCCCAGAGCTAAGAGGTATGTCCTACGAGGAGAGGTCAAGGGAAATCAACCTGACGACACTGGAGGACAGGAGATATAGGGAAGACATGATAACGGCATACAAAATACTGAGAGGAATTGACAAGGTGGACAAAGACAGGATGTTCCAAAGATTGGACAGAGCAACAAGGGGACACAGTTGGAAGTTGAAGACACAGATGAATCACAGGGATGTTTGGAAGTATTTCTTCAGCCACAGAGTAGTCAGGAAGTGGAATAGTTTGGGAAGCGATGTAGTGGAGGCAGGATCCATACATAGCTTTAAGCAGAGGTATGATCAAGCTCATGGTTCAGGGAGAGTGACCTAGTAGCGATCAGTGGGGGGGCGGGGCCCGGAGCTTGGACTCGCCCCTGAAATCAAAAAATAGGTGGTACACAAAACGTTAGTGATGAAATTAAAAGGGAAAGGTCGAGTCATAGCCCCTGGCCTCACGCCTAAATCGTGTCGGTGGCTGTGCTATTTTTGGCCACTTTGAAGAGATGAAGGAGAGAGAGAGAGAGAGAGAGAGAGAGAGAGAGGGGAAGAGAGAGGAGAGAAGAGAGAGAGAGAGGAGAAAAGAGAGAGAGGGAGAGAGAAGGAGAGAAGAGATTTTGTGATCGTCAATTGGCTTCAGGAAAGGTTACTCTGTGTGATCTGTTTTAACCTCCCCACTAAGTGGCACCAGTCACTGGAGGATCCCAAAGTCATGTGTGGTAGACTGGACATTGCGGCGTTTTTCGCCCCGGGGGTGGCACCATGGCCTTTAGCAAACTTAAAGCAGGGGGAAATTGCGGGGCTCTACGCATGTCTCCTCATTTTTTTCCCTTCGGGTGTCTTAAGTGTATCCTAAAGGGAACGGAATAAGAAAGGGATCCTTTTGGGGGCAAGGTTTCCAAAAGGAAGGGGGGGGTCCACGTTATGGAATGTCTACTTCAACGCCCTTCTTCTCTCATCCCAAATACTGCTATGCGACGACTGTACACTGACATTCATTTACCCCAAGAGAAAAATGCCGCGCTCAAAGTACATCAATAACCACTGAGAGCTATATCCTGGGGAAATAGATGGAAAAGTAAACATTTGCCCGAGAAAACGCAAATGATGATGCTCTAGGGCACCTGAGGTAATGCTGGTGCAGTAAAAAAGGTGAATGGGAGGATTTTGGCCCCGGGGAAAGAAGTTGATACCCTTGGGGGGTGAAATTTGATCCAAAATAACCATGAAGACCATTTTTGTAAACTTGCAAAAAAGGCAGCCAGGAACTACAGCACTTCGCCGTATCTCGCATCTGCTTGACAGTAGGGGGCAAGATCCGTCAGGACAAGTACCCCACACCTTTGATAGCTCCACTTTCTTGGGTTTTCCCGCCCCCCCCCTCATCGCGTGTTGACAGGTAGAGAAAAGCAAGACGTCCATCTCTCGCCCGGACCCTCCCGGTAGATCTGTATTTCGCAAGCCCCCAACATAGGGGGGTTGGGGGGCCTTACTGTTATGTACAAGGCCCAAAATTGTCAAATACCCCATTGGATCCACTTCGAACAGCGTGAAACAAGCTTTTATGCCACAAAACGGGGAGAAAGCAGCAAATTCACTTGGGGACCCCTTTTCCCGAAATCCCCTCCCTTGAGATCTACTACCCCCGGATGACTCAGTTGGAACACTTCGGACAGCATAAGGGGGGTTTAACGAGATAAAAGTTTATCAAAGGGGAAAAAGCGGCCCCCGATGGCTCCAACTTATCCTGTCCCGTATTGTTGTCTCATAACAAAAAAAATGCTTTCAAATGAGCTGAGTAGGAAAAACTCTTATTCCAATAAAGTTAGGAAAACCCTTAAACCCTTTAAAATGCTGCAATAAAAACTAGGATCCCTTTAACCCTTTTCAAACCCCGGGGTTTAAAAAAAAAAAAAAGAGAGAGAGAGAGAGAGAAGAGAGAGAGTAGAGAAGAGAGAGAGGAGGGTTTTGTGTGTGTTTGTCACAACTCAAATTAACAGTTTCCCAACAAAAATTTTGTGCCGCCCCCTTTCCAGAGTCTCTCTCTCTTCTCTCCCTCCCTCTTTCTCTTTTTTTTTTTTTTTTCACAGGGTTTGACAGGTTAAGGACCCCTAGCTTTATTGACACTATTTCATTTTTAAGGATTCCTAACTTTTTTGGAAAGCAAAGGGCGTTACTACATCAGCTCTTTGAAAGCATTTTTTTTGTTGAGACATAAAGTAGGGAAAGGAAAAAATTTGGGGCCCATCTGTGGGCCAGCATTTTCATTTTGTCAATGTTTATCTCGTTGACATCTTATGCTGTACGAAGTTTTTCCATACTCGAGTCATCCGGGGTAGTATATCTCAGATGGGGGATGTTCGGGAGAAGGGTACAGCCAGAGGAAGTTGCTGCTTTCTGCCCTCTTGTGGCAAAAAAAGCTTGTTCACGCTGTCCTCGAAGTGGATCCAAAGTGGGTATTTGAAATATGGCCGTACAAAACAGTAAGGCACCCCCTCCCTCCTTTTTTGAAGGTTTTGCGAAATGAAGATCTATCCAGGATGGGTTCGGCGGAGTGGACTCTTGCTTGTTCTCTACCTGCAAGCGTGCAGATGAGAGGGGGGGGGGGAAAACCAAGAAAGGGAGCTTTACTCAAGGTGCGAGGTACTTGTCCCTCGTACAGGATCTTGCAACCCCTACTGTAAGCAGAGGGGAGATACGGCGAAGTGTGTAAGCTTCCGGGTGCCTTTGTTTGCAAGTTTTTTCAACATGGTTCTTCATGGTTTTTTGGAGTCAAATTTCCCCCCAAGGAACACTTCTTCTCCAGGTCCAACACCCTCCCATTCATCCTTACTAGCCCCAGCATTACCATCTTGGTGCTAGAGCGATCATCTTTTGCGTTTTCAGGTGCAAATGTTACTTGCCATCTTTTTCCCCCAAGCTGAATCTCTCAGCGGTGTTTGATGTACTAGAGAAAGCGGATTTTTTCTCTTGGAAAAGTAAATGTCAGGTAAGTCTCTGCATATGCTTGATTCTGGGTGAGATAAAGAGGTCGTTAAATTTGACATTCCTAACAATGGACCCAGCACGTTCCTTGGGGAAACTTGCCCCAATGGATGTCTTGCTGATCCGTTTCCATTAGAAAACACACTTGAGATCTCCATGAAGAAATCACTGAGGAACATAGCGTAGAGCCTGCATTCCCATGCTGAAGTTTTGAAAGGGGCCCCTGGTGCCCCCCCGGTCGAAAGCCCCAGAAATTGTCCAGGGGCTACCAAAAGCGATTTTGGGGATTCATCCAGTGAGGGTGCCACTTGGGGAAGGGGTTTAACAACAGATCAGCAGAGAGTAACCTTCCCCTAACAGTTTTGCGATCACAAAGTTGAGTGGTAGTAAAAAAAACTGTTTTTGTCTTGAATTTTGTCTAAAGGATTTACCAGTTTGACAGGAGTGACACTGGTCTGATTTGTGTTTTCTGCTCTGCCTTTTTTTTGTAAAGGGACTACATTTGCCTCTTTCCATAGAGGGGGCCATTTCCCCTGTACGGGAGGCTGAAAAAATCGAGTTAGAGGTGCTGCTAGTGGTCTGCACATCTTCTAACAATTTTGGGGCCAACTTGTCTGGGCCACACCCTTTTCTGGTAAAGCATTTAATGGGAAATCACCTCCCCCTCCTTATTGTCCCCCACTGCTTTTGACACGTTCTTGAGCTCCCAAAGGGGGGTTGCTGGATCAGGAACTTGCTTTTTGGAGCAAAGTTTTCAGCAAAGAGGTCTGCCTTCTTTTGACTACTGTAGAGGTGGTCCCCCCTGTCGATTTAAGGTTTAAATATTCATCAGGCAGAAAACCTTG
Source organism: Cherax quadricarinatus (assembly GCF_026875155.1). Lineage (NCBI taxonomy): Eukaryota > Metazoa > Arthropoda > Malacostraca > Decapoda > Parastacidae > Cherax > Cherax quadricarinatus. Next base: position 30,782,341 of record NC_069413.1, read on the forward strand.
TCTTCTTGACCAGGGACCCCCCCAGGTTTGGGCCACCCTACCTGATGCTAACTTTTTTTTAGTGCCACCCCATTTAAAGGGCCCCCATTTTGAACACACCATATGCCACAGGCTTGATGTCAAGTTCCTGTTATGGGTGTGGGATGTCTCTTAAAACCTTCCCCATGTTTTGTACTTAGCAGAGCAGCCTCTCTAAAACGAAAGCCAAACCAAGGCTGATTGTAGGCTTCGTCAATTTGCGGGAGGAATGTGTTCTTGTTGAGTTAAGGAGTGTCCAGTAAAGGCTTTCACTGGTTGTCAACATCCCCTGGAAAGGCTTCCATCGGGGGGTGGCGAGCTCAGAGCAAAGGGTGGCAATTACCCTTTCCTAGCCAGGTTGTGCGGGTGGACTCCTCACCACTTTTGGGGGGATTTTAATGGGGTAAAAAAGGGCCTTGGGTCAAGGACCCCAATGTAGCCGAAGGGTTGACAAGTGACTAGCCTTCTCCCAGAACCATACTGGGTCAAGGGAGGGCCCAGAGATTTTTTGATAGGGAAATAAAACAAAGTTTCTCATGTCAAACACGGCAAAAAGGGCATCAAAGCCTCTTATTTGGGCTGGTTGAGGTACCAACAATTAAAATTGTTTACAGTTGTTTTGTAGAGAGGGAGTAAATTTTTCATTGGGAAGTTGATAGGGTGTGCATGTTCCCACTGAGTCTGACTTGCACATGCTGTCAGGGTACTAGTGTTTATCAGAGCTTGAAAAAATTCTTTAAGATGTGTAGGGGGGGCAACATCAATGGCGGGGCGAAAAATTTAGAGAAGCACACAGCAAAAACCCCTCCCTTTCCCTTGCCTGTCTTTCTCATCCCTGGGTGTAGCCAAAATTTTTGCCCAAAATTTTTGGGTCCCTTCATCCAAAATGTTTTTAACAAAAGCTATCATGTCGGGGCGTCGGTGTTCCCAAAGCTATGGGAGCTCTCCAACTTTTGAATAAAAACCCCAATGTTTGGGCCCACAGGATGTGATAAATGGCCTCATTGGATAAGTGGTCCTTGAGGGGTGGGGGGTGCAGGGAAAGTAAGGGGCTGCCCCTTTAGAAGGGGAGGGTACTGGGCACTGCGGGGGGTTTTGGTTGTGGTCTTTTATAAGACCCATCCACCTGCTGGGCTGGGATAGGGGTAGTAAGGGGTGATGTGTGAGAGTGTTCACCAATTTTAGAGATCCTTGGTTTGTTTGAAACAGGGCTCAAAAAAGGTGGCCCTGCTGTCAAGTTCCCCTTTTTTTTCGACACTGGTCCTCCTTTTGTCCTTTTTGTAGCAGAATTACACCTGGTTTGCAGGCGTTGTTGGCAGAGTGCCCCTTCCGGTGACAGCGAGAGCGCAGCCAGGGCCTGGGGGGTGGGGGTAGGATTTTTTGCACCTCCTGTGTTTCTCAATTTTTTCTAGATTTTGCCGCTGGAACTGTGTTGTGGGGGGTGAGACGGCTGTAGATGTTTCCTCCCCCCCGTCCCCTCCACGTCCTCTGCCCCTCCCTACCAGTTCTGACAGATGTGTCCCCCTGTTGTCTTCGGGAGTAGGTGATCAGGGGCAGTGAGTTCCTGATCTTTAACTGCACCCTTCTTGGGGGAGAAAAACCCGGCTCAGAACTTCTGTCAAGATGCCCCCAATTCTAAAAATAATTTTGAGGTGTGCTGAAGGTGTAGGGTAGGATGGTATGTGCATGTAAGAACTGGCAGTGGCGAAGCAGAGAGTCAGGTGTAAGAGTTTAACCCGATCCAAAGGCTTCCTCGTTGTGGGAAGGGATTTGTTCCCCCTTTGGGGGTCAGAGGGAAATTTTTTAGAAATTTCCCCAAAGGGGGGTGTTTTGAACTCTGTCAGCTGGGGCCTTAGCGATGCAGAAATTCCCCCGTTGTTTACCCCCGGTTAAGCTCGTGTGGACTTCCTTTTGTCAATAGTGTCACCATCAGCTGGCAGCTTACGTCACTTGATGAGGGGTTGCACTGGCCTTTACGTAGTGTCCATCAGCTGAGCAGCTTTCATCACTTGATGCGGCTTGCACTGGCCTTCAAAAAAATGTCACCATCACTGAGCAGCTTACTACTTGATGCAGGTGCATGGCCTTCTACAAAAGTGGGCACTATCAGCTGAGCAGTTACGTCACTTGTGCAGGCTTTCACTGGCCCTTTTACGATAGTGTTCACCTCAGTGAGCAGCTTTTGTCACTTGATGCAGGCTTGCACTGCCCCTACAAAAGTGTCACCCCTCAGCTGGCAGCTTACGCACTTTATGTAGGGGTTGCATTGCCTTTTACAATAGCTTGTAGGTTATCTAAATTTGAGGGCCATGAAAATGTTCCCCTTTATGGATTATCTTAGCGCAACTTTGCAAAAACAGCCCAAGAGGGCATCTTTATCTTTGGGCGGGTCCCCGGGTAGGACTTTTTGAAAATTCCCCCTGTGTCCAGGGTTGTACCACATATCCACAAAGGGTTATGGATATCCTTAAATTTTTTGAAATTTTCAACCGGCGCAACAAAAAACTTTTTGGGAAAGCAATCTGTGTGGCGTAGTTGGAACAAGTAGGCTCCTTTCATCTAAAAGAATTTTGTCCCCCGTGGTTTTTTTCCCCCAACACTGCAGTAAAACTACTGGGACAATAGCCAGATAGCGTAAATATTCTTGCTATTTTGCGGTGTGAAGTCATCCCCAAAGGGGGCTTTTGGGTTTTAAGTTCACAGGGGAGAAGGGTGGGTGGTGTTCGGGGTGGGGTGGGGTATCGTGGGTGGGGGTGTTTTAGCCAGGTGGGTAGTGAGGGGGGCGGGAGTAGCCGACTAGCTGGAAGTGTTTTCCTCGCACTATCACTTTAAAAACACGTTTATGCTATCCACTTTTCATAAAGGGGATTTACACAAATCACTGTGTTGCATTGTACCACACGTTGTTATAAAGACCCCAAGCAGTACTAGCACAAAACCAATAATTTTTATGCTCACCGAAGGAATAGTGAAGTCACTCCCAAGGCCGCCCGTCCCCTCACTCACCCGTCTTCACCATACCACACTTTAAAATTCACGATTTTGCTTATATTCACTTCAGTGGAGGGTTGGCATTTTGCAGCGGAGGGGAGCGGGAAAAGGAACCTTGTCCTCTATTTTTTCTTCACCGGGTTCCCCCAGCCCAGGGTGACCCAACAAGGCCCGATAACACTAACATGTTTGGTACCCCCCTCCGCCCTTTAAAATACGTAGTGATGATTTTTAAAAGGTTGCAAAATGTGGGCACCAAGCAGGTAAAAAAAAAAGTGCTGTTAAAATTTCCAAATTAGCCCACAAAAAAACAACCCACAAAAAAATTTTTCTATGAAAACTGATGTTTCGTCAATGATCCTTACCCCAAAACAAAAAAAACCTTCATTATCGGCTAAGAAAATTACGCTATGGCCCAAAAATCCACCAGTGCATTGTGTGGATGGAAAAAATACAGTTAGGCAAACTGCCCACTGAATAGATACTTCCATCTCCACCGAAACATGACCTTAAAACATTCCTAGTGAAGCGGACTAACAAATCAAGTAAAGTGGCAGATATCCATATAGTCCACACCGTTAGTGTTATATTGCATAAATTTGTGCCCACCTAAAATTCTAAAATTCTAAATACCCCAACACTTTGTTGTCTTTGTTGTATTCAACGACCATCATAGTCTTAATTGTGTTTAATATCTACAGAATCCTACTCCTTTTTACAACTACCACATCACTGTCCATCTTAATTTTATTATAAACTAAACCATAACTTGTCTTCAATAATTCTACCATCACTTTAAAAAATACTCAATTTGCCCAATTTTAATTCTAAATCCCCTATTATTGCCCAATTTATCTTTAAAACTATATTGATCAAACTTATTGTAAACTTCTTTTATTGACCATTTTTATTCCATACTTTTTTAAATCTAGTATTTTCAACTAAAACTTTATAATATCCTGTCAACCATCTTACTACAATTATAACCAAGTCATTGCCATTTTTTTTATTTTAATCATTTTTTTTTATTATTCTTTCGCTACCTAATTGTTATTTTATCCTGTCATTTAAATCTAATTAATACTCTAATTCTTTAAACAACTTATATAAGACACTTAGTGGCAATTACAATTGAGAGTCTTGTGCCTTTATTATATTATTAGAATTAATCACAGTTTTACTCAAGCTCATTCTAGCTCAATACATAGTCAATACCAAATTCACTATATGAGACGCTATGCAAATACTATGAGAGCTTGGTGCTAATTTTGTAATTTGTATTTTATATTATTTAAATTAAACCATTTGTACTTGTAGCTCATTTAGCTCAAAACATAGACTCCACAAAAGTCATTATTAGACCTGAGTGCAATTACAAGTGAGAGTCTTGTTCTATATTTAATTTGTATTTTTATATTACTAGTTTTATACCTAGTTTGTACTTTAGTTTCATTCCAGCACAGGCAACATAGACCAACATCAACTCATTATGTGTAGTATGACTATACCCTCATGACCAAAATACTCTAGCTATATACATTGTCCAAACTTCCTACCACTACAGTATATCCAGTACTAGAACTCAACACACAACTCAGGATATAAATAACCATAATTTAAACCAAGAAGATGATTGAACTACAACGTTGACCCTGATCAAAAAAACCTCCATAATCTGACACCCCAATCAAAATCCTATTGGAAAAAGTAAACTGCCTTATATTACACAGCATCACAAGCCACCACACCTAAACAATGCTAAAAAGCCTATCAGTACTTAACTACAACATCCAGGTCCTTAGCAAACACTATGAATGACCTCCTAGCACTCCTTGAATCACTAAAGAACACCCTCTCCCTGCATTAATTCTTACTGAGACCTGGCTTAAGCAGGACACAATAGATATCTAACCCCTACCAGGGGTACACAGCAATTCACAACTGCAGAACAAAACCAAGAGTTTGGGGGTGGTATAGCAATCTATAACTCTATACCAGTTATCCTTGTATTAGCACCATGCTTAGTGGATGAATATGGGGAATACATTTTGCTAATTTTACTGTAAAAAACCTTTAAGACGCCTATAACAAAATCGGTGCCATTTACCGGATACCGCACACTAAACATCCCAAATTCAGTGAGAAAATTAAAGTCACAATAACAAAACAGACAAATGAATAAGCACCACCTTCTCTTAGCTGGAGAACTTCAACATCAACCTTGGCTTACTTATGATGATCAGCCTGTAACTGATTTCATCAACAATATGAAACAACACAGCTTCTCATACAACAATAACTTAAACCAACCAGGCTCACTGAGACAAGTGTCAACCATAATAACCACTATATGGACAATATACCTAGCCCCCCTTAAATCAGGGATAATCACATATAGCACTACAGACCACTACCCTTATACCTTCCTACCTGACAAACATTTAGTAAAACCACCACTTGAAACAACAAAGTCTCATTTAGACTCCATGACGAGGCCTCAGTAAGGAAGTCACAGCTGACCTAGAGACTGTTGATGGCCTAGCAGATTCTCCAAGGCCAATGGTAATTGATGACTGGACAGACATTTTTAGTTAACAAATTACTTAGACTATACAACAAACATTGTCTATAAAAACAAAACAGATCACAACAAAACGGCTTGGTTGCCATGGCTAACCAGCACCATTCTGAAATCCATTGACAAGAAACACCAATATGAAAAGCATATAGACAGGCTTAATACACAAAGATATTCTTAAACACTATTCACAGCTCTCACCAAAGTTATAAAAAAGAAGCAAACAACTAATACTACTCCAGAAGATTCACAGACACTAGAGAGATTATAAAAAAGTCCCTGGAAAACACTCCTCAGATTCAGGGAACCACAAACTGAAAAAAAAAAACCAAGAATATTGTCCTAATTAAACCTAATGAAACACCACTACATCCCAACTGACACAGCTAACAAGATCAACGACTTCTTTCCTCATACATAGGATCTAATCTCGCCAGTAAAATCCCACATACCAATGCCCATGCCGGGGCTACCTAGATGGAATTTCCCCCTGATTCCTTCTATCTTGCACCAACATTACCCACGGAAGTCATTGAGATCATAAAGTCACTTAAAAATAACTCGGGAATCCTGTCTCATGTCCCACCATTACTGTACAAGGCGAGCGGCCCCATGTCCTTTCGCATGCTATTTCATTACTTTTTAACAAGTCACTAGAAACTAAGCACACCTTCCCCGAAACACTCAAGATGGCAAGGGTACAACCAATACATAAAGTGGTGACCCTACAGACTTAAACAACTACAAGGCCAATATCTAACTTACCATGCTATCCAAATCTTTAGAGAAACTCCGTGCATCAGGAGACTGTATTCATTTATAACGGCTCAAACATAATCCAATCCCCTGCCAGTTTTGGATTCAAGGAAAAATAAAAGCACTAATGATGCAATCATAAAAATGCTAGATCTGCTTACACAGCATTGGAAAATAAGGGAATATCCACTAGGAATTTTTTATTGACCTAAGAAAAGCTTTTGACACAGTAGACCACGACATCCTACTTCCACAAACTTGATCACACGGTATAAGAGGCCCTGCGCTTGCTTATGTTCAAATCTTACATTACTAATAGTAATCAGTACGTCACCATTAAATACACAGCATCAGCAACAACGGCCACTTGTACTGGAGTTCCGCAGGGAAGTGTCCTTGGTCCCCTGCTCTTCCTCATAATCATATACATCAATGACCTTCCAAACGTATCCCAACACCTGAAACCCTTCTCTTTGCTGATACACGACTTATGTCATCTCTCACCCAATCTTGCCACCCTCAACACCATTGTGAATGTGAGCTGATTAAAATATCGACTTGGATACAGCCAATAAACTTACGCTTAACACTGACAAAACCTAACTATATACTGTTGGAGCAGAGCAGGAGATGCACAAAATGAACATTAAGATTGACAACACTCTAATTACGCAGAAATTAATGGGGGACAAATTCTAGGCTTATAACCTTGACAACAACCTGTAATTTCAGCACCCATATCCATGCATATAGCCAAAAAAGTATCCAAGAACGGTTGGATCCTCTCCAAATACGATACTACGTGCCGCAAAATGCCCTTCTCCACACTATCACCACTCACTATTTATCCATACCATTCACCTATGCTATTTGTTGTGCTTGGGATCAACTGCAGCAACACATCTAAAGCCAATAATAACCCCAACAAAAAGCTGCAGTAAGAAATATCACTAAATCCCATCCCTGCAACACACCCCCCCACTCTTCATAGATCTAAACTTACTCCCAGTTCAGTACAATCCACACTTTACTACTGTGCAATCTATTATCTACAGGGCCTTAAACTCAATATCAACACTTGACCTAAAAACGCTTTCTTGATAGTTGTGACCAGAAAACCCACAGGCATAACACCAGACACAAACATCTCTACGACATTCCCCGTGTCCGACTAAACCTTTACAAAAATTCAATGTATGTCAAAGGCCCTAAAATCTGGAATACCCTACCTGAGAACTCTAGAATTTGCAGACACATTCATCACCTTCAAAACTACCATTAGAAAACATCTTATCTCCCTGATACACCCCGTCAACTAACTACACGAATACCACCTGGTGGTTCACACTTTCACTCACTCATTTGACCATAAACAGAAATATTAATCTCAGTCTTAAAATAATGAATCCTGTGATACTCCAATACTGAAACTATGTACTGTGCCAAAACAAAAGCATTCACATTGCTAAACTCACAAACTAGTATTTAGTCACTTAGCCATAATACCAACTTACCTCATAATTTGTAATATTTTACAATTAAGAATAAAACTAAGTATCCCCAAAATCCCTAGCCATGCTAAGCGTTCTAGTGGTACCTCTTTAATGTAGCCATCCCTAAGCGTTCTGTGGTCCCCCTCTGAAATAAATATTTTACTACTGTAAACCACACAAAAACCAAATTTCTGAAAAACTCAGCATTGTAATCTTATAGAGAATAAACTTTGAATTTGAATTTGAATTACTTGTACAAATTGTGTTGAAAGTATTTCTACGTCACAAACCAGTTATTTTTCCACCCCAAAACCCTCGTTTTTAAAAGTAATTTTAAAAGGGAAAGTTTGTGGAGATACTGGGACACTTCTTCACCCTCTCTTTTCTTTTCTCTCTCTCTCTTCTTTACTGTTTCTTTTAAATGGTTTTTACTGCTTTCTCTTAATGCTTTCTCTTGCTTTTTCCCTTTTACTGCTTTTTACGGGCTTTCTTTTAAATTGCTTTCTCTTACTGTTTCTTTAAAGGGCTTTCTTACTGCTTTCTCTAAATGCTTTCTCTTACTTTTTCCTTTAAATGCTTACTTGTTCCTTTTTTTTTACTGTTCCTCTTAATGTTTTTCTTCCCTGCTTTCTTTTTAAATTGCTTTCTCTTACTGTTTCTTTTAAGGGTTTTCTTACTGCTTTCTCTTAAATTTTTTTTTTAATTTTTCCCTCTTAAAAGCTTTCTTACTGTTTTTCTCTTAATGCTTTTCTTATTTTTTTCTCTTAATGCTTTTTTAAACCCCTTTCTCTTAATGTTTCTTTTATGTTTCTTTTAAATGTTTTCTTATGCTTTTTTTTAATGCTTTCTTTACTGTTTCTTTAATGCTTTTTTGTTCCTTTCTCTTACTTTTCCCTCTTAATGCTTTCTTTGTTCCTTTCTTTACTTTTCCCCTCTTAATGCTTTTCTTACTGTTCCTTTAAAATTCTTTCTCTTACTTTTTCCTTTTTAATGCTTTTTTACGGCCCTCTTAATGCTTTCTTTACGGGTTCCCCCAATGTTTTCTCTTACTGTTCCTTTAATGTTTCTCTTACTTTTTTCCTTTTTTCTTTTTTTTTTGCTTTCTTTTTACTGTTCCTTTTTTGTTTTTCTTTACTTTTTTCCTCTTAATGCTTTCTCTTTACTTTTCCCTTTTAAATTGCTTTCTCTTACTTTTCCCTCTTAATGCTTTTTTTTATGTTCCTTTTAATGCTTTTTTTACTGTTCCTTTAATGTTTTCTCTTTCTTCCTTTTAAATGTTTTTCTTATAGTTTTTCTCTTATTTTTCCCTTTCTTAATGCTTTCTTTACTTTTCCTTTAATGCTTTCTCTTACTGTTCCTTTAAATGTTTTCTTTAAATTTTTTCTTTTTGTTCATTTTAAATCCCTTTTTTAAATAAATTTCTTTTAAGGGCTTTCTTTTACTGTTTTTTAAATTGTTTCTTTTTTGCTTTCCCTAATGCTTTCCCCTTTATTTTTTCTTTTAAATTGCTTTTTTATTGTTTTCTTTTAAATTGCTTTCTTTACTGTTTCTTTTAAATTTGCTTTTTATTGCTTTTTTTAATTTGCTTTCTTTTTCCCGTTTCTTTTAAATGCTTTCTTATTGCTTTCTTTTAATGTTTTTCTCTTACTGTTTTTTTTTAAAGCTTTTTATTGCTTTCTCTAATGCTTTTTTACTTTTTCCCTTTTAAAAGGGTTTTTCTTTTTGCTTTCTTTTAAATGCTTTCTCTTACTTTTTTTCTTTTAAATTTCTTTTTTTATTGCTTTCTTTAATGCTTTTTTTACTGTTTCTTTTAAATGCTTTCTTTTTTGCTTTTCTTTTTTGGTTTTTCCCCTTCCTGTTTCTTTAATGTTTTCCCTTTATTGCTTTCTCTTATTGCTTTCTTTTTATGTTTCTCTTAATGCTTTCTTATTGCTTTCTCTTTTTTTGTTTCTCTTATGTTCCTTTTTTTAAACGGGTTTGAAAAGCTTAGGTTAAGGATCCCTAATTTTTTTTACAAGCGGGCCCCACAGATGGCCCAAAGGGGGGGCCCAAAAACGGCCTCTTTTCCATCTGGGGGCCCAGCGGTGGAACCCCCCCCCCCCCCCCCCCTTTTTTGGCCATCTGTGGGCGTGTGGCCCATTTGTGGGCCATTTTGGGGGCCCCAAGCGGGGGGCCCATCGTGGGCCAGCATTTTCATTTGATCAACTGACTTTACCCTCGTTGACACATTAGGGCTGTACGAATGTGTTCCATCTGAGTCATCCTGGGTATGTATGATCTCAGATGGAGTGATGTTCTGGAAAAGGGGGAAACAGCCAGATAAAAGATGCTGCTGGCTGCCCGTCCTTTTGGCTTTAAATTTTTTCCGCTGTCCTCGGGGTGGATCCAAGTGTGGTACTTTGGGCAAAAAATTTGGGCCCTTTTTACATAAAAAGTAAGGCCACCCACTTTTTTAAAAGCTTTTTATTGCTTTCTCTTTCCCGTCCTTAATGCTTTTTTCCCGTTCCTCTTATTACTTTCTCTTCCCGTTCCTCTTTTTACTTTCTCTTCCCGTTTCTTTTAATTTCTTTCTTATTTCTTTTTTCTTCCTGTTTCTTTTAATGCTTTCTTTTTCCGTTCCCCTTTTTTGCTTTCTCTTTTCCCGTTCCTATTACTTCCTAATTTCCCGTTTCTTTTAATTCTTTCTCCCTTTTTGGTTTCCCCTTATTGTTTCTTTCCCGTTTCTCTTAATGCTTTTTTTCTTCCCGTTCCTTTTTTTACTTTCCTTCTGTTTTTTTAATGCTTTTCTTCTTTTCCTTTTTACCCTTTTTCTTCCCGTTTCTTCTTAAAGCTTTCTCTTCCCGTTCCTTTTTTTTTCTCTTCCCGTTTTTTTAATGCTTTTCTTCCTGTTCCTCTTATTGCTTTTCTTCCTGTTTTCTTAATTTTTTCCCCTTCCCGTTCCTCTTAAATTTCTTTCTCTTCCTGTTTTTTTAAAAAGCTTTCTCTTTTCCCGTTCCCTTATTACTTTCTCTTCCCGTTTTTTTAAATGCTTTTCTTCCTGTTTCCCCTTATTACTTTTTTCCTGTTTTCTTAATGCTTTCTCTTCCTGTTTTCCCCTTTTTACTTTTCTTCCTGTTCCCCTTTTTAATTTTTTCGGGTTTTTCTTAATTTCTTTCTCTTCCTGTTCCTTTTTATTACTTTCTCTTCCTGTTTCTTTTATTGCTTTTTTTTCCAGTTCCTTTAAAACTTTCCCCTTTTACCACCCCACACGTTTTCCCCTCCCTCCCTCCCCTTCTCCCCTCATTCCCCTTCCCTTTCCCCCTCTCCATCATTTCCCCCCCCCTCATTTCCCCCCTTCCCCCGTTTCCCCCATCTTTCTAGATTTACCAGTAACATGAAAATTCTTTTACAAGCTATCAGAGTCTAAATTTGTCTGTCGAAATGAGGGTGGGTGTGTGTGTGATGGTGGTGTGTGTGTGATGGTGGTGTGGGGTGTGATGGGGAGTGGTGTGTGAAGGTGGTGTGTGTGTGAGGGAGTTGTTGTTTTTTGGGAAAAGGGTGGTTGTGTTTGTGTGGTGGTGTGTGTGTGTTTGGGGGTGTGTGTGGGGATTGGGAGTGTGTGTTTTGATGGTGGGGTGTGTGTGGGTGGTGGTGTGTGTGTGATGGTGGTGTGGTTTTGGATGGTTTGGGGTGTGTGTGATGGTTTTGTGTGTGGGTGATGGTAGTGTGTGTGTGATGGTGGGGGTGTGTGTGATGGTAGTGTGTGTGTGATGGTGGTGTGTGTGTGATGGTGGTTTTGTGTGTGATTGGGGGTGTGTGTGTGTGGTAGTGTGTGTGTGATGGTGGTGTGTGTGTGTGGTGGTGGGGTTGTGTGGTGGTGTGTGTGTGATTGGGGGTGTGTGTGTGTGGTGGTGTGTGTGTGATTGGGAGTTTGTGTGATGGGGGTGGTGTGTTTTGGTTGGGGTGTGTGTGATGGGAGGGTGTTTGATGGTGGTGTGGTGTGAGGTGGTTTTTGTGTGTGAAAGGTGGTGTGTGTGTGAAGGGGGTGTGGGGTTTTGTGGTGGTGGTTTTGTGTGATGGTGGTTTAATTTTTTGATTGGGGAGTTTTGTGTTGGGGGGTGGTGGTGGGGGTTTTTGATGGTGGTTTTGTGTGAAAGGGGGTTTTGGTATGGTTTTTTTTTTTTTGTGATGGTAGGGGTGGGGTGTGATGGTGGTTTTGGGTGTGTTTGGGGGTGTGTTTTGGGGGAAGGGGAGTGTGTGTGTGATTTTGGTGGGGTGTGGGGATGGTGGGTGTGTGTGAAAGGTAGTGTGTGTGTGATGGGGGGGTGGGTGTGATGGTGGTGGTGTGGGATGGTGGGTTTTGTGTGATGGTAGTGTGTGGGTGATGGTGGGTGTGTGGGGTGAGGTGGGGGGGTGTGATGGTAGTGTGTGTGTGATGGTGGTGGTGTGTGATGGTAGTGGTTTGGGGATGGGGGGTGTGTTTGTTTATGGTAGTGTGTGGTGTGGTGGGTGTGTTTTGTTGGGGGGGGTGGTGTGATGGGGGTGTGTGTGTGTGGTGGTGTGTGTGTGATGGTGGGGGTGGGGTGTGATAGTGGTGTGTGGGGGTGTGGTGGTGTGGTGTGATGGTGGTTTTGTGTGTGATGGTGGTTTTGTGTTTTGATGGTGGTGTGTGTGTGATGGGGAGTGTGTGTGTGTGATTTGGGATTTTGTGTGTGATGGTGGGTGTGTGTGATGGTGTGTGTGTGTGATTTGGGGGTTTTGTGTGTGATGGTTTGGGGTGTGTGGGTTTGGGAGTTGTTGGGGGTGGGTGGTGGGTGTGTGTGTGATGGTGGTGTGTGTGTGATGGTAGTGTGTGTGGGAAAGGGGGTGTGTGTGTGATTTGGGGGGTGTGTGTTGGATTTTGGTTTTTGGGGTGTGTGTGATGGTAGTGTGTGTTTTGATGGTAGTGGGGGGTGTGATGGTGGGGTTTTTGTGGGGGGGTGGTGGTGTGTGTGGATGGTGGTGGGTGTGATGGTGGTGTGTGTGTGGTGGGGTGTGTGTGTGATTGGTGTTTTTGTGTGATGGTGGTTGGTGTGGATGGGGGTGTGTTTTGTGATGGTTGTGTGTTTTGTGATGGTTTGTGGGTGTGATGGTAGTGGTGGGGATGGTTGTGGTGTGTGGGGTTTTTGGTGGTGGTTTTGTTGGATGGTTGGTGTGTGTGATGGTGGTTTGTGTTGGGGATGGTGGGGTGGGGTGTGATGGTGTGGTTTTGTGTGGGTGGTGTGTGGGGTGATGGTTGTGTGTTTTTTGGTTTATGGTGGTGTGTGTGATGGTTTTTTGTGTGTGATGGTAGGGGTGTGTGTTTATTGGGAGTTTTGGGTTTTGATGGGGGTGTGTGTGTGAAAGGTAGTGTGTTTTGTGATGGTGGGGGGTGTGGAGGTTGGGGTGTGGTTTTGATGGTGGTGTGTGTTTTGATGGTTGGTGTGTGTGTGGATTGGTGGTTGGGGGGTGTTTGATGGTTTGTGTGTGTGTGATGGTGGGGTGTGTGTGATGGGAGTGGTGTGTGATTTGGTATTGTGTGTGTGATGGTGGGGTGTGTGTGAAAGGTTTGGTTTTGTTGTGATGGTGGTTTTTGTGTGATGGTTAGTGTGTGTGTGATGGTTTTTGTGTGTGTGTGAAAGGTTTGGTTTTTGTGGTAGAGGGTGGTGTGTGATGGTAGTGTGTGTGTATGGTTTGGGGGTTGTGTGATGGTTTGTGTTTGTGTGATGGTAGTGTGTGTGTGATGGTGGTGTGTGGGTGTTGGTAGTGTTTGGGTGTGGGGGTGTGTGTGTGTTTGGGGGTGTGTTTTGTGATGGTAGTGTGTGTTTTGATGGTAGGGGGTTTTGTGTGATTGTGGTGTGTTTTGTGTGGTTTTGTTTTTGTGGGTAGTGTGTGGGGTGATGGTAGTAGTGTGTGAAAGTAGTGTGTGTGTGATGGGGTGTGTGTGGGGGATGGGGTGTGGTGTGATGGTGTTGTGTGTTTATGGTGGGTTTTTGGTGATGGTGGGGTGTGTGTTTAGGTTTTGGGGTGTGTGTGATGGGGGTGTGTGTGTGTGGTGGGGTTTTGTGTGATGGTGGTGTGTGTGTGGGTGGTGGTGGGTGTGTGATGGTTTGTGTGGTGATGGTGGTGTTTTGTTGAGGTGGTGTGTTGTTATTGGGGGTGTGTGTGTGATGGTTTTGTTTTGTGGGGGGTTTGTGGATTGTGGTGTGGTGGTGTGTTTTTTAAAGGTGGTGTGTGTGTGATGGTGGTGTTTTGTGTGATGGGGGGGTGTGGTGATGGGGGTTTTTGTGGGGTGATGGTGGTGTGTTGTGTGGGGTTTTGTGTGTGTGATGGTGGTGTGTGGTGGGTGGTGGTGGTGTGTGATGGTGGTTTTGTGTGTGATGGTGGGTGTGTGGGATGGTGGTGTGTGTGGTTTATGGTGGTGTGTGGGGTTTTATGGTGGTGTGTGTGTGATGGGGGGTGTGTGTGATTTTTTTGGGGGTTTTTGGGGTGTTTGATGGGGTGTTTTGTGTTGGTTGGTGTGTGTGATGGTGGTTTTGTTGTTTGGGGTGTTTGGGGTGTGTGTGATGGTAGGGGTGTGTTGGGGGTGTTGTGTTTGGGGGTGGGTGTGGGGGGTTTTGTTTATTGGGGGTTTTTGTTTTTTTTATGGTTTGTGTTTGTGAAGTTTGTATGGGGGTTTTTTAAATTTAGGTTTTATTTTGGGGTGTTGGGGTTTTTGGGTTTAGTTTTTTTGGGGTGTTTGTGGGGTTTTGTGTGAGGGGGTGTGGTGTTTATGGTGGTGTGTGTGGATGGTGGGTGTGTGTGATGGTGGTGTGTGTGTGATGGTTTTTGTGTGTGGGGGGTTTTGGGGGAGGGGGTGTTTTATGGTGGTGTTTTGGGGTGATGGTGGTGTGTGTGTGATGGGGGGGAGGTGTGATGGTGGTTGTGTGGGGTGATGGTGGTTGTGTTTTGGGGATGGGGTGTTTTTTGATGGTGGTGTGTGTGTGATGGTTGGGGGTTTTGTGTGGTGGTGTGTGTGTGGGTGGTTGGGGTGGGTTTTTGATGGTTGTGTGTGTGTGATGGTTTGGGTGTTGTGATGGTGGTGTGTGTGTGATGGTGGGGTGTGTGTGTGGTGGGGGTTTGTGATGGTGGGTGTGGGGTGTGGGGGTTTGTGGTAAAGGGGGGTGTGTGGTGGTGTGGTTTTGTGATGGTGGTGTGGGGTGTGGGTGGGGTTTTGGTGATGGTGGTTGTGTGTGTGATGGTTTGGGGTGTGTTGTGGTTTGGGTGTGTGTGTGAGGTGGGGGAGTGTGTGATGGTGGTGTGGTTGTGATGGTGGTGTGTGTGTGTGGTGGGGGGTGTTTTGTGGATGTTGGTGTGGGGTGTGGTTTTTGGTGTGGTGTTTTGGTGGTGTGTGTGTTTATGGTGGTGTGTGTGTGGGTGGTGGGGTTGTGTGTTGGTGGGTTTTGTGTGTGATGGTGGTTGTTTTTGTGATGGTGGTTTTGTGTGTTGATGGTGGGTGGGTGTTGGGGGTGGTGTGGGGTGTTTATGGTGGTGTGTGTGTTTTATGGTGGGTGTGTGTGTGATGGTGGTTGTGTGTGATGGGTTTTGTGTGTTTTGTGTGGTTGGGGTTTTGTGTGGGGGTTTGGGAGTGTGTGTGTGATGGGTGGTGTGTGGGGTTGGTTTTGGTGGTGGGGTGTGTGATGGGAGTGTGTGTGTGTGATGGTGGTTTTGTGTGTGATGGTTTGTGTGTTGTGATGGTTTTGTGTGTGTGATGGGGGTGTGGTTTTGGATGGTGGTGTGTTGTGATGGTGGTGTTGTTTTGGTGTGGTGTGTTGATGGTGGTGTGGTTGATGGTAGTGTGTGTGTGTGAGGGGGGTTGTGGGGTTTTGAAAGGTTTGTGTGTGTGTTTTTGGTAATTGTGTGTGATGGTAGTGGGTGTGTGATGGTGGGGTGTGTTGGGGATGGATGTGGGGTGTGTGATGGTGGTGTGTGTGGGTGGGGGTGTGTGTGTGATGTGGGGTGTGTGTGATGGTGGGGTGTGTGTGGTGGTGGTGTGTGTGTTTTGGTAATGTGTGTTTTGATGGAGGGGTTTGTGTGTGATGGTTTGGGGGTGTGTGATTTGGGAGTGTGTGTGTTTTTGGTGGGGTGTGTTTTGTGGTGGGGTGTGTGTTTATGGTGGGGTGTGTTTTTTGTTTGGGAGTGTGTGTGGTGATTGTGTGTGTGTGTTTGGGGGTGTTGTGTGAATTTGGGAGTGTGTGTTTGGATTTGGGGGTGGGGGTGTGTGATGGTAGTGTGTGTGTGATGGGGTGTGTGTGTGAGGTGGTTGTGTGTGATGGGGTGTGTGTGTGAAAGGTAGGGTGTGTGATTTGGGGGTGTGTGTGTGATGGTAGTGGTGTGTGTGGTAGTGTGTGTGTTATGGTGGGGGTGTGTGTGATGGTAGTGTGTGTGTGATGGTTGGGGTGTGGGGTGATGGTAAATGGGGTGTGGGGTGGGGAGTGTGTGTGGGATGGTGGTGTTTGTTTTGAGGAGTGTGGGTGTGATGGTAGTTTGTGTGATGGTTGGGGTGTGTGTGATGGAAATGTGTGTGTGATGGGGTTTTGGTGTGGGATGGTGGGGTGTGTGTGTGGAAATGTGTGTGTGATGGTGGGGTTTTGTGTGATGGTGGGGTGTGTGTGATGGTGGTGTTTTGGGTTTGGGGGTGTGTGTGTGATGGTGGTGTGTGGTTTTGTGGTGGGGTGTGTGTGATGGGGGTTGTGTGTGTGATGGTTGGGGGGTGTGTGATGGTGGGGTGTGTGTGATGGTTTGTTTTGTGTGATGGTGGGGGTGTGGGTTTATGGGGGTGTTTTTTTTTTTTTTTTGGGGAGGGTGGTGGGGTGTGTGTGATGGTGGGGTGGTGTGATGGTGGTTTTGTGTGTGATGGTTAGTGTTTGGGTGATGGTGGGGTTTTTGGGGTATGGTGGTGTGTTGTGATGGTGGGGTGGGGTGTGATGGTGGGGTGGGGGTGTGTGGTGGTGTGTTATGATGGTGGGGGGTGTTTTGTGGTTTGGGGTTTTTGTGTGGGTTGGGGGGTTGTTTGTGGTTTGTGGTGGGGTTTGTGATGGTTTGGGGTGGTGTGATTTTGTGGTGTGATGGTGGTGTGTGTGTGGGTGGGGGTTTTGGGGTTGATGGTGGTGGTGTGTGTGGTGGTGGGTGTGTGATTGGGGGTGTGTGTGTGATGGTGGGGTTTTGTGTGATGGTGGGTGTGTGTGTTGAAGGTGGGGTGTGTGTGATGGTGGTGGGGTGTTGAGGTGGTGTGTTTGTATGGTGGTTTTGTGTTTGAAGGTGGTGTGTGTGATGGTGGTGTGTTGTGATGGTGGGTGTGTGTGTGATGGTGGGGGTGTGTGTGTGGGGGGGGTTTTGGGGTGTGATGGTGGTGTTTTTTGTGTTGAATGGGTGGTGTGTGGGGGTGATGGTGGTGTGTGTGTGATGGTGGTGTGTGGTTTTATGGTTTTTTTTTTGTGTTATGGGGGTGTGTGGTGTGGGGGTGTGTTTTGTGATGGTGGTGTGTGTGTGATGGTGGTGGTGTGTGTGGTGGTGTGTGTGTGATGGTGGTGTGTTTTTGTGGTGGGTTGGGGTTTTGGGTGGGGATTTTGGTGGTGGGGTGTGTTGATGGTGGTGTGTGTTTTTGTGGTGGGGGTGTGTGATGGTGGTTGGGTGTGATGGGTGGTGTGTGGGTTTTTTTGGGGGGTGGTGGTGTGTGTTTTGATGGTGGTGTGTGTGTGATTGGTGGTGTTGTGGGGGTGTGTTGGTTTGGGGGTGTGTTTTGCGGGGTGGTGGGTGTGTTTATGGTGGTTTTGTGTTTTGATGGTGGTGTGGTTTTGGGGTGGGTTTGGGGTGTTTTTGATGGTATTTTGTGTGGGATGGTTTGGGGTGTGTGTGATGGTGGTTGTTTTGTTGGTGGGGGTGTGTGTGGATGGTGGTGGTGTGTGATGGTGGGGTGTGTGTGATGGGGGTTGTGTGTGTGTTGGTTTGTGTTTTGTGATGGTGGGTGGTGTGTGATGGTGGGGTGTGTGTTGATGGTGGGTGTGGGGGTGTGTGGTTGTTTTTGTGTGTGATGGTGGTGTGTGTGTGATGGTGGTGTGTGTGTGTGATGGTGGTGTGTGTGTGATGGTAGTGTGTTGTGTGATGTAGTGTTGTGTGTGATGGTGTGTGTGTGTGATGGTGGTGTTGTGTGTGATGGTGGTGTGTGTGTGATGGTAGTGTGGTGTGTGTGTGATGGTGTTGTGTGTGTGATGGTAGTGTGTGTGTGTGATGGTGTTGTGTGTGTGATGGTGGTGTGTGTGTGTGATGGTGGTGTGTGTGTGTGATGGTGGTGGTGTGTGTGATGGTGGTGTGTGTGTGATGGTGGTGTGTGTGTGATGGTAGTGTGTGTGTGTGATGGTGTTGTGTGTGTGATGGTAGTGTGTGTGTGATGGTAATGTGTGTGTGATGGTAGTGTGTGTGTGATGGTAGTGTGTGTGTGATGGTAGTGTGTGTGTGTGATGGTGGTGTGTGTGTGATGGTGTGTGTGTGTGATGGTAGTGTGTGTGTGATGGTAGTGTGTGTGTGATGGTGGTGTGTGTGTGATGGTAGTGTGTGTGTGATGGTGGTGTGTGTGTGTGATGGTGGTGTGTGTGTGATGGTAGTGTGTGTGTGATGTAGTGTGTGTGTGATGGTGGTGTGTGTGTGATGGTAGTGTGTGTGTGATGGTAGTGTGTGTGTGATGGTGGTGTGTGTGTGATGGCGGTGTGTGTGTGATGGTGGTGTGTGGTGATGGTGGTGTGTGTGTGATGGCGGTGTGTGTGTGATGGTGGTGTGTGTGTGATGGTGGTGTGTGTGTGATGGCGGTGTGTGTGTGATGGTGGTGTGTGTGTGATGGCGGTATGTGTGTGATGGTGGTGTGTGTGTGATGGTGGTGTGTGTGTGATGGTGGTGTGTGTGTGATGGTGGTGTGTGTGTGATGGTGGTGTGTGTGTGATGGCGGTGTGTGTGTCATGGTGGTGTGTGTGTGATGGTGGTGTGTGTGTGATGGCGGTGTAGGAACACTAGCAGTGTTGCTACACTATTCTATATGATAGTTACATTGTGGGAACACCAGCAGTGTTGCTACACTATTCTATATGATAGTTACATTGTGGGAACACCAGCAGTGTTGCTACACTATTCTGAATAACAGTTACATTGTGGGAACACCAGCAGTGTTGATACACTATTCTACATGATAAGTACATTGTGGGAACACCAGCAGTGTTGCTACACTGTTCTATATGATAGTTACACTGTGGGAACACCAGCAGTGTTGCTACACTATTCTATATGATAGTTACATTGTGGGAACACCAGCAGTGTTGCTACACTGTTCTATATGATAGTTACACTGTGGGAACACCAGCAGTGTTGCTACACTATTCTATATGATAGTTACATTGTGGGAACACCAGCAGTGTTGCTACACTATTCTATATGATAGTTACATTGTGGGAACACACACAGCGTTGCTATTCTATCTGATAGTTACATTGTGGGAACACCAGCAGCGTTGCTATTCTATCTGATAGTTACATTGTGGGAACACCAGCAGCGTTGCTATTCTATCTGATAGTTACATTGTGGGAACACTAGCAGTGTTGCTACACTATCTTATAGTTACATTGTGGGAACACCAGCAGTGTTGCTACACTATATGATAGTTACATTGTGGGAACACTAGTAGTGTTGCTACACTATATGACAGTTACATTGTGGGAACACCAGCAGTGTTGCTACACTATATGATAGTTACATTGTGGGAACACGAGCAGTGTTGCTACACTATATGATAGTTACATTGTGGGAACACCAGCAGTGTTGCTACACTATATGATAGTTACATTGTGGGAACACTAGCAGTGTTGCTACACATCTTATAGTTACATTGTGGGAACACCAGCAGTGTTGCTACACTATATGATAGTTACATTGTGGGAACACTAGAGTGTTGCTACACTATATGACAGTTACATTGTGGAACACCAGCAGTGTTTGCATACACTATATGATAGTTTACATTGTGGGGAAAAGGCGTGTTGCTAGCAATCTGGTCATGTAGTTTTAATTTGTGGGGAAATGTGGTTCAGCGCTGATGGTGATAGGGTGTCATGGAGGTGAAGGTGGTCTGATGGGTGAAGGGTGTCTGGAGGGTGAAGGTGCGTCGAGGTGAAGTGTGGTCTGAAGGGTGAAGGGGTGGTCTGGGGTGAAGGGGTGGTCTGGAGGGTGAAGGGTGGTCTGGAGGGTAAGGGTGTCTGGAGGGTGAAGGGGTGGTCTGGAGGGTGAAGGGTGTCTGAAGGGTGAAGGGGTATCATGGAGGGTGAAAGGGTCTGGAGTGAGGTTGGTCTGGAGGTGAGGGTGGTAATGGAGGGTGAAGGGTGTTCTGGAGGGTGAAGGGTGTCTGTGAGGTAAGGGTGGTCTGGTTGGTGAAGGGGTGGTCTGGAGGGTGAAGGGGTGGTCTGAGGTGAAGGGGTGGTCTGGAGGGTGAAGGGTGGTCTGGAGGGTGAAGGGGTGTCTGGAGGGTGAAGGGGTGGTCTGGAGGGTGAAGGGTGGTCTGGAGGGTGAAGGGTAGTCTGAAGGTGAGGGTGGTCTGGAGGGTGAAGGGGTGGTCTGGAGGGTGAAGGGGTGGTCTGGAGGGTGAAGGGGTGGTCTGGAGGGTGAAGGGGTGTCTGGAGGGTAAGGGGTGGTCTGGAGGGTGAAGGGTGGTCTGGAGGTGAAGGGGTGGTTGGAGGTGAAGGGTGGTCTGGAGGGTGAAGGCGAGGTGGGTGTCTGGAGGGTGAAGGGGTGGTCTGGAGGGTGAAGGGGTGGTCTGGAGGGTGAAGGGGTGGTCTGGAGGTGAAGGGGTGGTCTGGAGGGTGAAGGGTGGTCTGGAGGGTGAAGGGGTAGTCTGGAGGTGAAGGGGTGGTCTGGAGGTGAAGGGGTGGTCTGGAGGGTGAAGGGGTAGTCTGGAGGTGAATGGGTGGTCTGGAGGGTGAAGGGTAGGTCTGGAGGGTGAAGGGGTGGTCTGGAAGGTGAAGGGGTGTCTGGAGGGTGAAGAGGTGGTCTGGAGGTGAAGGGGTGGTCTGAGGGTGAAGGGTGGTCTGGAGGGTGAAGGGGTGGTCTGGAGGGTGAAGGGTGTCTGGAGGGTGAAGGGTAGTCTGAGGGTGAAGGGTGAGTCTGGAGGGTGAAGGGGTGGTCTGGAGGGTTGAAGGGGTGGTCTGGAGGTGAAGGGGTATCTGGAGGGTGAAGGGGTAGTCTGGAGGGTGAAGGGTGGTCTGGAGGGTGAAGGGGTGGTCTGGAGGGTGAAGGGTGGTCTGGAGGGTGAAGGGTTGGTCTGGAGGGTGAATTTGGTCTTGAGTAAGGTGTCTGAGGGAAGATGTGTCTGGAGGGTGAAGGGTGGTCTGGAGGGTGGAATGTTGGTTGTCTGGAGGGTGAAGGGTCGTCTCTGGAGGGTGAAGTTGTTGTCTGGAGGGTGAAGGGTGGTCTGGAGGGTGAAGGGTAGTCTGGAGGGTGAAGGGGTGGTCTGGAGGGTGAAGGGGTAGTCTGGAGGGTGAAGGGGTGGTCTGGAGGGTGAATGGGTGTCTGGAGGGTGAAGGGGTGGTCTGGAGGGTGAATGGGTGGTCTGGAGGGTGAAGGGGTGGTCTGGAGGGTGAATGGGTGGTCTGGAGGTGAAGGGTAGTCTGGAGGGTGAATGGGGTGCGTCTGGAGGGTGAAGGGGTGGTCTGGAGGGTGAATGGGTGGTCTGGAGGGTGAAGTTGTTGTCTGGAGGGTGAAGGGGTGGACTGAGGATGAAAGGGTGGCCTGGAGGGTGAAGTTGTTGTCTGGAGGGTGAAGGGGTGCTCTGGAGGGTGAAGTTGTTATCTGGAGGGTGAAGGGGTGGTCTGGAGAGTGAAGTTGTGGTCTTGAGGGTGAAGGGGTGGTCTGGAGGGTGAATGTGTGGTCTGGAGGGTGATGTGTTTTCTGGAGGGTGAATGTGTGGTCTGGTGGGTGAATGTGTGGTCTGGAGGGTGAATGTGTGGTCTGGAGGGTGAATGTGTGGTCTGGAGGGTGATGTGTGGTCTGGAGGGTGAATATGTGGTCTGGAGGGTGAATGTGTGGTCTGGAGGGTGATGTGTGGTCTGGAGGGTGAATGTGTGGTCTGGAGGGTGAATGTGTGGTCTGGAGGGTGAATGTGTGGTCTGGAGGGTGAATGTGTGGTCTGGAGGTGAATGTATGGTCTGGAGGGTGAATGTGTGGTCTGGAGAGTGAATGTGTGGTCTGGAGGGTGAATTTGCGGTCTGGAGGGTGAATGTGTGGTCTGGAAGGTGAATGAGTGGTCTGGAGGGTGAATGTGTGGTCTGGAGGGTGAATGTGTGGTCTGGAGGGTGAATGTGTGTCTGGAGGGTGATGTGTGGTCTGGAGGGTAAATGTGTGGTCTGGAGGGTGAATGTGTGGTCTGGAGGTAAATGTGTGGTCTGGAGAGTGAATGTGTGGTCTGGAGGGTGAATGTGTGGTCTGGAGGGTGAATGTGTTGTCTGGAGGGTGAATGTGTGGTCTGGAGGGTGAATGTGTAGTCTGGAGGGTGAATGTGTGGTGTGAGGGTGAATGTGTGGTGTGGAGGGTGAATGTGTGGTCTGGAGGGTGAATGTGTGGTCTGGAGGGTGAATGTGTGGTCTGGAGGGTGAATGTGTGGTCTGGAGGGTGAATGTGTGGTCTGGAGGGTGAATGTGTGGTGTGGAGGGTGAATGTGTGGTCTGGAGGGTGAATGTGTTGTCTGGAGGGTGAATGTGTGGTCTGGAGGGTGAATGTGTGGTCTGGAGGTGAATGTGTGGTCTGGAGGGTGAATGTGTGGTCTGGAGGGTGAATGTGTGGTCTGGAGGGTGAATGTGTGGTCTGGAGGGTGAATGTGTGGTCTGGAGGGTGAATGTGTGGTCTGGAGGTGAATGTGTGGTCTGGAGGGTGAATGTGTTGTCTGGAGGGTGAATGTGTGGTCTGGAGGGTGAATGTGTGGTCTGGAGGGTGAATGTGTGGTCTGGAGGGTGAATGTGTGGTCTGGAGGGTTAATGTGTGGTCTGGAGGGTGAATGTGTGGTCTGGAGGGTGAATGTGTGGTCTGGAGGGTGAATGTGTGGTCTGGAGGGTGAATGTGTGGTCTGGAGGGTGAATGTGTGGTCTGGAGGGTGAATGTGTGGTCTGGAGGGTGAATGTGTGGTCTGGAGGGTGAATGTGTGGTCTGGAGGAGTCTCATACATACAAATCTTTATTGCATGTCCTTGAATCTTGTTATGATTCTCTCTCTCCCTCTCTCCCTCTCTCCTTCTCTCCTTCTCTCCCTCTCTCCCTCTCTCCCTCTCTCCTTCTCTCCCTCTCTCCCTCTCCCCCTCTCTCCCTCTCTCCCTCTCTCTCTCTCTCTCTCTGCTTCTTGATCGTAGTAGTGAGTTCTTCCTTCCTTGCTGAGAGCCAAGACTGTGTTTGTAAACAGAGTTATTACGCCTGATAGTGTGGCTTTAAGTCATGGTGCTTCAAAAACAGCAGGATATTACCGCAGGAAACTCGCAGATGACGTGCGTGATACATTTGCACGCGGAATGGTGTTGAAATGGACTTTAAATTTGCTACAAAAAAAGAGAGAGTCAGGTTGAATTATAATAATCAGACAACGGATGTTGATGCAGTGTTCTCTAATTGTGTCAGTGGCGTCCCTGCTTTTTCACTGGGTTTATTTTGCACTTTCTCTCATATCTCTCACTCCAGAGTGTAGCTTCACCAGCATCTTATATATCTGGCATTGTATATCTCTCTTCACTCGAGAGAGTACATTGCAAGTACTCTGGAGAGTTCCCAATATTTTAAATATTTTAATGACTCTATCTGGGCAGTAAAAGATTTACGTAAATTTTCGCAGCTCTTCTGTGTCTCTTACCTTCAGAACTGTCAACACACAACAGTATTTTACTCGTGAAAATACAGTTGACATCACTAGCATAATTGATGTTAGTAGGTCCATCGATATTTTTGTTTATCGTTTTTAAAAGTTCTCATTGTCCAGCTGGATCATTTTTCAGGCTTCTCCTGCCTTTCCTGCATTGTCTTCTCTCAATTGCATATTACCTCACATGATTGCTCCTGGATCTTTTGCTTCCTTCCAGTGTTTTGTGAAGTGTTCTGCTTGTGTTCTGTGTTCGTTTTGAGTTCTCTGTTCTTCCCATGTCCGAGCAATTTAAAAATTGTCACCACTGAGCACAGTGAGCACGGTGACTTCTTGTGTCCATTGTAACACTTTGTGGATACATTTCTAAGATGTCACTGTCATCTCTTGATGTGACTTGAATGATACCAAGTTGTTGCTGGTGTTTTTATCTATATTGTGAGGATGATACCAAGTTGTTGCTGGTGTTTTTATCTTTTTGTGAGGATATACCAGTTTGTTGCTGTGTGTTTATCTATATTGTTGAGGATGATTACCAAGTTGTTGCTGGTGTTTGTATCTATATTGTGAGGATGATACCAATTTGTTGCTGGTGTTTTTATCTATATTGTGAGGATGATACCAAGTTGTTGCTGGTGTTTTTATCTATATTGTGAGGATGATACCAAGTTGTTGCTGGTGTTTTTATCTATATTGTGAGGATGATACCAAGTTGTTGCTGGTGTTTTTATCTATATTGTGAGGATGATACCAAGTTGTTGCTGGTGTTTTTATCTATATTGTGAGGATGATACCAAGTTGTTGCTGGTGTTTTTATCTATATTGTGAGGATGATACCAAGTTGTTGCTGGTGTTTTTATCTATATTGTGAGGATGATACCAAGTTGTTGCTGGTGTTTTTATCTATATTGTGAGGATGATACCAAGTTGTTGCTGGTGTTTTTATCTATATTGTGAGGATGATACCAAGTTGTTGCTGGTGTTTTTATCTATATTGTGAGGATGATACCAAGTTGTTGCTGGTGTTTTTATCTATATTGTGAGGATGATACCAAGTTGTTGCTGGTGTTTTTATCTATATTGTGAGGATGATACCAAGTTGTTGCTGGTTTTTTTTATCTATATTGTGAGGATGATACCAAGTTGTTGCTGGTGTTTTTATCTATATTGTGAGGATGATACCAAGTTGTTGCTGGTGTTTTTATCTATATTGTGAGGATGATACCAAGTTGTTGCTGGTGTTTTTATCTATATTGTGAGGATGAACCAAGTTGTTGCTGGTGTTTTTATCTATATTGTGAGGATGATACCAAGTTGTTGCTGGTGTTTTTATCTATTTTGTGAGGATGATACCAAGTTGTTGCTGGTGTTTTTATCTATATTTGTGAGGATGATACCAAGTTGTTGCTGGTGTTTTTATCTAAAATTGTGAGGATGATACCAAGTTGTTGCTGGTGTTTTTATCTATATTGTGAGGATGATACCAAGTTGTTGCTGGTGTTTTTATCTATATTGTGAGGATGATACCAAGTTGTTGCTGGTGTTTTTATCTATATTGTGAGGATGATACCAAGTTGTTGCTGGTGTTTTTATCTATATTGTGAGGATGATACCAAGTTGTTGCTGGTGTTTTTATCTATATTGTGAGGATGATACCAAGTTGTTGCTGGTGTTTTTATCTATATGTGAGGATGATACCAAGTTGTTGCTGGTGTTTTTATCTATATTGTGAGGATGATACCAAGTTGTTGCTGGTGTTTTTATCTATATTGTGAGGATGATACCAAGTTGTTGCTGGTGTTTTTATCTATATTGTGAGGATGATACCAAGTTGTTGCTGGTGTTTTTATCTATATTGTGAGGATGATACCAAGTTGTTGCTGGTGTTTTATCTATATTGTGAGGATGATACCAAGTTGTTGCTGGTGTTTTTATCTATATTGTGAGGATGATACCAAGTTGTTGCTGGTGTTTTTATCTATATTGTGAGGATGATACCAAGTTGTTGCTGGTGTTTTTATCTATATTGTGAGGATGATACCAAGTTGTTGCTGGTGTTTTTATCTATATTGTGAGGATGATACCAAGTTGTTGCTGGTGTTTTTATCTATATTGTGAGGATGATACCAAGTTGTTGCTGGTGTTTTTATCTATATTGTGAGGATGATACCAAGTTGTTGCTGGTGTTTTTATCTATATTGTGAGGATGATACCAAGTTTTTTGCTGGTGTTTTTATCTATATTGTGAGGATGATACCAAGTTGTTGCTGGTGTTTTTATCTATATTGTGAGGATGATACCAAGTTGTTGCTGGTGTTTTTATCTATATTGTGAGGATGATACCAAGTTGTTGCTGGTGTTTTTATCTATATTGTGAGGATGATACCAAGTTGTTGCTGTGTTTTTATCTATATTGTGAGGATGATACCAAGTTGTTGCTGGTGTTTTTATCTATATTGTGAGGATGATACCAAGTTGTTGCTGGTGTTTTTATCTATATTGTGAGGATGATACCAAGTTGTTGCTGTGTTTTTATCTATATTGTGAGGATGATACCAAGTTGTTGCTGGTGTTTTTATCTATATTGTGAGGATGATACCAAGTTGTTGCTGGTGTTTTTATCTATATTGTGAGGATGATACCAAGTTGTTGCTGGTTTTTTATCTATATTGTGAGGATGATACCAAGTTGTTGCTGGTGTTTTTATCTATATTGTGAGGATGATACAAGTTGTTGCTGGTGTTTTTATCTATATTGTGAGGATGATACCAAGTTGTTGCTGGTGTTTTTATCTATATTGTGAGGATGATACCAAGTTGTTGCTGGTGTTTTTATCTATATTGTGAGGATGATACCAAGTTGTTGCTGGTGTTTTTTATCTATATTGGGGAGGATGTACCAAGTTGTTGCTGGTGTTTTTATCTATATTGTGAGGATGATACCAAGTTGTTGCTGGTGTTTTTATCTATATTGTGAGGATGATACCAGTTGTTGCTGGTGTTTTTATCTATATTGTGAGGATGATACCAAGTTGTTGCTGGTGTTTTTATCTATATTGTGAGGATGATACCAAGTTGTTGCTGGTGTTTTTATCTATATTGTGAGGATGATACCAAGTTGTTGCTGGTGTTTTTTATCTATATTGTGAGGATGATACCAAGTTGTTGCTGGTGTTTTTATCTATATTGTGAGGATGATACCAAGTTGTTGCTGGTGTTTTTATCTATATTGTGAGGATGATACCAAGTGTTGCTGGTGTTTTTATCTATATTGTGAGGATGATACCAAGTTGTTGCTGGTGTTTTTATCTATATTGTGAGGATGATACCAAGTTGTTGCTGGTGTTTTTATCTATATTGTGAGGATGATACCAAGTTGTTGCTGGTGTTTTTTATCTATATTGTGAGGATGATACCAAGTTGTTGCTGGTGTTTTTATCTATATTGTGAGGATGATACCAAGTTGTTGCTGGTGTTTTTATCTATATTGTGAGGATGATACCAAGTTGTTGCTGGTGTTTTTATCTATATTGTGATGATGATACCAAGTTGTTGCTGGTGTTTTTATCTATATTGTGAGGATGATACCAAGTTGTTGCTGGTGTTTTTATCTATATTGTGAGGATGATACCAAGTTGTTGCTGGTGTTTTTATCTATATTGTGAGGATGATACCAAGTTGTTGCTGGTGTTTTTATCTATATTGTGAGGATGATACCAAGTTGTTGCTGGTGTTTTTATCTATATTGTGAGGATGATACCAAGTTGTTGCTGGTGTTTTTATCTATATTATGAGGATGATACCAAGTTGTTGCTGGTGTTTTTATCTATATTGTGAGGATGATACCAAGTTGTTGCTGGTGTTTTTATCTATATTGTGAGGATGATACCAAGTTGTTGCTGGTGTTTTTATCTATATTGTGAGGATGATACCAAGTTGTTGCTGGTGTTTTTATCTATATTGTGAGGATGATACCAAGTTGTTGCTGGTGTTTTTATCTATATTGTGAGGATGATACAAGTTGTTGCTGGTGTTTTTATCTATATTGTGAGGATGATACCAAGTTGTTGCTGGTGTTTTTATCTATATTGTGAGGATGATACCAAGTTGTTGCTGGTGTTTTTATCTAAAAATTGTGAGGATGATACCAAGTTGTTGCTGGTGTTTTTATCTATATTGTGAGGATGATCCCAAAGTTGTTGCTGGTGTTTTTATCTATATTGTGAGGATGATACCAAGTTGTTGCTGGTGTTTTTATCTATATTGTGAGGATGATACCAAGTTGTTGCTGGTGTTTTTATCTATATTTGTGAGGATGATACCAAGTTGTTGCTGGTGTTTTTATCTATATTGTGAGGATGATACCAAGTTGTTGCTGGTGTTTTTATCTATATTGTGAGGATGATACCAAGTTGTTGCTGGTGTTTTTATCAAATGTATGCAGTGTGGGTACTGCTACTAACCACTACTAGGGTTTAGTAGCAGTGTATTTACTGTTTACTAGCCACAGCTTTGGGTAGTAGCAGTAGTAGTAGTACTGTACTACCACTAGTCTATGGTAGTTTAGTCATATGTAGTACTGCACTACCACTAGCTATGTAGTAGCAGTGTTTAGTAGTAACTGCATACTACCACTAGCTATGGTAGTTAGCAGTAGTTAGTAGTACTGCTACTACCACTAGCTATGGTAGTAGCAGTAGTAGTAGTACTGCTACTACCACTAGCTATGGTAGTAGCAGTAGTAGTAGTACTGCTACTACCACTAGCTATGGTAGTAGCAGTAGTAGTAGTACTGCTACTACCACTAGCTATGGTAGTAGCAGTAGTAGTAGTACTGCTACTACCACTAGCTATGGTAGTAGCAGTAGTAAGTAGTACTGCTACTACCACTAGCTATGGTAGTAGCAGTAGTAGTATTACTGCTACTACCACTAGCTATGTAGTAGCAGTAGTATAGTACTGCTACTACCACTAGCTATGGTAGTAGCAGTAGTAGTAGTACTGCTACTACCACT
>NC_069413.1:30811596-30829981 GCF_026875155.1 Cherax quadricarinatus
GCCAAGGGGGGGAAGGCAGACGGGAGACCAAGAAGGCAGTGGAAGGCAGACAGGAGACCAAGAAGGCAGTGGAAGGCAGACAGGAGACCAAGAAGGCAGTGGAAGGCAGACAGGAGACCAAGAAGGCAGTGGAAGGCAGACAGGGAGACAAAGAAGGCAGTGGAAGGCAGACAGGAGACCAAGAAGGCAGTGGAAGGCAGACAGGAGACCAAGAAGGCAGGGAAAGGGCAGACAGGGAAACAAAGAAGGCAGTGGAAGGCAGACAGGAGACCAAGAAGGCTTTGGGAAGCAGACAGGGAGACAAAGAAGGCAGTGGAAGGCAGACAGGAGACCAAAAGGCAGTGGAAGGCAACGGAGACAAAGAAGGCAGTGGAAGGCAGACGGGAGACCAAGAAGGCAGTGGAAGGCAGACAGGGAGACCAAGAGGCAGTGGAAGGCAGAAGGAGACAAAGAAGGCAGGGGAAAGGGCAGACAGGGACCAAGAAGGCAGTGGAAGGCAGACAGGGAGACAAAGAAGGCAGTGGAAGGCAGACAGGAGACCAAGAAGGCAGTGGAAGGCAGACAGGAGACCAAGAAGGCAGTGGAAGTCAGATAGGAGACCAAGAAGGCAGTGGAATTCAGATAGGGAAACCAAGAAAGCAGTGGAAGGCAGACAGGAGACCAAGGAGGCAGTGGAAGGCAGATAGGAGACCAAGAAGGTAGTGGAAGGTAAACAGGGAGATCAAGAAGGCAGACAGGGAGACCAAAAAAGCAGACAGTAACACCAAGAAAGCCAGACAGGGAGACAATAGTATAGTTTGCCCTAAGAAAAAAGTTCAACAGAAAACGAAGAAATCGAGGTAAACTATTTTAAATTTCATGTAAATATTGAGTTTACTTTCAAATGTCTTGTGTGTGTACTCTCCCGCATGTGTGTGTGTGTGTGTGTTGCTGGGGTCGAGTCACAGCTCCTGGCTCCTGCCCCCTCCTATCCTGGCGGGCACTGTCGCACCTGCTCTTGAAACTGTGTACAGCATCTGTTTCTTAGCAATTGTTGACCATCCTGAGGCTGAAGAAATACTTCCCGACATCCCAGTGGCTCATCTATGTACTGAACTTTCCCGCCACTCTGAGTATTTTGTATGTTCCTGTCATGTCTCCCCTGGGTTTTCATTTCCTCTACTTTCTACCTAACCTTTGGAACTAGTTTTGTTGCAAACCTTTGCACTTTCTCTAATTTCTTGACGTGCTTGACCAGGTGTGGGTTCCAAACTGGTGCTGCATACTCCAGTATGGGTCTGACATAAACGGTGTACAGAGTCTTGAGCGATTCCTTACTGAGGTATCAAAACGCTATTCTTAGGTAAGCTAGGCGCCCGTATGCTGCAGCA
This sequence comes from Cherax quadricarinatus, assembly GCF_026875155.1. Taxonomy (NCBI): domain Eukaryota; kingdom Metazoa; phylum Arthropoda; class Malacostraca; order Decapoda; family Parastacidae; genus Cherax; species Cherax quadricarinatus. The sequence goes on from NC_069413.1 coordinate 30,812,967, forward strand.
GTTATTTGGTTGATGTGCGCTTCAGGAGATGTGCTCGGTGTTATACTCACCCCAAGATCCTTTTCCTTGAGTGAGGTTTGCAGTCTTTGGCCACTTAGATTATACTCTGTCTGCGGTCTTCTTTGCTCTTCCCCAGTCTTCATGACTTTGCATTTGGCGGAGTTAAACTCAAGGAGCCAGTTGCTGGACCAGGCTTGTAGTCTGTCCAGGTCTCTTTGATCCTCGACCGATTTAATTGTCCTCATTAACTTCACATCATCTGCAAACTGGGACACTTCTGAGTCTATCCCTTCCGTTATGTGTGTGTGTGTGTGTGTGTGTGTGTGTGTGTATGTGTGTGTGTGTGTGTGTGTGTGTGTGTGTGTGTGTGTGTGTGTGTGTGTGTGTGTGTGTGTGTGTGTGTGTGTGTGTGTGTGTGTTCACTGACCCTTCTCTCTTTTTTTACACAGGGCTCAATTTCTCTCTCTCTCTCTCTCTCTCTCTCTCTCTCTCTCTCTCTTCTCTCTCTCTCTCTCTCTCTCTCTCTCTCCTCTCCCTTAATGACTATATTACATACATTAACATTATTATTCCCATTAATCATCTTTATCTCCTCTCTTAACTCCTCTGTCATTATAATAATCTCTCCCACTGCAGTATAATGAAGTTCATTATGTGCCAGAGTCCCTTCGTACAATGACAATATTGTTGAATACAAAGATAGAGTGAAGCAGGAGTATACACCACTCCCTTGGACCTCACCACCACCACCACACACCTACCACTGGCTGAAGAAGGTTAACCTGAACCTGATTCAACCGGTACTCAACATTCACCTGCTCGTAATGTTAACCTAACCTAACCTAAAATAAGACAATATATATATATATATATAATATATATATATATATATATATATATATATATATATATATATATTTATATATATATATATATATATATATATATATATATATATATTTATATATATCCCCAATTCAGCCTCTCCCTATTCACCACAGTAAATCCTTTCAAGTATCTGCTACGTCCTGGTCTTATCTCCCAGTGTTGGTCCTGGCAGAGCTAATGATCAGGGCAGTGACGTCATGCAGTTATCAGCCAATCACCGCCCTGGACTCCCCTCATCCAAGACCAATTTCCTACCTGACAATTGTTGACACAGTCAGAGATGGATGAAGAAGATAGAGATTTTCTCTCTCTCTCTCTCTCTCTCTATTTTAATGTTTAAGCCATTCGTGTGTAGCACTTACTAGTAAATATAATAATAATAATAATAATAATAATAATAATAATAATAATAATAATAATAATAATAATAATAATAATAATTAGGTCCTTGTCCCAGGATGCAACCCATATCAGTCGCCTAACACCTAGGTACCTATTTTACTGATTGGTGAACATAGACAACTGGTGTAAAGAAACACATCCAATGTTTCTACCCTCGCTGGGAATCGAACGCAGCCCCTGGCCGTGTGAAGCGTAGAAACGTGAAACAATTACTGAAGATAATAGTACAGGTACTTAATGAGGTTTCAAATCCATCTACTACATGATGGTTGGGTTGTTATGCTTGAAGTCTGTCTATTACACTAGGGTCATTAAGTCTATCTACACGAGGGTCATTAAGTCTATCTACTACACGAGGGTCATTAAGTCTATCTACTACACGAGGGTCATTAAGTCTATCTACTACACGAGGGTCATTAAGTCTATCTACTGCACAAGGGCCATTAAGTCTATCTACTACACGAGGGTCATTAAGTCTATCTACTGCACAAGGGCCATTAAGTCTATCTACTACACGAGGGTCATTAAGTCTATCTACTGCACAAGGGCCATTAAGTCTATCTACTACACGAGGGTCATTAAGTCTATCTACTGCACAAGGGCCATTAAGTCTATCTACTACACGAGGGTCATTAAGTCTATCTACTACACGAGGGTCATTAAGTCTATCTACTGCACAAGGGCCATTAAGTCTGTGTCCTACACGAGGGTCATTAAGTCTATCTATTACACGAGGGTCATTAAGTCTATCTACTACACAAGGGTCATTAAGTCTATCTACTGCACAAGGGCCATTAAGTCTGTCTCCTACACGAGGGTCATTAAGTCTATCTACTACACGAGGGTCATTAAGTCTATCTACTACACAAGGGTCATTAAGTCTATCTACTGCACAAGGGCCATTAAGTCTGTGTCCTACACGAGGGTCATTAAGTCTATCTACTACACGAGGGTCATTAAGTCTATCTACTACACAAGGGTCATTAAGTCTATCTACTGCACAAGGGCCATTAAGTCTGTCTCCTACACGAGGGTCATTAAGTCTATCTACTACACGAGGGTCATTAAGTCTATCTACTACACAAGGGTCATTAAGTCTATCTACTGCACAAGGGCCATTAAGTCTGTCTCCTACAAGAGGGTCATTAAGTCTATCTACTACACAAAGGTCATTAAGTCTATCTACTGCACAAGGGCCATTAAGTCTATCTACTACACGAGGGTCATTAAGGCTGCTTGTCACATGTACACCACCAGTCAAGAATACTTTAATACCTAAAATACTGATTAATGTAAACTACCAGTGTATATACACCTCTCAATGTATATACACTTGAGAAGCAAGTGTTTCTCAGTTTATGTATATACACCTCTCAATGTACATATGCTAAGAAATATAAACACTGTACATAAACTGCAAGTTTATATCTCTCAGTGAGATAAACACCTTTCTGTGTATACAGTTATATACTGTGTCATATTTACATATACCGAGAATCGTGTACTTCTCACTGTATATACACCAAGATATATACACATTTATCAATGAAGATACACTGAAAGATAAACACCTATTTTGTATACACACTGATATATACCCCAGTTTACATACAGTGAGAATGTGTGAGTGTAACATGGAAGGCAGAGTTAGAAGGAGGGAGGTTGGTGTTAGTAGTGGGAAATAAGTCAGAGCGACGGAGAAGCTGGGCGGCTCAGAGAGAACCAGAGCAACACGCATAATGTAAATAAACACACATGCACATGGAGGAGGGTAAACACGGCGTTTTATGGGGAAAAACACAGTGCTTGAGGAAAAAAAGGTGTTTTATGACTGTACCATGTCGAATATTATACACATTAACAAATACTATTATGTTCGCTAAAAGTCTATGTATTCCCCCAACACTTCCCTCACTTTATCCTGGGTTCCCCTTCCCTAATACTCATTCTCCAACACCACCTCCACCTCATCCTGGGCTCCCCTTCCCTTCCACTCCATTTCCCAACACTCCCCTCATCCAGGACTCCTTTTCCCTTAAACTCCATTCCCCTCCACTCCACCCCTTCCTCATGTCTAAATAAATCTCTCTCTTCAACATTCTTTATTCTACCTCACAAAACCTTCTCCCCTCTCTATCTCAATCAAATCTTCTCCCTTGCTCTCTCCATCAATGTTCCTCTTCCCTCTCCTTCACCCCCTCCCACTCTCCCTCCCTCCTTCCCCCTCATTCCAGGAGCTTTCAATGCTACGCTAAGATTTCCTCTGCTTCCCTGGCCAATCATTTATCATTCACATTTTCCAACCAGTACCACCCAATCAAATCTATCACTTCCTAATATCTATCACCCTTCTAAATCTAGCACCCTTTAAAATCTAGCACCCTTCAAAATCTTTCACCCTTTAAATCTATTTCTCCTCTATATGTAAAAAAATATATTCAGGTTTTCCAGCCTAATCTCAACCCACATTAAAAGCTTTACTGAAATCCCTGCTATCTACCTTCTGTTATACCCCAACCCTCCTACCCCCTCCCTACCCTATTTAGCCCTACTGTGAAGACTGATGAAGTGAGGACAACATCCCCCTCCAATCACTTCCTCCTATACCCTACTATCCTTCTTGTATCCCCTCCTATCTTTCTATCCCTCGCCTATCCCCCCTACTATCACCTGTATGCCTCTCTAGTTTTATTCCCTTTCTCTATACACCCAACTTTTTTTTAAATTTTCCCTTTCCTTTTTTCTCCTATCCCCAATCTATCCATCTATACCTCTCCTAACCTTTCGATCACTTCCTATCCCCTTTCCTATTCCTTACTTATACTCTTTTCATCTTTTCATATATCTGTTATCTTTTTAATCCCCCACCTATTATCTTCTTCCTATCCCTCTTCCTATCCTCTTCCTATCCCCTACATATCCCTTTCCTGAAAAACGTTTTTTTTCTATTCCCCTTACTATCTTCCCCTATCCCATCTATCCCCTTACTATACCCCTACATCCCCCTCCTATCCACCTCTTATCCGCCCTCCTATTCACTAGCCCCCCAGCGGACGCACCCATCCCAATTCTACGTTACCTGATGGGCGATAGTTCCCTTAAGAAGAAGGAGAATAATAATGTCAACTCCTTAAACACCAAAAGAAGGGATATCTCCTTCCAGGCTGTGGATAGTAGGGATATCAGGGAATAGTCATGTGAATGAAGGACTGGGATAGAGCGGTGAAGGGAAAGCTTGTTAAGTGGATAGGAGAGTGAGGAGAAATTTCACTCAGTGTAGAGCTTTATCAAGTTATGTTTCACTCAGTGTAGAGCTTTATCAAGTTATGTTGTTCACTCAGTGTAGTGCTTTTCAGTTATATTTCACTCAGTGTAGAGCTTTATTCAAAAGTTATGTTACACTCAGTTAGGAGGCTTTATCAAGTTATGTTTCCACCTTTGTAGAGCTTTATCAAGTTATGTTTCACTCAGTGTAGAGCTTTATCAAGTTATATTTCACTCAGTGTAGAGCTTTATCAAGTTATATTTCACTCAGTGTAGAGCTTTATCAAAGTTATGTGACACTCAGTGTTGAGCTTTATCAAGTTTATTTTTCACTCAGTTGTGTGCTTTATCAAGTTATGTTCACTCAGTGTAGAGCTTTATCAAGTTATGTTTAACTACATGTGTAGAGCCTTTATCAAGTTTATGTTTCACTCAGCTGTAGAGTCTTTATCAAGTTATATTTTCAATCTGTGTTGGAGCTTTTCAGTTTTATTTAACTCGTGTGAGCTTTATCAAGTTATGTTACACTCAGTGTAGAGCTTTATTCAAGTTATATTTCCATCAGTGTTGAGCTTTATCAAGTTATGTTACACTCTGTGTAGAGCTTTATCAAGTTATGTTTACTCTGTGTAGAGCTTTATTCAAGTTATGTTTCACTCAGTGTAGGCTTTATCAAGTTATGATTCACTCTGTGTAGAGACTTTATCAAGTTATGTTTCACTCAGTGTAGAGCTTTATCAAGTTATTATTTTCACTCAGTGTAGTGCTTTATCAAGTTATTTTCACTCCAGTGTAGAGCTTTATCAAGTTATATTTCACTCAGTGTAGAGCTTTATCAAGTTATGTTTCACTCAGTGTAGAGCTTTATCAAGTTATATTATACACTCAGTGTAGAGCTTTATCACGTTATTATTTCACTCTGGTTAGAGCATTATCAAGTTATATTTTCCTCAGTGTAGAGCTTTTATTCAACTCTTCATATTACACACAATAATGTTGGCCCGGGGTGTGATGGCCCTCTCTCCTGCCCGTCTCCCCGGGGCCCCGCAACAAGAGGCCACTATCTGGCCCACGTCTCCCTGGCCAGATAGTGCAGCAGCAGCAGCAGCAGCAGCAGCAGCACAGCAGCATCAGCATCTCAGAGATGGCAAAAGAAAAAGTGCTGGAGATAAGAGAGAGGCAGCACTTGTTGAAGTCGTCACAGTGGTGTGAGGTACACAACTCTCTTATCTTCCTCTACCATCCTTCACTCACTCTCTCTCACTCGGAGGAGTATTTTCCAGCCTGCTCCCCCTTTTTTTTTATCAGTGGTTGGGAAAAAGAGAATGCCTGGGAGGGGGGAGGGAAGAAGGAAGAGAGAGAGAGGGAGACTGTCTCCAACTGATAACGTTCACCACCAACATTGAATTACTCATAGAACACAAACACACACACATTTTCCATTATAGGTGTGTGTGTGTGTGTGTGTTGTGTGGGTGTGTGACTGTGCTGGTGTGTGTGTGTGTGTGAGGGTGTGCGTGTGTGTGTGCGCCGAAATATTGGTATAAAAAACATCTGCGTACCTTGTTCCAAGGTTCGAGGCTCGGAGTCTTTCAGTCAGAAGAATCAGTGTTTTGTGTATATTTCGCTTGCTCTGCGAATTCCTTGCGACAGATATTATATATGTATTTATATATATATATATTAGATATATCATTTTATATATATTATATATATTTTTTTTATTTATGATGGGGTCGACCCTCTGGTGTAAATTGTGGACCATTGCCGCGGAGATGTGGCTTAAAAAGGATTCAAGGAAAAATATTTGGAATTCTTCCTGAAGCGTTTGACATATTCCTCTTCCCCTACCACACCATCTTTTATATTTATTTTTTTTACTAATTGGAATATTTTATTACCTTTTATGGTACAGTAGATTTAAGAGAGACATTATTGATATAAAGGTGGCATATAAGGTACATGTTTGTTACGTGTGTGTCACCGATTATAAGGTGAAATTCTACATCCAGCTCCTCGCAGAGCTGGGCGTGTGCCCAATATACGCAGGCAATTACCGCTTTGAACAGCCGCACTGAGCCGCTGGAACAGAAAACTAGCTGCCCTGGGATCCTGTTATACTGATGAGTCTTTTTCCAGCAACTCCTTAAGGAATTTAGATGCACTCCCTTTCCCCATGAGCAAGGAGTCTCTAGCTATGGGAACAAACATTTAATAATGGGCAAGTTCTACCTTATTGTCTAGACTTTTGGGACTCCCTGAAGCTGGCAGCTGCCCCTCCTTTCATCCTGGGTATGGAGATAGGTATCTGCCAAGGTAGATGCACACATGTATAGTCCCACACCACCTGCTTCCCTCTGTCCAGGCTTGAAGGGTGATTTCCATCTGGACGGCTTCTGGCTGCCTCACAGATCTGGCATAGTTGGGGTGTCCCTTACTGCTGGGCACCCTGCTGTTGTGTGGGCTTCCTCTTGATAATGTATTAACCTACTCATGTCTTTGCAATATTTCCCTCGGATTTACGGCACACAAGACCATGGTACCCGAATCGCGTCTGCTGCTTTCACTGACACAAATACACCTGTGTTCGCGAGAATAGGGGGGCGGCCAAAGTCGAAGGGCAAAACCGATGCGGATGGGTCTGGGGTCGAGGCGATGTGCAAGGCTGGAGTTTGGGAACAAGCCAATCAGAAAGTCCCCAGCATGAGGGGGCTCTCACTGCCAGGAGGAGGGATCATTATCCTTCCCTGACACACTATGAGCATTGTTGAGACAATATTTTCACTATTCGGACCTTCCCAGTTGCAATTGTTTGTAGTTAGTTGGGCGGGGAGCTGTCTGGCTCCAGTGCCAGTTAGGTTATCACCAGATCATTGCATCCGTTCAATGAATTTTTGGTCCTGGATCCTATCTTGTCCCTAAGCATGTTCAGGGAGAATCGTGCGACAAGCTCTCTGTGATGCAATAACACGAGGACAGAAAAAGCCAGGTAACGCAATCTGTGATGACTTGCGGACACCATTGCCTCCTAGTCTGACTGGAAGTGTAGCTTGGTTCCACTGCCCGTCTTCTAGTGTATAATGTAAGTTCTTTCGTTAAAAAATCTGCTCAGAATACTGTCATATTCGTGCAGTATAGGGTTATTCATATGAAGGGCACATCTTAGGAATTATGTCAACCTGGGCAGACTCAAGCTCTTTGTGAGATGGGTAGGTTCAATGCATTCGTGGGTGTCCAGATTGCCGTATTCGTTTTCCAATTTCCTTAACTCTATCCAAGTTCTTCTGAGAATTGTGTCATTGCATTGCTTCCAGAGGTGCTAATAGCAAGGGACACTATTTGTGGGGGCCAATGACGGCTGCTCCTGGTAGTTTTGAATCTCACTGCATTTATCCTTGTTGATGACTGAGATGTTTTCAATTTGGATGGACCTCAGGATGAGAACCATTTCCGGTCCCCGTGTCATTTTCTGGGTAAGGTCATGTAGGAGGGATCTCTTTTGTACTGCTAGTGTGGCCTTCATCATTAGGAACCAGATGTTTTTGCTCGCTGGTCAGTCGACTGTGAGTTCCCTAACTGCTATACAGAAGAGAAATGGTGGCATTGCAAGAGGATCTCTTGTTGGGACACCCTCCGATGATGTATTTTTTGCTCCCAAAGAGAAGCATTGATTCCTTGCTATATACCCTAGCTGAAACAAAGGGAAGAGACAGGGAAATGTTCTTGTTACTGCTGCTAATTACCAGTCTCTTTTCAGGGAGGATTGAATTTTGGTACGCATTTCTGAAATCTATTTTACCACTGCTTTGTCCTCAGGCAGGGTTGTTGATATACGCCCTTGTTGCATGAACCGCTGCTTCATTCCTTGAGAGACCCAAAGCCAAGCTGGTAGTTTGGTTTTTTGAAGCATCATGGCTGCCTGCGCACGAATACGTTGGACAGCAGCTTTGAATACGAGGCGGGTAACGTGTTGCCTACTGCAATTGCGCCGATTCCTCCATCCTGCTTTTTTAGTGCACTAAAGTGTTGCACCAAAAAAGAAAAGGTCTATGTTCATCTAGGGGAATCAGACCAGCCAAGGTTTGTTGACGAACCTTGTGATCCTCTTAAAGCAGTGTCTCTGCAATTTTCCTCCTATAAACTGGATAACCATTTCCTTTAAATGCTGTGGCCTATTCCTGGGTAACACCCAGCAGAGCCAGATGGAACGAACCCTTATTGCTTTGTAAATGTCTGAGTCTTCCACTATCTCAATGGTTCATAGGTGGGACAGAGGTGTGGAACTGTTGGTTTGCCACTGGTTTCCACTGCGGGTTGCTTTCCTCTAAGTGGCTTCCGCCGTGTCTGCATCCCTGGGGCAACTGGATCTTCACTGGTAATAATTCTTGTTGCCGCCCCCTGTGTGCCCTCTTCACAATTTTCTTGCTCACCTGGACTCTGACTTTTTCAATGTCAGTAGTGTGAGTGGGGGTTCTGCATCTTCCCTTTTTTGTGTTGACGGGAAGGTTGAATGAGAGTTATTCAACTCTAGGAAAATCTCTTAAGGATTTTATTATTCATTGAGGCTAGCCTCTTCCCCTTCTTTCCGGCAAAGCTAAGCCAGAATTGCCAAAAAGTAGCAGTTGTACCATGCTTGATGGTTGGTTGGAGCATTGAAGTAGTGGAAACCATCGTTTACTTTTTTCAGGAGTCCTGTAGTTTTCAAAGCTGGCGTGTGGTACGGGCTGTTTGGAATTATGTGTGAGGGTCCTGGTCGTACCTGTTGTTGCTTTAATTGCTTCCAGGAGAGTGTCTGATGAGTGAAATCTTGTTGGAGTGGAGGGAGGGTTCAGGTGCCTGAGGTGGCTCTGAGATCATCACTTTGCCACAGGAGGACGATCCTGAACTCAGGGGTATGACTCGTTGTTGGCGGAGGAAGACCATTTGACGGTGATGAGGCAACGAAGCTGTAGCAGTGATCCGACACCTTGCCTATCCTGTATTGCCAACCGTGCGCAATGTTATACCCTGGCTTGCTTGCTGCACTCTGGTTGAGGTTCGATTCTGCTTAGATCTGACAATAGGAGTGGTGTGAGAGGCACATGCGAGGTGGGGTTTAGTGCGGGAAGGAGTGTAATCTTGACCGTGCGGTGGCCAGGGTGGATGTTTTGAGGGGTGGAGTGGAGGGGAAAATACTTCCCCTGGAATTAGGTGGGGAGGCGCAGGTTGTTGCAGCGAGGGTTCATCCCGGGGAAGTACAATACACTCATGGACTTGCACACTATATATGTTCACTCTGTCTATACAATACAATAACTTTTGTTTGGTTTTACCCATGTTAGACAATATGAACAATGTGGGTAGATGGGGCTCAGTCTGCTGAACCAATGTGGTCACTCTCCATCTAGTTTACACATCCGCTCTTCACCCAACCCCCGTGTCGGGGGGGTGGTAGAAGGATGAGGAACGAGAGGAATACAAAGAGTGAGGAAAATACGGAAGTGGAAAAACGAGGGAGAGGAAAAAGAGGAGTGGACCAAAAGGTGATGGAGGAAAGAGAGAGAGGGAACAGTGGATCGAGAGGTGAGAGATGATACTTTAGAGTAGCGTTTCGTGTAGTAAGTAGAAGTAATTTATTAATTTAGGATTATATTTATAGTATCTTAGACTGGGGGAGAGGAGAACGAGAGGGAGACGAGGAGGAAAGGAAAAGCAGAGAGGAAATACGGTGACCATATGGGGAGAAAAAAACGTGAAACGACTAAGGAGGAAACACACAAGTGGAAGAACGGAGGAAACACCTAAGAGAGGGGGAGGAACCGTTGACCAAATAAGTGAAGAGGAGGCAGAAGAGGAAGTAAGTGGGAAATGGAAAAAATCTCTGCCCCCTAGTTGAACGTGGGGCGGTAAGTGAAACCAAATAGAGGAAAGCGTGAGGGGGAAAAACGTAGAGAGAGGAGGAAGTGGGAAAGCATACCATGTGAACGATGAGAGAAGATGAATCAAAGGGTACGAAAAGAAAAGTGAAAACACAAAGGAAAGTGAAAACATAACAGGAGTGAGTGGAAAAAATAAATTAAACGTGAATCTAGATGTGAACATCTTAGACAGCACATTTTAAAAGTTCCGAAAGTGTGAAGTGAAGCGTTCGGAAAACAGTGTAAAAGTGAAAGTAGAAAGTGAAACAGACCAAACAAAAGTGGATCAAGAAATACGAAAGAGAACGTTCCCCCCCCCCCACCCCCCCCCCGAAGAAACAAATCCAACAATCGGGTGAATCAAAAAGTGTATATCTCAGAGAATCATAGTTGAGTGAACAGGTAAAATGAATGGGAAGTTGGAAAAACACCCCCATTTCTGAAAAACCAACAGACTGAGGAAAACGAACAAAAAAATAAAAATGGAAAACGTGTTGGTTTGGGAGACGATGTTGAAAACGTGACCAAATAAAAATTACTGCACTGACTGGTCACTCCATCGTTAACATTAATACCCACATTTGTTTTTCCATAACACATATGCCTCTCTCATAGTTCCCATTGCATCGACACAATTGCATTCCAAGTTAACTGGAAGCACGGTGCATTGGTGCTGGAATATACATGTTTTTATAAGACCTTCTCGAGGTTTATAATTGTACACACGATAATTCTTGCCGGTTGATAACAGTGTAGGCTTGTACTCCCCACCCTCCAACTGGCCGTTATTCCTCATCTATCCACCACTCACCACGTTTACAAACTGCACAACACTTCCACGCAATTGACTTGAAACGGGTGCACAGAGAAATGTCTTCTCTCGCTTCACTGGAATCTTCCAGGATATTACAATAAGTCCTGTTGCTGTCTTACCTGGGTCTAGCTCGTTGATCGGAGTTATAAATTGAAAATCCCGCAGCTAGCCTCCGCCAACGTCTTGCCATGCCAGGGACGCATGGCCCGTTTATGTTTATTGTATATATAGTTATATATATATTATACTATAATATAATTAATAATATTTAATATATTTATCTCATATTATATATAATATATATAATATATAGTATATATATAAATCATTGTCACAGGAAGTGCAGGTTTCGTCTCGTTTCTTAAAGCCATCAGCAAGATTGCGAAACGTTGTTACAGGAATGTTGATGTTTTTCAGTTATATTAAACCTACAGGTTAATAAAAAAGTTAGTAACAATTAGTTATGATAAACAACTTAAATGTAATAAGGTATATGAGTGTGAATTAGTAGAATGCTGGTTCGACAATGTGGCTGTCTCGACTTCAAAAGAAGGACCGCAGTAAAAGACGGGTGCACAGGCTCTGGGGACACGGGCTTCAAACATTCCTGAAGAGTAGAAGGACCTCGGGGTGGACACAGCTGCTGAACATATCACCTGAGACCTTACATCTATTAACTTCTGTGTCCAGTTAGGACCAGATGTGAATCTCTTTGGTGTACGCAGCACCAGTGTGGACCACCAGTCGGTGTAGCATGAGTGGTTAGAGGAACGGAACGCTGACCACTCGCTAGAAGAGAGAAGAACCAGGAGGGAGACATAATATTTACGATATTCAAAAGTACAGAATGGACAAATAAGTCGCTACTCAGAGATTGGATAAGATGACAACACGATGAGTCACAGGGATGTCAGGGCAAATACTTCTTTAGCGATGAGGTTAAAAGCATTATCCATACACAGCTGAATAAGAGTATGGTAAGAGGCTGTGACTTACATACAGTAGGAGAGTAAGCAGATACCAGAGGGGCAGAGAGCTGTAAACTGTCAAACCTTTGACAACTGTGAGTAAATACTTCAACACACACCTCACACACACACACAACACACACACACACATATGAGAGTATGCAGCTCTCAGTTGGAACCCACACCTGGTCAAGCACGTCTAGAGTAGAGAAAAGTACAAAGGTTTTTGCAACAAGGCTAGTCCCAGGAGGAAAGGTTACTCGAGAAAGGTTAAGGGTAATCGGACTGGGACGACACTGGAGGAACAGAAGGTTCAGGGAGGACATGATAACCACGACATTACAGATACTGCGGGGAATAGGACTCAAGGTGGACAGGAGATAGTGGATGATTCTCAGAGAGGGGACACAGAAACAAGGGATCAATAACTGGTAGCTGAAGACTCAGAGACGTCACAGGAAACGTTAGGAAGTATTCTCTTCAGTCATAGAGTCGATCAGGAAGTGAGATAGCCTGCCAGCAAGTGAGAAGTAGTGGAGGCAGGAATCCATACATAGTTTTAAGAAGAGGTATGATAACAAAGCTCAGGAAGCAGAGAGGAGAGATGGACCTAGTAGCGATCAGTGAACGGCTGGGAGGGGCCAGGAGCTGAGGACTCGACCCTAGCAACCACAATTAGGCGACGCTACTGGGTAAATGTTTGTATGGTAGAGTTTATTATGAGAGAAAGAATTAAGAGTAAGATCGTGTGGAACAGGGTAGCAGCCTGAACAAGGAGGCCCTTTAGGAACAGGTAGGGGGTGTGTGGGACCAGGTGTGCTATACTGTGAAAATATAAGTGAACAGTACTTTAGCTCGCAAGGGCGTTAAGAAGTCTTTGTTGTTTATTATGTTTGTATTGTTTGTTTGTACAAATGGCATTTATGGTTTCGGGAAAAGCGTATGTACAGGGCTGGATAGAGGGGGCAATGCGGAGATGTTGCAGTTGTATTGTGTAGAGAGTAGGATTCCTGAAAGCTCAGTGAAGAGTAGTTTAGTGGATAGGGTAGGCTCAAGTTAGTCAAGTATGTATGAAAAGCAGGAATTGTATTTCCCAGGAAAGTAGCGCCTTAGTTATCAAGGATGTAGTGATATTGTCACCCATGGTTGTTTATATATTATAGATGGCGTGCGCGCTAGGGAGAAGTTTAAATGCGAGGGTCGTTGGTGAAGAGGCGTGGAGATTAAAAGATAAAGAATCAGACATAGAATGTGGGAGTTGTCACAGTTGCTCTTTGTGATTGTATTGATCGCTCATCTCGTGCTCTTGGGAGATTTGAAGAGAAGTTGCAGATGATTTGGTGGATGAATTTTGATTTAGGTGTGCAAATGAAGAATTAAAAGGGTAATACAGGAAAGAGTAAGGTTAATGAGGATAAGACAAAAAGTATTAGGTGATGGAAAGATGGATATCAGTTTGAGAGGGAAAGAGAGTATGGAGGAGGTGGAAGTTGTATTCAGATATTTGTGAGTGGACGTGTCAGCGTAATGGAGTATATGAACGATGAAGGTGAATATAGAATTGACGAGGGGGAAAAAGGGTGAGAGACGATGCAGACTTAGGAGGTGTGGAGACAAGAACTTGGATAGTTGGAGGCAAAGAGGGGCTATTGTATGATAATAGACGAGAGTTTGTATTTGTACTAACGTCTTATAAAAGGGGTGTGAAGGCATGGGATGAATGGATGTTTGCAGTGCGAGTGAGCAAGGACTGAGAGGCAGTGGAGATGTCATGTCTGAGGCAATGTGTGGTGTGAATCTATAAAAGACTGAGAAATTCGTAGTTTGGAAGTTAGGATGAGGTGCAGGATTACTGAAACTGTTGGATAGAGGGACTGATAGGAAAGGGGATTCGTTTGAGGTGGTTCAGGACATGTTAGAGAGAATGGAGTCGAAACAGAGGTGACTATCAAGAATGTGCTCAAGTATGTAGTGGAATGGAGAGGCGGGGTAGGGGTCGCGCTAGGAAAGGTTGGTGGAAGAGGGGGGTACAAGTGCAGGTTTTGTGATTGCGAGGCGCCTAGGACTTCCGAGCAGGCATGGTGAGCGTGTTTGAGAGTTTGTGTAGCGCGACAAGTGACAGATATAGTTTTTTTATATATTACTTTTAGAGACGTGACATGAGAGTGGCATGTGGTGTTGAGGCTAAGAGAAACATTTTATTGAAGGGGTTACAGGGGAATACCGGACAGGCGGACTTGAGTCTGGTGATGGGATCAGTACAGTGCCTGCCACTCTGAAGGAAGGGGTGTTAAATGTTGCAGTTTAAAAACTAGTAGTGTAAAAGCACCCTTCTGAGCTGAAGACAGTGATGGAGTGAATGTTGGTGAAAGGTTTTTCTTTTTCGGGCCACCATGCCTTGGTGTGGAGATCGGCCAGTGAGTGATAATAATAAACATAAAACTCAATTAGGTGATACACAACACACACACACACACAACCACCACCCACAACCACTCACACCACACACACACACACACATCAACACACAAAACACCAGTGTTTATTTTTTCTTGAGGATATTGAAGAGCTGGTTTGTTAGGGTCTCTGTTAATAGTCATGGACAAAGAATAAAAACCTATATTACGGTGTAGGCAGGGTAGATAACAGTGACAACCCTAGTCGCTCCATGGTCATGGTTTGGTTCCATGCATGGTCATGGGCCCTCCCATGGTCATGGTGCCTGTCCCATTTCCATGGGCCAAGCAAGTGCCTCCCATGGCGCTCATGAGGGCTGACCCATGGTCCCATGGTGTCTCCCATGATCTCCCATGGCCATGGTGCCCTACCTCTGTCATAGTGCCTCCCATGGTCATGCTGGTTATCGCCGGCAAGAGGCCAAAACAGTGTCATATTATACAAACTGCATAAAGGTGAGAAAGACCGGAAACAGAGTACAGTATGGCAGGAGAGGGACACAAGGGGTCAATCATACTTCCAAACATATCACCATTCATAACACATTAGAGACCGTTGATCGATCATCTCGCGCGGACTCGTTGGTGCGAGCAACTGGTTGATCTGTTTCTGGAATCTCCTTTCAAGAACTCTTGACTCTCACATAAAAGTGACCCTTTTTGTTATTCCAGAACTCTTGACTCTCACATAAAGGGACTTTGTGTTAAGCGCACGTGACTCTTGACTCTCCATAAAGTGACCTGTTCCTGTTATAACAGAAACTCCTTGCACTCTCGCGTAAATGTGTCCTTTGTGGTTAGTCCAGAACTCTTGACTCTCCATAAAGTGTTCTTTGTGTTATTCCAGAACTCTTGACTCTCCTAAAGTGACCTTTGTGTTATTCCAGAAACTCTTGACTCTCCATAAAGTGACCTTTGTGTTATTCCAGAACTCTTGACTCTCCATTAAGTGACCTTTGTGTTATTCCAGAACTCTTGACTCTCCATTAAAGTGACCTTTGTGTTATTCCAGAACTCTTGACTCTCAATAAAGTGACCTTTGTGTTATTCCAGAACTCTTGACTCTCCATAAAGTGACCTTTGTGTTTTCCAGAACTCTTGGACTCTCCATAAAGTGACCTTTGTGTTATTCCAGAACTCTTGACTCTCCATAAAATGACCTTTGTGTTATTCCCAGAACTCTTGACTCTCCTAAAGTGACCTTTGTGTTATTCCAGAACTCTTGACTCTCCATAAAGTGACCTTTGTGTTATTCCAGAACTCTTGACTCTCCATAAAGTGACCTTTGTGTTATTCCAGAACTCTTGACTCTCCATAAAGTGACCTTTGTGTTATTCCAGAACTCTTGACTCTCCATAAAGTGACCTTTGTGTTATTCCAAGAAACTCTTGACTCTCTTAAAGTGACCTTTGTGTTCTTCCCGAACTCTCGACTCTCCTTAAAGTGACCTTTGTGTTATTCCAGAACTCTTGACTCTCCATAAAGTGACCTTTGTGTTATTCCAAAACTCTCGACTCTCCTTAAAGTGACCTTTGTGTTATTCCAGAACTCTTGACTCTCCATAAAGTGATCTTTGTGTTCTTCCAGAACTCTCGACTCTCCTTAAAGTGACCTTTGTGTTATTCCAGAACTCTTGACTCTCCTTAAAGTGACCTTTGTGTTCTTCCAGAACTCCTGACTCTCCTTAAAGTGACCTTTGCGTTCTTCCAGAACTCTCGACTCTCCTTAAAGTGACCTTTGTGTTCTTCCAGAACTTTTGACTCTCCTTAAAGTGACCTTTGTGTTCTTCCAGAACTCTTGACTCTCCTTAAAGTGACCTTTGTGTTCTTCCAGAACTCTTGACTCTCCTTAAAGTGACCTTTGTGTTATTCCAGAACTCTTGACTCTCCATAAAGTGACCTTTGTGTTTATTCCAGAACTCTTGAACTCTCCTTAAGTGACCTTGTGTTCTTCCGAACTCTTGACTCTCCTTAAAGTGACCTTTGTGTTCTTCCAGAACTCTCGACTCTCCATAAAGTGACCTTTGTGTTCTTCCAGAACTCTTGACTCTCCTTAAAGTGACCTTTGCGTTCTTCCAGAACTCTCGACTCTCCATAAAGTGACCTTTGTGTTCTTCCAGAACTCTTTGACTTCTCCTTAAGTGACCTTTGTGTTCTTCCAGAACTCTCGACTCTCCTTAAAGTGACCTTTGCGTTCTTCCAGAACTCTCGACTCTCCTTAAAGTAGTGTTGCGTCCACTTGCTCCCCTTTAAGGTTCAATATATTCCTTTCTCTTTGAGGGGAAGAAATTTTGATTTGAGGAGGAGGGGCTTTGTGTTGGTGTGGA
>NC_069413.1:30837981-30850481 GCF_026875155.1 Cherax quadricarinatus
TTTCTAGGCTTTCTTAACTTGTTTAATCTCACTCCAAAACTTTTTCTTATTTTCAACAAAAAATTTTTTGATAACATCTCACCCACTCTCTCATTTTCTTTTTTTACATTGCTTCACCACTCTCTTAACCTCTCTCTTTTTTTCCATATACTCTTCCCCCCCTTTCATCACTTCTACTTTGTAAAAACTTCTCCCTATGCTAATTTTTCTCCCTTACTACTCCTTTACATCATCATTCCACCAATCGCTCCTCTTCCCTCCCGCACCCACTTTCCTGTATCCACAAACTTCTGCTGAACACTCTAACACTACATTTTAAACCTACCCCATACCTCTTGCCTATGCCCCCATTTGCCCATCTATCCTCCAATAGCTGTTTATATCTTACCCAACTGCCCCTCTTTTTTTTTTATAAACCTCACCTCTCTCTTCCCTGATGCTTCTATTCTCTTGTACCCCTCTAACTTTTACTCTCAGTGTAGCTACAACAGAAAGTGATCTGATATATCTGTGGCCCCTCTATAAACATGTACATCCTGAAGTCTACTCAACAGTCTTCATCTACCAATACACAGTCCAAACAAACTACTATTCATTTCGCCCTACATCATATCTTGGTATACTTATTTATCCTCTTTTTCTTAAAATATGTATTACCTATACTAAACCCCTTTCTATACAAAGTTCAATCAAAGGGCTCCCATTATCATATATATATATATATATATATTTTTTTATATATATATATATATATATATAATATATATATATATATATATATATTTATATTTTTATATATATATATATATATTTATATAAATCCCCTGCTGAGGTATATTCAGCAAACCCTGAAGGCAGCGTCACTATTCCAAACAAATATACCAGCATACTCAGCATACAATTAAACACTTTTAACAATATATACATTATGATATTAACACAATACATTGTTACTCGGCCCAGCCAGGCGATATTACCTTAAACAACTATTATGATATTCCCAGTAAGAGAATATCTACCAAACACATAATGCTTATCTCTCTCTCTCTCTCTCTCTCTCTCTCTCTCTCTCTCTCTAAGTAATTAAGGTAATATTTCAACTTGATTCGATGCTATAGTGAAAAATATTACTTTGATATTCGCTAGGAATAGTTACTGGAGAATACTTTTACCAAGTTAAGGGTGATTAATACTAATTAAAGTCTTAATGAAGGAATTATGGAACAATGAAGGATTATTATTATGGAACAATGATGGAGGATTATTATGGAACAATGAAGGACGATTATTATGGAACAATGAAGGAGGATTATTATGGAACAATGATGGAGGATTATTATGGAACAATGATGGAGGATTATTATGGAACAATGAAGGAGGATTATTATGGAACAATGATGGAGGATTATTATGGAACAATGAAGGAGGATTATTATGGAACAATGATGGAGGATTATTATGGAACAATGATAGAGGATTATTATGGAACAATGATGGAGGATTATTATGGAACAATGAAGGAGGATTATTATGGAACAATGAAGGAGGTTTATTATGGAACATGAAGGGGATTATTATGGAACAATGATGGAGGATTATTATGGAACAATGATGGAGGATTATTAGGGAACAATGAAGGAGGATTATTATGGAACAAGATGGAGGATTATTAGGGAACAAGAAGGAGGATTATTATGGACAATGATGGAGGATTATTAGGGGAACAATGATAGAGGATTATTATGGAACAATGATGGAGGATTATTATGGAACAATGAAGGAGGATTATTATGGAACAATGATGGAGGATTATTATGGAACAATGATGGAGGATTATTATGGAACAATGAAGGAGGATATTAGGGAAAACAATGATGGAGGATTATTATGGAACAATGATGGAGGATTATTATGGAACAATGAAGGAGGATTATTATGGAACAATGAAGGAGGATTATTATGGAACAATGATGGAGGATTATTATGGAACAATGATGGAGGATTATTATGGAACAATGAAGGAGGATTATTATGGAACAATGATGGAGGATTATTACGGAACAATGAAGGAGGATTATTATGGAACAATGATGGAGGATTATTATGGAACAATGATAGAGGATTATTATGGAACAATGATGGAGGATTATTATGGAAAACAATGAAGGAGGATTATTAGGGAACAATGAAGGAGGATTATTATGGAAAAATAAAGGGGGATTATTATGGAACATGATGGAGGATTATTATGGAACAATGATGGAGGATTATTAAGAACAATGAAGGAGGATTATTATGGAACAATGATGGAGGATTATTATGGAACAATGATAGAGGATTATTATGGAACAATGATGGAGGATTATTATGGAACAATGAAGGAGGATTATTATGGAACAATGATGGAGGATTATTATGGAACAATGAAGGAGGATTATTTGGAACAATGATGGAGGATTATTATGGAACAATGATAGAGGATTATTAGGGAACAATGATGGAGGATTAATTAATGGAACAATGAAGGAGGATTATTATGGAACAATGAAGGAGGATTATTAAGGAACAATGAAGGAGGATTATTATGGAACAATGATGGAGGATTATTATGGAACAATGATGGAGGATTATTATGGAACAATGAAGGAGGATTATTATGGAACAATGATGGAGGATTATTATGGAACAATGAAGGAGGATTATTATGGAACAATGATGGAGGATTATTATGGAACAATGATAGAGGATTATTATGGAACAATGATGGAGGATTATTATGGAACAATGAAGGGGGAAATTATTATGGTACAATGAAGGAGGATTATTATGGAACAATGAAGGAGGATTATTATGGAACAATGATGGAGGATTATTATGGAACAATGATAGAGGATTATTATGGAACAATGATGGAGGATTATTATGGAACAATGAAGGAGGGTTATTATGGAACAATGAAGGAGGATTATTATGGAACAATGATGGAGGATTATTATGGAACAATGAAGGAGGATTATTATGGAACAATGAAGGAGGATTATTATGGAACAATGATGGAGGATTATTATGGAACAATGAAGGAGGATTATTATGGAAAAATTGAAGGAGGATTATTATGGAACAATGAAGGAGGATTATTATGGAAACAATGATGGGGATTTTATGGAACAATGAAGGAGGATTATTATGGAACAATGATGGAGGATTATTATGGAACAATGAAGGAGGATTATTATGGAACAATGAAGGAGGATTATTATGGAACAATGAAGGAGGGTTATTATGGAACAATGAAGGAGGATTATTATGGAACAATGAAGGATTATTATTATGGAACAACGAAGGAGGATTATTATGGAACAATGAAGGAGGATTATTATGGAACAATGATTGAGGATTATTATGGAACAATGATTGAGGATTATTATGGAACAATGACTGAGGATTATTATGGAACAATGATAGAGGATTATTATGGAACAATGATAGAGGATTATTATATAACAATGAAGGAGGATTATTATGGAACAATGAAGGAGGATTATTATGGAACAATGATAGAGGATTATTATGGAACAATGAAGGAGGATTATTATGGAACAATGATGGAGGATAATTATGGAACAATGATGGAGGATTATTATGGAACAATGATGGAGGATTATTATGGAACAATGATGGAGGATTATTATGGAACAATGATGGAGGATTTATTATGGAAAAATGAAGAGGATTATTATGGAACAATGATTGAGGTTTTATTATGGAACAATGATGGAGGAATATTATGGAACAATGATAGAGGATTATTATGGAACAATGATTGAGGATTATTATGGAACAATGATAGAGGATTATTATGGAACAATGATAGAGGATTATTATGGAACAATGATAGAGGATTATTATGGAACAATGATAGAGGATTATTATATAACAATGAAGGAGGATTATTATGGAACAATGATAGAGGATTATTATGGAACAATGAAGGAGGATTATTATGGAACAATGATAGAGGATTATTAGGGAAACCCAATGATGGAGGATTATTATGGAACAATGAAGGAGGATTATTATGGAACAATGATGGAGGATTATTATGGAACAATGAAGGAGGATTATTATGGAACAATGAAGGAGGATTATTATGGAACAATGAAGGAGGATTATTATGGAACAATGATTGAGGATTATTATGGAACAATGATGGAGGATTATTATGGAACAATGAAGGAGGATTATTATGGAACAATGAAGGAGGATTATTATGGAACAATGAAGGAGGGTTATTATGGAACAATGAAGGAGGATTATTATGGAACAATGAAGGATTATTATTATGGAACAACGAAGGATTATTATTATGGAACAATGAAGGAGGATTATTATGGAACAATGATTGAGGATTATTATGGAACAATGATTGAGGATTATTATGGAACAATGGATAGAGGATTTTATGGAACAATGATAGAGGATTTTATGGAACAATGATAGAGGAAATTATTATGGAAAAATGAAGGAGGATTATTATGGAACAATGAAGGGGGAAATTATTATGGAACAATGATAGGGGAAATTATTATGGAAACAATGAAGGAGGATTTTTTATGGAACAATGATTGAGGATTATTATGGAACAATGATGGAGGATTATTATGGAACAATGATGGAGGATTATTATGGAACAATGATGGAGGATTATTATGGAACAATGATGGAGGATTATTATGGAACAATGATAGAGGATTATTATGGAACAATGATTGAGGATTATTATGGAACAATGATGGAGGATTATTATGGAACAATGATAGAGGATTATTATGGAACAATGATTGAGGATTATTATGGAACAATGATAGAGGATTATTATGGAACAATGAAGGAGGATTATTATGGAACAATGATGGAGGATTATTATGGAACAATGATGGAGGATTATTATGGAACAATGATGGATGATTATTATGGAACAATGATTGAGGATTATTTTTGGAAAACAATGATAGGGGGATTATTATGGAACAATGTTTAGAGGATTATTATGGAACAATGATAGAGGATTATTATGGAACAATGAAGGAGGATTATTATGGAACAATGATAGAGGATTATTATGGAACAATGAAGGAGGATTATTATGGAACAATGGTAGAGGATTATTATGGAACAATGATTGAGGATTATTATGGATCAATGATAGAGGATTATTATGGAACAATGAAGGAGGATTATTATGGAACAATGATAGAGGATTATTATGGAACAATGATAGAGGATTATTATGGAACAATGAAGGAGGATTATTATGGAACAATGATAGCGGATTATTTGTACAATGAAGGAGGATTATTAGGGAAACAATGATAGAGGATTATTATGGAACAAATGTTTGAGGATTATTATGGAAACAATGATAGAGGATTATTATGGAACAATGAAGGAGGATTATTATGGAACAATGATTGAGGATTATTATGGAACAATGATTGAGGATTATTATGGAACAATGATAGAGGATTATTATGGAACAATGATAGAGGATTTTTATGGAACAATGATGGAGGATTATTATGGAACAATGAAGGAGGATTATTATGGAACAATGATAGAGGATTATTATGGAACAATGATGGAGGATTATTATGGAAGAATGATGGAGGATTATTATGGAACAATGATGGAGGATTATTATGGAACAATGATAGAGGATTATTATGGAACAATGTAGAGGTTATTATGGAACAGAAGGAGGATTATTATGGAACAATGATAGAGGATTATTTATTGAACAATGATAGAGGATTATTATGGAACAATGATAGGGGAAATTATTATGGAACAATGTAGGGGAAATATTATGGAACAATGATTGAGGATTATTATGGAACAATGATAGAGGATTATTATGGAACAATGATAGAGGATTATTATGGAACAATGATGGATTATTATTATGGAACAATGATTGACGATTAATTATGGAACAATTTGACAGAGGATTATTATGGAAAAATGATAGAGGATTATTATGGAACAATGATAGAGGATTATTATGGAACAATGAAGGAGGATTATTATGGAACAATGAAAAAGGATTATTATGGAACAATGAAGGAGGATTATTATGGAACAATGATAGAGGATTATTATGGAACAATGATTGAGGATTATTATGGAACAATGATAGAGGATTATTATGGAACAATGAAGGAGGATTATTATGGAACAATGATTGAGGATTATTATGGAACAATGATTTGAGGTTTTATTAATGGAACAATGATAGAGGATTTTAAGGAACAATGATGGAGGAATTATTTTTGGAACAATGAAGGAGGATTATTATGGAACAATGATGGAGGATTATTATGGAACAATGATAGAGGATTTTTATGGAACAATGATGGAGGATTATTATGGAACAATGAAGGAGGATTATTATGGAACAATGATGGAGGATTATTATGGAACAATGATAGAGGATTATTATGGAACAATGATAGAGGATTATTATGGAACAAGAAGGAGGATTATTATGGAACAATGAAGGAGGATTATTTGGAACAATGATAGGGATTATTATGGAACAATGAAGGAGGATTATTATGGAACAATGATGGGGATAATTATGGAACAATGATGGAGGATTATTATGGAACAATGATGGAGGATTATTATGGAACAATGATGGAGGATTATTATGGAACAATGATGGAGGATTATTATGGAACAATGATAGAGGATTATTATGGAACAATGAGAGGATTATTATGGAACAATGATGGAGGATTATTTTTGGAAACAATGATAGAGGATTATTATGGAACAATGATTGAGGATTATTATGGAACAATGATAGAGGATTATTATGGAACAATGATAGAGGATTATTATGGAACAATGATAGAGGATTATTATGGAACAATGATAGAGGATTATTATGGAACAATGAAGGAGGATTATTATGGAACAATGATAGAGGATTATTATGGAACAATGAAGGAGGATTATTATGGAACAATGATAGAGGATTATTATGGAACAATGAAGGAGGATTATTATGGAACAATGAAGGAGGATTATTATGGAAAAATGAAGGAGGATTATTATGGAACAATGATAGAGGATTATTATGGAACAATGAAGGAGGATTATTATGGAACAATGAAGGAGGATTATTATGGAACAATGATAGAGGATTATTATGGAACAATGAAGGAGGATTTTTATGGAACAATGTGGAATAATTATGGAACAATGATGGAGGATTATTATGGAACATGATGGAGGATTATTATGGACAAGATGGAGGATTATTATGGAACAATGATGAGGATTATTATGGAACAATGATAGAGGATTATTATGGAACAATGATTGAGGATTATTATGGAACAATGATGGAGGATTATTATGGAACAATGATAGAGGATTATTATGGAAGAATGATTGAGGATTATTATGGAACAATGATAGAGGATTATTATGGAACAATGATAAAGGATTATTATGGAACAATGATAGAGGATTATTATGGAACGATGATAGAGGATTATTATGGAACAATGAAGGAGGATTATTATGGAACAATGATAGAGGATTATTATGGAACAATGAAGGAGGATTATTATGGAACAATGATAGAGGATTATTATGGAACAATGATGGAGGATTATTATGGAACAATGAAGGAAGATTATTATGGAACAATGATGGAGGATTATTATGGAACAATGAAGGAGGATTATGGAACAATGAAGGAGGATTATTATGGAACAATGAAGGAGGATTATTATGGAACAATGATTGAGGATTATTATGGAACAATGATGGAGGATTATTAGGAACAATGCAGGAGGATTATTATGGAACAATGAAGGAGGATTATTATGGAAAAATGAAGGAGGGTTTTATGGAACAATGAAGGTTTTAATTATTATGGAACAATGAAGGATTATTATTATGGAACAACGAAGGATTATTATTATGGAACAATGAAGGAGGATTATTATGGAACAATGATTGAGGATTATTATGGAACAATGATGAGGATTATTAGGGAACAATTTGACTGGGATTATTATGGAACAATGATAGAGGATTATATGGAACAATGATAGAGGATTATTATGGACAATGAAGGAGGATTATTATGGAAAAAATGATGGAGGATTATTATGGAACAATGATGGAGGATTATTATGGAACAATGATGGAGGATTATTAAGGAACAATGATGGAGGATTATTATGGACAATGATGGAGGATTTTATGGAAACAATGATAGAGGATTATTATGAACAATGATTGAGGATTATTATGGAACAATGATGGAGGATTATTATGGAACAATGATAGAGGATTATTATGGAACAATGATTGAGGATTATTATGGAACAATGATAGAGGATTATTATGGAACAATGAAGGAGGATTATTATGGAACAATGATGGAGGATTATTATGGAACAATGATGGAGGATTATTATGGAACAATGATGGATGATTATTATGGAACAATGATTGAGGATTATTATGGAACAATGATAGAGGATTATTATGGAACAATGATAGAGGATTATTATGGAACAATGATAGAGGATTTTAGGGAAACAATGAAGGAGGATTATTTTTGGAACAATGATAGAGGATTATTATGGAACAATGAAGGGGATTATTATGGAACAATGATAGAGGATTATTATGGAACAATGATTGAGGATTATTATGGATCAATGATAGAGGATTATTATGGAACAATGAAGGAGGATTATTATGGAACAATGATAGAGGATTATTATGGAACAATGATAGAGGATTATTATGGAACAATGAAGGAGGATTATTATGGAACAATGATAGAGGATTATTATGGAACAATGAAGGAGGATTATTATGGAACAATGATAGAGGATTATTATGGAACAATGATTGAGGATTATTATGGAACAATGATAGAGGATTATTATGGAACAATGAAGGAGGTATTATGGAACAATGATTGAGGATTTTATGGAACAATGATTGAGGATTATTATGGAACAATGATAGAGGATTATTATGGAACAATGATAGAGGATTTTTATGGAACAATGATGGAGGATTATTATGGAACAATGAAGGAGGATTATTATGGAACAATGATAGAGGATTATTAGGGAAAACAATGATGGAGGATTATTAGGGAAAGAATGATGGAGGATTATTATGGAACAATGATGGAGGATTATTATGGAACAATGATAGAGGATTATTATGGAACAATGATAGAGGCTTATTATGGAACAATGAAGGAGGATTATTATGGAACAATGATAGAGGATTATTATTGAACAATGATAGAGGATTATTATGGAGCAATGATAGAGGTTTAATTATGGAAAAAATGTTTAGGGGA
This sequence comes from Cherax quadricarinatus, assembly GCF_026875155.1. NCBI lineage: Eukaryota > Metazoa > Arthropoda > Malacostraca > Decapoda > Parastacidae > Cherax > Cherax quadricarinatus. The sequence goes on from NC_069413.1 coordinate 30,847,388, forward strand.
AATATTATGGAACAATGATTGAGGATTATTATGGAACAATGATAGAGGATTATTATGGAACAATGATAGAGGATTATTATGGAACAATGATGGATTATTATTATGGAACAATGATGGAGGATTATTATGGAACAATGACAGAGGATTATTATGGAACAATGATAGAGGATTATTATGGAACAATGATAGAGGATTATTATGGAACAATGAAGGAGGATTATTATGGAACAATGAAAAAGGATTATTATGGAACAATGAAGGAGGATTATTATGGAACAATGATAGAGGATTATTATGGAACAATGATTGAGGATTATTATGGAAAAATTTGATAGAGGATTATTATGGAACAATGAAGGAGGATTATTATGGAACAATGATTGAGGATTATTATGGAACAATGATTGAGGATTATTATGGAACAATGATAGAGGATTTTTATGGAACAATGATGGAGGATTATTATGGAACAATGAAGGAGGATTATTATGGAACAATGATGGAGGATTATTATGGAACAATGATAGAGGATTTTTATGGAACAATGATGGAGGATTATTATGGAACAATGAAGGAGGATTATTATGGAACAATGATGGAGGTTATTATGGAACAATGATAGAGGATTTTTTATGGAAAAATGATAGAGGATTATTATGGAACAATGAAGGAGGATTATTATGGAACAATGATAGAGGATTATTATGGAACAATGATAGGGATTATTTTTGGAACAATGATAGAGGATTATTATGGAACAATGATAGAGGATTATTATGGAACAATGATTGAGGATTATTATGGAACAATGATAGAGGATTATTATGGAACAATGATAGAGGATTATTATGGAACAATGATGGAGGATTATTATGGAACAATGATTGAGGATTATTATGGAACAATGATAGAGGATTATTATGGAACAATGATAGAGGATTATTATGGAACAATGATAGAGGATTATTATGGAACAATGAAGGAGGATTATTATGGAACAATGAAAAAGGATTATTATGGAACAATGAAGGAGGATTATTAGGGAAACCCAATGATAGAGGATTATTAGGAACAATGATTGGGATTATTATGGAACAATGATAGAGGATTTATTATGGAACAATGAAGGAGGATTTTATGGAACATGATTGAGGTTATTATGGAACAATGATTGAGGATTATTAGGGGAACAATGATAGAGGATTATTATGGAAAAAACGATAGAGGATTTTTATGGAACAATGATGGAGAATTATTATGGAACAATGATAGAGGATTATTATTTAACAATGATAGAGGATTATTATGGAACAATGAAGGATTATTATTATGGAACAATGATAGAGGATTATTATGGAACAATGATAGAGGATTATTATGGAACAATGATAGAGGATTATTATGGAACAATGATAGAGGATTATTATGGAACAATGATTGAGGATTATTACGGAACAATGATAGAGGATTATTATGGAACAATGATATAGTATTATTATGGAACAATGATGGAGGATTATTATGGAACAATGAAGGAGGATTATTATGGAACAATAATAGAGGATTATTATGGAACAATGAAGGAGGATTATTATGGAACAATGATGGAGGATTATTATGGAACAATGATAGAGGATTATTATGGAACAATGATAGAGGATTATTATGGAACAATGATAGAGGATTATTATGGAACAATGATAGAGGATTATTATGGAACAATGATAGAGGATTATTATGGAACAATGAGAGGATTATTAGGGAAACCCAATGATAGAGGATTATTATGGAACAATGATAGAGGATTATTATGGAACAATGATTGAGGATTATTATGGAACAATGATAGAGGATTATTATGGAACAATGATAGAGGATTATTATGGAACAATGATAGAGGATTATGGAACAATGATAGAGGATTATTATGGAACAATGATAGAGGATTATTATGGAACAATGAAGGAGGATTATTATGGAACAATGATGGAGGATTATTATGTAACAATGATAGAGGATAATTATGGAACAATGATGGAGGATTATTATGGAACAATGATAGAGGATAATTATGGAACAATGATACAGGATTATTATGGAACAATGAAGGAGGATTATTATGGAACAATGATACAAGATTATTATGGAACAATGATAGAGGATAATTATGGAACAATGATAGAGGATTATTGAACAATTATAGAGGATTATTAAAGAACAATGTCTGACGATTATTATGGAACAATGAAGGAGGATTATTTTGGAACAATAGGAGAGGATTATTATGGAACAATGAGAGAGGATTATTATTGAATATTGTGAGAGGAATTATTATGGAACAATTGGAGAGGATTATTATGGAACAATGTGAGAAGAATTATTATGGAACAATTGGAGAGGATTATTATGGAACAATGAGATAAGAGAGTGAAGGTGCGAGGAGGGATGTGATAGATAATGTCTGGCATTTTCCAATTATTTTTTGTAGATGTGTACCACAGAAGACACACACACACACACACACACACACACTGCAGGGAGGACATTTGGAAAAAGACGACAGGGAGAGGAAAAAGAGATTAAAAATATCATCAAGCAAGCAGGAGAGGAGACCATGATTGAGCTGATAATTTTTCAAAGAATAGGATACTCGAGTGGAAAAAACTGTCTGGTCAAATTGATTTTCAAGACAGAAAGGTTCCAGAACAAGATCCTGCAGCAGAAATCATGGATAAAAGAAACAACAAAATACCCAGCAAGTGTACCTAGACTGCGACAGAACAAGAACAGAACGATAGAAACTGAGAGAGAGGATACAGATGCCAGGGGTAAGTGAGACACAGCTTGAGTCGGGAGGAGCAGCACACACAACCAACCACAGAACCTCACAACAAAACGTATTAACACAAAACAACCCACACTCACAGCCCCCACCACAAACCTCACCTACACAGCAGCCTTCCATAGTACGGTGCAGGCCCCACAAACCCCCCAGTGCAACAGCTAGCTCTGATGAAACAACTGGCTCTTGGAGTTTAACCCTACCAATTGCAAAATCATGAAGAGAGAGGAAGGTCAGAGAAGAATGCAGATA
>NC_069413.1:30852981-30883906 GCF_026875155.1 Cherax quadricarinatus
CTCAACAAGAGATTCAAAGAAGTGTTCACAGAGGAGACAGAAGGGACTCCAGAAAGACGGAGAGGTGGGGCACACCACCAAGTGCTGGACACAGTGCACACAACCGAGGAAGAAGTGAAGAGGCTTCTGAGTGAGCTAGATACCTCAAAGGCAATGGGGCCAGATAACATCTCCCCAAGGGTATTGAGAGAGGGAGCAGAGGCGCTATGTGCACCCCAAACAACAATATTCAATACATCTATCGAAACAGGGAGATTGCCTGAGGCATGGAAGACAGCAAATGTAGTCCCAATCTTTAAAAAAGGAGACAGACATGAAGCACTAAACTACAGACCAGTGTCACTGACATGTATAGTATGCAAAATCATGGAGAAGATTATCAGGAGAAGAGTGGTGGAACAGCTAGAAAGGAATGATCTCATCAACAGCAGCCAACATGGTTTCAGGGACAGGAAATCCTGTGTCACAAACCTACTGGAGTTCTATGACATGGTGACAGCAGTAAGACAAGAGAGAGAGGGGTGGGTGGATTGCATTTTCTTGGACTGCAAGAAGGCGTTTGACACAGTTCCACACAAGAGATTACTGCAAAAACTGGAGTACCAAGCAGGGATAACAGGGAAGGCACTACAATGGATCACGGAATACTTGTCAGGAAGACAGCAGCGAGTCATGGTACGTGGCGAGGTGTCAGAGTGGGCACCTGTGACCAGCGGGGTCCCACAGGGGTCAGTCCTACGACCAGCGCTGTTTCTGGTATTTGTGAACGACATGACGGAAGGAATAGACTCTGAGGTGTCCCTGTTTGCAGATGACGTGAAGTTGATGAGAAGAATTCATTCGGCCGAAGACCAGGCAGAACTACAAAGGGATCTGGACAGGCTGCAGACCTGGTCCAGCAATTGGCTTCTGGAGTTGAACCCCACGAAGTGCAAAGTCATGAAGATTGGGGAAGGGCAAAGAAGACCGCAGACGGAGTACAGTCTAGGGGGCCAGAGACTACAAACCTCACTCAAGGAAAAAGATCTTGGGGTGAGTATAACACCAGGCACATCTCCTGAAGCGCACATCAACCAAATAACTGCTGCAGCATATGGGCGCCTAGCAAACCTCAGAACAGCATTCCGACATCTTAATAAGGAATCATTCAGGACCCTGTACACCGTGTACGTTAGGCCCATAGTGGAGTATGCGGCACCAGTTTGGAACCCACACCTAGCCAAGCATGTAAAGAAACTAGAGAAATTGCAAAGGTTTGCAACAAGACTAGTCCCAGAGCTAAGAGGTATGTCCTACGAGGAGAGGTTAAGGGAAATCAACCTGGACGACACTGGAGGACAGGAGAGATAGGGGGGACATGATAACGACATACAAATACTGAGAGGAATTGACAAGGTGGGACAAAGACAGGATGTTCCAGAGATTGGACACAGTAACAAGGGGACACAGTTGGAAGTTGAAGACACAGATGAATCACAGGGATGTTAGGAAGTATTTCTTCAGCCACAGAGTAGTCAGGAAGTGGAATAGTTTGGGAAGCGATGTAGTGGAGGCAGGATCCATACATAGCTTTAAGCAGAGGTTTGATAAAGCTCACGGCTCAGGGAGAGTGACCTAGTAGCGACCAGTGAAGAGGCGGGGCCAGGAGCTCGGACTCTACCCCGCAACCTCAACTAGGTGAGTACACACAACACACACACACACACAACACACACACACACACACACACACCACACACAACACACACACACACACCACACACACAAACACACACACACACACACACAAACACCACACAAAACACACACACACACAAAAACACACACAAACACACACACACACACACACACACACACACACACAAACACACACACACACACACACAAACACACACACACACACACACACACACACACAACAACATCACAACTTACCCAACATGCCGACCGGGAACTCATTGGGACCAGTATCGGTGGGTCCCACCACCGACTGAGTGACGATCCAGACATAGTTCTTGCCAGTCAGTCCTAGACCCTCCGCAGAGCGCATGATGTAGCGAGCCTCCTCCTTGGTAGAGTAGAGCAGCATAATGCGAGCCTCACTGTCCGCTACCACAGCTAGGTCCTCCTCTGCCTCGTTGATCAGGACTGTGTCTATGATGGTGAACCTGATGGTGACACACAGAGAGGTAGGTTAGTGAGCTGTGTTAGTGATGGTGAAACACACAGAGAGGTAGGTTAGTGAGCTGTGTTAGTGATGGTGAAACACACAGAGAGCTTGGTTAGTGAGCTGTGTTAGTGATGGTGACACACAGAGAGATAGGTTAGTGAGCTGTGTTAGTGATGGTGACACACAGAGAGATAGGTTAGTGAGCTGTGTTAGTGATGGTGACACACAGAGAGATAGGTTAGTGAGCTGTGTTAGTGATGGTGAAACACACAGAGAGGTACGTTAGTGAGCTGTATTAGTGATGGTGACACACACAGAGAGCTTGGTTAGTGAGCTGTGTTAGTGATGGTGACACACAGAGAGCTTGGTTAGTGAGCTGTGTTAGTGATGGTGACACACACAGAGAGCTTGGTTAGTGAGCTGTGTTAGTGATGGTGACACACACAGAGAGCTTGGTTAGTGAGCTGTGTTAGTGATGGTGAACACACAGAGAGGTAGGTTAGTGAGCTGTGTTAGTGATGGTGAACACACAGAGAGTTGGTTAGTGAGCTGTGTTTGTGATGGTGACACACACAGAGAGCTTGTTAGTGAGCTGTGTCTGTGATGGTGACACACACAGAGAGCTTGGTTAGTGAGCTGTGTTTGTGATGGTGACACACACAGAGAGCTTGGTTAGTGAGCTGTGTCTGTGATGGTGACACACACAGAGAGCTTGGTTAGTGAGCTGTGTTAGTGATGGTGACACACACAGAGAGCTTGGTTAGTGAGCTGTGTTTGTGATGGTGACACACACAGAGAGCTTGGTTAGTGAGCTGTGTTTGTGATGGTGACACACACAGAGAGCTTGGTTAGTGAGCTGTGTTTGTGATGGTGACACACACAGAGAGCTTGGTTAGTGAGCTGTGTTTGTGATGGTGACACACACAGAGAGCTTGGTTAGTGAGCTGTGTTAGTGATGGTGACACACACAGAGAGCTTGGTTAGTGAGCTGTGTTTGTGATGGTGACACACACAGAGAGCTTGGTTAGTGAGCTGTGTTTGTGATGGTGACACACAGAGAGAGCTTGGTTAGTGAGCTGTGTTTGTGATGGTGACACACAGAGAGCTTGGTGAGCTTTGTGTCTGTGAGCTTTGATAGTGAGCATTATGCCAATATAAACAAACACAACGAAATTCTCAATCTCTGTCTCTCTCTGTCTCTCTCTGTCCCTCTATGTCTCTCTCTGTCCCTCTCTGTCTGTCTCTGTCCCTCTCTGTCTCTCTCTGTCCCTCTATGTCTCTCTCTGTCCCTCTCTGTCTGTCTCTGTCCCTCTCTGTCTCTCTCTGTCCCTCTCTGTCTCTGTCCCTCTCTGTCTCTCTCTGTTCCTCTCTGTCTCTCTCTGTCCCTCTATGTCTCTCTCTGTCCCTCTCTGTCTGTCTCTGTCTCTCGCTGTCTCTCACAACTTGAGGCCTCAAACTTATATTTAGAGTATGCAAATTTATGCAAATCATCCGTACGTCAGAACACTGGTGATGAGTGTTACTGTGTTACCCTGTAACACTAACACTGTGTTACCCTGTAACACTAACACTGTGTTACCCTGTAACACTAACACTGTGTTACCCTGTAACACTAACACTGTGTTTCCCTGTAACACTAACACTGTGTTACCCTGTAACACTAACACTGTGTTACCCTGTAACACTAACACTGTGTTACCCTGTAACACTAACACTGTGTTACCCTGTAACACTAACACTGTGTTACTCTGTAACACTAACACTGTGTTACCCTGTAACACTAACACTGTGTTACCCTGTAACACTAACACTGTGTTACCCTGTAACACTAACACTGTGTTACCCTGTAACACTAACACTGTGTTACCCTGTAACACTAACACTGTGTTACCCTGTAACACTAACACTGTGTTTCCCTGTAACACTAACACTGTGTTACCCTGTAACACTAACACTGTGTTACCCTGTAACACTAACTCTGTGTTACCCTGTAACACTAACACTGTGTTACCCTGTAACACTAACACTGTGTTACCCTGTAACACTAACACTGTGTTTCCCTGTAACACTAACACTGTGTTACCTTGTAACACTAACACTGTGTTACCCTGTAACACTAACACTGTGTTACCCTGTAACACTAACACTGTGTTACCCTGTAACACTAACACTGTGTTACCCTGTAACACTAACACTGTGTTACCCTGTAACACTAACTCTGTGTTACCCTGTAACACTAACACTGTGTTACCCTGTAACAATAACACTGTGTTACCCTGTAACACTAACACTGTGTTTCCCTGTAACACTAACACTGTGTTTCCCTGTAACACTAACACTGTGTTACCCTGTAACACTAACACTGTGTTACCCTGTAACACTAACACTGTGTTACCCTGTAACACTAACACTGTGTTTCCCTGTAACACTAACACTGTGTTACCCTGTAACACTAACACTGTGTTACACAACTGCAGTACAGCAACAACGAGGGTTGGGGTATTAGGTTTCAAGTCTGTCTACTACACCATGGCCGTCAAGTCTATCTACTACACGAGGGTCATTAAATCTATCTAATACAAGAGATATACACCTTTCAGTGTATATACACTGAGATATACACCACTCAGTGTATATACACTGAGATATACACCTCTCAGTGTATATACACTGAGATATACACCTTTCAGTGTATATACACTGAGATATACACCTTTCAGTGTATATACACTGAGATATACACTTTTCAGTGTATATACACTGAGATATACACCTTTCAGTGTATATACACTGAGATATACACCACTCAGTGTATATACACTGAGATATGCACCACTCAGTGTATATACACTGAGATATACACCTTTCAGTGTATATACACTGAGATATACACCTTTCAGTGTATATACACTGAGATATACATCTTTCAGTGTATATACACTGAGATATACACTTTTCAGTGTATATACACTGAGATATACACCTTTCAGTGTATTTACACTGAGATATACACCACTCAGTGTATATACACTGAGATATACACCTTTCAGTGTATATACACTGAGATATACACCTTTCAGTGTATATACACTGAGATATACACCTTTCAGTGTATATACACTGAGATATACACTTTTCAGTGTATATACACTGAGATATACACCTTTCAGTGTATATACACTGAGATATACACCACTCAGTGTATATACACTGAGATATACACCACTCAGTGTATATACACTGAGATATACACCTTTCAGTGTATATACACTGAGATATACACCTTTCAGTGTATATACACTGAGATATACACCTTTCAGTGTATATACACTGAGATATACACTTTTCAGTGTATATACACTGAGATATACACCTTTCAGTGTATATACACTGAGATATACACTTTTCAGTGTATATACACTGAGATATACACCACTCAGTGTATATACACTGAGATATACACTTTTCAGTGTATATACACTGAGATATACACCACTCACTGTATATACACTGAGATATCCACCACTCAGTGTATATACACTGAGATATACACCACTCAGTGTATATACACTGAGATATACATCACTCAGTGAATATACACTGAGATATACACCACTCAGTGTATATACACTGAGATATACACCACTCAGTGTATATACACTGAGATATACACCACTCAGTGTATATACACTGAGATATACACTTTTCAGTGTATATACACTGATATATACACCACTCAGTGTATATACACTGAGATATACACCACTCAGTGTATATACACTGAGATATACACTTTTCAGTGTATATACACTGAGATATACACCACTCAGTGTATATACACTGAGATATACACCACTCAGTGTATATACACTGAGATATACACCTTTCAATGTATATACACTGAGATATACACCACTCAGTGGTGGTGGATCACATTAATCAGTATTTTAGGTATTAAAGTATTCTTGACTGGTGGTGCACAGGTGACATGCAGCCTTAATGACCCTCGTGTAGCAGATAGACTTGAAACCAAGATCACGTGTGTAGTAACACTGGACATTACTGGTGCCTTCCACCCAGTATGGCACCAGTATGGCACCAGTATGGCACCAGTATGGCACCAGTATGGTACCAGTATGGCACCAGTATGGCACCAGTATGGCACCAGTATGGCACCAGTATGGTACCAGTATGGCACCAGTATGGCACCAGTATGGCACCAGTATGGCACCAGTATGGCACCAGTATGGCACCAGTATGGCACCAGTATGACACCAGTATGGCACCAGTATGGCACCAGTATGGCACCAGTATGGCACCAGTATGGTACCAGTATGGCACCAGTATGGCACCAGTATGGTACCAGTATGGCACCAGTATGGCACCAGTATGGCACCAGTATGGACCAGTATGGCACCAGTATGGCACCAGTATGGCACCAGTATGGCACCAGTATGGCACCAGTATGGCACCAGTATGGCACCAGTATGGCACCAGTATGGCACCAGTATGGCACCAGTATGGTACCAGTATGGCACCAGTATGGCACCAGTATGGCACCAGTATGGTACCAGTATGGCACCAGTATGGCACCAGTATGGCACCAGTATGGCACCAGTATGGCACCAGTATGGCACCAGTATGGCACCAGTATGGCACCAGTATGGCACCAGTATGGCACCAGTATGGTACCAGTATGGCACCAGTATGGCACCAGTATGGTACCAGTATGGCACCAGTATGGCACCAGTATGGCACCAGTATGGTACCAGTATGGTACCAGTATGGCACCAGTATGGTACCAGTATGGCACCAGTATGGCACCAGTATGGCACCAGTATGGCACCAGTATGGTACCAGTATGGTACCAGTATGGCACCAGTATGGCACCAGTATGGCACCAGTATGGCACCAGTATGGCACCAGTATGGCACCAGTATGGCACCAGTATGGCACCAGTATGGCACCAGTATGGCACCAGTATGGCACCAGTATGGCACCAGTATGGCACCAGTATGGCACCAGTATGGCACCAGTATGGCACCAGTATGGCACCAGTATGGCACCAGTATGACACCAGTATGGCACCAGTATGGCACCAGTATGGCACCAGTATGGCACCAGTATGGCACCAGTATGGCACCAGTATGGCACCAGTATGGCACCAGTATGGCACCAGTATGGCACCAGTATGGACCAGTATGGCACCAGTATGGTACCAGTATGGTACCAGTATGGCACCAGTATGGTACAGTATGGCACCAGTATGGCACCAGTATGGCACCAGTATGGCACCAGTATGGACCAGTATGGCACCAGTATGGCACCAGTATGGCACCAGTATGGCACCAGTATGGCACCAGTATGGCACCAGTATGGCACCAGTATGGCACCAGTATGGCACCAGTATGGCACCAGTATGGCACCAGTATGGCACCAGTATGGCACCAGTATGGCACCAGTATGGCACCAGTATGGCACCAGTATGGCACCAGTATGGCACCAGTATGGCACCAGTATGGCACCAGTATGGCACCAGTATGGCACCAGTATGGCACCAGTATGGCACCAGTATGGCACCAGTATGGCACCAGTATGGCACCAGTATGGCACCAGTATGGCACCAGTATGGCACCAGTATGGCACCAGTATGGCACCAGTATGGCACCAGTCACTCTTGACAAAACTGCCAGCACTGGGAATTGCAGGCTCTACACTATGTCTCCTCAGTGATTACCTTCAAGGTAATAATTATCATAATAATTATTATTATAATAATTATTAATATAATTATTGTTATTTTTATTACAGTAATTATTAATATTTTTATTAATATCATTATTATTATTATTATTATTATTATTATTATAAGTATTGTTATTATTACTACTATTTGTAAGTGCTACAAGAATAGTGAGAATAATACCATTTAAAGGCACTAAGTACTAGGTACTTGTATATAAAAACTGGCAAAGGTCTTAGCGCAGTTCTTAGAGTTACAGAGTCAACAAGACTCTATATTGGTGCTAAATAAAGTTAGCTGACCAACTGAAACCACTGCCCCACAGATGGCTAGCAGCTGACCCACAGATGACTCACAGCTGGTCCACAGCTGGTTCACAGCTGGTTCACAGCTGGTTCACAGCTGGTTCACAGCTGGTCCACAGCTGGTCCACAGCTGGTTCACAGCTGGTTCACAGCTGGTTCACAGCTGGTTCACAGCTGGTCCACAGCTGGTTCACAGCTGGTTCACAGCTGGTTCACAGCTGGTTCACAGCTGGTCCACAGCTGGTTCACAGCTGGTCCACAGCTGGTCCACAGCTGGTCCACAGCTGGTCCACAGCTGGTCCGCAGCTGGCTCTAACTTCATCCTGGTCCCCATTTGTCTCATAACAAAAGTCTTGCCAATAGTCTGAGGAAAATAACTCACAGCTTTTAAATAAAGTTAAGAATCTTTTACCTAACACAGTAAGAGAATTTTGTAAAAGAAATCATAGACAAAGGTACAAGTAACAAAGGTACAAGTAACAAAGGTACAAGTAACAAAGGTACAAGTAACAAAGGTACAAGTAACAAAGGTACAAACAAGGAACAAATGTACAAGTAACAAAGGTACAAGTAACAAAGGTACAAGTAACAAAGGTACAAGTAACAAAAGTACAAGTAACAAAGGTACAAGTAACAGGTACAAACAAGGAACAAAGGTATAAGTAACAAAGGTACAAACAAGGAACAAAGGTACAAGTAACAAAGGTACAAGTAACAAAGTTTCAAACAAGGAACAAAGGTACAAGTAACAAAGGTACAAACAAGGAACAAAGGTACAAGTAACAAAGGTACAAGTAACAAAGTTTCAAACAAGGAACAAAGGTACAAGTAACAAAGTTTCAAACAAGGAACAAAGGTACAAGTAACAAAGGTACAAGTAACAAAGTTTCAAACAAGGAACAAAGGTACAAGTAACAAAGGTACAAGTAACAAAGGTACAAGTAACAAAGGTACAAACAAGGAACAAAGGTACAAGTAACAAAGATACAAACAAGGAACAAAGGTACAAACAAGGAACAAAGGTACAAGTAACAAAGGTACAAGAAGGAACAAAGGTACAAACAAGGAACAAAGGTACAATTCACAAAGGTACAAGAAGGAACAAAGGTACAAACAAGGAACAAAGGTACAATTCACAAAGATACAAGAAGGAACAAAGGCACAAACAAGGAACAAAAGTACAAGAAGGAACAAAGGTACAAACAAGGAACAAAAGTACAAATAACAAAGGTATAAGGAACAAAGGTACAAAAAAACAAAGATACAAACAAGGAACAAAGGTACAAGAAGGAACAAAGGTACAAACAAGGAACAAAAGTACAAATAACAAAGGTATAAGGAACAAAGGTACAAAAAAACAAAGATACAAACAAGGAACAAAGGTACAAGAATGAACAAAGGTACAAGGAGCACAGGTACAAGTAACAAAGGTACAAGGAACAAAGGTACAAGAAGGAACAAAGGTATAAACAAGGAACAAAGGTACAAGGAACAAAGGTACAAACAAGGGACAAAGGTACAAGTAACAAAGGTACAAGAAGGAACAAAGGTACAAGAAGGAACATAGGTACAAACAAGGAACAAAAGGTACAAACAAGAATAAAGGGTACAAGCAACAAAGGTACAAACAAGGAACAAAGGTACAAGTCACAAAGGTACAAGAAGGAACAAAGGTACAAACAAGGAACAAAGGTACAAGAAGGATCAAATGTACAAACAAGGAACAAAGGTACAAGAAGGAACAAAGGTACAAACAAGGAACAAAGGTACAAGAAGGAACAAAGGTACAAACAAGGAACAAAGGTACAAGAAGGAACAAAGGTACAAACAAGGAACAAATTTACAAGTCACAAAGACACAAGAAGGAACAAAGGTACAAACAAGGAACAAAGGTACAAACAAGGAACAAAGGTACAAACAAGGAACAAAGGTACAAGAAGGAACAAAGGTACAAACATGGAACAAAGGTACAAGCCGCAAAGGCACAAGAAGGAACAAAGGTATAAACAAGGAACAAAGCTACAAGTCACAAAGGCACAAGAAGGAACAAAGGTATAAACAAGGAACAAAGGTATAAGAAGGAACAAAGGTACAAAAAAGGAACAAAGGTACAAACAAGGAACAAAGGTACAAACAAGGAACAAATGTACAAGTCACAAAGGCACAAGAAGGAACAAAGGTACAAACAAGGAATAAAGGTACAAGTCACGAAGGTACAAGAAGGAACAAAGGTACAAACAAGGAACAAAGGTACAAGTCACAAAGGCACAAGAAGGAACAAAGGTACAAACAAGGAACAAAGGTACAAGTCACAAAGGTACAAGAAGGAACAAAGGTACAAACAAGGAACAAAGGTACAAGAATGAACAAAGGTACAAACAAGGAAAAAAGGTACAAACAAGGAACAAAGGTACAAGTCACAAAGGTACAAGAAGGAACAAAGGTACAAACAAGGAACAAAGGTACAAGAAGGAACAAAGGTACAAACAAGGAACAAAGGTACAAACAAGGAACAAATGTACAAGTCACAAAGGTACAAGAAGGAACAAAGGTACAAACAAGGAACAAAGGTACAAGTCACAAAGGCACAAGAAGGAACAAAGGTACAAACAAGGAATAAAAGTACAAGTCACAAAGGTACAAGAAGGAACAAAGGTACAAACAAGGAACAAAGGTACAAGTCACAGAGGTACAAGAAGGAACAAAGGTACAAACAAGGAACAAAGGTATAAGAAGGAACAAAGGTACAAACAAGGAACAAAGGTACAAACAAGGAACAAATGTACAAGTCACAGAGGTACAAGAAGGAACAAAGGTACAAACAAGGAACAAAGGTACAAGAAGGAACAAAGGTACAAACAAGGAACAAAGGTACAAACAAGGAACAAATGTACAAGTCACAGAGGTACAAGAAGGAACAAAGGTACAAACAAGGAACAAAGTGGTGAACAGTTGTACATTCTTTCAGAAATATTTCTTTAGTTCCCAATAAGAAATTGAGACATAACAATAGTCTGGTATTGTGAGAGACAACAATACTTGAGGTCAACACTAGACAGTCAGCCTCAGCCTCCTAACTTCTGTGTCTCACTCTACCTTCTACCACATCTATACACAACGCCTCTACCCCAGTGAATGTGAGAATGACAATGAACATAATGATATTAGAATGACAATGACACTGAATACAATAATGACAACGAATATGATAATGACGGAGGATATGTGAACAAGGAATATGATGATATGATAAATATTACGATAGAACATGATAGTATAATGACGGGTACAATGACAAACACGCACACTACAATGAGGAGGAACATAACAAGGAACGTGAGACCAAATACGATGAACACAATGAGAGTAATGACAGAATATTTTCACAATGACAGAGTCCAACAAAGAACAAAGACAGCTGGTCGTTCTAGCTTTGCATTCGCCCAATCCAAAAAAAAAAAAAAAATTTTACAATCAGACAATTTGAAAACAGATAACAATGGTTTTATTTTTTTCAGATCAAGACGGAAGCATAAAAGTTTATTTGTATGTATTTTTTTTTTTTTTTTGCAAACGCGTGTGGTGTTTCCTGTTTAATGTTCTTGTTATGTATATTGGGTGTAATTACCTCGTAACTGAATAACAATGAACACACTGTAATTACCTGGTGATACTTCAGTAATTAGGTGTGTGTGTGTGTGTGTGTGTGTGTGTGTGTGTGTGTGTGTGTGTGTGTGTGTGTGCGTGTGTGTGTGTGTGTGTGTGTGTGTGTGTGGATAAGGACACCGCCAATCCACAGTAATATTCGCATGGACATATGTCTGCATGTGAACAATCTCTACAACAGTACATAAACAACTACAAAAACAACTAAATAAGAAAAAATTACACTTCTCAAACCAAAATTATCATAATTATCATTATTATTATTATAATCATTGATATAATTACTATTTTTATTAAAATAATTATTAATTTTTTTATTACAGTAATTATTTATATATGCATTATCATTATTATTATTATTATTCCTAGAACTATTATTACCACTATTTGTAAGTGCTATAACCACAATAAAAATAATCACCTTTTCAAGGCACTAAGTTACAGGCACTTGCATATAGAAAAGGTCAAATGCGCATCCCATGCATGAACATCAAATGTAATACGGTTCGAAGTACCATCTCCACACATTTCTTCTGGCCATATATTTCCTGACTGTAATTTCCACATCTCCGCCCCCACACTGACACATATACACCCATCCCCCCCCACACACATATACACCCATCCCCCCCATACACACACCCGCCTCCTTCTTGAAATATATCACTTCGCTCCAAATATATTTCCTCGCTCCATATCCGTTTGTTTCCAAACAATTGGTGGTGGGATTCTGTGGTCCTCTTCCAATGTAATTTTCTGGGGTAACTCCGCTTCTCTCTTATTACAAAAAATAATAAAATGGGTTCGGTGTTTTATTGTATATATATAATTTATTTATTTTAGACTTTTTTTTGAAAAAAAAAGGCAGTGTGAGGACATTTATCCTGCATATTGTTTTTTTGTTGTCAGTTTTTAGGATACAAAGCCTTTGTTTCTGTACTCAATTATTTACTCTCTCCCAATCCTTGGATGACCCCTGTGGGTTTATGGTTTCCCAGAATGTTATAATAATAAATAATATAATAATGGGAGAGAGAGATTGAGAGTTTGAGAGAGAGAGAAAGAGAGAGGTGCTAGAGATCAATAGAGTGTAACCTAGACACACAAGATACCAGTTGCACTGATGCTACAATATGCCACTAGCATCCTCTTTCCTGCCCTTTGTGATCACCCTTTACCCTTAGTTTTCCCACCATTACCCCTTTTTTACCTTAGTGCTTTTTTCATCCATGTTTTTCTTTCTTTCACCTGCTTTAGTTGCTATTCTTTGTGGGCGTATTTAGTGTGGTGTTTCTTGACCAGGTGTGCGTTCCACACTGGTGCTGCATATCTCCAATATGGGTCTGACGTACACGGTGTCCAGTGTCTGATGTGCACGGTGTACAGTGCCTGACATACACGGTGTACAGTGCCTGACATACACGGTGTACAGTGCCTGACATACACGGTGTACAGTGCCTGACATACACGGTGTACAGTGACTGACATACACGGTGTACAGTGACTGACATACACGGTGTACAGTGCCTGACATACACGGTGTACAGTGCCTGACATACACGGTGTACAGTGACTGACATACATGGTGTACAGTGACTGACATACACGGTGTACAGTGCCTGACATACAAGGTGTACAGTGCCTGACATACACGATGTACAGTACCTGACAAACGTGGTGTACAGTGCCTGACGTACACGGTGTACAGTGCCTGAAATACACGGTGTACAGTGCCTGACATACACGGTGTACAGTGCCTGACATACACGGTGTACAGTGCCTGACATACACGCTGTACAGTGCCTGACATACACGGTGTACAGTGCCTGACATACATGGTGTACAGTGCCTGACATACACGGTGTACAGTGCCTGACATACACGGTGTACAGTGCCTGACATACACGGTGTACAGTGCCTGACATACACGGTGTACAGTGCCTGACATACACGGTGTACAGTGCCTGACATACACGGTGTACAGTGCCTGACATACATGGTGTACAGTGCCTGACATACACGGTGTACAGTGCCTGACATACACGGTGTACAGTGCCTGACATACACGGTGTACAGTGCCTGACATACACGGTGTACAGTGCCTGACATACACGGTGTACAGTGCCTGACATACACGGTGTACAGTGCCTGACATACACGGTGTACAGTGCCTGACATACACGGTGTACAGTGCCTGACATACACGGTGTACAGTGCCTGATGTACACGGTGTATAGTGCCTGAAATACACGGTGTACAGTGCCTGACAAACACGGTGAACAGTGCCTGACATACACGGCGTACAGTGCCTGACGTACACGATGTACAGTGCCTGACAAACGTGGTGTACAGTGCCTGACGTACACGGTGTACAGTGCCTGACATACAGGGTGTACTGTGCCTAACGTACACGTTGTACAGAGCCTTGAGCGATTCCTTACTGAGGTGTCAAAAAGCTATTCTGAGGTTTGCTAGGCGCCCATACGCTGCAGCAGTTATTTGGTTGATGTGCGCCTCAGGAGATGTGCTCGGTATTATACTCACCCCAAAATCCTTTTCCTTGAGTGAGTTTTGCAGCTCTTGACCTGGCTGTACTCCGTCTGCGGTCTTTGTTCTTCCCCAATCTTCATAACTATGCACTTGCTGGAGTTAAGCTCCAGGAGCTGGACCAAGTTTGCAGCCTGTTCAGATCCCTTTGTAGTCCTACCTAATCCTCGTCCACTTGAATTCTCCGCATTAGCTTCACATCGGTTTCCAACATGGACACCTCGGAATCTATCCCTTCCTTCATGTCATTCATATACCAGAAACAGCACTGGACCTGTGACTGACCTTTGTGAACCCCCACTCGAACCATCCACCAACACCTCGTCACGTACCAACACACATTGTTTCCTTCCTGTCAGGTGTTCCCTAATCCATTGCAGTACTTTCCTTCCTATTCCTGCCAGCTCCTCTAGTTTTTCAACCAGTTTCCTGTGTGGAACTGTGTTGCAAATCTTCATACAGTCCAAGAAAATGCAGGCTACCCATCTCTCTCTCTCTCTCTCTCTCTCTCTCTCTCTCTCTCTCTCTCTCTATCTATCTATCTATCTATCTATCTGTCTATCTATCTCTGTCTCCTGTCTTACTGCTGTTACCTTGTCATAGAACTCCTGTAGGTTTGTGAAGCAGGATATTCCTTCCCTGAAACCGTGCTGGTTGTCATGCATGAGCCCGCTCCTTTCTAGGTGCTCCACCACACTTCTGATAATCTTCTCCATAACTTTACATACAACACATGTCAGTGACACTGGTCTGTAGTTCAGTACTGCCTGTTTATCTCCTTTCTTACAACTCGGGATTACATTTGCTGTCTTCCGCACCTCAGGCAGGTGTCCTGTTTCGTTAGATTTAGTGTGTGTGTGTGTACTCACCTATTTGTGGTTTCAGGGGTCGATACATAGCTCCTGGCCCCGCCTCTTCACTGAATGCTACTAGGTCCTCTCTTTCCCTGCTCCATGAGCTTAATCATATCTCGTCTTAAAACTATGTATGGTTCCTGTCTCCACTACGTCACTTGCCAGACTGTTCCACTTCCTGACAACTCTATGACTAAAGAAATACTTCCTAACATTTCTTAGACTCATCTGAGCCTTCAACTTCCAATTGTGACCCCTTGTTTCTGTGTCCCATCTCTGGAACATCCTTTCTCTGTTCATCTTGTCAATTCCTCGCAGTATTTTACATGTTGTTATCATATCTCCCCTAAACTTCTGCGTAGGACATTCCCCTTAGCTCTGGAAGTAGCCTTGTTGCAAACCTTTGCACTTTCTCTAATTCCTCGACGTGCTTGACCAGGTGTGGGTTCCAAACTGGTGCTGCATACTCCAGTATGGGTCTGACGTACACAGTGTACAGTGTCTTGAACGGTTCCTTATCTGGTTGATATGCGCTTCAGATATGTACTCACCTAGTTGAGGTTGCAGGGGTCGAGTCCGAGCTCCTGGCCCCGCCTCTTCACTGGTCGCTACTAGGTCACTCTTCCTGAACCATGAACTTTATCATACCTCTGCTTCAAGCTATGTATGGATCCTGCCTCCACTACATCGCTTCCCAAACTATTCCACTTCCTGGCTACTCTGTGGCTGAAGAAATACTTCCTAACATCCCTGTGATTCATCTGTGTCTTCAACTTCCAACTGTGTCCCCTTGTTGCTGTGTCCAATCTCTGGAACATCCTGTCTTTGTCCACCTTGTCGATTCCTCTCAGTATTTTGTATGTCGTTATCATGTCCCCCCTATCTCTCCTGTCCTCCAGTGTCGTCAGGTTGATTTCCCTTAACCTCTCCTCGTAGGACATACCTCTTAGCTCTGGGACTAGTCTTGTTGCAAACCTTTGCACTTTCTCTAGTTTCTTTACGTGCTTGGCTAGGTGTGGGTTCCAAACTGGTGCCGCATACTCCAATAAGGGCCTAATGTACACGGTGTACAGGGTCCTGAACGATTCCTTATTAAGATGTCGGAATGCTGTTCTGAGGTTTGCTAGGCGCCCATATGCTGCAGCAGTTATTTGGTTGATGTGCGCTTCAGGAGATGTGCCTGGTGTTATACTCACCCCAAGATCTTTTTCCTTGAGTGAGGTTTGTAGTCTCTGGCCCGCTAGACTGTATGTGTGTGTGTGTGTGTGTGTGTGTGTGTGCGTGCACAAGATATTAACACAATGACATACAGTGTATATTTCACTGTCTCATGAACAAATCTCACTAATAGATGACAATCTATCGTCTAACCCTCCCCCTCTCCCCCCGTCCCACCCCTGCCCTCATTAGCCAGAGTGCAACCCACAAACCTTCTGACTGGTGTGCAAACTTGCGTCTGATTGCCCTGCCCATCACCCTGACTGAGTGTCGTATGATGCTGAGTGCGTAAGGCTGCAGAATCACACTCAGATATGATCTCCAGCTCTGATAGGATGCTCCCACAGCCTCTCTCTCTGTCTCTCCCTCTCTCTCTTTCCCTCTCTCTCTCTATATATATCTGCTGTTATTTTCCAACATAGGTAAGGCTATCTTGCAGGTATACCTCTGAGGTTTACTTCCGAGGAATACGTCTTGAGTGTGTTTCCGAGGGATATTTCCTATTGTGATTCTGATTTATACCCCTAGGGGATACTCCTGAGCGTGTTGAAGAGGGATACCTCTTGAGTGCGTCTCTGAGGGATACCTATGGGGAAAACTGAGTGATATCTATTGGGGATACCACCGAGGTATACCCTTGGTAGATATCTCTAAGGGATACTCTTAGTAAACACATGTGGGAGATACATCAAAGGGATACCTATGGGAGATACATAAGAGGGATACCAATGGAAGATACAGCAGAGGGATACCTATGGGAGATACAGCAGAGGGATACCTATAGGAGATTCATCAATTACATATATATCTAAGAGAGATACTTGAGATACCTCTGGCAATACTTATAAGGGATACTTGTAGGCTAAACCTCTGGGATATACCTCGAGGTATACCTTTACGGGGATACCTCTATCATCGGCAATCCCCGGCGGAATCCCCTTTGTAAATCCCCCAGTCAGTTTAATATAAACATTACTGGGGATCGTTACTGTTAGTTATATCTCTGTTTATATAACTACTCTTATGATGCCTGCGAATGTTTGTCGCAGTAAATCCTGATTAAGATTTATATGACTCTCTCTCTCTCTCTCTCTCTCTCTCTCTCTCTCTCTCTCTCTACAAATTTCACACAGTACCT
Organism: Cherax quadricarinatus; assembly: GCF_026875155.1. Taxonomy (NCBI): domain Eukaryota; kingdom Metazoa; phylum Arthropoda; class Malacostraca; order Decapoda; family Parastacidae; genus Cherax; species Cherax quadricarinatus. The sequence continues at coordinate 30,870,622 of NC_069413.1, forward strand.
CCCATAAGTAATAGAAAAGCTTATTGAGGAATAGGAGAGAGAGAGCAAACTCCCTCCAAGGAAAGGCTTCCAGTCCTCCTCTACTTCACCATCTCCAACACACACAGAATCAAATCCTCTTCTATAGGGAATTAAATAATCTCTCTCACCACCATCGTTGCTTACACCTCCTGTGTTGCAAGGAGCAACACAGCACAAGAATATTGCAAGGAGGGAGGAACACAAGAATGTTGCAAGTAGCAACACAAGAGTCGTGTTGTAGACCATACAGGGAAGAGGGTGCCCCAGGCACTCTTCCCTGCCCCTGATATCCCCCCTGCCACTCCTCTAACGAGCCCTGGCTGCACCTCTAGAGGAGCACTGCTGGCACCCAACAGGAGCCATGTGGCACCCTAACAGGAGCCCTGGCTGGCACCCAACAAGAGCCCTGTTGCACCCAACAGGACCCGAGTGGCACCCTAAGGAGCCCAGGCTGGCACCCTACAGGCCCTGCTGGCACCCAACAGGAACCAAGCTGGCACCCTACAGGATGCTGGCACCAACTGGACCATGCTAGCAACCCTACAGAGCCCAGGGCTGGACCTAAGGAGCCCATGGCTGCGCCCTAGAGGAGCCCTGGCTGGAACCCAACGGAGCCCTGGCTGCACCCTAAGGATCCTGTGGCAAAACCTACAGGAAGCCCTGGCTGGCACCCTACAGGATGCCCTCTGCACCTAGAGACCCTGCTCCCCTAGAACCCGAGCTGGCACCTACAGGAGCCCTCGGGCAACCTTAAGAGCCCTGGCTGGAACCCAACAGGCCTGCTGGCACCCCCTACAGGAGCCCTGCTGGCACACTAGAGGAGCCCTGGCTGGCACCCTACAGAGCCCAAGGCTGGCAACCCTACAGGAGCCCTAGCGGGCACCCTACAGGGCCCTTGCTGGCACCCAACAAGAGCCCTGGTTGGCACCCAACAGGAGCCCTGGCTGGCACCCTACAGGAGTCCTGGCTGACACCCTACAGGAGCCCTGGCTGGCACCCTAGAGGAGCCCTGGCTGGCACCCTAGAGAGCCCAGGCTGGCACCCAACAGGAGCCCTGGCTGGAACCCTAGAGAGCCCTGCTGGCACCCTAGGGAGCCCTGCTGGCACCCTACAGGAGCTCATGGCTGGCACCCTACAGAGCCCTGCGGCACCCTACAGGAGCACTGGCTGGCACCCAACAGGAGCCCTGGCTGGCACCCTACAGGAGCCCTGCTGGCACCCTAACAGAGCCCTGGCTGGCACCCTAGAGGAGCCCAGGCTGGCACCCTAGAGGAGCCCTGGCTGGCACCCTACAGGAGCCCTGGCTGGCACCCTACAGGAGCCCTGGCTGGCACCCTACAGGAGCCCTTGCTGGCACCCAACAGAGCCCTGCTGGCACCCCCAACAGGAGCCCTGGCTGGCACCCAACAGGAGCCCTGGCTGGCACCCTACGGGAGCCCGGGCTGGCACCCTACAGGAGCCCTGCTGGCACCCTACAGGAGCCCTGGCTGGCACCCTACAGGAGCCCTGGCTGGAACCCTACAGGAGCCCTGGCTGGCACCCTACAGGAGCCCTAGCTGGCACCCTACAGGAGCCCTGGCTGGCACCCTACAGGACCCCCTAGCGGCACCCTACAGGAGCCCTGGCTGGCACCCAACAGGAGCCCTGGCTGGCACCCTACAGGAGCCCTGGCTGGCACCCTACAGGAGCCCTGGCTGGCACCCTACAGGAGCCCTGGCTGGCACCCTACAGGAGCCCTGGCTGGCACCCTACAGGAGCCCTGGCTGCACCCTACAGGAGCCCTGGCTGGCACCCTACAGGAGCCCTGGCTGGCACCCTACAGGAGCCCTGGCTGGCACCCTACAGGAGCCCTGGCTGGCACCCTACAGGAGCCCTGGCTGGCACCCAGCTGGCCAGCTCACCCATCAAGCCCTACAGTTGAACCAAAACACTACCCTTGTCTCCCCCCGTATGGAGGGCGGATAGAGGTGTGGATAAGGAGTGGGTACAGAGGGTGGATAAGAGCCGTTGGCACCAGGAGATGGAGGCAATAAGAGCCCTGGTGACAGGGTATAAGGAGTCTGGCTGACAGGGTGGCTGATAAGGAGTGGCTGGATAAGAGGGTGGCGTGGATACAGGAGAGGTGGATAACAGGGCGGGTGGACCCAAAGGGTGGATACGGGAGTGGCTGGATAAGAGCCTGTGGCCCCAAGGGGGCTGGACCAGGGGTAAGGAAGACTTTGTGACAGGAGTGGATGAAAAGTTGTGCAGGTGGATGAGAGGGGGTAAAAGAGGGTGGTGACAGGGTGGATGAAAGAGGGGGATGAAGAGGGTTGATACAGGGTGGATGAGAGGGTTAGATGAACGGTGGACGAAGGGTGGATGAAGAAGATTGGTGACATGGTGGATAGAGGGGTGGATGAGATGGTGGATGAGATGGTGGATGAGACGGGTGGTGACGGGGTGGATGAAAAGGGTGGATGAGAATGGTGGATGAGAGGGTGGATGAGAGGGGTGGATGAGACGGTGGTGACAGGGGTGGATGACAGGGTGAGATGAATGGTGGATGAGAGGGGTGGATGAGAGGGTTGGTGAGGGTGGATGAGAGGGGTGATGAGAGGGAGGGATGAAGGGTGGATGAGAGGGGTGATGAGAGGGGTGGATTAGAGGGGGTGAATGACAGGGGTGGATGACAAGGGGTGGAAGAGAAGGTGGATGAGAGGGTGGATGAAGAGGGTTGGTGACAGGGTGGATGAGAGGTTGGTTGACAGGGGGTATAGTGAGGGTGAATGAAGAGGGTTGGGTGACAGGGTGGATGATGGGGTGGATGAGAGGGGTGGATGAGAGGGGTGGATGAGAGGGGTAATGAGAGGGCTGGATGAAGAGGGTTTGGAGAGAGGGTGGAAGAGAGGGTGGATGAGAGGGGTGATGAGAGGTTGGATGAGAGGGTGGATGACAGGGTGGATGGAACAGGATGGATGAAAGGGTGGATGACAGGGATGAGTGAAGGGTGAATGAGAGGAGGTGAAGTGAAAAGGGTGGGATGAGAGGGTGGGACGGGGTGATGGGAGAGGGGTTGAGAAAGGGTGGATGAGAGGGGTTGATGAGAGGGGTGATGAGAGGGGTGGATGACAGGGATGATGACAGGGGTGGATGACAGGGGTGGACGACAGGATGGATGACAGGGGTGGATGACAGGGGTGGACAACAGGGATGGATGACAGGGGTGGATGACAGGGGTGGATGACAAGGGATGGATGACAGGGATGGATGACAGGGGTGGATGACAGGGGTGGATGAGAGGGATGGAGGGACAAGGGGTTGGATGACAGGGTGGAGACAGGGTTGGATGACAGGGTGGATGACAGGGGGTTGATGACAGGGATGGATGACAGGGATGGATGACAGGGGTGGATGACAGGGTGGATGACAGGGAATGGTGGACAGGGGGGGAATGACAGGGGTGGATGACAGGGATGGATGACAGGGTTGGATGACAGGGTGGATGACAGGGAGGATGACAGGATGGATGACAGGGGTGGATGACAGGGATGGATGACAGGGATGGATGACAGGGTGGTATGACAGGGTGGATGACAGGGATGGATGACAGGGGTGGATGACAGGGTGGATGACAGGGATGGATGACAGGGTGGATGACAGGGTGGATGACAGGGGTGGATGACAGGGATGGATGACAGGGGTGGATGACAGGGTGGATGACAGGGTGGATGACAGGGTGGATGACAGGGATGGATGACAGGGAGGATGACAGGGGTGGATGACAGGGGTGATGACAGGGTGGATGACAGGGGTGGATGACAGGGTGGATGACAGGGGTGGATGACAGGGTGGATGACAGGGGTGGATGACAGGGGGGGAATGACAAGGTGGTTGACGGGGGTGGATGACAGGGGTGGATGACAGGGTGGATGACAGGGGGATGACAGGGATGGATGACAGGGGTAGATGACAGGGGTGGATGACAGGGATGGATGACAGGGGGGAATGACAGGGGTGGATGACGGGGGATGGATGACAGGGGTGGATGACAGGGATGGATGACAGGGGTGGATGACAGGGGTGGATGACAGGGATGGATGACAGGGGTGGATGACAGGGGTGGATGACAGGGATGGATGACAGGGGTGGATGACAGGGGTGGATGACAGGGGTGAATGACAGGGATGATGACAGGGTGGATGACAGGGGGATGACAGGGGTGAATGACAGGGTGGATGACAGGGGTGGATGACAGGGTGGATGACAGGGGTGGATGACAGGGGTGGATGACAGGGGTGGATGACAGGGGTGGATGACAGGGATGGATGACAGTGGTGGATGACAGGGGTGGATGACAGGGTGGATGACAGGGGTGGATGACAGTGGTGGATGACAGGGTGGATGGCAGGGGTGGATGGCAGGGGTGGATGACAGGGTGGATGACATGGTGGATGACAGGGTGGATGACAGGGTGGATGACAGGGGTGGATGACGGGTGGTGGATGACAGGGTGGATGACAGGGGTGGATGACAGGGGTGGATGACAGTGGTGGATGACAGGGGTGGATGACAGGGTGTGGATGACAGGGTGGATGACAGTGGTGGATGACGGGGGTGGATGACAGGGGTGGATGACAGGGGTGGATGACAGGGGAGATGACAGGGTGGATGACAGGGGTGGATGACAGTGGTGGATTACAGGGGTGGATGACAGTGGTGGATGACAGGGGTGGATGACGGGGGATGGATGACAGTGGTGATGACAGGGTGGATGAACAGGATGGATGACAGGGGTGGATGACAGGGTGGACGACAGTGGTGGATGACATGGTGGATGACTGGGGTGATGACAGGGATGGATGACAGTGGTGGATGACAGGGGTGGATGACAGGGATGGATGACAGTGGTGGATGACAGGGGTGGACGACAGTGGTGGATGACAGGGGTGGATGACAGGGGTGGATGACAGGGGTGGATGACAGTGGTGGATGACAGGGGTGGATGACAGGAGTGGATGACAGGGGTGGATGACAGGGGTGGATGACAGTGGTGGATGACAGGGGTGGATGACAGGGGTGGATGACAGTGGTGGATGACAGGGGGATGACATGGTGGATGACAGTGGTGGATGACAGGGAGTTAACTGTTTCATAATGCTGTCAAAATTATCATTTAATACCTAACTGAAATTAATTGAATCAACAATCTCCCTTCCTCTCTCTCTCCCTTCCTCCCTCTCTCCCTTCCTCCCTCTCTCCCTTCCTCCCTCTCCCCTTCCACCCTCATCTCCTTTACCGCCCTCCTCCCTTCCTCCCTACTCCTCCATCCCTCTCTCCCCCTCCTCCCTCTCTCCCTTCCTCATCATCTCCTTACCTCACCCACCCTTCCTCCCACTCTCCTTTCCCTCTCTCTCACCTCCTCTCTCTCTCCTTTCCTCTCTCTCCCTTCCTCCTCTCTCACCTTCCCCTCTCCCTCCCTTCCTCCCTCTCCCCTTCTCCCCACTCTCCTCTTCCCTTCTCTCTCTCTCCCTTCCTCCCTCTCTCCTTTCCTCCCTCATCCCTTCCTACCCACTCTTCCCTCTCTCCCCTTCCTCCTCTCTACCCTTTCCTCCTCTCTCCCTCCTCCCTCTCTCCCTTCCTCCCTCTCTCCCTTCCTCCCACTCCCTCCCCTCCCTCTCTCCCTCCTCCATCTCTCCCTTCCTCCCTCTCTCCCTTCCTCTCTCTCTCCCTTCCTCCACTCTCCCTCCTCCCTCCTCCCTCCCTCTCTTCCCTTCCTCCCTCTCTCCCTTCCTCCCTCTCTCCTCCTCCCTCCTCTCTCCCTTCCTCCCTCTCTCTCCTCCTTCCCCTCTCTCCCTTCCCTCCTCTCTCCCTTCCTCCCTCTCTCCCTTCCTCCCTCTCTCCTTTCCTCTCTCTCTCCCTTCCTCTCTCTCTCCTTTCCTCTCTCTCTCCCTTCCCTCCCTCTCTCCTCCTTCCTCCCTCTCTCCCCTTCCTCCATTCTCCTCCTTCCTCTTCTCTCCCCCCCTTCCTTTTCTCTCTCCCTTCCTCCCTCTCTCCTTTTCCCCTCTCTCCCCCTCCTTTCCCTCCTCCTCTCTCCCCTTCCCCCCTCTCTCCCTTCCCTCTCTCCTCTCCTCCCTTCCCTTCCCCCCTCCCCTTCCCTTCCTCTCCTCTCTCCCTTCCTCCCTTCTCTCCCTTCCTCCCCTCTCCCCTCCCTCTCTCCCTTCCCCCTTTTCCCTCTCCCCTCCCCTTCCTCCCCCCTCCTCCCCCCCTTTCCCCCCCCCTCCCCCTCCCTTCCTCTCTCTCCCCCTTTCCTCTCTCTCCCCTTCCTCCCTTCTCCTTTCCTCTCTCTCCCCTTTTCCTCTCCTCCTTTTCCTCTCTCCTCCCCCTTCCTCCCTCTCTCCCTTCCTCCCTCTCTCTTCCCTCTCCCTCTCTCCCTTCTCCCTTCCTCCTCCTCTCTCCCTTCCCTCTCTCCCTTCCCCCCTCTCTCCTTCCTCTCTCTCTCCCTTCCTCCTCTCTCCCTCCTCTCCTCTCTCCTCCTCCCTTCCTCCCTCTCTCCCTTCCTCCCTCTCCTCTCCCTCCTCCCTCCTCCCTTCCTCCCTCTCTCCCTTCCTCCCTCTCTCCCTTCCTCTCCTCTCCCTTCCTCTCTCATCCCTCCTCCCTCTCTCCCTCTCTCCTCTCCCTTCCTCTCTCCTCCTTCCTCCTCTCTCCTTTCCTCTCCTCCCTTCCTCCTCACCCTTCCCCCTCTCCCTTCCTCCCTCTCTCCCTTCCTCCCTCTCCTCCCTCCCTCTCTCCCTTCCTCCATCTCTCCCTTCCTCCCTCCTCCCTTCCTCTCTCTCTCCCTTCCTCCTTCTCTCCCTTCCTCCCTCTCTCCCTTCCTCCCTCTCTCCCTCCCTCTCTCCCTTCCTCCCTCTCTCCCTTCCTCCCTCTCCTCCCTTCCTCCCTCTCCTCCCTTCCTCCCTCTCTCCCTTCCTCCCTCTCTCCCTTCCTCTCTCTCCTCCCTTCCTCTCCTCTCTCCCTTCCTCTCTCTCTCCCCTCCTCCCTCTCCTCCCTTCCTCTCTCTCTCCCTTCCTCCCTCTCTTTCCTTCCTCCCTCTCTCCCTTCCTCTCTCCCTTCCTCCCTCTCTCCCTTCCTCCCTCTCATCCCTTCCTCCCTCTCTCCCTTCCTCTCTCTCCCTCCATCCTTATCTCTCTCCTTCCCTCTCCTGAATCCCTTCCTCTCCACCCCTCTCTCCCTCCATCTCTGTCTCCCTCCACCCTTTCTCTCCCGTCCATCCTCTCTCCTTCCAGCCCTCTCTCCTCCATCACTTTCTCCCTCTCTCCCTTCCTCCTCTCTCCCTTCCTCTTCTCTCTCCCTTCCGCCCTCTCTCCCTTCCTCCCTCTCTCCCTTCTCCCCCACTCCTCTATCTCCCTCCATCCCTCTCCTCCTCCTTCACTCTCTCCTCCACCTCCCCCTCTCTCCCTCCTCTCTCTCTCCCCTTCCTCTCTCTCTCCCTTCCTCCCTCCTCTCCTCCTCTCTCTCTCTCCTTCACCCTCTCCCTCCATCTCCCCTCCATCCCTCTCTCCTTCCATCCCTCTCTCCATCCATCCCTCTCTCCCTCCATCACCTCTCTCCATCCATCCCTCCCTACACGTCCATCCACTTCTCCATCCATCCCTCTCTCCCTCCAATCCCTCTCTCCATCCATCCCTCTCTCCATCATCCCTCTCTCATCCATCCTCTCACCCTCCAATCCATCTCTCCCTCCACCCCTCCTCCTCCCCCCTTTCTCCCTCATCCATCCATTTCTACCCCAGAAATTTTTGCCATCCTTCATGTTGAATTGTGTGCTATTTATACTGAGGAACTGTGTTCCCACAGTCTAACTATCATATAGAATAGTGTAGCAACACTGCTGATGTTCCCACAATCTAACTATCGTATAGAATAGTTTAGCGACACTACAGGTGTCCCCACTATGTAACTATCATATAGAATAGTGTAGCAACACTGCTGGTGTTCCCACAATCTAACTATCATATAGAATAGTGTAGCAACACGGCTGGTGTTCCCACAATGTAACTACCATATAGAGTAGTGTAGCAACACTGCTGGTGTTCCCACAATGTAACTATCATATAGAATAGTGTAGCAACACTGCTGGTGTTCCCACAATCTAACTATCATATAGAATAGTGTAGCAACACGGCTGGTGTTCCCACAATCTAACTACCATATAGAATAGTGTAGCAACACTGCTGGTGTTCCCACAATGTAACTATCATATAACAGTGTAGCAACACTGCTGGTGTTCCCACAATGTAACTACCATATAGAATAGTGTAGCAACACTGCTGGTGTTCCCAAAATGTAACTATCATATAGAATAGTGTAGGAACAGTGCAGGTGTTCCCACAATGTAACTACCATATAGAATAGTGTAGCAACACTGCTGGTGTTCCCACAATGTAACTATCATATATAACAGTGTAGCAATACACTGCTGGTGTTCCCACAATCTAGCTATCATATAGAATAGTGTAGCAACACTGCTGGTGTTCCCACAATGTAACTATCATATAGAATAGTGTAGGAACAGTGCTGGTGTTCCCACAATGTAACTATTATATAGAACAGTTTAAGCAACACTGCTGGTGTTCCCACAATGTAACTATCATACAGAATAGTGTAGGAACAGTGCTGGTGTTCCCACAATGTAACTATTATATAGAACAGTGTAGCCACACTGCTGGTGTTCCCACAATCTATCATATAGAATAGTGTATCAACACTGCTGGTGTTCCCACAATGTAACTATCATATAGAATAGTGTAGCAACACTCCTGGTGTTCCCACAATGTAACTATCATACAGAATAGTGTAGGAACAGTGCTGGTGTTCCCACAATGTAACTATCACACAGAACAATGTAGCAACACTGTTGGCGTTCCCACAATGTATCTATCATATAGAACAGTGTAGCAACAGTGCTGGTGTTCCCACAATGTATCTATCATATAGAACAGTGTAGCAACACTGCTTGTGTTCCCACAATGTAATTATCATATAGAACAGTGTAGCAACAGTGCTGGTGTTCCCACAATGTATCTATCATATAGAACAGTGTAGCAACAGTGCTGGTGTTCCCACAATGTAATTATCATATAGAACAGTGTAGCAACAGTGCTGGTGTTCCCACAATGTATCTATCATATAGAACAGTGTAGCAACAGTGCTGGTGTTCCCACAATGTATCTATCATATAGAACAGTGTAGCAACAGTGCTGGTGTTCCCACAATGTATCTATCATATAGAACAGTGTAGCAACAGTGCTGGTGTTCCCACAATGTATCTATCATATAGAACAGTGTAGCAACAGTGCTGGTGTTCCCACAATGTATCTATCATATAGAACAGTGTAGCAACACTACTGGTGTTCCCTGAATGTAACTATCACACAGAACAATGCAGCAACACAGTGCTGACTTTAAAGAGAGCTAACTCACTTGATAGTAGGCTTGGAGAGGTCCTGTTTGTCGCCATACTGGTGCACCTGATCTCTGACTGTCTGCACAAAGTCAGTATGACCAGCAATGTGTGAGGTGACAATGGTGAAGGCGTGCCATTGGTACCTCACCAGAATACTCAACATTGCTGCAGCCTGGTGATGGATGGAAGGGGCCATTTGGATCCGTAACCCACTCATGGATGCCTGGGGGAGAAAGAGAGTGGGGTGAGTGTGTTGGTTGGCGTTGCTGTGACTGTGTAGTAAGGATAGTAGTAGTGTGGGTAATAATTGTGGTAGTAGTTAATTGCGCACAAGTAACCACAGTTAAAAATGCTAACTTCCCCACAATCAAGAACAAAAATTCAACAATCTTAAGCCTGAGACCAGAGACTAACAATCACTTTTGACACCTCACAATTATGACAGTATTGTACTGACACTCACAAGAGAGAACACTGCTACTATTACTACTACTATTGCTACTACTACTACTACTACTACTACTACTACTACTACTACTACTACTACTACTACTATTACTACTATTCTTTGTTTTCCTCCTCCCCAGGTGCCTTGTGGGCTTCACTGTTCTTCACTTAGTTGTGGCTTGACAATGGTCATGAAACAAGAGGTGTGTACGATGACTGGTTGATTGTAACTGTGACGTATGAAGCCTTGTATGAGAGGGAGGAGTTGATTGGTCCAACAGTATGAGCATAATTTAGTGTTGGCAGATCATTTATTAGTGAGTAACGAGGCTGGCACGTCATCTCTCCGAGACCTCTCACTTAAAATTGAGTCAGAAACCATTAACTTCAGCTGGCAATAGAGTCTACCTCCGCTGGGCAGTATTGTGCAAATAAAAGCAGTAGCAGCAGTAACGGTACCAGCAACAGCAGTAGCAACAACAGGAACAGCAGATGCAACAGCAACTGTAGTAGCATCAGCTGCAACAGCAGCAGTAGTAGCAGCAGCAGTAGCAACAGCTGCAATAACAACTGTAACATCAGCAGCAACAGCACCAGCACAAGCAGGAACAGAAACAGAAGCAGCAGTAACAACAGCAGCAGCAGCAGCAGCAGCAGCAGTAGGAGGAGGAGCAGCAGCAGCAACAAGAACAGCCTTAAATGCCCCGTTCGTGTAGACGAATGAAGTGGGGCGTTCGTAAGCTGCAATCCACGTCGGAAGGATTCACTAAACGAGCCTGGGAGGTTCACGCAGGAAGATGGCCAACTTCAAATTGACTCGCAGGGCTCCGCTTAAACCACCAACCCACGTTGATCGCTCCCGCCGTTAACCGGATCTTGCCTCTCGTTATATATAGCTTTTATAAGCGCATGCCGTTGTATTTTACAGGTTGGCGGCGGGCGTGGCTGGTTTTAAGCGAGGTGTGGAGCAGTTACGCGTTTAAGCGGATTTTTGGTCCGCATTGACTGGCTACTATGTAGTTCACATGGTGGCATGTTATCCCTATTGTGCTATGACGTAGCGTACATGCTCTGTGTGCTATCTGTGTCATACAACCATGTAGGGTATATAGATATGTGCTACATATATATATATATAATATATATATATATATATATATATATATATATATATATATATATATATATATATATATATATAATATATATAATATATATATATATATAAATATATATATATATATATATATATATATATATATATAAATATATATATATATATATATATATATAAAGTTGGGGTAAGAATTAGGGCCCAGAAGAGATGAAAGAAGCGACGGCATGAAGGAAGCGGGCGAGTGAAGGACGAGGGAAGAATGAAGCGTGAGCAAAAAAAGTGTGGCAGACGTGACGGGATTAATTACACAGCAAGACTGCCATCAGATACTCCACTCAATTGACACCAGATATAAATCAAAACCCCAGACACACTCAGACAAAAGACACTAAAATGGAAATCCTCAGACGACAGAAATGCAAAAATAACGAAATATATATATATATAATAAAATATATAAAATATAATATAATATTATAAAAATATATATTAATATATATATAATAATATATATAATAGATAGATAGATAGAAATAGATAACAAAAGGGAACAGCGAAGAAGAGGCAATGATTTTTAGGGAGTTAGATTAGGTTGGGTTAGGTTAGGTTATTTGGGTTTGGTTAGTTAGGTTAGGTTTAGTTAGGTTTTGGTTGGAGTTAGGGTCTATCAATTGTCTTTCTCTCCCCTAACTTGATCTATCATCATTACTGTTCAAGTCATCATGAAACCTCTGACTCACAAAATCTCGACAACCGATCACAGCAAACCACTTTAGACCCAAAAAACCCGGATAAAGTAATTAAGTACAGTTGTTTTTGGATGCCTCACAAAATTGGGTTTCTCCTTCGTGTAAAATTTTTATGTTAGGGAAGAAGATAGCTAGAAGGAGACTCGGAATTAACTTCCATGTGTCTGTGTCTAGCATTACGAATTTAAAATTTTGAGACGCGTAAAAAAGAAAAAATTTATAGGGAAAAAGTCTGGTAATCTATAACCCCTATAACTGAACAATTTTAAAACCCCCCATAACATGAACGTAGTCTAACCCACTATAACTGAACGTAGATCTAAACCCCCCCTATAAAAAAAACGTTAACATAACCCATATACATAAACGTAGATCATAACCCCTATAACATGAAGAATCTATAAAACCCCTATAAAAAACGCATCTATAACCCCCATAAAAAATGAACGAGATCTATAACCCCCCTATAAAAAGAAAGTAGATCTATAACCCACTATAACAAAACGTAGATCTATAACCCCCTATACATGAAAGTAGATCATAACCCACCTTAACATGAAAGTAGTCAAAAACCCCCTTAACATGAACGAGACTATAACCCCCTATAAAAATGAAGTACATCATAACCCACTAAAAACAAAAGTACATCTAAACCCACTAAAACATGAACGACATCTATAACCCCCTATAACAAACGAATTATAACCCCCCTATAACAGAAAGTAGATCTGTAACCCCCAAAAACAAGAACGTAATCTTAACCCACTATAACAAGAAGTAGATCTATAACCCCCTAAACATGAAAGTAATCTAAAAACCCCATAAAAAGAACGTGATCATAACCCCTATAACGAACGTAATCTATAACCCACTATAACATGAACTAGACATAACCCACATAACAAGAACGTAGATCTATAACCCACTATAACATGAACGTAGATCTATAACCCAAATAACAAGAAAGTAGTCTTTAAAACCCAAATATAACAAGAAAAGGGTCTATAAACCCCCTATACAAAAACGTAGATCTATAACCCACTATAACGAACGTAGTCTATAACCCACATAACAAGAACGAGATCTATAAACCCCCATACATGAAAAAACATAACCCCCATAAAAAAAGAATAAGAAACAAAAACCCACTATAACATAACAAGACTAAACCCCCTATGAAAAATGAACGTAATCTAAAACCCACTAAAAAAAGAACGTAGACTATAACCCACATAACTGAACGTAGACCTAAACCCACTAAACAGAACTTTGATCTATAACCCCACTTAAAATAACGAGATCTATAACCCACTATAAACGAAAATAGATCTATAAAAACCCATGATAAATGAACTAACTATAACCCACTATAACAGAAAAGTAGACTAAACCCACCCCAAACATGAAAAAGTAGACATAACCCCCATGAACATGAAATTAGATCTAAACCCCCTATAAACTGAACGTAGACTATAACCCACTATAAAATGAACAAATAAAAATAAC
>NC_069413.1:30884406-30901521 GCF_026875155.1 Cherax quadricarinatus
TCGTTTGGGAGCAGAAAACTTAGTGATCCTCGTGTAGTAGACAGACTTACTGATCCTCGTGTAGTAGACAGACTTACTGATCCTCGTGTAGTAGACAGACTTACTGATCCTCGTGTAGTAGACAGACTTACTGATCCTCGTGTAGTAGACAGACTTACTGATGCTCGTGTAGTAGACAGACTTACTGATCCTCGTGTAGCAGACAGACTTAGTGATCCTCGTGTAGCAGACAGACTTAGTGATCCTCGTGTAGTAGACAGACTTACTGATCCTCGTGTAGCAGACAGACTTAGTGATCCTCGTGTATGTAGAACAGACTTACTGATCCCTCGTGTAGTAGACAGACTTAGTTATCCTCGTGTAGTAGACAGACTTACTGATCCTCGTGTAGTAGACAATATGATCCTCGTGTACTAGACATACTTACTGATCCTCGTGTAGTAGACAGACTTAGTGATCCTCGTGTAGTAGACAGACTTACTGATCCTCGTGTAGTAGACATACTGATCCTCGTGTACTAGACATACTTACTGATCCTCGTGTAGTAGACAGACTTAGTGATCCTCGTGTAGTAGACAGACTTACTGATCCTCGTGTAGCAGACAGACTTAGTGATCCTCGTGTAGTAGACAGACTTACTGATCCTCGTGTAGTAGACAGACTTAGTTATCCTCGTGTAGTAGACAGACTTACTGATCCTCGTGTAGTAGACATACTGATCCTCGTGTACTAGACATACTTACTGATCCTCGTGTAGCAGACAGACTTAGTGATCCTCGTGTAGTAGACAGACTTACTGATCCTCGTGTAGCAGACAGACTTAGTGATCCTCGTGTAGTAGACATACTTACTGATCCTCGTGTAGCAGACAGACTTAGTGATCCTCGTGTAGTAGACAGACTTACTGATCCTCGTGTAGTAGACAGACTTAGTTATCCTCGTGTAGTAGACAGACTTACTGATCCTCGTGTAGTAGACATACTGATCCTCGTGTACTAGACATACTTACTGATCCTCGTGTAGCAGACAGACTTAGTGATCCTCGTGTAGTAGACAGACTTACTGATCCTCGTGTAGCAGACAGACTTAGTGATCCTCGTGTAGTAGACAGACTTACTGATCCTCGTGTAGTAGACAGACTTAGTTATCCTCGTGTAGTAGACAGACTTACTGATCCTCGTGTAGTAGACATACTGATCCTCGTGTACTAGACATACTTACTGATCCTCGTGTAGCAGACAGACTTAGTGATCCTCGTGTAGTAGACAGACTTACTGATCCTCGTGTAGCAGACAGACTTAGTGATCCTCGTGTAGTAGACAGACTTACTGATCCTCGTGTAGTAGACAGACTTAGTTATCCTCGTGTAGTAGACAGACTTGCTGATCCTCGTGTAGTAGACAGACTTACTGATCCTCGTGTAGTAGACAGACTTAGTTATCCTCGTGTAGTAGACAGACTTGCTGATCCTCGTGTAGTAGACAGACTTAGTTATCCTCGTGTAGTAGACATACTTACAGCCCCATTAACCAGACAGTGACGTGGGTATATATACCACCATTTTTTCCATGGTAATCAGTCACCTCTACCATTACTGACTGACTGGTGGTGTGTAGGTTACATGGAGCCTTAATGACCCTCGTGTAATAGATAGACTTTTAACCCAATTAACCAACCAGTGACGTGTGTATGTAGCACCATGGTGCTGCACCATTATCAGCATGGGGGTGATGGTTTATGTGTGTTGTGGTTTAACTTGGTTTGACGCAACGAAAGTGGTTTAGAAATATAAGTGAACATAGTTCATTTAAACCAAGCTTCACTCTCCGCCTATGTATATATATATATATATATATAAAATATATATATATATATATATAATATATATTATATATTATATATATATATTTATATATATTAATATATATATATAGTCGTATATGTGCGTGTCGTATGAGGCGACTAAAATGCCGGGAGCAATGGGCTAGTAACCCCTTCTCCTGTAGACATTTACTAAAACAGAGAAGAAGAAAAACTTTATAAAACTGGGATGCTTAAATGTGCGTGGATGTAGTGCGGATGACAAGAAACAGATGATTGCTGATGTTATGAATGAAAAGAAGTTGGATGTCCTGGCCCTAAGTGAAACAAAGCTGAAGGGGGTAGGGGAGTTTCGGTGGGGGGAAATAAATGGGATTAAATCTGGAGTATCTGAGAGAGTTAGAGCAAAGGAAGGGGTAGCAGTAATGTTGAATGATCAGTTATGGAAGGAGAAAAGAGGAATTTGAATGTGTAAATGCAAGAATTATGTGGATATAAATTAAAGGTTGGATGCGAGAAGTGGTCATAATAAGCGTGTATGCACCTGGAGAGAGAGGAATGCAGAGGAGAGAGAGAGATTTTGGGATGATTTAAGTGAATGTATAGGAGCCTTTGAACCAAGTGAGAGAGTAATTGTGGTAGGGGACCTGAATGCTAAAGTAGGAGAAACTTTTAGAGAGGGTGTGGTAGGTAAGTTTGGGGTGCCAGGTGTAAATGATAATGGGGAGCCCTTTGATTGAACTTTGTATAGAAAGGGTTTAGTTATAGGTAATACATTTTTTAAAAAAAAGAGGATAAATAAGTATACAAGAATGATGTAGGGCGAATGATAGTAGTTTGTTGGACTGTGTATTGGTAGATAGAAGACTGTAGTAGACTTCAGGATGACATGTTTATAGAGGGGCCACAGATATATCAGATCACTTTCTAGTTGTAGCTACACTGAGAGTAAAAGGAAAGAGGGGATACAAGGAGAATAGAAGCATCAGGGAAGAGAGAGGTGAAGGTTTATAAACTAAAAGGGGAGGCAGTTAGGGTAAGATATAAACAGCATTGGAGGATAGAGGGGCTAATGAGAGCATAGGCAAGGGGGTCGAAGAGGTTTATGGGGTACTTTAAAAATGTAGGGGTTAGAGTGTTCAGCAGAAGTTTGTGGTTACAGGAAAGTGGGGGGGGAGGGAAGAGGAGCGATTGGTGGAATGATGATGTAAAGAGAGTAGTAAGGGAGAAAAAGTTAGCATATGAGAAGTTTTTACAAAGTAGAAGTGATGCAAGGAGGGAAGAGTATATGGAGAAAAAGAGAGGGGTTTAAGAGAGTGGTGAAGCAATGTAAAAAGAGAGCAAATGAGAGAGTGGGGAGATTTTATCAACAAATTTTTTTGAAAATAAGAAAAAGTTTTGGAGTGAGATTAACAAGTTTAGGAAGCCTAGAAAACAAATGGATTTGTCAGTTAAAAATAGGAGAGGAGAGTTATTAAATGGAGAGTTAGAGGTATTGAGAAGATGGGGGAAATTTTGAGGAATTGTTAAATGTTTGATGAAGATAGGGAAGCTGTGATTTCATGTATAGGGCAAGGGAATAACATCTTGTAGGAGTGAGGAAGAGCCAGTTGTGAGTGTGGGGGGAAATTCGTGGGGGCAGTAGGTAAAATGAAAAGGGTAAAGCAGCTGGGATTGATGGGATAAAAATAGAAATGTTAAAAGCAGGTGGGGATATAGTTTTGGAGTGGTTGGTGCAATATTTAATAAATGTATTGAAGAGGGTTTAAAGGGACCTAAGGATTTGGGGGGAGAGCATGCATAGTTCCTTTGTATAAAGGCAAAGGGGATAAAGAGAGTGCCAAAATTATAGGGATAAGTCTGTTGAGTATACCTGGTAAAGTGTATGGTAGAGTATTATTGAAAGAATTAAAGTAAGACGGAGAATAGGATAGCAGATGAACAAGGAGGCTTTAGGAAAGGTAGGGGTGGTGGACCAGGTGTTTACAGTGAAACATATAAGTGAACATATTTAGATAAGGCTAAAGAGGTCTTTGTGGCTTTTTATGGATTTGGAAAGGCGTATGACTGGGTGGCATGTATGTATATAAAATAATATATATATATATATTTATATATATATAAAAAATTTTATATATAATATATATATAAAATATAATTATATATATATTATATATATATATATATATATATATAAATATTATATATTATATATATATATATATATATATATTAATATATATATTATATATATAATTAAATATATATAATATATTAAATTATAATATATATATAATTTATATATATATATATATATAATATATATATAATATAATAAATATAATAATATAATATATATATATATATATATATATATATAATATATATATAAACGTTTTCTAATAAATATGTTTAATGTTTCCTGGTTGTTTTTAAGCCAGTTTGTGAGTGTCTGATACTAAAATTTTGTACCAGCAATCAGTGTTTTTGGCTCCCAGAGTTCTGTAAACTGAATATGTCTGGCCTCTTTTCTTTTCCCAGCCCTCTCTCTCTCTCTCTCTCTCTCTCCCTCTCTCTCCTCTCTCTCTCTCTCTCTTTCCCCCTCTCTCCCCTCTCCTCTTACTCTCCTCTCCCCCATCTCTCTCTCTCTCTTTTTCCCAATTTTTCTTTCCTCCGCTCCCTCTCGTCCTCTCGCACTCCCTTCAATCTATATTCACCATTCACCCCCCCCTCTGACCATCCACGCCCCCCCCCTCTCTCTGACCATCCATCGCCCCCTCCCTCTGTCTGACCATCCATCGCCCCCTCCCTCTCTGACCATCCATCGCCCCCTCCCTCTCTCACACCATCCAGCGCCCCCCCCCCCTCCCCCTTTTCTGACCATCCAGCGCCCCCCCCCTCTCTCTGACCATCCAGCGCCCCTGCCTCTCTCACACCATCTAGCGCCCCCTCCCTCTCTGTGACCATCCAGCGCCCCCTTCCTCTTTATGACCATCCACCGCCCCCTCCCTTTCTCTGACCATCCATCGCCCCCCTCTCTCTGACCATCCATGCCCCCCTCCCACTCTCTGACCATCCAGCGCCCCCTCCCTCTGTCTGACCATCCATCGCCCCCTCCCTCTCTCTGACCATCCATCGCCCCCTCCATCTCTCACACCATCCAGAGCCCCCTCCCTCTTTCTGACCATCCAGCGCCCCCTCCCTCTTTCTGACCATCCAGCGCCCCCTCCCTCTCTCTGGCCATCCACCCCCTCCCTCTCTCTGCCCAATCCACGCCCCCCTCTCTCTGACCATCCGGGCGCCCCTCCCTCCTTTCCCCACCCCCCCCCCCCCTTTTTTTTCTCGACCATCCTCCCCCCTCCCTCTCTCGGGACCCCAAACGCCCCCCCCCCTCCTCTGACCATCCCAGCGCCCCCCCTCTAAACACCCGGGCCCCCTCCCCTTCCCCCCCTTCCTTTTTCTCCATCCCCCCCCTTTTCCCTCCCGGAAATTTATTTTCCCCCCCCTTCTCTCTGGAAAAAACCAAAAGGGGGGGGCCCCCCTTTTGAATTCCCCCCCCTCCCCTTCAAAACCCACCAGGTTCCAAATTTCCTTCCCTTTTTCACTTTCTCTGAACCTTTCCCGGGTCCCTTTCCCCTTTAAATCCAAACCTTTCCCCAAAAACCCGGGGTTCCCTCCCTTTTCTCTCTCCCCTATCCCTTTCCCCCCGGGGTTTTTTTTTTCCGGTTCCATTAGAAAAAAAGGGGGTAAGTTTGAGGGGGCCCTTCCCCTTCTAAATTCCAAAGGGGTTATCGGGGGTTTCCCCCTTTTTCATGTTCCCCTTGCCCCTTAAAGGTGCCATGCCCTTGGGTCCCATTTTCCCCGGGGGTGCCACTCCCCTTTTAGGTCCCACTGCCACAGGGTCCCCACTCCCCTTTCGGGTGCCACTGATCGGGGTATTTACGGGGTCTTGTTTGAGGGGCCCCCCCCTTTTCCCCCCCCTTTATTTTCCCCCCCCTTTTCCCCATTTTAATTCTTCCCCTCCCCTTTATACCCCCCCCCTCCCCTCAATTTCCCCTCCCCTCCCCTCCATATTTTCCCCCCCCCCCCAAAGGGTTAACCCCCCCCTTTATTTTCCCCCCGGGGCCCCCTTTTAAAAAAATTTCCTCTCCCCCCCCTTTTATATTTCTCTCCCCTCCCCCTCATTTTTCTCTCCCCCCCTCCCCTTTATATTTCTCTCCCCTCCCCCTTAATATTTCTCCCCCCCTCCCCTTTTATATTTCTCCCCCCTCCCTCTTATTTTTCTCTCCCCTCCCCTTTTTATATTTCTCTCCCCCCCCCTCTTATATTTCTCCCCCTCCCCTTTTATATTTCTCTCCCCCCCCCTTTATATTTTCTCTCCCCTCCCCTCTTAAAATTTTCCTCCCCCCCCTCTCCCTTCCCCCCCCTTATATTTCCTCCCCCCCCCTCTTATATTTCTCTCCCCTCCCCCCCTTATTTTTCTCCCCTTTTCCCTCTTATATTTCTCTTCCCCTCCCCTTTTTATTTTCTCCCCCCCTTTCCCCTCTTATATTTCTCCCCCCCTCCCCTCTTATATTTCTTCCCCCCCCCTTTAAATTTCTCCCCCCCTCCCCTCTTATATTTCTCCCCCCTTCCCCCCTTATATTTTTTCCCCCCCCCCCCCCCCTTTATATTTCTCTCCCCCCCTTTTTATATTTCTCCCCCCCTTTCCCCCTTATATTTTTTCCCCCCTCCCCTCTTAAAATTTCCCCTCCCCCCCCCTCTTATTTTTCTCCCCCCTCCCCTCTTCTTTTTTCTCCCCCCCCCCCCCCTTTTAAATTTTTTCTCTCCCCCCCCCTCTTATATTTTTTCTCCCCCCCTTTTTTTAAAATTTCTCTCCCCCCCCCTCTTAATTTCTCTCCCCTCCCTCTTAAATTTCTTCCCCTCCCCTTTTATTTTTCCCTC
This sequence comes from Cherax quadricarinatus, assembly GCF_026875155.1. NCBI lineage: Eukaryota > Metazoa > Arthropoda > Malacostraca > Decapoda > Parastacidae > Cherax > Cherax quadricarinatus. Next base: position 30,891,172 of record NC_069413.1, read on the forward strand.
TCCCCCCCCCTCTTATATTTTTCCCCCCTTTCCCCTTTATTTTTTCCTCCCCCCCTCCCCTCTTTATTTCTCCCCCTCCCTCTTTTTTTTCTCCCCCCTTTCCCCTCTTATTTTTCTCCCCCCTCCCCTTTTATATTTTTTCCCCCTCCCCCCCTTTATATTTCTCCCCCCCCCCTCTTATATTCCTCCCCCCCCTCTTATTTTTCCTCCCCCTCCTTTTATATTTCTCCCCCCCTCCCCTTTTTATATTTCTTCCCCCCTCCCCTTTATATTTTCTCCCCCCCTCCCCTTTTTAATTTCCTCCCCTCCCCTCTTATTTTTCCTCCCCCCTTTCCCCTCTTATATTTCTCTCTCCCCCCCCCCTCTTATATTTCTCCCCCCTCCCTTTTTTTCCCTCCCCCCTTTCCCCTTTATATTTCTTCCCCCCCCCTTTTAAAATATTTCTTCCCCCCCCCTCTTTATTTCTCCCCCTCCCCTTTTAAAATTTTTTCTCTCCCCCCCCTCTTAATTTTCCTCCCCCCCCCAAATTTTTTTCCTCACCCCCCCTCTTATATTTCCCCCCTCCCCCCCACCCCCCCTTAAAAATTTCCCCCCCCCCCAAAAAATTTCCCCCCCAAATTCCCCCCCCTCTTATTTTTTTCTCCCCTCCCCTCTTAAAATTTCCTCCCCCCCCTTTTAATATTTCTCCCCCCTTTTTTCTCCCCCCCCTCTTATATTTCTCCCCCTCCCTCTTATTTTCCCCCCTCCCCTTTTCCCCCCCCCATTATTTCTCCCCCCCCTCTCCCCCTCCCCTCTTTATATTTCCCCCCCTTTTTCTCCCCCCCCTTTTAAAATTTTTCCCTCCCCCCCCCTTTCTAATTTCTCTCCCCCCCCCTCAAAAAAAATTTCTCTCCCCCCCCCTTCTTATATTTCTTTTCCCTCCCCAAAAAACCCCCCCCCCCTCTTAAATTTCTCCCCCCCTCCCCTCTTATATTTCCCTCCCCTTTTCCCTTTTAATTTTCCCTCTCCCCTCCCCCCTTATTTTTCTCTCCTCTCCCTCTTATATTTCTCCCCCCTCCCTTTTTAAAATTTTCTCTCCCCCCCCCCCCTCTTATATTTCTCCCCCCCCCCCTTATATTTCTCTCCTCTCCCCCTCTTATATTTCTCCCCCCTCCCTCTTATATTTCCCACCCCCCCTTATATTTCTCCCCCCTCCCCTCTTTTTGTCCTCTCCCCCCCCTCTTTTAGCCCTTCTCCCCCCCTCTTAATTCCTCCCCTCTCCTCCCCCCTTTCCTTTCTTATAACCCTTTCCCCCCCCTCCCCTTTTATAGTCCTCTCCCCTCCCCTCTTTAGTCCCCTCCCCCCCCCCCTCTTATATTCCTTCCCCTCCCCCTCCCTCTTATATTCCCCCTCCCCCCCCCTCTTATAGCCCCTCTCCCCCCCCCTTTTAAAGCCCCTCCCCCCCTCCCCTTTATAGCCCCTTTTCCCCCCCTCTTATGTCTCTCCCCTCCCCCCCCTCTTATTTTCCCCTTCCCCCCCCCCTTTATAGCCCCTTCCCCCCCCCTTTTAAATCCCTTCCCCCTCCTCTCCTTCTTATATTCCTTAAAACTCCCCTCTTAAAAATTAAACCCCCCTCCCTCTTATATCCCTCCCCCTTTCCCCCCCCCCCCCTTTCCCCCTCTCTTATTTTCCCTCCCCTCCCCTCTTATTTTAAACCCCCTCCCCTCTTAAGTCCTCTCCCCTCCCTCCCTTTCTCCCTCCCCCTTCCTCTCTTATATTCCCCCCCCCCCCTTTTCCTATATTCATCTCCCCCCCCCCTCTTATATTTCCTCTCCCCTCCCTCTCCTCTCCTCCCCTTCCTTCTTATATTCCCCCTTCCCCCCCTCCCCCTCTTATATTCATCTCCCCCCCCCTTTTAAAGTCCTCCCCCCCTCCCCTCTTATACCTCCCCTCCCCTCCCCTTTTTAACCCCCTCTCCCCCCCCCTTTTATATTCCTCTCCCCCCCCCCCTTTAAATTTTTCCCTTCCCCCCCCCTCTTATAGTCCTCACCCCCCCCTCTTATAGCCCCTTTTTCCTCCCCCCTCCCCCCTCTCTTATTTTCCCTTCCCCCCTCCCCTCTTTTTTTTCATCTCCCCCCCTCTTATAGCCCTTTCCCCCCCCTCTCCCCCCTTTTCCTCTCTTATATTCCCCCCCCCCCCTCTTATTTTCCCATCCCCCCCTCCCCCTTATAACCCCTTCCCCTCTCCTCTCCTCCCTCTCCTCTCCTCTCTTATTTCCTTCCCCCCCCTTTAAAATTCCCTCCCCCCTCCCCCCCCCTTATATTCTTTTTCCCCCCCCCTCTTATAGTCCCCCCTCCCCTCCTCTCTTTATTCCTCTCCCCCCCTCTTATATTCCTCGGCCCTCCCCTCAAATTTTCCCTCTCCCCCTCCCCCTCTTAAATTCCCTCCCCCCCCCCTCTTATATTCATCTCCCCTCCCTTCTTTTTGTCCTCTCCCCTCCTCCCCTTTCCCTCCTTATATTCCTTTTCCCCTCCCCTCTTATTTTTCCTCTCCCCCCCCCCCCCCTTTAATATTCATCTCCCTCCCCTCTTAAAGCCCTTTTCCCCTCCTCTCTTATTTTTCCTCTCCTCTCCCCTTTTATAATCCTCTCCCCTCCCCTTTTTTAAAATCCCCTCCCCTCTCCTCCCTCTCCCTTCCCCTCTCCTCTCCTCTTTTAAATTTTTCCTTTTCCCCCCCCCTTTTATTTTTCATCTCCCCCCCCCTCTTATAGTGTTCTCCCCTTTTCCTCCCCCCTTACTTCCTTCCTCTTTATATTCCTCTCCCCCCCCCCCTCTTATTTTCCTCTCCCCCTCCCCTCTTATTTTTCTTCCCCCCTCCCCTCTTATAGTCCCTCCCCTCCCCTCTTAAAGTCCTCTCCCCTCCCCTCTTATATTCCTTCCCCTCCCCTCTTAAAATTCCTCTCCCCTCCCCTCTTATATTCCCTCCCCCCCCCCCCTTTATATTCATCTCCCCTCCCCCTCTTATAGCCCTCTCCCCTCTCCTTTTTAGTCCTCCCCCCTCCCCTTCTCCCCTCCCCCTCTCCCTCTCATTTTTTCTCACCAATTTTGCGTCCATTCCGCCATCTCCTGCCTTCCCTCCCCCCTTTTCCCCCCCCCGCCGGGGGGGAGGGGGTGGGGGGGGAAATCTGGTTCCGGGTACGGGCACCGGGTTGGGCCCACTAAATTGCTGCTCGTTGCCATTTCGGGAGGGGGATGGCCCCCTCTCCCCCTCCCTTTCCCCCCCTCCTCCCCTACCCCTCATCCCCCCCCCCTTTCTTTTAAAAATTGAACTTTTCCAAACCAGAATTTCGTTCCCTTTCCCTTTCCCTTCCTCCCCCTTTCCCCCCCTCCACCTCCCCCCCCCTTTTTTCTCTCCCCCTCACCCCCTCTTTTTTTTTCTGCCAAGAAACCATTAGAATATATTTATGTATTTTTTTGTGTGTGCTTTTGGTGGTTGTGTTTTGTTGTGTGGGTTTTTGTGTGAGTTGTTTTGTGTTTTTTTTGTTGTTGTGTGTGTTTGTTTTTGTGTGTTTTTGTGTGTTGTGTGGTGTGTGTGTGTGTTGTGTGTTGGTGTTTTGGGGGTGTGGTTGTGTGTGTGTTTTGTGTGTGTGTGTTTTTGTGTACTCCCCTTTTGTCCCAACCTATTTTGGTTGCAGGGGCCCGAGCCCCTAGCCCCGGGCCCCGCCTTTTCCCCGGTTTGCAAACGGCCCCCCTTCTCCCCGCCCCCATGACCCTTTAAATCAAACCTCGTTTTTAAAACGTGTAGGGTTTCCCTTCCCCCAAACTACGTCTTTTTTCTGGGCCCTTTTCCATTTGCCTTACAACTCTTTTTAACGGGGAAGAAATATTTTCCCAACTATCTCTCTGACTCATTTGTTTTCTTCAACTTCCCAATTTTTTTGGCCTCTTTTTTTTCTGTGTCCCCCCCGGGAAAACATCCTGTTTTTGTCCCCTTTGGGTCTATTCCACGCAAAATTTTTATTTGCGTTTTTCATGTTTTCCCCGGGACCCCCCTGTCCTCCAGTGTCGTAAAGGCCGTTTTCCCCTTAATCTTTTTTTCCATGGGACATTCCCTTAGGGGTCTGGGAAAAAAAAATTGTTCCCAAAACCCTTTTTTACTTTTTTAAATTTCTTGACGTTTCTTTATTAAAATGCGGGTTCCAAACAGGTGCTGCATACTCCGTATGGGGCCGACAAACAGGTTTTTTTCGGTCTTGAATGATTCCCCTTTCTTTGGGATCGGAAAGCCCGTTTCAGGTTTGCCAGGGGGCCCCAAAGCTGCAGCAGTTATCCCCGATTGATGTGTCTTCCGGGGACAAAGCTCGGGTTATACTCACCCCCAAGATCTTTCTCCTTGAGATGTGTGTGTTTTGTTTGTGTGTGTGTTGTGTGTTGTGTGGGGTGTTTTGTTTGTGTGTGGGGGTGTTTTGGGGGTGTATGTTGTGTGGGGTGTGTGAAAGTTGTGTTTTTTGTGTGTGTGTGTGTGTGTGTGTGTGTGTGTGTGTGTGTGTGGGTGTGTGTGTGTGGGGTGTGTATGTGTGTGTGTGTGTGTGTGTTGTATGTTTTGTGTGTGTGTGTGTGTTTTGTGTGGGGGTGTGGGGTGTGTGTGTGTGTGTGAGTTTGTATGTGTGTGTGTGTTTTGTATTTTGTGTGTTGTGGTATGGTGTGTGTGGTGTGTGTTGGTGGGGTGTTGTGTGTGTGGGGTGTGTTTTGTGTGTGTGGTGTTTTTTGGGTATGTGTGTATGTGTTGTGTGTGTGTGGTGTGTGTGTGTGGTGTTTTGTGTTGGGGTTTTTGTATGTTGTGTGTGTGTGTGTGTTTTGGGTAGGGGTGTGTGTGTGTGTGGTTTGTGTAAAGTGTTTTTGGGGTGTATTTTGTGTGTGTGTGTGTATGGTGTGTTGGGGTGTGTGTATGTGTTTTGTGGGGTGTGTGGGTGTGTGTGTGTGTGGGTGTTTTTTTGTGTATGTGTTATTGTGGTGTGTGGGGTACTCAAATATTTGTACTCCCTATTTGTGGTTTCCGGGGGCGAGGGCTTTGCTCCCGGCCCCGCCTTTTTCACTGATTGCTATTTGGGCCTTTCTTCCCCGCTAAAGAGCTTTTTTTTATAACCCCGCCCTTTAAAAAAAGTTTGGTTCCCCCCTCCACTACTTCACTTTCTAGGGTTTTCCATGGCCTGACTACTCTATGACTGAAGAAATACTTCCTAACATCCCTTTGATTCATCTGAGTCTTCAACTTCCAATTGTGAGATCTTGTGTCTGTGTCCCATCTCTGGAACATCCCGTCTTTGTCCACCTTGTCTATTCCGCGCAGTATTTTATATGTCGTTATCATGTCTCCCCTGACCCTCCTGTCCTCCAGTGTTGTCAGGCCGATTTCCCTTAACCTTTCTTCATGACATTCCCTTTAGCTCTGGAACTAACCTTGTTGCAAACCTTTGCACTTTCTCTAATTTCTTGACGTGCTTGATCAAGTGCGGGTTCCAAACTGGTGCTGCATACTCCAGTATGGGCCTGACGTACACAGTGTATAGTGTCTTGAACGATTCCTTGCTAAGGTATCGGAACGCTGTTCTCAGGTTTGCCAGGCGCCCATATGCTGCAGCAGTTATCTGGTTGATTTGTGCTTCCGGAGACATCCTCGGTGTTATACTCACCCCAAGATCTTTCTCCTTGAGCGAGGTTTGCAGTCTTTGGCCACCTAGCCTATACTCCGCCTGCGGTCTTCTGTATCCTTCCCCTATCTTCATAACTTTGCATTTGGCGGGGTTAAATTCGAGAAGCCAGTTGCTGGACCAGGTGTCAAGTCTGTCCAGGTCTCTTTGTAGACCTGTCTGGTCTGCATCTGATTTAATTCTCCTTATTAACTTCACATCATCTGCAAACAGGGACACTTCTGAGTCTATCCTTTCCGTCATGTCGTTCACATATACCAAGAATAGCACTGGTCCCAGGACTGACCCCTGTGGGACCCCTCGTCACAGGCGCCCACTGTGATACCACATCACGGACCATGACTCGCTGTTGCCTCCCTGTCAGGCATTCTCTGATCCATTGCAGTGCCCTTCCTGTTATACGTGCCTGATCCTCTAGTTCTGCACTAATCTCTTGTGAGGAACTGTGTCGAAGGTCTTCTTGCAGTCCAAGAAAATGCAATCAACCCACCCCTTCCTCTCATGTCTTAATTTCAGTTACCTTGTCATAAAACTCTAGTGGGTTTGTGACACAGGATTTGCCTTTCATGAATCCGTGCTGGCTGTCGTTTATAACCTTGTTCCGTTCCAGGTTCTCCATCACTCTCCTCCTGATAATCTTCTCCATAACTTTGCATACTATACACGTCAGTGACACTGGTCTGTAGTTTAGTGCTTCATTTCTCTCTCGTTTCTTAAAGATGGGGACTACATTTGCCATCTTCCGTACCTCAGGTTTCAAGGGATGTGTTGAAGATTGTGGTTAGTGGCACACATAGTGTTTCTGCTCCCTCTCTAAGGACCCATGGAAAGATGTTGTCTGGTCCCACCGCCTTTGAGGTATCAAGGTCACTTAGAAGGTTCCTCACCTCCTCCTCAGTTGTGTGTATTTCATCCAACACTTGTTGGTATATCCAATGTTGATGTACCCCACTGTTTTGTCTTCCCAGTGTCCCTTCAGTCTCCACTGTAAATACTTCCTGAAATCTCATGTTGAGCTCCTCACATACTTTTGGTCATTTCTTGTGAGTTCCCCACTTTCTTTCCTCAGGCTGATTACCTGGTCCTTGGCTGTTCTCTTCCTCCTGATGTGGCTGTAAAGCAGTTTCGGGTCAGACTTGACTTCTGCCTTCTGTACTTATTCCATTCTCTGGTGCACTTAGTTTTTGCCTCCCTACACCTTCGGGTAAACCAGGGACTTGTTCTGTTCTTCTCATTTCTGTTGCCCTAGGGAACAAACCTTTCCTCTGCCTCCTTGCACTTTGTTGTTACATATTCCATCATTTCGTTTACTGCCTTTCCTACCAACTCTCTTTCCCACTGAACCTCCTGCAGGAAGGTCCTCATACCTGTGTAGCCCCCCCTTTTATAGTTTGGCTTTTCCCTTTCTACCCCTGTTACCCTCTCCACTTGTAGCTCTACGATGTATTCAAAGCTCAGAACCACGGAGTCGCTAGCTCCCGGGGGCCTTTCATATGTGATGTCCTTAATGTGTGAGCTACTCAGGGTAAACACAAGGTCCAGTTTTGCTGGTTCATCCTCCCCTCTCTCTCTCGTAGTGTCCCTAACATGTTGGTGCATGAGGTTTTCCAGTACCACATCCATCATCTTGGCTCTCCATGTTTCGGACCCCCATGTGGCTCCAGGTTTTCCCAATCAATCTCCCTGTGGTTGAAGTCACCCATAACCAGTAACTTCGCTTTTCTCGAGTGAGCTCTTCTTGCCACCTCAGCCAGTGTGTCCACCATTGCTCTGTTGCACTCATCATATTCCTCTCTTGGCCTCCTGCAGTTCTGTAGTGGGTTATACATCACTGCAATGACTACCTTATGTTCCCCTCACTGTACTGTACCTACTACATAGTCCCTTTCTCCAATCTCGTCCATTCCTTCCTTTTCTTGATAACCCCACCGGTTTATAATTAGCAGTGCAGCCCCTCCTCCCCCTCTGCTCCTGTCCTTCCTCAGGATCCGATATCTGGGTGGGAAGATTGCATCTGTTATGGTCCTAGTGAGTTTTTTGTGACTGCTATGGTGTTGTGTGTGTGTGTGTGTGTGTGTGTGGTGTGTGTGTGTGTGTGTGTGTGTGTGTGTGTGTGTGTGTACTCACCTATTTGTGGTTGCAGGGGTCGAGTCATAGCTCCTGGCTCTGCCTCTTCACTGATTGCTACTAGGTCCTCTCTCTCCCTTCTCCATAGGCTTTATCAAACCTCGCCTTAAAACTATGTATGGTTCCCGCCTCCACTTCGTCACTTTCTAGGCTGTTCCACTGCCTGACAACTCTATGACTGAAGAAATACTTCCTAACATCCCTTTGATTCATCTGAGTCTTCAACTTCCAATTGTGACCCCTTGTTTCTGTGTCCCATCTCTGGAAGATCCTGTCTTTGTCCACCTTGTCTATTCTGCACAGTATTTTATATATCGTTATCATATCTTCTCTGACCCCCCTGTCCTCTAGTGTCGTTAGTCCAATTTCCCTTAACCTTTCTTTGTAGGACAATTCCCTTACCTCTAGGACTAGCCTTGTTGCAAACCTTTGCACTTTCTCTAATTTCTTGACGTGCTTGACCAGGTGTGGATTCCAATCTGGTGCTGCATACTCCAGTATGGGCCTGACGTATATGGTGTACAAGGCCTTGAACGATTCCTTGCTGAGGTATCGGAACGCTATCCTTAGGTTTTCCAGACGGCCGTACGCTGCAGCAGTTCTGATTGATGTGCGCCTCAGGAGATGTGCTCGGTATCATATTCACCCCAAGATCTTTTTCCTTGAGTGAGGTTTGCAGTCTTTGGCCACCTAGACTATACTGTGTCTGCAGTTTTCTTTGCCCTTCCCCGATCTTCATGACTTTGCATTTGGTGGGGTTAAATTCTAGGAGCCAGTTGCTGGACCACGCGTCCAGCCTGTCCAGGTCTCTTTGTAGACCTATCTGTCTGCATCTGATTTAATTCTCCTCATTAACTTCACATCATCTGCAAACAGGACACTTCTGAGTCTATCCTTTCCGTCATGTCGTTCACATATACCAAAAAACAGCAAAGGTCCTTGGACTGACTCCTGTGGAACCCCGCTTGTCACAGCGCCTACTCTGACACCTCGTCACGTACCATGACTCGTTGTTGCCTCCCTGTCAGGTATCTCTGATCCATTGCAGTGTCTTCCCTGTTATGCATGACTGATCCTCTAGCTTTTGTGAAGAACTGTGTTCGACGGCCTTCTTGCATCCAAGAAAATGCTGTCTATATACCCTTCTCTCTCTTTTCTTACTTCTGTCACCTTTTCATAAAACTCCAGTAGTTTGTGACGGATTTTCCTTCCCGGAAACCGTGCTGGTTGTCAATTATACGCTTGTTTCTTTTCCCGGTGCCCCACCACTCTCCTCCTGATGATCTTCTCCATGACTTTGCATACTTTACACGTTAGTGATACAAGTCTGTAGTTTAATGCCTTATGTCTGTCTCCTTTTTTTAAAAATTGGGACTACATTTGCCATCTTCCATACCTCAGGTAGTTGCCCAGTTTCAATGGATGTGTTGAAGATCTTTGTTAGTGCACACACAGAATCTCTGCTCCTCTCTAAGGACCCACGAAGAGATGTCTGGTCCCACCGCCTTTGAGGTATCAAGTTCACATAGCAGCTTCTTCACCTCCTCCTCGGTTATGTGTACCTCATCCAGCACTTGTTGGTGTACCTCCCTGTTCTGATTTCCTGGAGTCCACCTGTTTCCACTGTAAATACTTCTTTAAATCTCATGTTGAGCTCCTCACATACCTCTTGGTCGTTTCTTGTGAACTCTCCATCATCCTTCCTCAGTCTGATTACCTGGTCCTTGACTGTTGTTTTCCTCCTGATGTGGCTATACAACAGCTTCGGGTCAGACTTGACTTTCGATGCTGTGTCATTTTCGTATTGTCGCTGAGCCTCCCTTTATCTGTGCATGTTCGTTTCTGGCTCTAAACATGTTGATGCATGAGGTTTTCCAGTACCACATTCATCATCTTGGCTCTCCATGTTTCAGGACCCTCGTGTGGCTGTCAGTCTCCTTGCGATTGAAATCACCTATAACTAGTAACTTTGCTCCTCCCATGTGAGCTCTTCTGGCCACCTTGGCTAGGGTGTCGACCATTGCTCTGTTGCTCTCATCGTGTTCTTGTCTTGGCCTCCTGCAGTTCCGTGGCAGTTGTTACATTACTAGCAATTACCACCTTATGGCCCTCAGACTGGATTGTTCCTACTAAGTTAGCCCTTTCGCCCATACCATCCATTCCATCCTTTCCTCAAATCCCCCACCAGTTTTTAATGAACAGTGCAACTCCTCTCCCCCTCTGTCTTTCCTTAGGATTTGATATCCAGGTGGAAGCTGCATCTGTTATCCTGGTGAGTTTTGTTTTCTGTGAGTCCTGTTATGTCTGGGATGTCTCCTTGATTCTTTCATGCCACTCCTCACACTTATTTGTTATTCCATCTGCATCTGTACACCACACCTTCAACTTCTTTTCTAAAAAAATGTGGTCTGGGGGTACATTGGGGTTGTGAAAGTGGGAGACCTGATAAGGAACTATGGGGGGTTGCTGTGGGGTGGAGTTTGTAATGAGGTGGGTGGGGGCACAGTATGGGCATTGGGTTTTTTTTGGTTTTT
>NC_069413.1:30902021-30918938 GCF_026875155.1 Cherax quadricarinatus
AAAAAAACGAAATTTGATGGAAAACTAGGAATTACGCTCTTGCGATGTTAGCGACCTCGGCGCTGTTTACAAATTGGCGATTTCGCCCACTTGAGATCTATTTTTGGCTAATTCCATTGTTCCAGTCGCCCAAACTCATAGCTATTTCTTTAGAACTCCATTTTTCTATCGATTGAGTACAAGAAACTGCCCATTTACCGATTTCAACTACCTAAGAATGTGGTCAGAAATTTGTAATTTGGCCAATTTCACAAAAACTAAAAAATATGACAATTTCAAAATAAGGTTCAGAATGGACAATGCAGACATTCCTGGCTCTAAAATAACATTTTCTTTGTTCATCAGTCATGTCTCCAGGCCCCTCTGATATTACTCTTGCTTTCTATTTTGAATTTTTATTCAAACAAAAAGTAGAAGATTTACTATTATGCAGACTACTGCAATACTGTAATAATTGTATAAATAACATCAACCCATTCATGACTGCATATTAGAATGGCTAGTTGGACATTTATTGGACAATGGCATCATTTGTTTACTTTTGAACATTGGCAAAAATCAAACATTTCCCCTACTTTGAGCTCCATTTCTAGGTTCTTTATATAGTAAAATCAATCAAAATCACCTCTATTTCTATAATATGTTTTCCATTCTATCAAATGAGACCAAGAAAACAAGAATACAAATATAAATACTATACGAAAATAGACCACAAAGTCGGCATTTTAATTAAAAAAAACGGTCGGAGTTTTTTTTTTTCCCATTATGCACTGCGTGCTCCAGGATTTTTATTATGTGGTGCACACTGACCAGACAGACCCATTCTCTCACATGTGGGCCTACCAGCATTCTGCTTGATTTGAAGCCGCTAGAATTTATGAGTATATATACGTCAAACACGGTACCTCGTAAGACGTATATATACGGCTGTGACAGTCAAAGGGTTAAGTGACTTTATAATCTCAGTGACTTCGGTGGGTTCAGTTGGAACAAGATAGAAGGAATTTGGGAAATTCCCATCTAGATAGTCCCCGGCATGGGCGTTGGTATGTGGGATTTTAATGGCAAGATTAGATCCTATGGTTGAGAAGAAGTCGTTTATCTTGTTAGCTGTTTCAGTGGGATGCAGTGGTGTTTCATTATTCTCTATAAGGATTACAATGCTGAGTTTACAGAATTTGGTTATTGTGTGGTTTACATGTAGTAAAATACTAATTACAGAGGGGTCCACTAGAACACCTAGCATGGCTAGGCATTTTGGGCAGACTTAGATTAATTCTTAACTTTAAAATATTACAAATTATGAGGTAAGTTGGTATTATGGCTAAGTGACTAAATACTAGTTTGTGAGTTTAGCAATGTGAATGCTTTTGTTTTGGCACAATACATAGTTTCAGTATTGGAGTATCACAGGCCAACTTATGACTAGTTAGGATTCATTATTTTAAGATTGAAATGGATATTTCTTTTTATGGCAAAGGTTGGTGAGTGAAAGTTAAACCTCCTTTTGGTATTCGTGAAATTAGCTGACGGGGTGTATCAGGGAGAAAGATTTTTTTTCCTAATGGTATTTTTCGAAGGTGATAAATGTGTCGCAGTTCTAATTTTTCCCAGGGGGGGTGTCCAATTTGGGCCTTTTTGACATCATAAAATTTTTGAAAGGTTTAATGGGGACACGGGGAATTTTCAAAGAGAGTTTGTGTCTGGTTTTTACCGTGTGTTCTGTCACAATTTCAAGAAAGCATTTAGGTCAAGGAAATATTGGAAAATTTAAGGTCCGTAGAAGTTTTGCACAGAAATAAGTGTGGAGTAGAAGGGGGAGTAATTTAGATCTATGAAGAGTGGGGGATGTGCCCGGGGAAAGGGATTAGTGATTTTTCTTACTGAGCTTTTTTTTTGGGTTATTTTTGGGGCTTTGGGGTGTGTTGCTGCATTTGACCCCCAAAGCACAAATGCATAGGGAGGTATGGATAAAAAGGGTGGGATAGGGAGAAGGGGATTTTGCGGGACGTGTATGTATCTTGGGGAGGATCCAAAACCCTTTTTTATACTTTTTTTGGTTTTGTGTTGGTATGGGTGCTGAAATTTAGGTTGTTTTTCGAGGGATAGGCCAAGGAATTTGCCCCCATTATTTTGGGAATTTGAGTGTTTCCCCCTTAATGTTCATTTTTGCAACTCCTGCTTGTACCAAATAATACATAGGTTTTGTCAGTGTTAAGCAAATTTATTGCTTCACCAAGTCATATTTTGATCAGCTCCTCCTTAACAATGGTGTTGAGGGGGGCAAAAATTAGGGGGGGAGAGATGCAAAGTTTCGTCAGCAAAAAGAATGGGGTTCAGGGGTTGGGAATGTTTTAAGATCATTGATGTATTTGAGGAAAGGAGAGGACCAAAGGGCACTTCCCCCGTGGAACTCCAGTATCAAGTGGCCATGTTGTTGACTGTGCTTTAATGGTGACATACAGAACCCAATAAGGTAAGATTTGAAAAATGCAAGCGCAGGCCTCTTTTCCATAAAGGTCAAATTTTTAGAGTAGGATGCCATGGGGCATGTGTCAAAAGCTTTTTTTAGGTCAATAAAAATCCTAGTGGATATTCCTTTTTTTCCAATGCGTGTAAGCAATCTAGCATTTTATAATTGCTCATTAGTGCTTTTATTTTTTCAAAATCCAAATTGGCAGGGGTTGAGTATGTTTTGTGCCGTTATAAATGAATATAGTCTCCTGTGCACGAGTTTCTCAAAGATTTTGGATACAATGGTAAGTTTGATATTGGCCTATTTTGTTTAAATTTCTGTAGGGGTCACCACCTTTATGTATTGGTGTAACCCTTGCTGTTTTGAGTAGTTTCGGGAAGGTGCTAGTTTCTAGTGACTTGTTAAAAAGTAATGAAATAGCATGCGAAAGGACATGGGCCACTCGCTTGTACAATAATAGTGGGACATGAGACAGATTCCCCGAGTTATTTTTAAGTGACTTTATAATCTCAGTGACTTCCATGGGCTCAGTTGGTACAAGATAGAAGGAATTTGGGAAATTCCCATCTAGGTAGTCCCTGGCATGGACATTGGTATGTGGGATTTTATTGGCGAGATTAGACCCTATGCTTGAGAAGAAGTCGTTTATCTTGTTGGCTGTGTCAGTGGGATGCAGTGGTGTTTCATTAGGTTTAATTAGGCCAATATTCTTGTTTTTTTTTCAGTTTGTGGGTCCCTAGAACCTGAGAGAGTGCTTTCCAAGTCTTTTTTATATCTCCTCTTGTGTCAGTGAATCTGCTGGAGTAGTATAGTTGTTTGGCTTTCTTTATTACTTTGGTGAGAACTGATGAATAGTGTTTAAGAATATCTTTGTGTATTAACCCTTTGACTGTTGCGGCCGTGTATATACGTCTTACGAAGTACGTACCGTGATTGACGTATATATACTCATAAATTCTAGCGGCTTCAAATCAAGCAGGAGAAAGCTGGTAGGTCCACATGTGAGAGAATGGGTCTGTGTGGTCAGTGTGCACCATATAAAAAAAATCCTGGAGCACGCAGTGCATAATGAGAAAAAAAAAACTCCGACCGTTTTTTTTAATTAAAATGCCGAATTTGTGGTCTATTTTCGTATAGTATTTATGGTTGTATTCTCGTTTTCTTGGTCTCATTTGATAGAATGGAAAACATTTTATAGAAATAGAGATGATTTCGATTGATTTTCCTAAAAAAAGAACCTGGAAATCGAGCTCAAAGTAGGGGAAATCTTTGATTTTTGCCAATGTTCAAAAGTAAACAAATGATGTCATTGTCAATAAATGTCCAACTAGCCATTTAATATGCAGGGAAAGAATGGGGTTTATGTTATTTATACAATTATTACAGTATTTGCAGTAGTCTGCATAATAGTAAGTCCTTCTATTTTTTGTTTGAATAAAAATTCAAAATAGAAAGCAAGAGTATTTTCAGAGGGGGCCCGAGACATGACTGATGAACAAAGAATATGTTATTTTAGAGCCAGGAATGTCTGCATTGTTCATTGTGGACCTTATTTTGAAATTGTCATATTTTATAATTTTGTGAAATTGGCCAAATTGCGAATTTCTGACCAAATTATTGGGGTATTGAGATCGGTAAATGGGCAGTTTCTTGTACTCAATCCATAGAAAAAATGGAGTTCTAAAGAAATAGCTATGAGTTTGGTCGACAGGAACAAAGGAATTAGCCGAAAATAGGGCTCAAAATGGGTGAAATCGCCAATTTGTAAATATCGCCGAGGTCGCTAACTTCGCAAGAGCATAATTCCGTCAGTTTTCCATCAAATTTCGTTTTTTTTTGGTGTCATTACAATCGGGAAAAGATTCTCTATCATTTCATACGAAAAAATAAATTTTTTTTTTTTTTAAATTTTGCGACACCAGGAGGCACCTCAGGATTGGGGGTTGCGACAGTCAAGGGGTTAAGCCCTGTCTATATTGCTTTTCATATTGGTGTTTCTTATCAAAGGATTTCAGAATGGTGCTGGTTAGTCATGGGCAACCAAGCCGTTTGTTCATGATCTGTTTCGTTTTTATAGGACTGTTTGTTGTATAGTCTAAGTAATTTGTTAAGAAAAATGTCTGTCCAGTCATCAATACCATTGGCCTTGGAGAATTCTGTAGGCCAGTCAACAGTCTCTAGGTCAGCTGTGAAATTCCTTATTGAGGCCTCATCATGGAGTCTAAATGAAACTTTGTTGTATTCAAGGGGGGCTAGTATATTGGTTCATATGTGGTCTATTATGGTTGCACTTGTCTCAGTGAGCCTGGTTGGTTTAGTTATTGTTGGTATGAGAAGTGTGTTGTTCATATTGTTGATGAAATCAGTTACAGGCTGATCATCTAGTAGGCCAAGGTTGATGTTGAAGTCTCCAGCTAAGAGAAGGTGGTGCTTATTCATTTGTCTGTTTGTTATTAGTGCCTTTAATTTCTCACTGAAATTTGGGATGTTTGTGTGGGGTATCCGGTAAATGGCACCAATTGTTGTAGGCGTCTTAAGGATTTTTACAGTAAAATTAGCAAAAATGTATTCCCCATATTCATCACTAAAGCAAGTGGTGCTAATACAAGATAGTTGGTTTGAGTAATAGATTGCAATACCACCCCCAACTTGGTATGGTCTGCAGTTGTGGATTGCTGTGTATCCTGGTAGAGGGTAGATATCTATTGTGTCCTGCTTAAGCCAGGTCTCAGTACGAATAATGCAGGAGAAGGGTGTCTTTAGTGATTCAAGGAGTGCCAGGAGGTCATCATAGTGTTTGCTTAAGGACCTGATGCTGTAGTTAAGAACTGATAGACTTTTAGCATTGTTTAGGATAGTGCTGGCTTGTGATGCTGTGTAATAAAGGCAGTTACTTTCCAATAGGTTTTGATTGGGTGTCAGATTATGGAGGTTTAGATCAGGGTCAATGTGATCAATCATCTTCTAGGTTTAAATTATGGTTATTTATATCCTGAGTTGTGTGTTGAGTTCTAGTACTGATATCTGTAGTGGTGGGAATTTTGGACAAGTATATAGCTATAGCATTTTGTTCATATAGAGTATAGTTAATAATACACATAATGAAATTGATGTTGTCTATGTGTTGTGCTGGAATGAACTAAAGTACAACTAGGCATGAACTAATAATATAAAAATACAAATTAAAAATAGCACAAGACTCTCACTTGTAATTGCACTAAGGTCTAATATAATGACTTTGGTATTGTCTATGTAGTGAGCTAGAATGAGCTATAGTACAACTAGGTTTAATCTAATAATATAAAAATACAAATTAAAAATAGCACCAGACTCTCACTAGTAATTGCACTATGGTCTAATATAATGAATTTGGCATTGACTATGTATTGAGCTAGAATGAGCTATAGTACAACTGAGTTTAATCTAATAATATAAAAAAGGCACAACTCTCAATTGTAATTGCACTAAGGTCTTATATAAGTTGTTTACAAAAACTAGAGTATAACTAGATTTAAATTGACAAGATAATATACACAAGTTAAGGTAGCAAAAGAATAATAAAAAAAATAATAAAAATAAAAATGACAATGACTTGGTTATAATATGCTAGTAAGATGATAAACAGGATAATATAAAAGTTGTAGTTGAAAATACTAGTTTAAAAAAGTATAGAATAAAAATGGGTAATAATAAAACTTTACAATAAGTTTGGTCAATACAGTGGACCCCCGGTTAACGATATTTTTTCATTCCAGAAGTATGTTCAGGTGCCAGTACTGACCGAATTTGTTCCCATAAGGAATATTGTGAAGTAGATTAGTCCATTTCAGACCCCCAAACATACACGTACAAACGCACTTACATAAATACACTTACATAATTGGTCGCAATGGGAAATGATCGTTAAGCGGGGGTCCTCTGTATAGTTTAAAGTAAAATTGGGCAATAATAGAGATTTCAGAATAAAATTGGGCAATAATAGAGATTTTAGAATAAAATTGGGCAATAGAGTATTTCTTAAAGTGAGGTAGAATAATTGAGGACAAGTTATGGTTAGTTTAAAATAAAATAAGAAAGAACAGTGATGTGGTAAGATGTAAAAAAGGAGATAGATTCTGTAGGTATTAAACACAATTAAGACTATGAGGTAGAATGGTCATTGAATACAACAGTGATAATCAAAAGTAGTTGGGGTATTGGAAATTTAGGGGGGGGGCACAAATTTATGACAATATAACACTAATGGTGGACTGTGGGTATTATCTGCACTTTACTCTGATTCTGTTAGTCCAGCCTCACTTAAGAATGTTTTAAGGTCATGTTCTGTAGAGATGAAGTATCTCTTTCCAGTGGGCTGTTTCCTAACTGCAATTTTTCCATCCCTCACAAAGCACTGGTGCATTTTTTGGGCATGGCGTAATTTTCTTAGCCGATAAAGGAGGTTTTGTCTTGTTTTGGTAGGTTTAGTTAGGACAATATTCTTGGTTTTTTTCAGTTTGTGGGTCCCCAGAATCTGAAAGAGTGTTTTCCAGGTCTTCTTTATGTCTCCTCTTGTGTCAGTGAATCTGCTGGAGTAGTACAATTGTTTGGCTTTCTTTATTACTTTGGTGAGAACTGATGAATAATGTTTAAGAATATCTTTGTGTATTAAGCCCTGTCTATATTGCTTTTCATATTGGTGTTTCTTATCAATGGATTTCTGAATGGTGCTGGTTAGCCACGGGCAACCAAGCCGTTTATTTTTGATCTGTTTCGTTTTTATAGGACAATGTTTGTTGTATAGTCTAAGTAATTTGGTAAGAAAAATGTCTGTCCAATTCTCAATACCATTGGCCTTGGAGAATTCTGTAGGCCAGTCAACAGTCTCTAGGTCAGCTGTGAAATTCCTTATTGAGGCCTCGTCATGGAGTCTAAATGAAACTTTGTTGTATTCCAGTGGTGGTTTACTAAGGTTTGTTAAGAGGAAGGTAGGGTAGTGGTCTGTAGTGCTGTCTGTGATTATCCCTGATTAAAGGGGAGCTAGTATATTGGTCCATATGTGGTCTATTATGGTTGCACTTGTCTCAGTGAGCCAGGTTGGTTTAGTTATTGTTGGTATGAGAAGTGTGTTGTTCATATTATTGATGAAATCAGTTACAGGCTGATCATCTAGTAGGCCAAGGTTGATATTAAAGTCTCCAGCTAAGAGAAGGTGGTGCTTGTTCATTTGTCTGTTAGTTATTAGTGCCTTTAATTTCTCACTGAAATTTGGGATGTTTGTGTGGGGTATCCGGTAAATGGCACCAATTGTTATAGGCGTCTAAAGGTTTTTTACAGTAAAATTAGCAAAAATGTATTCCCCATATTCATCACTAAAGCAAGTGGTGCTAATACAAGATAGTTGGTTAGAGTAATAGATTGCAATACCACCCCCAACTTGGTATGGTCTGCAGTTGTGGATTGCTGTGTATCCTGGTAGAGGGTAGATATCTATTGTGACCTGCCTAAGCCAGGTCTCAGTAAGAATAATGCAGAAGAAAGGTGTCTTTAGCGACTCAAGGAGTGCCAAGAGGTCATCATAGTGTTTGCTTAAGGACCTGATGTTGTAGTTAAGAACTGATGAACTTCTAGCATTGTTTAGGATAGTGCTGGCTTGTGATGCTGTGTAATAAAGGCAGTTACTTTCCAGTAGGTTTTGATTGGGTGTTAGATTATGGAGGTTTATATCGGGGTTGACGTGATCATTCATCTTCTAGGTTTAAATTGTGGTTATTTATATCCTGAATTGTGTGTAGAGTTCTAGTACTGATATCTGTAGTAGTGGGAAGTTTGGACAAGTATATAGCTAAAGCACTTTGGTCATATAGAGTATAGTCACTAATAAACATAATGAAGTTGATGTTGTCTGAGTGTTGTGCTAGAATGAGCTAAAGTACAACTAGGTTTAATCTAATAATATAAAAAATACTAGTTCAAAATGGCACAAGACTCTCACTTGTAATTGCACTAAGGTCTAATATAGGTTGTTAACAAGAACTAGAGTGTAACTAAATTTAAATTGACAAGACAAAATACACAAGTTAAGGTAGAAAAAGAAAAAAAATAATAAAAAATAATAAAAAAAATAAAAATGGCAATGACTTGGTTATAATATGATAGTAAGATGGTTCACAGGATAAAATTAAAGTTGGAGTTGAATATACAAGCTTAAAAATTGGTAACAAAAGGTTAAGAAAAGCAAAATAAAGTTGGGTGATAAAGTCTACAATAGAATAGGGCAATAATATAAAAGTATATAATAAAATTGGGTAATAAACTTTACAGATAAAAAGGGCAATAATAAAAAGTTTAAAATAGATTGGGCAATAAAGTATTGGTATAATTGGGCAAGTATAAGATTGGGTAATTAACTCAAGACTAGAATAGTGCAATAATAAGATGAAAAGTTTACAATAAAGTTGTGCACAAAAATATTAAATAAAAATGGGCAATAATAAAAAGTTTACAATAAGGTTGGTCAATATAGTTTAAAGTAAAATTGGGCAATAATAGAGATTTTAAAATAAAATTGGGCGATAGAGTACAGTGGTCCCTCAATAATCGTCCGGCCTGAAAGTCGTCCATTTCGGAAATAGTCCTGTTTTATCGTCAAAATATTGGCTCGGAAATGGTCCGGTAACTCGCTAATAGTCCTTCGTCCCAGACGCGTATGCACGGTCTGAGTGGCCTCGGGCCGCCTCAGCCTTTCCTTCCCAGCCAGTGTGCCATTGTTTACAAGTGAGCGACGGTCCCCTCACGTGCTCCAGTGAAATATTTCATAATATTTCATTTATTTTAGTGCTTGCAAGTTATTTAAGTGCTAAATAAGCTACCATGGCTCCAAAGAAAGCTCCTAGTGCCAAGCCTTTGGTAAAGAAGGTGAGAAATACGATCGAATTTAAGAAAAACATCATTGAACAATATGATAGTGGCGTACGTGTGGGCGAACTGGCCAGGATGTATAACAAATCCCGTACAACCATATCTTCCATCATAGCCAAGAAAAAGGAAATCAAGGATGCTGTTGTTGCAAAGGGGGTAAATATGCTGACAAAAATGAGATCACCAGTACTCGAAGATGTTGAGAAGTTATTATTGGTGTGGATAAATGAGAAACAATTAGCAGGAGACAGTCTTATGACGTCGCTTATTTGGGAAAAGGCTAGGCAGTTGCATGACGATTTGGTAAAGAAATTGCCTGCAACTAGTGATGTGAGTGAATTTAAGGCTAGCAAAGGCTGGTTTGAGAGATTTAAGAAGCGTACTGGCATACACAGTGTGGTAAGGCATGGTGAGGCTGCCAGTTCGGACCACAAGGCGGCTGAAAAATATGTGCATGAATTCCAGGAGTACATAGAGGCTGAAGGACTGAAACCTGAACAAGTGTTCAATTGTGACAAAACAGGCCTCTTTTGGAAGAAAATGCCAAAGAGGACCTTCACTACACAAGAGGAGAAGGCAATGCCAGGACACAAGCCTATGAAAGACAGGCTGACGCTAATGTTCTGTGCTAATGCTAGTGGGGATTTCAAAGTGAAGCCATTACTAGTGTACCATTCTGAAAATCCCAGAGTGTTCAGGAAAAACAATGTTATGAAATCCATAAATACAAAACACCGATATGAAAAACAGTACAGAATGGGTCACATAACCAGAGACCAAACAAAACGTTACTCGTCAATCCTAACCAGCCTGATAAGAAGGGCAAAAAAACTGTATTATGAGAACAGATTATCCAACTTACGAGGTGATATAAAAAAGACCTGGAAGACCCTATCAGAAATTCTGGAAACAAAAAAGATATCACGAAATAGCGAAATAAAATTAGCAAAATCAGATGAACCCCAACTCCCACCAACAGAAACAGCAAACAGACTCAATGATTTCTTCTCCACTATAGGACAAAACCTTGCCAATAAAATCCCAAGCTCAGATACCCCACCAAATGACTACCTCACTGGCAACTACCCGAACACACTGTTCCTAGCTCCGACTAACCCATATGAAGTCTCCCTTATTATCAACACACTAAAAAACAAGGCAGGAGATTTAAATACCTTACCACCCTTTATATACAAAAAAGTGTCACAAGTACTATCACCAATCGTTGCAACACCTCTTTAACAAATCCATTGAATCCTCCACCTTCCCTACAGCCCTCAAAATAGCAAGGGTCACCCCGATCCATAAAGGAGGAGACCAAACAGAGTTGAATAACTATAGGCCAATATCCGATTTACACCCCCCTCTCAAAAAATCTTCGAAAAATTAATTCATAAACGAATCTACTCCTACCTCATCTCCCAAAACATTCTCAACCCCTGCCAATTTGGATTCAGGCCTAATAAAAATACTAATGATGCTATTATACACATGCTAGAACATATATACACTGCAACAGAGAAAAAAGAAGTCCCAATGGGGATCTTCATTGACTTACGTTAAAGCTTTTGATACAGTTGACCATGACTTGCTCCACGTAAAATTGTCACACTATGGTATTAGGGGGCACTCCCTAAACTACCTCAAGTCATACCCAGCAACAGAACCCAAAATTGTACGAAAATGGGCAAGCTTTCCGTAAACCCAAATTACAGTTGGGCCCCACGGGGAATGCCCTTGGCCATCTTCTCTTTCTCCATACATAAATACCTACCAAATGCTTCGCAATTATAAAACCCACACTTTTTGCAGATGAACTAATGTCTTCTCTACCCGGCCCGTCAGTAGCCAATACTGTAAACACCAAATTACAGAAAATCTGCCGGGAGAGGACAAACAAACTTACACAAAAATTTGACAAAACCATTCATTCGTTTGGTAACAGAACTCAGATGTACCTTTTAAACAAACGATAAACAAATCACCTATCACAAAGCTAACAGAGGAAAATTCTTAGGAATCCCCCTTGATAATAGACTCAATTTCTACACATATACAAAAAATTTCTAAAAAAAATTTCCAAACTGTAGGCATACTATCAAAGAACGGGGACTATGTTCCCAGTCAGCCCCCTGGCCCTTTATCACTCTTTATTTACCCCCATTCCTAGGAATTTGTGCATGGGGCTCAAACAACAATTAACCATCTCAGCCATAATTACCCAACAAAAAGGGTGCATTAGAATGATAAAAATTTCATACAGGCAGCACACTCACCAATATTTTAAAACACTCAACCCATCACCATACAAAACATCCCCACTTATTAGCACCCATTACAAAAAAACACTTAAAATTGATATTAACCCTCCCCTCAAACATCTCCTTGCCAACCTCAACAGAACACATGACCATAACACAAGGCACAGATCACTCTTTGATGTTCCTCGTGTCCATCTCACGCTATGCAAAAACTCAATGCACATAAAAGGCCCTAAAATCTGGAATTCATTACCTGTAAATATAAAAGAAACACTACCTGTTTATAAATTCAAGTCTCTTCTCAAAGATCACTTACTCACTAAAAACCAAATAAATACTGAATAACTGAACCTTATAAATTGTATATCCTATATGTTACTCACAATTATATCACACAAATGTTAAACCTAGGACCCAATCTAACTTTGTTATTTTTTTAAATACACTACCTAACAGAATACTCCAATTCGACTGAATGTACAGCAATGCATGCAACCATATGACCTGTCTTTGTAATACTCATTTGTGCTTTATAGTTATCTGTTTACAATAATGTTTTATCACTGATTTCATCATTGCTTAGTTAATCTTAAGTTAATTTTAAGCCAGCCCGTAATGCTATGCATATAAGTGGCTTTGGCATGCTGCTCTTACCTGTATTTTTTTGTACCTCTGTATGTATGCTAAAATTACTAAATAAATATATAAATAAATGAAGACTAAATTGTGTGTGTTTTGGAAATCTAATAGTAAGGCATGGGTCACGAGGGAAATTTTTGTAGAGTGGTTCAACGAAGTGTTTGACCCTAGTGTGAAGAATTACCTCCTGGAAAAGAAATTGGATCTCAAGTGCCTCCTAGTAATGGACAATGCACCTGCTCATCCTCCAAACTTGGATGACCTAATTCTGAAGGAGTTTGGGTTCATCACAGTAAAGTTCTTGCCCCCGAATACCACTCCTCTCCTCCAACCCATGGACCAGCAGGTCATTGCAAACTTTAAAAAACTCTACACCAAAGCAATGCTTGAAAGGTGCTTGAATGTGACCTCAGACACTCACTTGACCCTACGAGATTTTTGGAAAGAACATTTCAGTATTCTCCAATGTGTTAGCCTTATAGGTAAGACTTGGGAGGGAGTGACTACCAGGACTTTGAACTCTGCTTGGAGAAAATTGTGGCCAGATTGTGTCCACAAGAGGGATTTTGAAGGGTTTGGGGCTGACCCTGATGAGCCTATGTCAGTTGTTAAATCCATTGTGGCACTGGGGGCTTCCATGGGGTTGGATGTGAGTTTGGAGGATGTGGAAGAGTTGGTGGAGGACCACAACAAAGAGCTAACCACTGAGGAGCTGCAAGAGCTTCAGCAGGAACAGCAACAGATGGCAGCTCTGAATCTTGCTGCAGAGGAGGAGGAAGAGAGATGGAGGAAGGTGCTTTCTTCAGAAAATAAGGAGATTTTTGAAATGTGGGGTAGGATGGAAAGATTTATGGAGAAACATCACCTAGAGAAGGATATTGCAAGCCATATCGGCAACTTGTACAGTGACAGAGTCTTGGCCCATTTTAGGGAAGTTTTAAAGAGACGCCAGAAACAGAGCACTCTGGACAGTTTTTTTGCGAGACAGGACTCCAGTGACTCTCAAGGTGGTCCTAGTGGCATTAAGAAACAGAGAAGAGAAGTAACCCCAGAAAAGCAATTGGTACCCAAGGTGTTGATGGAAAGGGATTCCCCTTCCAAACAGTAATTCATCCAATCAGTCTCCTTCTCCAGTCTTCCATACACAAAGAAGAATCACCAATAAAGGTAAGTGTTATTCTGTTAATGTTTAATTCATCATGTGCCACTGTATTGTTTATGTACTACATCTATATTTCATGTAAAAAAATTTTTTGTTTTAATACTTCTGGGTGTCAGGAACGGATTAATTGAATTTACATTATTTCTTATGGGGAAAATTGATTCGTAAATCGTCCATTTCGATAATAGTCCCACTTCCAGGAACGGATTACGGACGATTATTGAGGGACCACTGTATTTTTTGAAGTGAGGTAGAATACTGAGGACAAGCTATGGTTAGTTTCAATTAAAATAAGATAGAACAATGAAGTGATAAGAAGTAAAAAAGGAGAGAGATTCTGTAGATATTAAACACAATTAAGACTATGAGGTAGAATGGTCATTGAATACAACAGTGACATTCAAAAGTAGTTGGGGTATTGGAAATTTCTAGGGGGGAACAAAATTTATGGCAGTATAACACTAATTGTGGACAGTGGGTACTATCTGCACCTTACTCTGATTCTGTTAATCCAGCCTCACTTAGGAATGTTTTAAGATCATGTTCTGTAGAGATGAAGTATCTCTTCCCAGTGGGCTGTTTCCAACTGCGATTTTTCCATCCCTCACAAAGCACTGGTGGATTTTTTGTGCATAGAGTAATTTTCTTAGCCGATAAAGAAGGTTTTGTCTTGTTTTGGTAAGGCACTCTGACGTAAACATCAGTTTTCATAAAAACGGATGTTTTTAGTAGGTTGTTTCTTTGTAGGCTAGTTTGGAATTTTAACAAAACTGCTTTTTTTTACCCACTTGGTAGCCCATCAGTTTGCAATTCTTTAGGCCATCACTATGTATGTTAAGGCGAAGGTGCTCCTTGATAAGCTGTACGGTGGTCTCCATGCAGGTTTCTTGGGTGACTGTGGGTGGGAGATGTTTGTTGTTAACTACAACAGCGTCAGATAGCTGTTGTTGGTCATTATGGTCTTGGAAGTTGGTTATGACATTGGCAAGTTGTTGGTCCCTCTTGATCTTTCTTCTATAATGTTGGTAGTAAGTACGGTGACTTGGTCTTTTAGAGTGTTGATGGTGTCTAGGGACTGGGTGTGGGTGTTGCTTTGTTGTTCTAGAGTGTCTAGTTTATGTTCTAGAGCTGTGATCTTGCTGAGGTACTGTGCATTGGAAGCTTTTAGTTCCTGCATTTCCTGGGTTAGTTTGGTGATTGTGTGGTTCTGAATCGTAAGGAGTTTAGCTATTTCTTGGTCGGTAATCTTCTTAACATCAAATCCAAGGAAGGAGTTATCTTGGACTGTGGTGGCGGCCATGTTTATTGTTGTCTGTCGTGTGTTGTGGTGATGCTGGTGAGTGATGAGGGTTGTGTCCTGGCTGGCAGTATGAAAAGTTTTCCTCGTAATATTACTGGTCTCACCTTTGATGTTAGGGGTCCTTATTTGGTTACTGGATCTTCTTTTAATGCTCTGACCCTTGTCCACTGACTGCAGCTTCAGATGAAAAGTGGGTGATGGGTGAATGTTGTGGTATATCACTTCAGTGAAAACAGTATAAATTATTTCAGCACACTTGTGAAGGAATATTAGACTCACCAGTTGACGTGTATTGGACAGGTGGCTTGATTTGTTTGCTCTTGAACATCGGCAAAAATCGATCATTTTTGCTACTTTGAGCTCAATATCAAGGTACTTGTCATCGTGAAACCAATCAAAATCATCTCTATTTCTGCAGTATATCTTCCATTCTATCAAATGAGACCAAGGAAACGAGAATACAACCATCAATACCATATAAAAGTACACTAGAAAGTTGCTGTTTTAAACCAAAAACACAGTCTAGGTTTTTTCTCATTATGCACAGCGTGCTTCAGGATTTTTTTTATGCTGCGCACACTGACCACACAGACCCATTCTTTATTATGTAGGCCTGCCAGCTTTCTTCCACCAGACTTGAAGGTGCTAGAATTTAGGTGTACAAGCACATGACCGACCCTGGCTGCAATGACGTACTTGTACATAACTGACCCTCAAAGGCTTTATAACAGCATGATACACATACTTGATTAATAACAGCATGGTACACATACTTGATTAATAACAGCATGATACACATACATACTTGGTTAATAACAGCATGATACACATACATACTTGATTAATACTTTCACTGTTGGTCCCATAAAATTATGGCTTGCAAACCAGTGTCAGTCCTGCAATATTACACCAAAATTCTAGCAGCTTCCAATCTTGCGGGAGAAAGCTGGTAGGCCTACATATGAGAGAATGGGTCTGAGTGGTCAATATGCGCAGTATAAAAAAATCCTGCAGCACGCAGTACATAATGAGAAAAAAATTCGACCGTGTTTTTGGTTTAACCCTTTCAGGGTTGAAAGGCCCTCTCCCAGACTTGTTCTCAGGGTCGAAAAATATTCTGAAAAAAAAAAAAAAATTCTTATGAAATGATAGTTTTTTTTTATTTTTTTCAGTATCATAAGCCAAAAATTTTTTTTTTTGCAATCAATACTTACGGAGATATGGAGGCGTGAAGTTGACAGAAATTGAACTGCATACGGCAACGTCGCCAACTGCCGGTCACCCAGTAATAGTTTATTTTTTTTTTCTACTTTTTTCTTTTATTTTTTTAAATTTTATTTTTGCAAGTAACTTTTATGGCCTCTGAGACCAATATAAAGACTATTTGGTATATATTCCCTCATTGTATACTACACTAAAACAGCACAAACTTTGCTGTCATTATATTGTTTACAAAACATGTTTACACGGACTGACAATAAAAAATGTTTATTACTATTTTTCTATCATATATATACACATATAGAGTCACTGGACAGGTTCCTATAACTACAAGAGGTTCTGAAAGCTTGTAGTTGTGTGGAGGTGGACTTGTAAATATGCTGAGTTACCAGTGTGTCTTGTGTCACAATGATGCATCATACCATCACTCACTAACCTCACTGTCTTCCACAACACATTCCTTCCTCTCCACAAACCTACCTACCTTCTTTCCTTCCTTCCTTCCATCCTCTCATCTCTTCCTACCTACCTTCCCTCCTTCCTTCTTCCTTTCTCTCATCTCTTCCTACCTACCTTCCCTCCTTCCTTCTACCTTCCTCTAAACTCTTCCTACCTACCTTCCCTCCTTCCTTCCTTCTGTCTTCCTTCCTTCATCTCATCTCTTCCTACCTACCTTCCCTCCTTCCTTCCTTCCTCTCATCTCTTCCTACCTACCTACCTTCCCTCCTTCCTTCCTTCCTTCTTCCTTCCTTCTTTTTCTTCATTCAAGTAATTTTATGACCTGTGAGACCAACATAAGGTACAGTGGTCCCTCAATTATCGTCCTTAATCCGTTCCTGGAAGTGGGACTATTATCGAAATAGACGATTTTCGAATCATTTTTCCCCATAAGAAATAATGTAAATCCAATTAATTCGTTCCACACACCCAGAAGTATCAACAACAATTTTTTTTTTTT
>NC_069413.1:30924438-30949438 GCF_026875155.1 Cherax quadricarinatus
CAGACCAGTGTCACTGACATGTATAGTATGCAAAGTCATGGAGAAGATTATCAGAAGAAGAGTGGTGGAACACCTAGAAAGGAATGATCCCATCAACAGCAGCCAACATGGTTTCAGGGACGGGAAATCCTGTGTCACAAACCTACTGGAGTTCTATGATAGGGTGACAGCAGTAAGACAAGAGAGAGAGAGAGAGGGGTGGGTAGATTGCATTTTCTTGGACTGCAAGAAGGCGTTTGACACAGTACCACACAAAAGATTAGTGCAAAAACTGATGGACCAAGCAGGGATAACAGGGAAGGCACTACAATGGATCAGGGAATACTTGTCAGGAAGACAACAGCGAGTCATGTTACGTGGCGAGGTGTCAGGGTGTTCGCCTGTGGCGAGTGGGGTGCCACAGGGGTCAGTCCTAGGACCAGTGCTGTTTCTGGTATTTGTGAACGACATGACGGAAGGAATAGACTCCAAAGTGTCCCTGTTTGGAGATGATGTGAAGTTGATGAGAAGAATTCATTCAATCGAAGACCAGGCAGAACTACAATGGGATCTGGACAGGCTGCAGACCTGGTCCAGCAATTGGCTCCTGGAGTTCAACCCCACCAAGTGCAAAGTCATGAAGATTGGGGAAGGGCAAAGAAGACCGCAGACGGAGTACAGTCTAGGGGGCCAGAGACTACAAACATCACTCAAGGAAAAATATCTTGGGGTGAGTATAACGCCAGGCACATCTCCTGAAGCGCACATCAACCAAATAACTGCTGCAGCATATGGGCGCCTAGCAAACCTCAGAACAGCATTCCGACATCTTAATAAGGAATCATTCAGGACCCTGTACACCGTGTATGTTAGGCCCATATTGGAGTATGCGGCACCAGTTTGGAACCCACACCTAGCCAAGCACGTGAAGAAACTAGAGAAAGTGCAAAGGTTTGCAACATAACTAGTCCCAGAGCTAAGAGGTATGTCCTACGAGGAGAGGTTAAGGGAAATCAACCTGACGACACTGGAGGACAGGAGAGATAGGGGGGACATGATAACGACATACAAAATACTGAGAGGAATTGACAAGGTGGACAAAGACAGGATGTTCCAGAGATTGGACACAGCAACAAGGGGACACATTTGGAAGTTGAAGACACAGATGAATCACAGGGATGTTAGGAAGTATTTCTTCAGCCACAGACTAGTCAGGAAGTGGAATAGTTTGGGAAGCGATGTAGTGGAGGCAGGATCCATACATAGCTTTAAGCAGAGGTATGATAAAGCTCTTGGTGCGGGGAGAGTGACCCAGAAGCGGCCTGTGAAGAGGCGGGGCCAGGAGATATGACTCGACCCCTACAACCAAATCTAGGTGAGTACAACTAGGTGAGTACACACACACACACACACACACACACACACACACACACACACACACACACACACACACACACACACACACACACACACACACACACACACCGGGACCAGCTGTGAATCGACCCCTGCAACCACATCTAGGTGAGTACACCTCACCTAGCCAAGCATGTAAGGAAACTAGAGAAAGTGCAAAGGTTTACAACAAGACTAGTCCCGGAACTAAGGGGTATGTCTTACGAAGAGAGGTTAAGGGAAATTGACTTGATGACACTGGTAGACAAGAGAGCTATGGGGGACATGATAACGACATACAAAATACTGAGAGGAATGACAACGTGGACAAAGACAGGATGTTCCAGAGATGGGACACAGCAACAAGGGGACACAGTTGGAAGTTGAAGACACAGATGAATCACAGGGATGTTGGGAAGTATTTCTTCAGCCACAGAGTAGTCAGTAAGTGGAATAGTTTGGGAAGCGATGTAGTGGAGGCAGGATCCATACATAGCTTTAAGCAGAGGTATGATAAAGCTCACGGTTCAGGGAGAGTGACCTAGTAGCGACCAGTGAAGAGGCGGGGCCAGGAGCTAGGACTCGACTCCTGCAACCTCAACTAGGTGAGTACACACACACACACACACACACACACACACACACACACACACACACACACACACACACACAAACACACACACACACACACACACACACACACACACACACACACACACACACACACACACACACACACACACTTACAGATGAGTCACAGGGATGTTAGGAAGTATTTCTTCAACCATAGAGTTGTCAAGACGTGGAACAATCTGGAGAGTGATGTAGTGGAGGCAGGATCCATACATAACTTTACGAAGAGGTATGATAAAGCTCATGGAGCAGGGAGAGTGTGTGGACCTATTTTTCAAAAACGTTGGTGGCAGCTGCGCCTAACAGCAGTTGTGTTTGCCCAGAGGAGGGAAGAAGAAGGAGGAATGAAGTTGTCTTCACTTCGCCCTACACAAGCAGCATCTGTCTCTCAACGAGTTATCCTGATGTTGTGTCTTCAAGCCTCAAAATCCAGACACAGGAACAAGCAGGATCTAGCCGAAATTTGCCGAATTTCTTCGAGAAATATAAGTGGCGTCCCTTGGACTCCACGCCACAGCATCCCACGCTGTTTCAGGTCACGTGTTCAGTGTCGTCTGTATGTTGCTGGTGTTGTGTTCAGCCCAGCACGGCTATTTTAGCAAGTCATAGGTGAGTTTGTGGTGATTTCTGTGCCCAGTGTGGTTGAATCTGCACTATCTTCCACGTGTGTATGGGTGAGGAAGGTAGGCAGGCGGTCCTGGCTCCACCATATGCCACTCACCCATGCTCCCCCTACTGTATGCCACCACAGCAGAGAGGGAGTGGGCAGTGGTGGCATACAGTAGGGGGAGCATGGGTGAGTGGCATATGGTGGAGCCAAGACCGCCTGCCTACCTTCCTCACCCATACACACGTGGAAGATAGTGCAGATTCTACCACAATGGGCAAATAAATCACTAGAGCTGTGTATCCGAGTGCCCGAGGTCATTCGAAGCCACGTGGATCACGAAGCCACCTGGACCTACAAACCACGTGGGTTAAACCAGAAGTCCCAAGCCAAGTGATCTGCTGCCGCATCACTCCACTGACGTCAACTTATGACGTCGCCCACGATGCTGCCTGGCTTCACGACGTCACCCACGATGCTGCCCGACTTCTCGACATCACCCACAAGGCTGCCCAACTTCACGATGTCACCCATGATGTTCCCTAATATCACCTTACGATGTCATCCCATGACATCCCTTGCGACGTCACTCCAGGATGCCGCTTCGCAACGTCTGCTGACGTCACCATGCTGCCTGACGTCACTTCATGATGTCACCCCATGACATCACCTCACGACGTCACGCCTGACATCACATGATGTCATATCAACAGTGTTAGTTTCACAGTGAGCAATATGTTGTGTTGTCGAGAAGATTCGCCACTCGTGATGCCCTGCAGAATCGTACCCGCTACAATTCCCATTGAGATTTGTTTCACTTCAGCTCCTGACCGTCAGAGCAGTTATATGTAGAGAACCAGTCTGGGGACACTTAGACTAACCTCTGCTATAACTCCAACTGTCGAGAGAATAGCTTCAGTGAGCAGCCTGCACAAAGATGATGTCATTTTGACTGTTAGCCCACTCACTGCGGTATGGTGTATGATGTTACGACTTCCAGATGTTTTGCCGAGTGGACTCCGCCACAACTCCACGCTCGCCGGCAGTGACAGCCCCAGCGACAGTACTAGTCGAGAAGTGTCCTCCTGAGTCGCTTGCCAGAAGCCGTGCCCAGTTGCCGAGTACTGACGACACCTCACTCGAGGGCACCAGCATATCGTGCCCCAGGATGAGTGAACCCTGCAGTGACTCCTACGATGACTGCTTCACCGTTCCAGAGGAGACGGTACCCTGTTACGTCACAGCTCAGCCGCAGCGATGTCTCCCGTGTTGCAGTATCTGTCCAGACGCAGGAAGGCGTGCAGTGATGCACATCGACGCTCACTGGCTATGACCACGATGTTTAGCACACCCCACATGTTTTTTTCTTCCCTCCCTGTAGGAAGTTTTTTTTCCCATGTCCATATGTATATATATATTTTTATTTTGTATTCTGTGCCCTGTTCCTGCGAGAGAGAGACCGAGTTGTTTTCTGGCAGTCATGGTCGAGGACGACCATGGTGGTGTGTGGCCGAGCAAATGTAGACAGCCTGAACTGTCTGCATAGATAGTCTATGCTGTCTGCCAGCTGAGTTCATATTTCGTGCCATGCTAATGCTGCCACCTGTAGGCCTCTCAGTGGGCATGCCACTTGAAATGGCATCACCCTGCCTCTCACTCTGGCAGCCAAGCTCTCTCAGTCAACAGGACTACTCCTCTCTCCCTCACTGGCATGGCGAGAGAAGAGAAAAGAGGGAGAGAAGGATAGCCCAAGAGAGAAGCAGAGAGAGAGAGAAGAGCGAGAGCAAAAGGAGAAATAGAGGGGATAGAGAGAGTGAGAGAGAGAGAGTTATGAGAGAGAGAAGAGCGAGAAGAGAGAGAGAGAGAGAGAGAGGAGAGAGAGAGGAGATATATAATATAGAGAGGGACTAGAGAGAGAGAAGAAGAGGGAGTGAGCAGAGAAGGAGAGAGGGGAGAGAGAGAGAGAGGGAGAGAGAGAGAGAGAGAAGAGAGAGAGAGAGAGAGAGAGAAGAGAGAGAGACGAGTGAGAGAGAGAGAAGGAGAAGAGACGAGATGAAAGAGAGAGAGAGAGCAGGGAGAGAAGGGAGAGAGAGAGAGAGTGATATATATATGAGAGAGAGAGAGAGACAGATAGAGAGAGCCATCAGAGAGAGAACAGAGAGATATATCGTAGAGAGAGAGAGAGAGAGAGAGAGAGATAGAGGGATAGAGACGAGAGAAGAGAAGAGGAGAGAGAGAGAGGGAGAGAGGAGAGAGATATATAGAGAGAGTTGGGATAGCGAGGAAGAGAGAGAAGAAGGGGAGAGAGAGAGAGATATATATAGAGAGAATAGAGATAGAGAGAGATATATATATATAATAGAGAAGAAGAAAGAAAAAAAGAAAAAAGAACAAAGAAAGAAAAAGAAACCAGAAAGGAGAATAGGAGGAAGAGGAAGCAAGAGGAGGGAGGGCAGAAAGAGGGGATAGAGAGGAGAGAGAGATATATATATAGAGAGAGAGATAGAGAGAAAAAGGGGCCCACCCCAACCAAAGATGAAGAACAAAGCGAAGAAAAGCAAAACAAAGAGGATAACAGACTAGTTAAAAGAGACGAGCCAGTAGGGGAGCTAGAGAGTGGAGAGAGCGAGAAAAATGAATAATAATATATATAGAGGAGAGAGCAAAAAAACTAGGGGAGAGACAGAAGAGAGTAGCAGAGAAGAAGAAGCAGAGAGAGCGAGAAGAGAGAGAGACGAAGGGGGAGGAGGAGAGACTAGACAGAGCGAGGTAATATCTATATAGGGAGAGCGCCGCGAACCGCTCCGCTCACCTCTATACCTATCTGGGCATCAGCTCGCTCGCTACTCACCAACACACCACCTCTTTCTCTACCTCTCCTCTTTCTCCTCCTCTCACTCTCTTGTCACTCTCTCTCCTCCTCTCTCCTCTCTGTCTCTCTTCTCTCACACACCCACTCTGTTGTCACTCTTCTCTCTCTCTTTTCTCTCTCTCTCTCTGTCTCTCTCTTTATCTCTTTCTCTCTCTCTCTCTCTCTCTCTCATCTCTCTCTCTCTCTCTCTCTCTCTCTCTCTCTCTCTCTCTCTCTCTCTCTCTCTTCACTAGCCTCTTCCACAATTATTCATGTTTACTTTACCACACAAAGTATTCTGGTTGATGGAATTTGGACAGGACGTAAATTTGGCTGACTTACGCTAAATCTGCATAATTTTGGCGAGGACAGAGAAAATTTTCACAAACTTTGGAGAGAGAGAGATAGAGAGGAGGAGAGATGAGAGGAGAGTGACGAGAGAGAGAGAGAAAGAAGAAGGAGTGAGAGAAAGTGAAGAGAGAGACAGTGAGAGAAAGGGAAGAGAAGAAGAATTTGGTTGCAGCCAGGATGAAAATCTCAGAAAATTGAAGGATATCCATACTCTTGTGATATATATGGACACAAAACCTGGCTACAGGAGGAAGGTTAGAAGTCCTACCTCAGGGCTCCGGTCCAAAGATCAAGACGCCCTCTTGGGCTGTGTTGCAAAGTGGCAGCTAAGATAATCCATCACGGGAAGCAATTCATGAGCTCCTCAAATCATTAGATAACCTACAAGCTATTGTAGAAAGGCCAGTTGCAAGCTGCATCAAGTGACGTAAGCTGCAGCTGATAGTGACACTATTGTAGAAGCAGTGAAAGCCTGCATCAAGAGTGACCGTAAGCTGCTCAGCTGATGGTGGACACTATTGTAGAAGCCAGTGCAAGCCTTCTGATCAAGTGACGTAAGCTGCTCAGCTGATGGTGACACTTTGTAGAAGGCCAGTTGCAAGACCTGCATCAAGTGATCGTAAGACTGCGCTCAGCTGATGGTGACACTATTGTAGAAGGTCAGGTGCAAAGCCTGCATCAAGTGACGTTAAGCTGCCTCAGCTGATGGTGACACTATTGTAGAAGGTACCAAGAGGTGCCAGCCTGCATCAAAGTGAGCGTAAGCTGCTCAGCTGATGGTGACTGACACTATTGTTAGAAGGCCAGTTGCAGCCTGCATCAAGTGGACGTAAGCTGCTCAGCTGATGGTGATGCACTATTGTAGAAGGTCAGTGCAAGCCTGCATCAAGTGACGTTAAGCTGCTCAGCTGATGGTGCACTATTGTAGAAGGCCAGTTGCAAGCCGCATCAAGAGACGTAAGCTGCTCAGCTGTGGTGAACACTATTGTGAAGGCCAGTGCAAGCCTGCATCAAGTGACGTAAGCTGCTCAGCTGATAGTGACACTATTGTAGAAGGCCAGTGCAAGCCTGCATCAAGTGACGTAAGCTGCTCAGCTGATGGTGACACTATTGTAGAAGGTCAGTGCAAGCCTGCATCAAGTGTCGTAAGCTGACTTCAGCTGAATGGTGACATATTGTAGAAGGCAGTGCAAGCTGCTCAAGTGACGTAAGCTGCTCAGCTGATGGTGACACTATTGTAGAAGGCTCAGTGCAAGCCTGCATCAAGTGACGTAAGCTGCTCAGCTGATGGTGACACTATCGTAGAAGGCCAGTGCAAGCCTGCATCAAGTGACGTAAGCTGCTCAGCTGATGGTGACACTATGACAAAGACTGGAAGATCCCACACTGAGCTTAACTCAGGGGTAAACAACTGGCGGAATTCTGTCATCGCTAAGGTCCCACAGACTGACAGAGTTCACAACACTACCTTTGGGAATCCTAACACAATTCCTCTGACCACCACAGAGGGAACAGATTCTCTTCCCAGCAACGAGGGAAGCCTTGGATCTGGATAATTCTCCTACAACCTGGACACCTATGCTTTCAGCATCTGCAGTACCTAGACAGTTGCAATACCTCATCTCTGATCCTACCACCTGTTCAGACACCTGCCGACATTATCCAACAATCTGGCCAACGCTGTGCTTCATGGCAAGTTAGGACTGAGTCTTGGATTTTTCCCCACCCAGAGATTGGTCAGATAATAATAAGGGCACTAACACTGCACCTCAACCCCTACTGCACCAAAGTACGAACAGCAGGGACACATCTGTCAGAACTGTACAGGGGGAAGTGCGTAGAGGACGTGGAAGAGGAAAAGCCATCTACAGCCGTCTCACCTTTCCACACCAACACAGTCCCAGCGGCGGAAGCCTGCGGACAATCAGCAGTGAAACACAGGAAGTGCAAAAACACATAGGATTCCACCCTCCCAGGAACCTAGGGCAGTGCTCTCGCTGGGCAACTAGAAGGGGCACAACACTAACAACATGCCTGCGAGATACAGGCTGGCCAATTACTGCTACAAGAAAGGACATCAGGAGGACTCTGTCTCTTGTCTCTGTCTGTCTCTGGTTCTTGGTCTCTGTTGTTCTCTGTCTCTTTGTCTCTGTCTATCTGGGTCTGTCTGTCTTGTGTCTCTCTGTCTCTGTCTGTCTCTTTGTCTCTCTGGCGCTGTCTGTCTCTTTGTCTCTCGGGGTCTCTGTCTTCGGTCTCTTCTGTCTCTGTCAGGTCTCTGTTTCTCTTGGTCGCGGTCTTGGAGGGCGGTCGGCTGTCGGTATTCTGTGGATCTGGAGGTCTCTGTCTCTTTGTCTCGGTCTCGGCTCGGGATATTTGTCGATGTCTGTGTCTTCGGGCTCGTTTGGATCGGTCGGGCGGGTCGCGGGGTACATCGGGCTGCGGGCGGGCGAGGGCTGTAGGTACGTGGCGATGGCTGAGAGTGGTCTCGGGATGGAGCGGGAGAGGGGCGAGGGCGACGCGAGGGAGCGGGGGAGAGGGAGGGGAGGGAGGGCGCCGGGCGGGCGAGGGGGCGCGGGGGAGAGTGAGAGCGGGGGAGAGGAGGGAGAGGTAGAGAGGGGAGAGGGCAGGGAGGGAGGGAGCGAGGAGGAGCGGGAGGGAGAGAGGAAGAGGGGAAGGAGAGATGAGAAGGAGAGGGGGAGAGGGAGGGGAAGCTCGAGGGAGAGAAGATTTTTGAAAGGGATGTGGGGTAGAGAAAGATGGATGGGAGAAAAGGTATAAGAGGGATCGGAGGTAAAGGAAGGATAAAGGGAAGATAGGAAAGAAAGGAAAGGATAATAGGAAGCAAGCGAAAGAAAGGAAGGATAAAAGGAGAAAGGAAAGAATGGAAGGAAAAGCAGGAAGAAGGAAAGAAAGCGGAAGGGATAAAGGAAGAATGGAAAGTAGAAATGAAGGATAAAGGAAGGAAGGAAAGAACGGAAGGAATAAAGGAAGAAGGAAAGAAAGGAGGATAATGGAAGAAAGCGAAAGATGGAAGGATAAAGGAAGAAGGAAAGAATGGAAGGATAAAAGGAAGAAGGAAGAATGGGAGGATAAAGGAAGAAGGAAAGAAAGGAAGGCTTAAAGGAAGCAGGAAAGAATGGAAGGATAAAGGAAGAAAGGAAAGAATGGAAGGAAATGAAGAAGGCAAGAATGGAAGGGATAAAGGAAGAGGAAAGAAAGGAAGGATAAAGGAAGAAGGCACGAAGTGGAAGGGATAAAGGAAGAAGGAAAGAAAGGAAGGATAAAGGAAGAAAGGAAAGAAACGGAAAGGATAAAGGAAGAAGGAAAGAAAGGAAGGGATAAAGGAAGAAGGCAAGCCATGACGGAAATAGAAGAAGGAAACGAAAGGAAGCGGATAAGGAAGAAGGAAAGAAAGGAAGGATAAAGGAAGAAAGGAAAGAATGGAGGATAAAGGGAAGAAGGACAAGAAGTGTGGAAGGATAAGGAAGAAAGGAAAGAATGGAAGCGATGAAAGGAAGAAGGGAAAGGAAAGGAAGGATAAGGAAGAAGGAAGAATGGAAGGATAAAGGAGAAGGAAAGAATTGCGAAGGATAAAGAAGAAGGAAAGAAATGGACGGATAACGGAAGAAGGAACGAAAGGAAGGATAAAGGGAAAAGGAAAGGTGGAAGGATAAAGGAAAGAAGGAAAGGAAAGGAAGGATAAAGGACAGCCGGAAAGCAAGGCAAGGATCACAGGCCGACTCAGGAAAGCCAGGAAAGGTAAAGGGCAAGCCACGGCAAGCAAGGAGGGATCAAAGACGCAAGGCCACAGGAAAAAGGACACCGGATCCAGGCCGAAATGAACGCCCTGGTCAGTCACCCTTCCTCCTTCCCTACCTTTCTTCGCCCTTCCCTTCCTTCCATCCCTTCCTTCACCCTTCCTCCTTCCTCCCTTCCTTCACCTTCCTCCTTCCCTCCCCCTTCCCTCACCCTTCTCCTTTCCTCCCTTCCTTCACCCTTCCTCTTTCCCTCCATTTCCTTCACCCTTTCTCCTTTTCCCTCCCTTCCTTCACCCTTCCTCCTTCCCTCCCTTCCTTCACCCTTCCTCCTTCCCTCCCTATCCTACCACCTTCCCTCCCTTCTCTCCCTTCCCTTCACCCTTCCTCCTTTCCCTTCCTTCCTTCATCCTTCCTCCTTCCCTCCCTTCCTTCACCCTTCCTCCTTCCCTCCCTTCCTTCACCCTTCCTCCTTCCCTCCCTTCCTTCACCCTTCCTCCTTCCCTCCCTTCCTTCACCCTTCCTCCTTCCCTCCCTTTTCTTCACCTTCCTCCTTTTCCCTCCCTTCTTCACCCTTCACTCCTTCCCCTCCCTTTCTTCACTCTTCCTCCTTCCCTCCCTTTCTTCACCCTTCCTCCTTCCCTCCCTTCCTTCACTCTTGCTGTTATCTCTCCCTGTGTGTGTGGATAAAGACACAGTTCTAGGGACTCAATTATTGATGTTTCGCTCACGCTGCGGGTTTAATGTTTGTGGTTTAATATTTGTGGTTGCAGGGGTCGAGTCATAGCTCCTGGCCCCGCCTCTTCACCGGTTGCTACTGGGCCCTCTCTCTCCCCGCTCCATGAGCTTTATCAAACCTCGTCTTAAAACTGTGTATGGTTCCTGCCTCCACTACGTCATTTTCTAGGCTATTCCACTGCCTTACAACTCTATGACTGAAGAAATACTTCCTAATATCTCTCTGACTCATTTGTGTCTTCAACTTCCAATTGTGGCCTCTTGTGGTCAGTGGTCAGTCGTCACGTGAGGTCACAGACCCTGAGCTGCTTTGGGGATTAGCGTGGACGGTTACAAAGCATGGCTTGCTTCTGCAGTGTTTTAAAAATTGAGGTTGGAGAGTTGAAGGAGGAGGTCTTGCTTCTCCAGGAGGAGATTAGGAGGTTGAAGGTCCACCTCAATGGGTCTGGGAGAGAGTGTGAGGTGGCTGGAGTTGTGGGAAATGAGGCTTCTAGCAGTGAGGGGCATTCTTTCTCTCGCTGTGAGGAGGCTGTAGTTGGGGAGGTAACAAACGGCTACCAGCTGTGGGTGCAGTCCAGCACCTGCTACAAGTGGCGATGTGGTTCACAGTAATGGGAGGCGCATTCAGAGTAAGGAACGTTAATGAGTGAAGATCTGAAGGTTGGAAATCGTCTTCCCTCTGTTCTTCAGGATGAATGTATTCAGTGGCCAGTGAAGGTTAAGGGATATAATGCCCCAGCTAATGGGAGGTAAGCGCATTTTGTGGTTGGTGACTCTCAGGTAAGATATATTGACCGTGCTTTTTGTAATAGGAATAAGAAAGATGAGAGATAGGAGTGTGTTCCCTGGAGGTGGTGTTGGAACATTGTCAAACAGGCTGGATTATATCATGTCAGGTAATGGGAACAAGCCCATTATCTGTCTCAGTGGCTGGTGGAAATGATATGGGAAGGGGTAGAGAGAGAAGAGCTGTAGATAAATAAGTACAGGTAAGCTATAGATTTCATTAAGTTAAGGGAGGGATCCCAATCTCATTTGTAGCATCTTGCCTAGAAGGGGAGTAGGAAATGACATGGTTGTTCTAGGGCATTTGGTGTAAATTGCTGGCTAGACAGGATACTGCAAGACTTGCAATCCCATTCCCATTGGCAACTGGCAACAACTTTTATGGGAAAAATGATGTGTATGCAAGGGAGGGAGTCATTCTCTGGGGCAGGGGGTTGTAGCACTTGCAGACTCGATTGAAGAAGGCCATTGGTGAAAATTGCCTATGATTTTTAAACTGATGAAGATAGGGTATGGGTAGTGTGTGGGAAACAAGCAGGTGGTTGCCAACACTAGGGTGGGAAACAGTTAATGTTATAAAAGGCATTCAGCATGAAGTTATAAATAAAGACAATAGATCAGGTCAGCAAACAAAGGGGGACAGCAGAGGGCAGCAGGGACTAGTCCCTTAAGGTTTACTAATACTAATAGCAGGGTTATGTGTAAGAAATTAAGATAGATGAGCTAAGATTAATTGCAAGTTCATGGGAAACATAGATATTTGCTATAACAGAGACCTGGCTCAATCTGAAAGATTAGAGAGATGCCTCTGAATGATCACATCAAGGCTATAAATTATTCCACATTGACTGGCGTCTACAGGAAAGGTGGTGGAGTAGCGATGTATGTCAGAGACAATTTAAATTGTTGTGGTAGACAAGATATTAAATTAGAAGCGTTCAGCCACTGGAATCTGTTTGGTTAAGCTTCTCGAGGGCCGAGAAAAACTAATTTTGGGTGTGATTTACAGGCCCCAAATCTTGATAGGGGTAGTGCGGTTAAATTCGTGGGACGAAATTCGTACAGGCTCTACATACGAAAATGTTGTTGTAATGGGAGATTTTCACTATAGACAGGATTGATGGAGCAAATTTGACAGGAAATTTAGAGTCAGGTGACTTTGCTTGATACGATCCAGATTGTTTTTTAAAAAGTTTGTGACAGAGCCAACTAGGGGAAATAACCTCCTTGACTTGGTTCTTGCCAGTAGGGAAACATAATTATAATCTTTGAGGTTAATGATGAGCTTGGGGAAAGTGATCACAAATCACTCAGTTTTATATATTCATGGGAATTCCCCTAATAATGGACAATCAAGTCTCCGTCCCTGACTTTCGCTTGGCTGATTTCATAGGACTGGAAAAAATTCTTGGTGGGCTGAACTGGAATTGACCTGACTAAGGGTCAGGTAGGTGGTGTGGTTGCCGATATGATGCTTTCCAGGGGCATAGTTATAGCTGCTAGTCAAATTAATGTCCAAATAGGAAATCAGATCAGACAAAAATGATCCTAAATGGATGACAATAGATTTAAAATATCTGATTTGGTCAAAAGAGAGGCATATATAGGCAAATCAAAAGAGGAGAGGGGCAATTATGAAATCGATATATCAGTTAAAGAGAGATATTAAAAAAAGGGAATTAGAAAAGCAAAAGAGATATGAGGTTAAAGTTGCAAAGAGAATCGAGGACTAACCCAAAAGGATTCTTTCAGGTATACAGAAGGTAAGATCAGGGACTAGATAGGGCCACTCAAAAGCTTCTCGGGTCAGCTCACTGACAGTGGATAAGGAAATGTGTAGAATTTTAACACATACTTCCTCTCGAATTTTTACACAGGAGGATACCAGCGATATTCCAGTAATGATAAATTATGTAGATACAGTGACGATTTATTAACTGTGCACGATTAGGGTCACAGTGATGGTCCTTAGGCAAATGATATAAATTAAACCTAACAAATCCCCAGGCCCTGATGAACTGTATGCAAGGGTTCTAAAGGAATGTAAAGAGGAGCTTAGCACCATTTGCTAATCTTTTCACATATCACTACAAATGGCATGGTGCCAGATAAGTGGGAAAATGCAAATGTGATACCTTATTTTCAAAGCAGGTGGGACAGGTCCTTAGCTTCAAAACTTAGACCAATAAGCCTAACCTCCATAGTGGCGAAAATTTTTGGAATCAATAATTGCCGAGGGCAGTTCGTACCACTCTTTGTAAAACATAAATTAATCAACCGAATCTCAGGCATGGTTTTACAAAGGGGCGTTCCTGCCTTACGAATTTATTAAATTTTTTCACTAAGGTATTTGAGGAGGTAGATATGGTAATGATATGATTTGTGTATATGGACTCAGTAAGGCTTTTGACGGGTCCCACATCAGAGACTATTGAGGAAAAATTAAAAGCACATGGAATAGGAGGAGAAAATTTTTTCTGGATAGAGGCTTGGTTGACACAAATAGGGCAGCAGAGAGTTTGATTTAAATGGGGAGAAATCAGAGTGGGGTAAGCGTTCACGAGCGGTGTTCCCAGGGGTCAGTTTGGGCCCACTGCTGTTACACAATCTACTATAAACGACATTGTGGAGGGCATAAAGAGGACATAAGCAAGTTTCCGATGACACCATAATAGGCCGTCGAATTTTTCTGACGAGGACATTCGGCCTCCATGAAGATTTGAATTAGATGATGCAGTGGTCGGAGGAAGTGGCAGAGATTGCAGTTTAATATAGACAAATGCAAAGTTCTAATGTTGGACACGGACTAATAACCATGCCAAATATAAACTAAATAATGTAGAGCTTAAGATTACGGATTGCGAAAAAGATTTTAGAAGTTCTGGTTAGCAGTATTCTGAAACAGGACAAACAGTGCATAAGTTTCGCAATAAAGCTAATAGAATCTTGGCTTCATATCAGAAGCATAAATAATAGGAGTCCTCAGGTTGTTCTTCAACTACTATTCATCTTGGTTTGGCTCATTTAGATTATGCTGCACAGTTTTGGTCACCGTTATTACAGATGGATATAAATTCTTGGAAAATGTACAAGGAGGATGACAAAGTTGATCCCATGTATCAGAACCTTCCCTATGAGGAATATAGTCTAAGGGCACCTGAAACTGCACTTCTAGAAAGACGTAGAATTGAATTAGGCGAGATATGATTGAGGTGTATAAATGGAAAGGACAGGAAATAAATAAAGGGGATTGTAAATAGTGTGCGAAAATATCTAGCACTAGACGGACTCGCAGCAATGGTTTATATGTTGGGAAAAATTCAGATTCAGGAAGGATATAGGAAAGTACTGGTTTGGTAATAGAGTTGTGGATGAGTGGAACAAACTCCCGAGTACAGTTATAGAGGCCAGAACGTTGTGTAGCTTTAAAAATAGGTTGGATAAATACATGAGTGGATGTGGGTGGGTGTGAGTTGGACCTGATAGCTTGAGCTACCAGGTCGGTTGCCGTGTTCCTCCTACCGGCTTAAGCCGGTAGGAGACTTGGACCTGCCTCGCATGGGCCAGTAGGCCTTCTGCAGTGTTCCTTCGTTCTTATGTTCTTATGTTCTTATGTTTCTGTGTCCCCTCCCTGGAACATCCTGTCTTTGTCCACCTTGTCTATTCCACGCAGTATTTTATATGTCGTTATCATGTCTCCCCTGACCCAGGAGGGTCAGGGGAGGACATGATAAACGACATATAAATACGCGTGGGAATAGACAAGGTGGACAAAGACTGGATGTTCCAGGGAGGGGGAACACTGAAACAAGAGGCACCTTGGAAGTTGAAGACACAATTGAGTCAGAGATGATATTAGGAAGTATTTGTTGTGTGCTGTGTGTTGTGTGTGTGTGTGTGTGTTTGTTGTGTGTGTGTGTGTGTGTGTGGTGTGTGTGTGTGTGTGTTGTGTGTGTGTGTTGTTGTGTTGATGTTTGTGTGTGTGTGTGGCGTGTGGGTGTGTGTGTGTTTTACCTTTCGCACATTATATAATATATATATAATATATATATATATTTATATATATATCATATATATATATATATATTTATATATATATTATATATATATATTTATATACATATATATATATATAAAATATATTATATATATATATATAGTTTATATATATATATATATATATATATTATATATATATATATATATATACACAAACCACTCTCAGGCATGATATATACATTCTGTGTATGTGTGCTAAGTGTTGTATATTTTGATTATTGTTTCAGAGAGGTGTATTATATGTCACTATATATACTGAGAAAGTTTATATGTGAGTGTATATACACTGACAAATATATATCTCGGTGTAAATGCACTGAGAGATGTGTATCTCAGTGTATATGCACTGAGATGTATATTACCTAGTATACCCAGGCATGTGATGTCTTTCATAATTACCGGGGTGCCTTGCAGGACTCCGGCGAATTTTTAGGGAAGACTTTTTGCAGTGAATTAATGGAAGGTTTGAATGATCTTATCTTGGGATGTTTGGGTGAGTGAAT
This sequence comes from Cherax quadricarinatus, assembly GCF_026875155.1. Classification (NCBI taxonomy): domain Eukaryota; kingdom Metazoa; phylum Arthropoda; class Malacostraca; order Decapoda; family Parastacidae; genus Cherax; species Cherax quadricarinatus. The sequence continues at coordinate 30,940,096 of NC_069413.1, forward strand.
GTTGGTGGTTGTTGGTGGTTGTTGGTGGATGTGGGGGTTGTTGGTGGTTGTTGGTGGATGTGGGTGGTTGTGTTGGAGGATGGTTTGTTGGTGGATGTTGGTGGTAGTTGGTGGTTGTTGGTGGTGTTGTTGGTTGTTGGTGTCGTTGGTTGGTGGTGTTGGTGGTTGTTGGTGGATGTGGTGGTTGTTGGTGTGAAGTTGGTGGATGTGGTGGTTGTTGGTGGTGTTGGTGGTTGTTGGTGGTTGTTGGTGGTTGTTGGTGGTTGTTGGTGGTTTATTGGTGGTTGTTGGTGGATGTGGTGCTGGTTATTTGTTGGTGGTTGTTGGTGGTTGTTGGTGGTTGTTGGGGATGTCGGTGGTTGTTGGTGGATGTGGTGGTTGTTGGTGGTTGTTGGTGGATGTTGGGGGTTGTTGGTGGTTGTTGGTTGGTTGTTAGTGGTTGTTGGTGGATGTCGGTGGTTGTTGGTGAGATGTTGGTGGTGTTGGTGGTGTTGGAGGATGTTGGGGGTTGTTGGTGGTTGTCGGGTGGATGTTGGGTTTGTTGTGGTTGTTGGTGGATGTTGGGGGTTGTTGGTGGATGTTGGTGGTTGTTGGTGGATGTTGGTGGTTGTTGGTGGTTGTGGTGGATGTCGGTGGTGTTGGTGGTTGTTGGAGGTTGTTGGTGGTTGTGGTGGTTGGTGGGGTTGTTGGTAGGATGTTGGTGGTTGTTGGTGGTTGGTTGGTGGTTGTTGGTGGTTTGTTGGTGGTTGTTGGTGGTTGTTGGTGGTTGTTGGTGGAACGTTGGTGGTTGTTGGTGGTTGTTGGTGGTTGTTGGTGGTTTTGATGGTGGATGTTGGTGGTTGTTGGTGGTTGTTGGTGGAGGTTGGTGGTTTGTTGCGTGGCTCGTTGGTGGATGTTGGTGGTTGTGGTCGGTGGATGTTGGTGGTTGTTGTGGTTGTTGGTGGTTGTTGGTGGTTGTTGGTGGTTTTTGGTGGTGGTTGGTGGTTGTTGGTGGTTGTTTGGTGGTTGTTGGTGGTTGTTGGTGGATGTTGGTGGTTGTTGGTGGATGTTGGTGGTTGTTGGTGGTTGTTGGTGGTTGTTGGTGGTTGTTGGTGGTTGTTGGTGGATGTTGGTGGGGATGTTGGTGGTTGTTGGTGGGATGTTGGTGGTTGTTGGTGGTTGTGGTGGTGTGTTTGTGGATGTTTGGTGGTTGTTGGTGGTTTGGTGGTGGTTGTTGGTGGATGTTGGTGGTCTGTTGGTGGTGGTTGGTGGTTGTTGGTGGTTGTTGGTGGTTGTTGGTGGTTGATGGTGGTTGTTGGTGGTTGTTGGTGGTTGTTGGTGGTTGTTGGTGGTTGTTGGTGGTTGTTGGTGGTTGTTGGTGGATGTTGGTGGTTAGGTTGTTGGTGTTGTTGGTGGTTGTTGGTGGATGTTGGTGGTTGTTGGTGGTTGTACGGTGGATTGTTGAGTGGATGTTGGTGGTTTTTGGTGGTTGTTGGTGGTTGTTGGTGGTTGTTGGTGGTTGTTAGTGTGTTGTTGGTGGTTTTGTTGGTGGATGTGGTGGTTGTTGGTGGTTTTTGGTGGTTGTGGTGGTTGTTGGTGGTTTTGGTGGTTGTTGGTGGTTGTATGTGGTGGTTGTTGGTGGTTGTTGGTTGGTTGTTGGTGGTTTGTTGGTGTATGATGTTGGTGGTTGTTGGTGGTTTTTGGTGGTTGTTGGTGGTTGTTGATGGTTTTTTGGTGGTTGTTGTGGTTTGTTGGTGGTTGTTGGTGGATGTTGGTGTGTTGTTGGTGGTTGTTGGTGGTTGTTGGTGGTTGTGGTGGTTCTTTGGTGGTTGTTGGTGGTTGTTGGTGGTTGTTGGTGGTTGTTGGTGGATGTTGGTGGTTGTTGGTGGTTTTTGGTGGATGTTGGTGGTTGATTGGTGGTTTTTGGTGGATGTTGGTGGTTGTTGGTGGTTGTTGGTGGTGGTTGGTGGATGTGGTGGTTGTTGGTGGTTTTTGGTTGGATGTTTGGTGGTTGTTGGATGGTTGTTGGTGGTTTTTGGTGGTTGTTGGTGGATGTTGATGGTTGTTGGTGGTTGTTGGTGGTTGCTGGTGAGGTGTTGGTTGGTTTGTGTGGTGGATGTTGGTGGTTGTTGGTGGTTGTTGGTGGTTGTTGGTGGTTGTTGGTGGGTTGTTGGTGGTTGTTGTGGTTGCTGGTGGTTGTTGTTGGTTTGTTGGTGGATGTTGGTGGTTGTTGGTGGTTGGTTGTTGGGGTTGTTGGTGGTTGTTGGTTGGATGTTGGTGGTTGTTGGTGGTTGTTGTGGTTGCTGGTGGTTGTTGTTGGTTGTGGTGGATGTTGGTGGTTGTTGGTGGTTGTTGGTGGTTGGTTGTTGGTTGTTGGTGGTTGATTGATGCGTTGCTGGTGGTTGGTTGTTGGTTGTTGGTGGATGTTGGTGGTTGTGGTGGTTGTTGGTGGTTGTTGGGGGTTGTTGGTGGTTGATGGTGGTTATTGTTGGTTGTTGGTGGAGTGTTGGTGGTTGTTGGGTGGTTGTTGGTGGTTTTGTTGGTGGTTGTTGGTGGATGTTGGTGGGGTTGTTGCGTGGTTGTTGGTGGATGTGGTTGGTGGTTGGTGTTGTTGGTGGATGCGTGGTGGTTGTTGGTGGTTTTTTGGTTTTTTGGGGTTGTTGGTGGATGTTGGTGGTTGTTGGTGGTTGTTGGTGTTGTTGGTGGTTGTTGGTGGATGTTGGTGGTTGTGGTGGTTGGGGTTGGTGGTTGTGGTGGTTGTTGGTGGATGTTGAGGGTTGTTGGTGGTTGGTTGGTGGTTGTTGGTGGTTGTGGTGGTTGATGGTGGTTGTTGGTGGTTGTTATTGTTGTTGGTGGATGTTGGTGGTTGTGGTGGTTGGTGGTGGTTGTTGCTGGTTGTTCTGGGTGGATGTTGGTTTTGGTTTGTTGGTGGATGTTGGTGGTTGTTGGTAGGTTGTTGGTGGTTGTTGGTGGTTGTTGGTGGAGTTGGTGGTTGTTGCTGTTGTTGGTGGATGTGGTGGTTGTTGGTGGATGTTGAGTGGTTTTTGTTGATGGTTGTTGGTGGGATGTTTTGGGGTGTTGGTGGATGTTGGTGGGTGTTGGTGGGTGTTGGTGGTGTGGGTGGTGTTGGTGGATGTTGGTGGTTGTTGGTGGTTGTTGGTGGTTGGTGGTAGTTGTTGGTGGTTTGTTGGTGGTTGTTGGTGGTTGTTGGTGGTTGTTGGTGGATGGTGGTGGTTGTGGTGGTTGTTGCTGGTTGTTGGTCCGGTTGTTTGTGGATGTGGTGGTTGTTTGGTGGATGTTGGTGGATTGTTGGTGGTTGTTGGTGGTTGTTGGTGGTTGTGGTGGATGTTGGTGGTTGTTGGTGGTTGTTGGTGGTTGTTGGTGGTTGTTGGTGGTTGTTGGGGGTTGTTGGTGGTTTTGTTGTTGGTTGTTGGTGGGATGTTGTTGGTGGTTGGTGGTTGTTGTGGTTGCTGGTGGTTGTTGTTGGTTGTTGGTGGTTGTGGTGGATGTTGGATGGTTGTGGGGGTTGTTGGTGGTTGTTGAGGGTTGTTGGTGGTTGTTGGTGGTAGTTGGTGGTTGTTGGTGGTTGCTGGTGGTTGTTGTTGGTTGTGGTAGTTGTTGGTGGATGTTGGCTGGTTGTTGGTGGGTTGTTGGTGGTGTTGGTGGGTTGTTGGTGGTTTGTTGGGGGTTGTTGGTGGTTGTTGGTGGATGTTGGTGGGTGTTGGTGGTTGTTGGGGGTTGTGGTGGTTGTTGTTGGTTGTTTCGGTGATGGTTGTTGGTGGATGTGGGTGGTTGATTGGTGGGGGGGGGGGTTGTTGGTGGTGGGTTGTGTGGTTGTTGGGGGGTGTTTGGTGGTGGTTGGTTGGTTGTTGGTGTTTTTGGGGGTGGGTAGGGGTTGTTGGGGGTGTTGTGGTGGTTGCGTGGTTGGTGGGGGTGGGGGGTGGTGGGGGGGGGTTGTGTGGGGGGCGGCGGGTGGGGGTGGGGGGTGGGTGGTGGTGGCTGGCGGTGGGGGGGGGGGGGGGGGGGGGCGGGGGGGGGGTGGGGGGGGGGGCTGGGGGGGGGGGGGTAGGCGGGGTGGGGGGTGGGGGGTTGGGGCTGGTTGTTGATGGGGGGGGGGGGTGGGGGGTGGGGGGGGTGGGGGGGGGGGGGGGGTGGGGGGGGGGGGGGGTGGGGGGGGGGGGGGGGGGGGGGGGGGGGGGGGGGGGGGGGGGGGGGGGGGGGGGGGGGGGGGGGGGGGGGGGGGGGGGGGGGGGGGGGGGGGGGGGGGGGGGGGGGGGGGGGAGGGGTGTGAAGGGGGATGTTATAGGGGAGAGATAGAGAGAGGTAGAGAGCGGGGATGGGAGAAGAGAGAGAGAGAGAGAGAGAGAGAGAGAGAGACGAAGAGAGAGAGAAGTAGGGAGAGAGAGAGAAGAGGTGAGAGGAGCAGGGATGAGAGAGAGGGAGTGAGATATGGTAGCAGTGATGGCGGGACTCGTTGTTTCTTAGTATGGGTCAGCTGGGTCACTCGGCACGGAACAGGGGATGAGGGGGGATGAAGCATAGGAGTGCATCGGATTCTGCGAGTAGGTGACTTGATACGGGTTATGGTGCTAAAACTGTGTAGAAATTGGTGTATGTTGGGATGTCGTCTCTTTCGCAATACAATAAATATCTAAATCCCCCTCCAACCTCCCAAGTGAATGTGATGGCTTTTATCTATGCTGAGATAAGTCTTTACTTGGTGTAGCTTTATTCTTATTCCCCGGTCGTCTATTATAGCACATGTTTGATGTTGCACATGCGGCACACTTTTTGTTGCTGTTGTGATTTGTGCATGTTTCTGTTTTGGCCTGATTACTGCTCTTTGTGTGCTTGTTTGCATGGAATTCCTAAAGAGAGTGAGCAGTGAGATAAGGAGGAGTAGAAGAAGCCAAGAGGAATAAGTAAGAGTAGAGAAGAGCATATAAGAAGAGAAAGAAAGAGGAGCGGAAAAAATGATAAGACAGTGAGAGAGAACAGAGAGAAGAGACAAGAGTAGAGAGAGAGAGAGAGAGAAGATAGAAGAGAGAGAGAGAGAAGAGAAAAGAGGGAGAGAAGGATAGCCCAAGAGAGAAGCAGAGAGAGAGAGAAGAGCGAGAGCAAAAGGAGAAATAGAGGGGATAGAGAGAGTGAGAGAGAGAGAGTTATGAGAGAGAGAAGAGCGAGAAGAGAGAGAGAGAGAGAGAGAGGAGAGAGAGAGGAGATATATAATATAGAGAGGGACTAGAGAGAGAGAAGAAGAGGGAGTGAGCAGAGAAGGAGAGAGGGGAGAGAGAGAGAGAGGGAGAGAGAGAGAGAGAGAAGAGAGAGAGAGAGAGAGAGAGAAGAGAGAGAGACGAGTGAGAGAGAGAGAAGGAGAAGAGACGAGATGAAAGAGAGAGAGAGAGCAGGGAGAGAAGGGAGAGAGAGAGAGAGTGATATATATATGAGAGAGAGAGAGAGACAGATAGAGAGAGCCATCAGAGAGAGAACAGAGAGATATATCGTAGAGAGAGAGAGAGAGAGAGAGAGAGATAGAGGGATAGAGACGAGAGAAGAGAAGAGGAGAGAGAGAGAGGGAGAGAGGAGAGAGATATATAGAGAGAGTTGGGATAGCGAGGAAGAGAGAGAAGAAGGGGAGAGAGAGAGAGATATATATAGAGAGAATAGAGATAGAGAGAGATATATATATATAATAGAGAAGAAGAAAGAAAAAAAGAAAAAAGAACAAAGAAAGAAAAAGAAACCAGAAAGGAGAATAGGAGGAAGAGGAAGCAAGAGGAGGGAGGGCAGAAAGAGGGGATAGAGAGGAGAGAGAGATATATATATAGAGAGAGAGATAGAGAGAAAAAGGGGCCCACCCCAACCAAAGATGAAGAACAAAGCGAAGAAAAGCAAAACAAAGAGGATAACAGACTAGTTAAAAGAGACGAGCCAGTAGGGGAGCTAGAGAGTGGAGAGAGCGAGAAAAATGAATAATAATATATATAGAGGAGAGAGCAAAAAAACTAGGGGAGAGACAGAAGAGAGTAGCAGAGAAGAAGAAGCAGAGAGAGCGAGAAGAGAGAGAGACGAAGGGGGAGGAGGAGAGACTAGACAGAGCGAGGTAATATCTATATAGGGAGAGCGCCGCGAACCGCTCCGCTCACCTCTATACCTATCTGGGCATCAGCTCGCTCGCTACTCACCAACACACCACCTCTTTCTCTACCTCTCCTCTTTCTCCTCCTCTCACTCTCTTGTCACTCTCTCTCCTCCTCTCTCCTCTCTGTCTCTCTTCTCTCACACACCCACTCTGTTGTCACTCTTCTCTCTCTCTTTTCTCTCTCTCTCTCTGTCTCTCTCTTTATCTCTTTCTCTCTCTCTCTCTCTCTCTCTCATCTCTCTCTCTCTCTCTCTCTCTCTCTCTCTCTCTCTCTCTCTCTCTCTCTCTCTTCACTAGCCTCTTCCACAATTATTCATGTTTACTTCTCCCACACAAAGTATTCTGGTTGATGGAATTGACAGGACGTAAATTTGGCTGACTTACGCGTAATCTGCATAATTTTGGCGAGGACAGAGAAAATTTTCACAAACTTTGGAGAGAGAGAGATAGAGAGGAGGAGAGATGAGAGGAGAGTGACGAGAGAGAGAGAGAAAGAAAGAAGAGTGAGAGAAAGTGAAAGAGAGAGACAGTGAGAGAAAGAGGAAGAGAAGAAGAATTTGGTTGCAGCCAGGATGAAAATCTCAGAAAATTGAAGGATATCCATACTCTTGTGATATATATGGACACAAAACCTGGCTACAGGAGGAAGGTTAGAAGTCCTACCTCAGGGCTCCTGTCCAAAGATCAAGACTGCCCTCTTGGGCTGTGTTGCAAAGTTGCAGCTAAGATAATCCATCACAGGGAAGCACTTCATGAGCTCCTCAAATCATTAGATAACCTACAAGCTATTGTAGAAAGGCCAGTTGCAAGCTGCATCAAGTGACGTAAGCTGCAGCTGATAGTGACACTATTGTAGAAGCAGTGAAAGCCTGCATCAAGAGTGACCGTAAGCTGCTCAGCTGATGGTGGACACTATTGTAGAAGCCAGTGCAAGCCTTCTGATCAAGTGACGTAAGCTGCTCAGCTGATGGTGACACTTTGTAGAAGGCCAGTTGCAAGACCTGCATCAAGTGATCGTAAGACTGCGCTCAGCTGATGGTGACACTATTGTAGAAGGTCAGGTGCAAAGCCTGCATCAAGTGACGTTAAGCTGCCTCAGCTGATGGTGACACTATTGTAGAAGGTACCAAGAGGTGCCAGCCTGCATCAAAGTGAGCGTAAGCTGCTCAGCTGATGGTGACTGACACTATTGTTAGAAGGCCAGTTGCAGCCTGCATCAAGTGGACGTAAGCTGCTCAGCTGATGGTGATGCACTATTGTAGAAGGTCAGTGCAAGCCTGCATCAAGTGACGTTAAGCTGCTCAGCTGATGGTGCACTATTGTAGAAGGCCAGTTGCAAGCCGCATCAAGAGACGTAAGCTGCTCAGCTGTGGTGAACACTATTGTGAAGGCCAGTGAAGCATGCATCAAGTGACGTAAGCTGCTCAGCTGATAGTGACACTATTGTAGAAAGGCCAGTGCAAAGCCTGCATCAAGTGACGTAAGCTGCTCTGCTGATGGTGACACTATTGTAGAAGGTCAGTGCAAGCCTGCATCAAGTGTCGTAAGCTGACTTCAGCTGAATGGTGACATATTGTAGAAGGCAGTGCAAGCTGCTCAAGTGACGTAAGCTGCTCAGCTGATGGTGACCACTATTGTAGAAGGGTCAGTGCAAGCCTGCATCAAGTGACGTAAGCTGCTCAGCTGATGGTGACACTATCGTAGAAGGCCAGTGCAAGCCTGCATCAAGTGACGTAAGCTGACCTCAGCTGATGGTGACACTATGACAAAGACTGGAAGATCCCACACTGAGCTTAACTCAGGGGTAAAACAACTGGCGGAATTCTGTCATCGCTAAGGTCCCACAGATGACAGAGTTCACACACTACCTTCTGGGAATCCTAACACAATTCCTCTGACCACCACAGAGGGAACAGATTCTCTTCCCAGCAACGAGGGAAGCCTTGGATCTGTTAATTCTCCTACAACCTGGACACCTATGCTTTCAGCATCTGCAGTACCTAGACAGTTGCAATACCTCATCTCTGATCCTACCACCTGTTCAGACACCTGCCGACATTATCCAACAATCTGGCCAACGCTGTGCTTCATGGCAAGTTAGGACTGAGTCTTGGATTTTTCCCCACCCAGAGATTGGTCAGATAATAATAAGGGCACTAACACTGCACCTGAGTCAGGATTTTCCCCACCAGAGATTGGTACAGTTAATAATCAGGGCACTATCACTGCACCTCAACACCTACTGCACCAAAGTACGAACAGCAGGGACACATCTGTCAGAACTGTACAGGGGAGTGGTAGAGGACGTGGAAGAGGAAGACATCTACAGCCGTCACACCTTCCACCAACACAGTCCCAGCGGCGGAACCTGCGGACAAATCAGCAGTGAAACACAGGAAGTGCAACACATAGGATTCCACCCTCCCAGGCACCTAGGCAGTGCTCTCGCTGTCACTGGAAGGGGCACACCACTAACAACTGCCTGCGAGATACCAGGTGCAATTACTGCTACAAGAAAGGACATCAGGAGGACCAGTGTCGGAAGAAAAAGGAACTAGACAGAGAGGACCACCTGTTTAGAGATCTGTTCTCGGAACAAACCAGCAGGATCTCTGAATTGGTGAACACTCTCACGCGTCACCCACTCAGCTACTCCTATCCCAGCCCAGGTGGTATTGTGCCTTATACAAGACCACAGACCTACATCCCTGCAGCTGCCTCAGTGCCCTACCTCTCTCGAGGACAGGCACCTTGGTTTAGAATGACACGTAAGCAAACACTATGACATATTTATTAGAAAACGTTTCGGTCCTGGGACCTTGATCACTTCTTGATCAAGGACCTTGATCAAGGTCCCAGGACCGAAACGTTTTCTAATAAATATGTCATAGTGTTTGCTTACGTGTCTTTCTAAACCAACTTGTCGGTATTTATTACCAAGGTTTATACCACAGGCACCTTACATGCCTTACACACCCACCACCTCAAGCTGACCACATCATGAGGAGCCAGTCTATAAGCATCCTGTCGGCCAACATTAGAGGTTTCATTACTAATGTTGGAGAGCTCACACACAGTTTTGTGAACACTCGACGTCCCGACATGATAACTGTTTGAAACATTGTTGGGCGACAGGACTCTCAGAAAATTTTGCAAGAATTGCTGGCTACACCTCATGGATGAGAAGAGACAGGCAAGGGCAAGGAGGAGGCGTTGCTGTGT
>NC_069413.1:30954438-30996938 GCF_026875155.1 Cherax quadricarinatus
ATTTCCCTCTCAGACAACAAATATTACCCTCTCAGACAACATACAATACCTCTCTCAGGCAACAAATATTACCCCTCTCAGACAACAAATATTTCCCTCTCTGACAACAAATATTTCCCTCTCAGACAACAAATATTACCCTCTCAGACAACATACAATACCTCTCTCAGGCAACAAATATTACCCCTCTCAGACAACAAATATTTCCCTCTCTGACAACAAATATTTCCCTCTCTGACAACAAATATTTCCCTCTCAGACAACAAATATTTCCCTCTCAGACAACAAATATTTCCCTCTCAGACAACAAATATTTCCCTCTCAGACAAAAAATTTATTTCCCTCTCAGACAAACAAATATTTCCCTCTCAGACAACAAATATTACCCTCTCAGACAACATACAATACCTCTCTCAGGCAACAAATATTACCCCTCTCAGACAACATATATTACCCTCTCAGGCAACAAATATTACCTTCTCAGACAACAAATATTTCCCTCTCAGACAACATATATTACCCTCTCAGGCAACAAATATTACCTTCTCAGACAACAAATATTTCCCTCTCAGACAACATACAATACCTCTCTCAGGCAACAAATATTACCCCTCTCAGACAACATATATTACCCTCTCAGACAACATACAATACCTCTCTCAGGCAACAAATATTACCCCTCTCAGGCAACAAATATTACCCTCTCAGACAACAAATATTACCCCTCTCAGGCAGCAAATATTATCCTCTCAGACAAATATTTCCCTCTCAGACAACATATATTACCCCTCTCAGGCAACAAATATTACCCTCTAAGACAACATATATTACCCCTCTCAGGCAACAAATATTATCCTCTCAGACAACAAATATTTCCCTCTCAGACAACATATATTACCCCTCTCAGGCAACAAATATTACCCTCTAAGACAACATATATTACCCCTCTCAGGCAACAAATATTACCCTCTAAGACAACATATATTACCCCTCTCAGGCAACAAATATTATCCTCTCAGACAACAAATATTTCCCTCTCAGACAACAAATATTACCCTCCCCAGACAACAATATTACCCTCTAAGACGACATATATTACCCCTCTCAGGCAACAAATATTATCCTCTCAGACAACAAATATTTCCCTCTCAGACAACAAATATTACCCTCTCAGACAACAAATATTACCCTCTAAGACGACATATATTACCCCTCTCAGGCAACAAACATTATCCTCTCAGACAACAAATATTTCCCTCTCAGACAACAAATATTACCCTCTCAGACAACAAATATTACCCTCTAAGACGACATATATTACCCCTCTCAGGCAACAAACATTATCCTCTCAGGCAACAAATATTTCCCTCTCAGACAACAAATATTACCCTCTAAGACGACATATATTACCCCTCTCAGGCAACAAACATTATCCTCTCAGGCAACAAATATTACCCTCTCAGACAACAAATATTACCCTCTAAGACGACATATATTACCCCTCTCAGACAACAAATATTACCCTCTCAGACAACAAATATTTCCCTCTCAGACAACAAAATTTCCCTCTCAGACAACAAATATTACCCTCTCAGACAACAAATATTTCCCTCTCAGACAACAAATATTTCCCTCTCAGACAACAAATATTACCCTCTCAGACAACAAATATTACCCTCTCAGACAACAAATATTACCCTCTCAGACAACAAATATTACCCTCTCAGACAACAAATATTACCCTCTCAGACAACAAATATTACCCTCTCAGGCAACAAATATTATCTCTCAGCACAAATATTTCCCTCTCAGACAAAAATATTTCCCTCTCAGACAACAAATATTTCCCTCTCAGACAACAAATATTTCCCTCTCAGACAACAAATATTTCCCTCTCAGACAACAAATATTTCCCTCTCAGACAAATATTTCTCTCAGAAAAACAAATATTTCCCTCTCAGGCAACAAACATTATCCTCTCTCAGACAACAAATATTACCCTCTCAGACAACAAATATTACCCTCTCAGACAACAAATATTACCCTCTCAGACAACAAATATTTACCCTCTCAGACAACAAATATTTCCCTCTCAGACAACAAAAAATTACCCTCTCAGACAAAAAATATTACCCTTCAGACAACAAATATTTCCCTCTCAGACAACAAATATTTCCCTCTCAGACAACAAATATTTCCCTCTCAGGCAACAAACATTATCCTCTCAGACAACAAATATTACCCTCTCAGACAACAAATATTTCCCTCTCAGACAACAAATATTACCCTCTCAGACAACAAATATTTCCCTCTCAGACAACAAACATTACCCTCTCAGACAACAAATATTATCCTCTCAGACAACAAATATTACCCTCTCAGACAACAAATATTACCCTCTCAGACAACAAATATTACCCTCTCAGACAACAAATATTATCCTCTCAGACAACAAATATTACCCTCTCAGACAACAAATATTACCCTCTCAGACAACAAATATTACCCTCTCAGACAACAAATATTTCCCTCTCAGGCAATAAAATATTACCCCTCTCAGACAACAAATATTACCCCTCTCAGGCAACAAATATTACCCTCTCAGGCAACAAATATTACCCCTCTCAGGCAACAAATATTACCCCTCTCAGGCAACAAATATTTCCCTCTCAGGCAACAAATATTACCCCTCTCAGGCAACAAATATTACCCCTCTCAGGCAACAAATATTACCCTCTCAGGCAACAAATATTACCCTCTCAGGCAACAAATGTTACCCCTCTCAGACAACAAATATTACCCTCTCAGACAACAAATATTACCCTCTCAGACAACAAATATTACCCTCTCAGGCAACAAATGTTACCCCTCTCAGACAACAAATATTTCCCTCTCAGACAACAAATATTACCCTCTCAGACAACAAATATTACCCTCTCAGGCAACAAATGTTACCCCTCTCAGACAACAAATATTACCCTCTCAGACAACAAATATTACCCTCTCAGGCAACAAATATTACCCTCTCAGGCAACAAATGTTACCCCTCTCAGACAACAAATATTACCCTCTCAGACAACAAATATTACCCTCTCAGACAACAAATATTACCCTCTCAGGCAACAAATGTTACCCCTCTCAGACAACAAATATTTCCCTCTCAGGCAACAAATGTTACCCCTCTCAGACAACAAATATTACCCTCTCAGGCAACAAATGTTACCCTCTCAGACAACAAATATTACCCTCTCAGACAACAAATATTACCCTCTCAGGCAACAAATGTTACCCCTCTCAGACAACAAATATTACCCTCTCAGACAACAAATATTACCCTCTCAGACAACAAATGTTACCCCTCTCAGACAACAAATATTTCCCTCTCAGACAACAAATATTTCCCTTTCAGACAACATATATTTCCCTCTCAGACAACAAATATTACCCTCTCAGGCAACAAATGTTACCCCTCTCAGACAACAAATATTACCCTCTCAGGCAACAAATATTACCCTCTCAGACAAAAATATTAACCTCTCAGGCAACAAATATTACCCTCTCAGACAACATATATTACCCCTCTCAGACAACAAATATTACCCTCTCAGGCAACAAATGTTACCCCTCTCAAGCAACAAATATTACCCTCTCAGGCAACAAATATTACCCCTCTCAGACAAAAATATTAACCTCTCAGGCAACAAATATTACCCTCTCAGACAACATATATTACCCCTCTCAGACAACAAATATTACCCTCTCAGGCAACAAATGTTACCCCTCTCAGACAACAAATATTACCCTCTCAGGCAACAAATATTACCCCTCTCAGGCAGTAAATATTACCCTCTCAGGCAACAAATATTACCCCTCTCAGGCAGTAAATATTACCCTCTCAGGCAACAAATATTTCCCTCTCAGACAACAAATATTTCCCTCTCAGACAACAAATATTACCCCTCTCAGACAACAAATATTTCCCTCTCAGGCAACAAATATTTCCCTCTCAGACAACAAATATTTCCCTCTCAGACAACAAATATTTCCCTCTCAGGCAACAAATATTTCCCTCTCAGACAACAAATATTTCCCTCTCAGGCAACAAATATTTCCCTCTCAGGCAACAAATATTTCCCTCTCAGACAACAAATATTTCCCTCTCAGGCAACAAATATTACCCTCTCAGACAACAAATATTTCCCTCTCAGACAACAAATTTTTCCCTCTCAGACAACAAATATTTCCCTCTCAGACAACAAATATTTCCCTCTCAGACAACAAATATTTCCCTCTCAGACAACAAATATTTCCCTCTCAGACAACAAATATTTCCCTCTCAGACAACAAATATTTCCCTCTCAGACAACAAATATTTCCCTCTCAGACAACAAATTTTTCCCTCTCAGACAACAAATATTACCCCACTCAGGCAACAAATATTACCCCTCTCAAGCAACAAATATTACCCCACTCAGGCAACAAATATTACCCCACTCAGGCAACAAATATTACCCCACTTAGGCAACAAATATTACCCCACTCAGGCAACAAATATTACCCCTCTCAAGCAACAAATATTACCCCACTCAGGCAACAAATATTACCCCACTCAGGCAACAAATATTACCCCTCTCATGCAACAAATATTACCCCTCTCAAGCAACAAATATTACCCCACTCAGGCAACAAATATTACCCCTCTCAAGCAACAAATATTACCCTACTCAGGCAACAAATATTACCCCACTCAGGCAACAAATATTACCCCTCTCAGACAACAAATATTACCCCACTCAAGCAACAAATATTACCCCACTCAGGCAACAAATATTACCCCACTCAGACAACAAATATTACCCCACTCAGGCGACAAATATTACCCCACTCAGGCAACAAATATTACCCCTCTCAAGCAACAAATATTACCCCACTCAGGCAACAAATATTACCCCTCTCAAGCAACAAATATTACCCCACTCAGGCAACAAATATTACCCCTCTCAAGCAACAAATATTACCCCTCTCAAGCAACAAATATTACCCCACTCAGACAACAAATATTACCCCACTCAGACAACAAATATTACCCCACTCAAGCAACAAATATTACCCCACTCAGACAAGAAATATTACCCCACTCAAGCAACAAATATTACCCCACTCAGACAACAAATATTACCCCACTCAAGCAACAAATATTACCCCACTCAGACAACAAATATTACCCCACTCAAGCAACAAATATTACCCCACTCAGACAACAAATATTACCCCACTCAAGCAACAAATATTACCCACTCAGACAACAAATATTACCTCACTCAAGCAACAAATATTACCCCACTCAGACAACAAATATTGCCCCACTCAATCAACAAATATTACCCCACTCAGACAACAAATATTACCCCACTCAAGCAACAAATATTACCCCACTCAGACAACAAATATTGCCCCACTCAAGCAACAAATATTACCCCACTCAGACAACAAATATTAACCCACTCAAGCAACAAATATTACCCCACTCAGACAACAAATATTAACCCACTCAAGCAACAAATATTACCCCACTCAGACAACAAATATTACCCCACTCAAGCAACAAATATTACCCCACTCAGACAACAAATATTGCCCCACTCAAGCAAGAAATATTACCCCACTCAGACAACAAATATTACCCCACTCAAGCAACAAATATTACCCCACTCAGACAACAAATATTGCCCCACTCAAGCAACAAATATTACCCCACTCAGACAACAAATATTAACCCACTCAAGCAACAAATATTACCCCACTCAGACAACAAATATTAACCCACTCAAGCACCAAATATTACCCCACTCAAGCAACAAATATTACCCGTCTCAGGCAACAAGATATTAGATCAAAAGTTATGTTAATATAATGTTAAAGACTGGGTGTTATTTCTACCAGAAAACTAAATACGATAATATTAACAGTTTACGATATTTAATAATAAAATATTTTAATGCAATACTTTTGTCTTCTTACATAATATTATAAGTTAATATTATAAGTTAATATTATGTTAATATTATAAGTACAAGTTTGTGTCTGAGGGACACAAGATTGTGTCTGAGGGACACAAGATTGTGTCTGAGGGACAACAAGATTGTGTCTGAGGGACAACAAGATTGTGTCTGAGGGACACAAGATTGTGTCTGAGGGACACAAGATTGTGTCTGAGGGACACAAGATTGTGTCTGAGAGACACAAGATTGTGTCTGAGGGACACAAGATTGTGTCTGAGGGACACAAGATTGTGTCTGAGGGACACAAGATTGTGTCTGAGAGACACAAGATTGTGTCTGAGAGACACAAGATTGTGTCTGAGGGACACAAGATTGTGTCTGAGGGACACAAGATTGTGTCTGAGGGACACAAGATTGTGTCTGAGGGGGAACAAGTTTGTGTCTAGGGAAAAGATTGGTGGGGGGACCAAATTTGTCTGGGGGAAAAAATTTGTGTCTGAGGGACAACAAGATTGGGGTCTGGGGACAAAAAGATGGCTGAGGGACACAAGATTGGTCTGGGGAACAAGATTGTGCTGGGGGGAAAACCAAAAGATTTTTCGGGGGACACAAGTTGTGTCTGGAGACCAGATTGTTTGAGGCCAAGATTGTGTCTGGGGGGACACAAGTTGTCTGAGGGACACAAGATTGGTTGAGGCCCCAAGATTGTGTTGAGGGACAAAAGATTGTTTTGGGGACAACAAGATGTTTGAGGACAAAATTGTGCTGAGGGACAAAAGATTGGTCGAGGCAAAGTTGTGTCTGGGGAAAACAAAAATTGTTCTGAGGGACACAAGTTGTTCTGAGGGGACACAAGATTGTGTCTGAGAACACAAGTTTGTGTTGGGGGGACACAAATTTTTGTTGGGGACAAAATTGGGTGTCGAGGGACAACAAGATTGTGTTGGGGGACACAAGATTGTGCCCTGGGGACAACAAGATTGTTTTCTGGGGGACACAGTTTGTTTGGGGACAACAAGTTGTGTTGAGGGACAAAAATTGGTCTGGGGACAACAAGATTTGTCGGGGGACAAAGTTGTGTCTGAGGGACAAAAAATTGTGTCTGGGGGACAAAAAGTTTGTCTGAGGGACAAAAGATTGTGTCTGGGGGACAAAAAGATTGTCTGGGGGACAAAAGATTGTGCTGAGGGACCAAGATTGTGTCTGGGGGACACAAGATGTTTTTGAGGGAAAACAAGATTGTGTCTGGGGGGAACAATTGTGTGAGGGGAAAAAATTTTTTTGAGGGACACGATTGTGTTGAGGGACACAAATTGTGTTGGGGGGACAAAAAGATTGTGTCTGAGGACAAAAAGATTGTGTTGGGCAAAAGATCAGGTGCAGACTCTACACTCCCGCGGTATCAGGGTTTAGATGGGGTTTGCAGACTACTCACCCCAGTCGGTATGGGGGGTAGATCAGGGTGCAGACGCTACACGCCAGTTGGTAGTCAGGGCTTATCGGGGTGCAACTACGCACGCCAGTCGGTATCAGGGCTAATCAGAGTGCGACTGCTACCTGCCGTCGGTAGTCGGGGGTAATAGGGGCAGATACACAGCCAGTTGGTAGCGGGCTAGATCAGGGTGCAGACCTACACTGCCTCTGGTAGTGGGCTAGATCGGGTGCAGCTGCACCCCTGCCTTTGGGTGTCGGGGTTATCGGGTTTTTTTGCGACTGCTCCTCCTCTGAGTCAGGGCTAGTAGGGGCAGATATTTACACTCCCGTTGGTATCAGGGTAGATCGGGGACGACTGCACACTGCCATCTGGTAGTCGGGGCTATATAGGGGGGGCAGACGAACAGCCAGTCTGGTAGCAGGGCTAGATGGGGTGCAGACGCTACACGGGCCAGTTGGTGCAGGGCTAGATAGGGCAGATGCTACACTGCCGTTGGTAGTCGGGGGCTAATCAGGGGGGCAGACTGCTACATGCCATCGGGGTATCAGGGCTAGACGGGGTGCAGACTGCTACACGCGTCGGTATTTCAGGGCGATCGGGAGCAGGCTCACTGCCAGTTGGTAGTCGGGGCCCAGATCAGGGGCAACGCTACACCCCATCTGGATGGGGGCTGATCAGGGAGAGAGTACATGCCAGTTGGTAGTAGGGCTAGTCGGGGAGCAGATGCTACACGCCGTTGGTATCGGGGCAGATCAGGGAGCAAAATATACATGCCTCTGGTTAGTCAGGGCTAGATAGGGAGCAATGCTACATGCCAGTCTGGAGTCGGGGGAATGGGGCAGACTGTACATGCCTTGGTAGTGGGGCTAATCAGGGAGCAGAGCTACACTGCAGTCTGGTAGTAGGGCAGATCAGGGGCAGACTCCACATGCCAGCTGGAGTCAGGCGATCAGGGGCAGACTGCTACACGCCTCGGTTTATCGGGGCTAGATCGGGGAGCAGCTGTACACTGCCAGTCTGGAAGTCAGGGCTAATCAGGGAGCAGACTGTACACGCCAGTTGGTAGTCGGGGCTAGATCAGGGAGCAATACAACACTGATTGGGTTCAGGGCTAGTCAGGGAGCAGACTGTACATGCCATTGGTATCGGGGCTAGATGGGGAGCAGACGTACCTCCAGTTGGTAGTCAGGGCTAATCAGGGAGCAGCTCTACCTCCCAGTTGGTAGTCGGGGTTTGATCAGGGGCAGACTCTACCTCCCAGTTGGTAGTCAGGCTGATCAGGGAACAGACTATACACCCCATTGGTAGTCCCGGGGTAGATCGGGAGCGATGCTACACTCCCAGTCGGGTAGTCAGGGCAAATGGGGGAGAAACTGCTACCTCCCAATCTGGTTAGGGCTAGATCAGGGTGCAGACTGCTACACTGCCGTCTGTAGTCGGGGCAGTTTCAGGAGCAGACTGTACACTCCCATTTGGTGTCAGGGGATCGGGGGGCAGACGCTACACGCCCGGTTGGTATCGGGCAGATCAGGGGCAGATATACACCCCATTTGGGTGTCGGGGGCTAGATGGGGCAATACTAACTGCCATTGGTAGTCGGGGCAATCGGGAGCAGACTACACATGCCAGTCGGTAGTAGGGCTAACGGGTGCAGACTGCTACACTCCCAGTCGGAGTTGGGCTTATCAGGGTGAGACTGTACCTGCCAGTCTGGTGTTAGGGCTATATCAGGGTGAAATTCTACCTGCCATCTGGTAGTTAGGGCTTTTGGGGTCAAACTGCTCACTGCCATCTGGTATTTTGGGTTTTAAACAGGTGCAGACTGTCCACCCCCACTGGTATCGGGCTGATGGGGTGCAGACTGCTAGCCCCATTTGGGTATTTTGGGGCTATATCGGGGTCCCCAAACTGACACGCCCCCCCGGTAGTTGGGGTTATATCGGGGTGCAGACGACACTGCCAGTCTGGTAATCAGGCCTAGATCGGGGTGCAGCTGTACAGCCTTTGGGTCACGCTGTAGGGAGCAGACTGCACACCCCAGCCGGGTATCGGGCTAGCAGGGTGCAGACTGCTACACCCCTTGGGAGCAGGGTAGATCGGGGGGAGACTGACACTGCCGTTGGAGTCAGGGCTAGATCAGGGTTCAACGCTAAACTGAGTCTGGTGCAGGGCAGATCGGGTGCAGATGCTACACTGCAGTCTGGTAGCGCGCTAGATCGGGGCAGCTGCTAACGCCAGTCTGGTAGCCGCGTAATCGGGGTGCAGACTGCACATGCCATTTGGGTTCAGGGCAGACAGGGGGCGACGCTAAAACTGCCAGTCGGTAGTCGGGCTGTTAGGGGGGATACTGCTAACTCCCAGTCTGGATCGGGGGTGATCAGGGGGAGATGTACATCCGTCGGGTGCGGGTAGTCGGTGCGACTGCTACATCCAATTGGTAGTCAGGGCTAGATAAGGGTGCAGCGCTACACTGCCACTGGTAGCGGGGCTAGTCGGGGAGCAGACTGCACACTCCCATTTGGGTATCAGGGCAACCGGGTGCGACTGCTACACTCCCAAACTGGTAGTCGGGGCTAGATAGGGTGCAGACTGACATGCCGTCTGGTAGTCAGGGTAATCAGGGCAGACTAAAACCTGCCAGTCTGGTAGTGGGCTAGATCAGGGAGCAGACTGCTACACTGCCATCGGGTATCGGGCTAGATCGGAGCAGACTGCTACATCCATTGGGGTAGTCGGGGCTATATCAGGGACAGCGCTACACCCCATTTGGGTGTTCAGGGCAACAGGGGAAACCCTTTCACTGCCAGTCTGGTGTCAGGGCTAATCAGGGGCAGACTGTACATGCAGTGCTGACCCGTCATCAGGTTGGTCAGGTGACAAAAACCCTCGTAAGCCGACTTAACAATTGACAGTTTTTACTGATTTTTTACAAAGTATAATTATATAATAATATATTAAAAAAAATATATATATATAATATATATATTAAAATATATTATATTATAATATTTTCCCCGGTATTCTAAGACCTGGGTCTTTCCAAGTAGTGGTGCCCCGGCCTGGCCCCCTTTGAGGAGTTCCCCAGATTTAAAATCCCCCATGGGGGGGGGAAAGTCCCCCCATCTTTGGGACCAAGTGTCCCCGGGCCTGCCACTTTCCCCGCCCTCACGGGGATCGTAGGGAGAGCTAGGCCCCGGTTTTACCATCCCCCCCGCCTCAAAGGGGTCGGGGGACGGCAGTCTTGTGCTGCAGGGGGTACCAAACTCTGACCTTTCCCCTCTATGGTTATAGATCTCGTTTATGTTATAGGGGTTTTGATCTACGTTCATGTTATAGTGGGGTTTTTAAAAACTCGTTCTTGTTATAGTGGGTTATAGATCTACGTTATTTATAGTGGGTTTTAGTCTACGTTTGTTTAGTGGGTTTAGATTACGTTTTTGTTATGGGGTTATAGATTAGCTGTTTTAGTGGGTATAGATCTAGTTCTTGTTATAGTGGGGTTTAGATTACGTTCTTGTTATAGTGGGTATAGATCTACGTTCTTGTTAAGGGGGTTAAAGATCTACTTCTTGTTTTAGTGGGGTTATAGATTCGTTCATGTTATAGGGGTTTAGATCAAATTATGTTTACGGTTATAGATCACGTTTATGTTTAGGGGTTATAGATTCGTTCAGTTTTGGGGGTTATAGATCTCGTTTTAGTTAAGGGGGTTTTTAAAATCTAGTTCTTTTTATAGTGGGTTATGATCTACGTTCATGTTATAGTGGGTATAGAATTTTCGTTTTATTTAAAGCGGGTTATAGTCTACGTTATGTTTTTACTGGGGATAGTCTACTTTTAAGTTACATAGTGGGTTTGATCACTTCATTTTTAAATGGGTTATAATCTACGTTATGTTATAGTGGGTTATAGATCTACGTTCTTGTTTTATGGGTTATAGATCTACGTTATGTTATCATAATGGGTTATAGATCACGTTCAGTTTAGTGGTTATAATCTACGTTTGTTATAGTGGGTTATAGATCACGTTCATGTTATAGCGGGTTATAATCTACGTTCTGTATAGTGTGTTAAGACTACTTATGTTAAGTGTGTTTAGTTACTTTTATGTTTAGTGTGTTTTTTTTATTACTTCTGTTTAAAAAATGGGTTTGATCTACGGTCATGTTAAGTGTGTTTTGATCTACGTTCATGTTATAGTGTGTTATAGATCATTCATGTTTTTAGTTTTTTATAAACTAGTTTTATGTTTTAGTGTGTTTTAATCTACGTTCATGTTAAGTGGGTTATAGTCACGTTTTATGTGGGGGTTTTAGATTACTTTATGTAAGGGTTTTAGATCACGTTTTTTATAGTTTTGGGTTTTAAAATCTAATTCTGTTTAATAGGGGGTTTTGATCTATTTTGTTATCATAGGGGTTTAGACTACGTTTATGTTTTTCATGTGGGTTTTTGATCTAGTTCATGATATTGGGTTATAGATATACGTTATTTACATAGTGGGTTATAGATCTACTTATGTTATAGGGGTTTTAGATCACGCCATTTTAATGGGGTTTTAATCTACGTTTTTTTAGTGGGTTTAGATCTACGTTATTTATAGGGGTTATAGATCACGTTCTTGTTATAGTGGTTATAGTCTACGTTCAGTTTTTATGGGTTTTAGACTCGTTCTGTTATAGGGGTTTAATTAGTTCATGTTTTTAGTGGGGTTATAGATTACGTTCTGTTATAAATGGGTTTTGTTATTATGTTTTAGTGGGTTAAGTCACGTTTATGTTTTTCAAATGGGTTTAGCTACGTTCATGTTTTAAATGGGTTATAATTACTTATGTTATTGGGTTTTAAATCTACGTTAATTATAGTGGGTAAGATCTCGTTCAAAATTTTCATATGGGTTAATAATCAGTTATGTTTTAGCGGGTTATAGATCTACGTTCATGTTATAGTGGGGTTTTAATCTACGTTCATTTTTAGTGGGTTATAGATCTACTTCTATTTTCATAGTGGGTTATAGTCTACGTTCATGTTATATGGGTTATAGATCGCGTAAGTTATAGCGGGTTTAGTCTACGTTATGTTAAAGTGTGTTATAGATCTACGTTATTATAGGGGGGATAGACTGCTGCATGTTATAGCGGGTTATGATCTCGTTATGTTATAGTGGTTATAATCTCCGTTCATGTTTTGGTTATAGATCTAGTTCCAAAGTTATAGTGGGGTTTTAGATCTACGTTCAGTTCAGTGGCTAGATCTACGTTTTATGTTAATTGGGGTTTTAGTCTACGTTTTTTGTGGGGTTTTAGATCTACGTTTTGTTACATAGTGGGGTTATAGATTCCCCTTTATGTTTCAAGGGGTTAAGATTTACGTTCATTTTATCATAGGGGTTTTGATCTACGTTTATGTTATAGTGGGTTATAGATTAAAGTTTTTGTTATAAGTGGGGTTTAGATCTACGTTTTTATTGGGTTATAGATCTACGCTCATGTTTTTAGGGGAAAGTTACGTTTTTTATAGTGGGGTTTTAGATCTACGTTCAGTTAAGTGGGTTATAGATCACGTTCTTGTATGGGGTTTTTAGTCTACGTTTGTTTAGTGGGTTATAGTCTACGTTCAGTTATGTGGGGGAAAGATTACTTATGTTTCATAGTGGGTTATAATTACGTTCATGTTAAGTGGGGTTTTTAAGATTACGTTCATGTTATGGGGTTTATTTACGTTTAGTTTAGTGGGTTTTTAGGGTCTACGTTTTAAATTAAGTGGGTTATAGATTAGTTCAATTTTTAGGGGTTTGATCTAGTTCATGTTATAGTGGGTTATAAAGGGGTAAGAAAAACATTTTTAGGGGTTTTAAAAGAAGTATGGGGAAAAATTACTCTTTTAATTTATAACTAAAGTTCTTTTTATATGGTTTAGATCTACGTTAGTTAATAGTGGGTTTATAGACTACGTTTTTGTTTAGTGGTAAAAAGACACGTTCTTTTTAAAGGGTTATAGATCTACGTTTATGTTATAGTGGGTTTTAACTATTCATTTTATTTAGTGGGTTTTTAGATTACGTTTTGTTAAGTGGGTTTAATTAGTTCTTTTTATAGTGGTTATAATCAGTTCATGTTTTAGTGGGTTATGATCATTTTTTGTTATTTATAGTGGGTTTTTGATTACGTTCATGTTATAGTGGGTTATAGATTACTTCATGTTTAGTGGGTTAAGATCTACGTTCTTTTTAAGGGTTAAGACTACTTTTTGTTATTGGGGTTATAGATCTACGTTCTTTTTATAGTGGGTTATAGATCTATTTCTTGTTATAGTGGGTTATAGATTACGTTCTTTTATAGTGGGGAAGTCTACGTTCATGTTTTAGTGGGTTAAAAATCTATTCTGTTATAGTGGGTTATAGATTCTCGTTCTGATAGTGGGTTTAGATTACGTTTTTTATAGGGGTTATAGGTTACGTTCAGTTAAGTGGGTTATAGAACACGTTTTGTTATAGTGGGTTATAGTCTACGTTCATGTTATATGGGTTAAGATCTACGTTCAGTTTTGTGGTTTTAGTCTCGTTCATGTTATAGTGGGTTAAAATTACGTTATGTTTTAGTGGGTTAAGATCTGTTCATGTTAAGGGGGTTTTAGATCTACGTTCATGTTTAAAATGGGGTTTTAGATTAGTTCAGTTATGTGGGGTTTTAGGGCTACGTTCATGTTTAAAATGGGTTATAGATCTCGTTCATTTATTGGGTTATAGATCTCGTTTGTTTTAAAGGGGGTTTTAGATTACGTTCATGTTTAAGTGGGTTAAGTCTACGTTCATGTTATGTGGTTTTAGTTTTCCCTTTATGTTAAGTGGGTTTTAATCTACGTTAGTTATAGTGGGAAAGATCTACTTCATGTTTAGTGGGTTATAATTTTACGTTCATGTTATAGTGGGTTTAGTCTAAATTCATGTTTTGGGGTTATGTTCGTTTTGTTATAGTGGGTTATAGACTACGTCATGTTATGTGGGTTTATAGACTAGTTCTGTTAAAGGGTTATAGACTACGTTCATTATAGTGGTTTTAGATCTACGTTCATGTTATAGTGGGTTTTAAAATCTACGTTCATGTTAAGTGGGTTATAGTCTAGTTTTGTTAAAGTGGGGGATTGATCTACGTTTTATGTTATAGTGGGGTTAAAGATCTACGTTTATGTTATAGTGGGTTAAGACTACTTCGTTTTAAATGGGGTTAAGATCTACGTTTATTTATAGTGGGTTTTTTTGACTACGTTCATGTTATAGGGGGTTTTAAAATCTACGTTCATGTTTTAGTGGGTTAAGATCTCGTTCATGTTTTAAATGGGGGTTTAATCACGTTCATGTATAGTGGGTTATAATCTACGTTCATGTTATAGTGGGTTTAGATCACGTTCGTTAAATTTGGGGTTCAGATTACGTTATGTTATAGGGGTTATTTAAACGTTCATGTTAAGTGGTTTTTAGATTACTTCATTTATAGTGGGGTTTTGCTCGTTTATGTTAAGTGGGTTACAGATTACGTTCATGTTATAGTGGGTTAAAAGATCTACGTTCATGTTAAGTGGGTTTTAGATTACTTTTTATGTTATAGTGGGTTAAGATCTACGTTCTGTTTAGTGGGTTAAATCTAGTTATGTTTAGTGGGTTAAGATCTAGTTCAGTTAAGTGGGGTTTTAACTACGTTTTGTTATAGTGGGTTAAAGATCTACGTTCATTTATAGGGGTTATAGATCTAAAATTTGTTTTAGTGGGGTTTAGATCTAGTTCTTTTTATAGTGGGGTTTAAAATCACTTCTTTTTATTGGGTTTTAAAATTACTCAGTTTAAAAGTTGTTTTATTTTGCTTAAAAATTTTTTTGTTAAAAATGGGTTATTTGGGTCTCTTCTGTTTTTTTTGTAAAAAATCAAATTTTTAAAGGGTAATAATTTTCAAAACCTACAAATGTTTCATAATTACTTTATAAATTTTTGAATCTAAAAAACTGGTTTTTTATATTTTCGGCTTTTTAGCAGGGTTTCCAAAAATTAACATATGAAGATAATAATTAGGAAAACTAACCCAAATTAATTTTAAAAATTAATTAACCCCCGGTTTTGAGAAAAAACCAAAAATGCCCTTTGCGGAAATGTGCATCAATTTTTATAAGAGTTTCATTGCTTGTTAAATATGGCGTTACCTTTCATGTTGTTACCTTTAGGATGGGATAAACCTTGCATGTAGAACCCTTTTTAATTCCCGGTTACCACAACTGGGGCCTTTTAATTTTGGAAACCTTTTAGATTTTAAATTTCTTTTATATGTATGTCTTGGATGTTGCCATTCTGTATACCTTGTACATGTAATGGGATACCTTTTTCTGACTGGGAAAATTGTCATGTACTGGGTTTTACCTGAAGTCTGGTAACCTTGACATGAATTTTTACCCTTTTAAAAGTAGGTTACCTTTACATGTATGGTAACCTTGTACAGTACTTTATACCCCGTCTTATGGATACCTTTTTACATGACGGTATACCTTTACAGAATGGAAACCTTTTCATTATTTTGGATCCTTGTACATGTACTGGAAACCTTGACATGACGGGTTACCTTGTAAAGTAAGGTTACCCTTGTACAGACGGGATACCTTGTCTGTAGGTAACCCTTGTACATGTACTGGTATACCTTGTACATGTACTGGTATACCTTGTACATGTACTGGTATACCTTGTACATGTACTGGTATACCTTGTACATGTACTGGTATACCTTGTACATGTACTGGTATACCTTGTACATGTACTGGTATACCTTGTACATGTACTGGTATACCTTGTACATGTACTGGTATACCTTGTACATGTACTGGTATACCTTGTACATGTACTGGTATACCTTGTACATGTACTGGTATACCTTGTACATGTACTGGTATACCTTGTACATTACTGGTATACCTTGTACATGTACTGGTATAACCTTGTACATGTACTGGTATACCTTGTACATGTACTGGTATACCTTGTACATGTACTGGTATACCTTGTACATGTACTGGTATACCTTGTACATGTACTGGTATACCTTGTACATGTACTGGTATACCTTGTACATGTACTGGTATACCTTGTGCATGTACTGGTATACCTTGTGCATGTACTGGTATACCTTGTACATGTACTGGTATACCTTGTACATGTACTGGTATACCTTGTGCATGTACTGGTATACCTTGTACATGTACTGGTATACCTTTTTACATGTACTGGTATACCTTGTACATGTACTGGTATACCTTGTACATGTACTGGTATACCTTGTACTTTTGTAACTTGGTTATACCTTGTACATGTACTGGTATACCTTGTACATGTACTGGTATACCTTGTACATGTACTGGTATACCTTGTACATGTACTGGTATACCTTGTACATGTACTGGTATACCTTGTACATGTACTGGTATACCTTGTACATGTACTGGTAAACCTTGTACATGTACTGGTATACCTTGAAACATGTACTGGTATACCTGTACATGTACTGGTATACCTTGTACATGTACTGGTATAACCTTGTACATGTACTGGTATACCTTGTACATGTACTGGTATACCTTGTACATGTACTGGTATACCTTGTACATGTACTGGAAAACCCTTTGTACATGTACTGGTATACCTTGTACATGTACTGGTATACCTTGTACATGTACTGGTATACCTTGTACATGTACTGGTATACCTTGTACATGTACGGGTATACCTTGTACATGTACTGGTATACCTTGTACATGTACTGGTATACCTTGTACATGTACGGGTATACCTTGTACATGTACTGGTATACCTTGTACATGTACTGGTATACCTTGTACATGTACTGGTATACCTTGTACATGTACTGGTATACCTTGTACATGTACTGGTATACCTTGTACATGTACTGGTATACCTTGTACATGTACTGGTAGAAATTAAGATTATTATTATTAAAGGTGTTATCGTTGTTAACGTTAACAACAAGGCAGATGCAGGCCTACCAGTACACTCCTTCCTACATCCACTTAATAACTTGTGATAACTTATTTCTACCAGCTAGGCCCAAAAATTTCTTCCTGAGCAGTTGCTTTTACAAGCGATTTAAGGAAGGGATTACTAGTGATGACCTTCTGTGGAGGGGAATGTAGGTACGTGGTAATACCAGTGATGACCTTGGGAGGGGGTTGCAGGTACGTGGTATTACCAGTGATGACCTTGGGAGGGTTGCAGGTACGTGGTAATACCAGTGATGACCTTGGGAGGGGGTTGCAGGTACGTGGTATTACCAGTGATGACCTTGGGAGGGGGTTGCAGGTACGTGGTATTACCAGTGATGACCTTGGGAGGGGCTTGCAGGTACGTGGTATTACCAGTGATGACCTTGGGAGGGGCTTGCAGGTACGTGGTATTACCAGTGATGACCTTGGGAGGGGCTTGCAGGTACGTGGTATTACCAGTGATGACCTTGGGAGGGGCTTGCAGGTACGTGGTATTACCAGTGATGACCTTGGGAGGGGCTTGCAGGTACGTGGTATTACCAGTGATGACCTTGGGAGGGGCTTGCAGGTACGTGGTATTACCAGTGATGACCTTGGGAGGGGGTTGCAGGTACGTGGTATTACCAGGTGATGACCTTGGGGGGATTGCAAGTACGTGGTATTACCAGTGATGACCTTGGGCGGGGCTTGCAGGCACGTGGTATTACCAGTGATGACCTTGGGAGGGGGTTGCAGGTACGTGGTATTACCAGTGATGACCTTGGGAGGGGGTTTCAGGTACGTGGTATTACCAGTGATGACCTTGGGAGGGGCTTGCAGGTACGTGGTATTACCAGTGATGACCTTGGGAGGGGCTTGCAGGTACGTGGTATTACCAGTGATGACCTTGGGCGGGGCTTGCAGGTACGTGGTATTACCAGTGATGACCTTGGGAGGGGCTTGCAGGTACGTGGTATTACCAGTGATGACCTTGGGAGGGGGTTGCAGGTACGTGGTATTACAAGTGATGACCTTGGGAGGGGCTTGCAGGTACGTGGTATTACCAGTGATGACCTTGGGAGGGGCTTGCAGGTACGTGGTATTACCAGTGATGACCTTGGGAGGGGGTTGCAGGTACGTGGTATTACCAGTGATGACCTTGGGAGGGGCTTGCAGGTACGTGGTATTACCAGTGATGACCTTGGGAGGGCTTGCAGGTACGTGGTATACCAGTGATAACCTTGGGAGGGGCTTGCAGGTACGTGGTATTACCAGTGATGACCTTGGGAGGGGCTTGCAGGTACGTGGTATTACCAGTGATGATCTTGGGAGGGGCTTGCAGGTACGTGGTATTACCAGTGATGACCTTGGGAGGGGTTGCAGGTACGTGGTATTACCAGTGATGACCTTGGGAGGGGCTTGCAGGTACGTGGTATTGCCAGTGATGACCTTGGGAGGGGGTTGCAGGTACGTGGTATTACCAGTGATGACCTTGGGAGATGGTTGCAGGTACGTGGTATTACCAGTGATGACCTTGGGAGGGGCTTGCAGGTACGTGGTATTACCAGTGATGACCTTGGGAGGGGCTTGCAGGTACGTGGTATTACCAGTGATGACCTTGGGAGGCGGTTGCAGGTACGTGGTATTACCAGAGATGACCTTGGGAGGGGCTTGCAGGTACGTGGTATTACCAGTGATGACTTTGGGAGGGGCTTGCAGGTACGTGGTATTACCAGTGATGACCTTGGGAGGGGCATGCAGGTACGTGGTATTACCAGTGATGACCTTGGGAGGGCTTGCAGGTACGTGGTATTACCAGTGATGACCTTGGGAGGGCTTGCAGGTACGTGGTATTACAGTGATGACCTTGGAGGGGGTTTCAGGTACGTGGTATTACCAGTGATGACCTTGGGAGGGGCTTGCAGGTACGTGGTATTACCAGTGATGACCTTGGGGGGGGTTGCAGGGACGTGGTATTACCAGTGATGACCTTGGGAGGGGGTTGCAGGTACGTGGTATTACCAGTGATGACCTTGGGAGGGGCTTGCAGGTACGTGGTATTACCAGTGATGACCTTTGGAGGGGCTTGCAGGTACGTGGTATTACCAGTGATTACCTTGGGAGGGGCTTGCAGGTACGTGGTATTACCAGTGATGACCTTGGGAGGGGGTTGCAGGTACGTGGTATTACCAGTGATGACCTTGGGAGGGGGTTGCAGGTACGTGGTATTACCACTGATGACCTTGGGAGGGGCTTGCAGGTACGTGGTATTACCAGTGATGACCTTGGGAGGGGCTTGCAGGTACGTGGTATTACCAGTGATGACCTTGGGAAGGGGTTGCAGGTACGTGGTATTACCAATGATGACCTTGGGAGGGCTTGCAGGTTACGTGGTATTACCACTGATGACCTTGGGAGGGGCTTGCAGGTACGTGGTATTACCAGTGATGACCTTGGGAGGGGCTTGCAGGTACGTGGTATTACCAGTGATGACCTTGGGAGGGGGCTGCAGGTACGTGGTATTACCAGTGATGACCTTGGGAGGAGCTTGCAGGTACGTGGTATTACCAGTGATGACCTTGGGAGGGGCTTGCAGGTACGTGGTATTACCAGTGATGACCTTGGAGGGGGGTTTCAGGTACGTGGTATTACCAGTGATGACCTTGGGAGGGGGTTTTCAGGTACGTGGTATTACCAGTGATGACCTTGGTAGGGGCTTGCAGGTACGTGGTATTACCAGTGATGACCTTGGGAGGGGCTTGCAGGTACGTGGTATTACCACTGATGACCTTGGGAGGGGCTTGCAGGTACGTGGTATTACCAATGATGACCTTGGGAGGGGCTTGCAGGTACGTGGTATTACCAGTGATGACCTTGGGAGGGGCTTGCAGGTACGTGGTATTACCAGTGATGACCTTGGGGGGGGTTGCAGGTACGTGGTATTACCAGTGATGACCTTGGGAGGGGCTTGCAGGTACGTGGTATTACCAGTGATGACCTTGGGAGGGGCTTGCAGGTACGTGGTATTACCAGTGATGACCTTGGGAGGGGCTTGCAGGTACGTGGTATTACCAGTGATGACCTTGGGAGGGGCTTGCAGGTACGTGGTATTACCAGTGATGACCTTGGGAGGGGCTTGCAGATACATGGTATTACCAGTGATGACTTGGGAGGGGTTGCAGGTACGTGGAATTACCAGTGATGACCTTGGGGAGGGGCTTGCAGGTACGTGGTATTACCAGTGATGACCTTGGGAGGGCTTGCAGGTACGTGGTATTACCAGTGATGACCTTGGGAGGGGCTTGCAGGTACGTGGTATTACCAGTGATGACCTTGGGAGGGGCTTGCAGGTACGTGGTATTACCAGTGATGACCTTGGGAGGGGTTGCAGGTACGTGGTATTACCAGTGATGACCTTGGGAGGGGCTTGCAGGTACGTGGTATTACCAGTGATGACCTTGGAGGGGCTTGCAGGTACGTGGTATTACCAGATGATGACCTTGGGAGGGGGTTGCAGGTACGTGGTATTACCAGTGATGACCTTGGGAGGGGGTTGCAGGTACGTGGTATTACCACTGATGACCTTGGGAGGGCTTGCAGGTACGTGGTAAATTTCCAGTGATGACCTTGGGAGGGGGTTGCAGGTACGTGGTATTACCAGTGATGACCTTGGAGGGGGTTGCAGGTACTTGGTATTACCAGTGATGACCTTGGGAGGGGGTTGCAGGTATGTGGTATTACCAGTGATGACCTTGGAGGGGGTTGCAGGTACGTGGTATTACCAGTGATGACCTTGGAGGGGCTTGCAGGTACGTGGTATTACCAGTGATGACCTTGGGAGGGGCTGCAGGTACGTGGTATTACCAGTGATGACCTTGGGAGGGGGTTGCAGGTACGTGGTATTACCACTGATGACCTTGGGAGGGGGTTGCAGGTACGTGGTATTACCAGTGATGACCTTGGGAGGGGGTTGCAGGTACGTGGTATTACCAGTGATGACCTTGGGAGGGGGTTGCAGGTACGTGGTATTACCACTGATGACCTTGGGAGGGGGTTGCAGGTACGTGGTATTACCACTGATGACCTTGGGAGGGGGTTGCAGGTACGTGGTATTACCACTGATGACCTTGGGAGGGGGTTTTCAGGTACGTGGTATTACCAGTGATGACCTTGGGAGGGGTTGCAGTACGTGGTATTACCACTGATGACCTTGGGAGGGGGTTGCAGGTACGTGGTATTACCACTGATGACCTTGGGAGGGGGTTGCAGGTACGTGGTATTACCACTGATGACCTTGGGAGGGGGTTGCAGGTACGTGGTATTACCAGTGATGACCTTGGGAGGGGCTTGCAGGTACGTGGTATTACAGTGATGACCTTGGGAGGGGCTTGCAGGTAAAGTGGTATTACCAGTGATGACCTTGGGAGGGGCTTGCAGGTACGTGGTATTACCAGTGATGACCTTGGGAGGGGCTTGCAGGTACGTGGTATTACCAGTGATGACCTTGGGAGGGGGTTGCAGGTACGTGGTATTACCAGTGATGACCTTGGGAGGGGCTTGCAGGTACGTGGTATTACCAGTGATGACCTTGGGAGGGGGTTGCAGGTACGTGGTATTACCAGTGATGACCTTGGGAGGGGGTTGCAGGTACGTGGTAATTACCAGTGATGACCTTGGGAGGGGCTGTGCAGGTACGTGGTTATTACCAGTGATGACCTTGGGAGGGGGTTGCAGGTACGTGGTATTACCAGTGATGACCTTGGGAGGGGGTTGCAGGTACGTGGTATTACCAGTGATGACCTTGGGAGGGGCTTGCAGGTACGTGGTATTACCAGTGATGACCTTGGGAGGGGGTTGCAGGTACGTGGTATTACCAGTGATGACCTTGGGAGGGGCTTGCAGGTACGTGGTATTACCAGTGATGACCTTGGAGGGGGTTGCAGGTACGTGGTATTACCAGTGCTGACCTTGGGAGGGGCTTGCAGGTACGTGGTATTACCAGTGATGACCTTGGGAGGGGGTTGCAGGTACGTGGTATTACCAGTGATGACCTTGGGAGGGGTTGCAGGTACGTGTATTACCAGTGATGACCTTGGAGGGGGTTGCAGGTACGTGGTATTACCAGTGATGACCTTGGGAGGGGGTTGCAGGTACGTGGTATTACCAGTGATGACCTTGGGAGGGGGTTGCAAGGTACGTGGTATTTACCAGTGATGACCTTGGGAGGGGCTTGCAGGTACGTGGTATTACCAGTGATGACCTTGGGAGGGGGTTGCAGGTACGTGGTATTACCAGTGATGACCTTGGGAGGGGGTTGCAGGTACGTGGTATTACCAGTGATGACCTTGGGAGGGGGTTGCAGGTACGTGGTATTTAGACATCTATTAAGATTCATAGTTACAGTGTCTGGTTCATATCTTAATATTCTAATATTTTACACTGTTATAGGGAGAGTACATTTATAGGAGGGTAATAGGGAGGGTAGATTTACAACAAAGTAATAGGGAGAGCACAAGGTAATAGGGAGAGTACAGTTACAACATTCAATTGGACCAATTTTAGAGGGTGATGTTGTCTAAGGCTGGACCAGAGTTGTTTCTCTAACGAGGCGCCAGTCCTACCCAATTAGTGAAATGAGAAAGAACCGTAAACGAAATATTGTTTGAACACCAATCATCGCTTTCTCTATCTTTCTATCTCTCTATCTCTCTCTATGTGTCTCTGTCTCTCTCTCTGAAGACTTCAAGTCTTCTGGTAAGAGATGTAGTAAGGTGTAGATAGTTGTGACTATACTGTTAATGCTGAGAATTGAAGGTATTTGAGTATTTTACAGTACTTGTGTTGTTTTCTTGAAGTTAGTGGTATTGTTTCCCGTTCCAGAGGTTGGTACTCTGGTCTTTCAAGACCATAGAGCTGAAGCTGGGTAGGTCTGTGATCTCGTCTGTCAGTGAATGAAGTTTGGTCTATTCTGCAGCTGGTCCTTTCTGTGTGTGTGTGTGTGTGTGCGTGTGTGTGTGTGTGTGTGTGTGCGTGTGTACTCACCTATTTGTACTCACCTATTTGTGGTTGCAGGGGTCGAGTCTTAGCTCCTGGCCCCGCCTCTTCACCGGTTGCTACTGGGTCCTCTCTCTCCCCGCTCCATGAGCTTTATCAAACCTCGTCTTAAAACTGTGTATGGTTCCTGCCTCCACTACGTCATTTTCTAGGCGGTGTGTGTGTGTGTGTGTGTGTGTATGATGGCAATTGCAGTGTAGTTCAAGGAGCCTCCTGCATCTCTGTTTACAGTCGAATTTCTACTGACATAAGGTGTACAGGCATAGGTGCCATCTCTGAAGACTTTACTGATGCAGTGAGTGCGGATTCCTTGATTCCAAGGTGCTGGTTATTGAGTATAATGCCACTAACTATATTATCAGGTTAAAGGAATATTATTTCGATTTTTAATAGACTAGGAAATTTAAAGTTTTTCTCAGACAAACACCTGAATATATTATACTGCAAATTCTTCCACAAGAGAGAAGACTCTGCTGTGCACCTGCAGATATCACGTACCCCATTTATCTGGTTTTCTAAGTTAGGCACAGTAGTAGGAGTCTAAACTTTGCAAGGTATGGAACACATGGTAAGATATATGGGGGTTCTGGTATGACTTGAACGAAGCTAAGTTTCAAGACAGGAGATTTTGGTTCATCTCTACTGATGGAAAGATAAGGGGGTCATGACCCTCTCAGCTCACACCTGCACTGCCAGTGTGGCAATGCAGGGGGGTCCAAGCCCCCATGGGATGGGGTCGCCGCCCCTTGGAGAGAATTTCTCCATATAGGAGTGAAGGTAAATGGAGGAAGGGGGAGGTAAGAGTGGAGGAAAGGGAAATAGAAGGGGAGGTAGGGGGTGGAGGTAGTTGAAGGGAGGCATCACCTTTAAGCTTCTTGAAGACGGAGGCTGACTGCACCCTCTTTATCCTCACCCTCTTTATCCTCACCCTCTTTATCCTCACCCTCTTTATCCTCACCCTCTTTATCCTCACCCTCTTTATCCTCACCCTCTTTATCCTCACCCTCTTTATCCTCACCCTCTTTATCCTCACCCTCTTTATCCTCACCCTCTTTATCCTCACCCTCTTTATCCTCACCCTCTTTATCCTCACCCTCTTTATCCTCACCTTCTTTATCCTCACCCTCTTTATCCTCACCCTCTTTATCCTCACCCTCTTTATCCTCACCCTCTTTATCCTCACCCTCTTTATCCTCACCTTCTTTATCCTCACCCTCTTTATCCTCACCCTCTTTATCCTCACCCTCTTTATCCTCACCTTCTTTATCCTCACCCTCTTTATCCTCACCCTCTTTATCCTCACCTTTTTTTATCCTAACACCTGTCTGTCACTGGCTAGTAGTGAAAAACAGTTCCTAGCAGTGACAGACAGTGCCTAGCAGTGACAAACAGTGCCTAGCAATAACTGTGCCTAGCGATGACTGCCTGATAGTCACACACAGTGCCAAGCGGAATCAGACAGTGACAAACAGTACCTAGCAATGATAGACAGTGCCTAGCGATGACAGACATTGCCAAGCAGTCACAAACAGTGCCTGCCAATACCAAACAGTGCCTAGCAGTCACAATGCTTAGCAGTGACAGACAGTGCCTAGCAGTGACAGACAGTGCCTAGCGATGACAGACATTGCCAAGCAGTCACAAACAGTGCCTGCCAATATCAAACAGTGCCTAGCAGTCACAATGCTTAGCAGTGACAGACAGTGCCTACCAGTGACAGACAGTGCCTAGCAGTGACAGACAGTGCCTAGCAGTGAATGAACCTAAGTGTTAAGATAATGTTTGTGTTAATAAAGGTGTTAGTATGCAGATTATGTGTATTGAATTAGCCTTGTGTACGTCTCGTGTATGTCCCTCTTGTTCCTAGCTGTCACTCAGGTGCCAAGGAGTGCTTGAGAGTGCCAGGGAGTGCTTGAGAGTGCCAGGGAGTGCTTGAGAGTGCCAGGGAGTGCTTGAGAGTGCCAGGGAGTGCTTGAGAGTGCCAGGGAGTGCTTGAGAGTGCCAGGGAGTGCTTGAGAGTGCCAGGGAGTGCTTGAGAGTGCCAGGGAGTGCTTGAGAGTGCCAGAATGCTAGAGCACCAGGGAGTGCTAGAAAAATGTGTATATCTCTCAGTATATATTATATATATATTATATATATAATATATATAATATATATATATATATAATATATATATATATATATATATATATATATATATATATATATATATATATATATATATATATATATATATATATATATATATATGTGTGTGTGTGTGTGTGTGTGTGTGTGGTGTGTGTGTGCGCGTTAATATCTTAGTGTATATACACACTGAGAGGTCTATGTTGATACAGTTGTATCAAGCAGGTCTATGTTGATACAGTTGTATCAAGCAGGTCTATGTTGATACAGTTGTATCAAGCAGGTCTATGTTGATACAGTTGTATCAAGCAGGTCTATGTTGATACAGTTGTATCAAGCAGGTCTATGTTGATACAGTTGTATCAAGCAGGTCTATGTTGATACAGTTGTATCAAGCAGGTCTATGTTGATACAGTTGTATCAAGCAGGTCTATGTTGATACAGTTGTATCAAGCAGGTCTATGTTGATACAGTTGTATCAAGCAGGTCTATGTTGATACAGTTGTATCAAGCAGGTCTATGTTGATACAGTTGTATCAAGCAGGTCTATGTTGATACACTTGTATCAAGCAGGTCTATGTTGATACAGTTGTATCAAGCAGGTCTATGTTGATACAGTTGTATCAAGCAGGTCTATGTTGATACAGTTGTATCAAGCAGGTCTATGTTGATACACTTGTATCAAGCAGGTCTATGTTGACACAGTTGTATCAAGCAGGTCTATGTTGATACAGCTGTATCAAGCAGGTCTATGTTGATACAGTTGTATCAAGCAGGTCTATGTTGACACAGTTGTATCAAGCAGGTCTATGTTGATACAGTTGTATCAAGCAGGTCTATGTTGATACAGTTGTATCAAGCAGGTCTATGTTGATACAGTTGTATCAAGCAGGTCTATGTTGATACAGCTGTATCAAGCAGGTCTATGTTGATACAGTTGTATCAAGCAGGTCTATGTTGATACAGCTGTATCAAGCAGGTCTATGTTGATACAGTTGTATCAAGCAGGTCTATGTTGATACAGCTGTATCAAGCAGGTCTATGTTGATACAGTTGTATCAAGCAGGTCTATGTTGACACAGTTGTATCAAGCAGGTCTATGTTGATACAGTTGTATCAAGCAGGTCTATGTTGATACAGTTGTATCAAGCAGGTGTATCAAGCAGGTCTATGTTGATACAGTTGTATCAAGCAGGTCTATGTTGATACAGCTGTATCAAGCAGGTCTATGTTGATACAGTTGTATCAAGCAGGTCTATGTTGATACAGCTGTATCAAGCAGGTCTATGTTGATACAGTTGTATCAAGCAGGTCTATGTTGATACAGCTGTATCAAGCAGGTCTATGTTGATACAGCTGTATCAAGCAGGTCTATGTTGATACAGTTGTATCAAGCAGGTCTATGTTGATACAGCTGTATCAAGCAGGTCTATGTTGATACAATATAATGGACTCAGGCTTCATAAAAAAATAGTTTTGATTTTTATTATGAATATTAGTTTAGGATTATACAAATTAGATCCATTTATAATTTATAAAATTAGGGAAGAATATAAGGTATGTATGTGAGGTCCTAGACCATCTCACCCACGTTATTATAAAGGAACAAGTGAGGTCCTAGACCATCTCACCCACGTTATTATAAAGGAACAAGTGAGGTGTTGTATGTGAGGTCCTTGACCATCTCACCCACATTATTATAAAGGAACAAGTGAGGTCCTTGACCATCTCACCCACATTATTATAAAGGAACAAGTGAGGTCCTAGACCATCTCACCCACGTTATTATAAAGGAACAAGTGAGGTGTTGTAGTGAGGTCCTAGACCATCTCACCCACATTATTATAAAGGAACAAGTGAGGTCCTTGACCATCTCACCCACATTATTATAAAGGAACAAGTGAGGTCCTAGACCATCTCACCCACATTATTATAAAGGAACAAGTGAGGTGTTGTAT
Source organism: Cherax quadricarinatus (assembly GCF_026875155.1). Taxonomy (NCBI): domain Eukaryota; kingdom Metazoa; phylum Arthropoda; class Malacostraca; order Decapoda; family Parastacidae; genus Cherax; species Cherax quadricarinatus. Next base: position 30,982,029 of record NC_069413.1, read on the forward strand.
GTGAGGTCCTTGACCATCTCACCCACATTATTATAAAGGAACAAGTGAGGTCCTTGACCATCTCACCCACATTATTATAAAGGAACAAGTGAGGTCCTAGACCATCTCACCCACATTATTATAAAGGAACAAGTGAGGTGTTGTAGGTGAGGTCCTTGACCATCTCACCCACATTATTATAAAGGAACAAGTGAGGTCCTTGACCATCTTACCCACATTATTATAAAGGAACAAGTGAGGTCCTAGACCATCTCACCCACATTATTATAAAGGAACAAGTGAGGTGTTGTAGGTGAGGTCCTTGACCATCTCACCCACATTATTATAAAGGAACATAAGAACATAAGAACATAAGAACGAAGGAACACTGCAGAAGGCCTACTGGCCCATGCGAGGCAGGTCCAAGTCCCTACCGGCTTAAGCCAATGCACCCAACCTAGTCAGGTCAGGTCACATTGAGTTAAGGGAGGAACACGGCAACCGACCTGTTAGCACAAGCTATCAGGTCTAACTCACACCCACCCACATCTACTCATGTATTTATCCAACCTATTTTTAAAGCTACACAACGTTCTGGCCTCTATAACGGTACTTGGGAGTTTGTTCCACTCATCCACAACTCTATTACCAAACCAGTACTTTCCTATATCCCTCCTGAATCTGAATTTTTCCAACTTAAAAACCATTGCTGCGAGTCCTGTCTAGGCTAGAATATTTTCAGCACACTATTTACATCCCCTTTATTTATTCCTGTCTTCCACTTATAAACCTCAATCATATCCCCCCTAATTCTACGTCTTTCTAGAGAGTGCAGATTCAGGGCCCTTAGTCTATCCTCATAGGGAAGGTTTCTGATACATGGGATCATCTTTGTCATCCTCCTTTTGTACATTTTCCAGAGAATTTATATCCATTCTGTAATACGGTGACCAAAACTGTGCAGCATAATCTAAATGAGGCCTAACCAAGGATGTATAGAGTTGAAGAACAACCTGAGGACTCCTATTATTTATGCTTCTTGATATGAAGCCAAGGATTCTATTAGCTTTATTGCGAACACTTATGCACTGTTGTCTTGGTTTCAGATTACTGCTAACCAGAACTCCTAAATCTTTTTCGCAATCCGTAATATTAAGATCTACATTATTTAGTTTTATATGTGGCATGGTTATTGTCCTGTCCAACATTTAGAACTTTGCATTTGTCTATATTAAACTGCATCTGCCACTTCTCCGACCACTGCATCAGTCTATTCAAATCTTCCTGGAGTGCTCGAATGTCCTCGTCAGAATGAATTCGACGGCCTATTTTGGTGTCATCGGCAAACTTGCCGATGTCGCTCTTTATGCCCTCATCTATGTCGTTTATGTAGATTGTGAACAGCAGGGGGCCCAACACTGACCCCTGTGGAAACACCGCTCGTGACGCTTCCCCACTCTGATTTCTCCCCATTTATGCAAACTCTCTGCTGCCTATTTGTCAACCATGCCTCTATCCAGGAAAAAATTTCTCCTCCTATTCCATGTGCTTTAATTTTCCTCAATAGTCTCTGATGTGGGACCCTGTCAAAAGCCTTACTGAAGTCCATATACACAATATCATATTCATTACCATGATCTACCTCCTCAAATACCTTAGTGAAAAAAAGTTAATAAATTCGTAAGGCAGGAACGCCCCTTTGTAAAACCATGCTGAGATTCGTTGATTAATTTATGCTTTTCAAGGTGGCTACGAACTGCCTCGGCAATTATTGATTCCATAAATTTTCCCACTATGGAGGTTAGGCTTATTGGTCTATAGTTCGAAGCTAAGGACCTGTCACCTGTTTTGAAAATAGGTATCACATTTGCCATTTTCCACTTATCTGGCACCATGCCAGTTTGTAGTGATATGTTGAAAAGATTAGCCAAAGGTGTGCTAAGCTCCTCTTTACATTCCTTTAGAACCCTTGCATACAGTTCATCAGGGCCTGGGGATTTGTTAGGTTTAATTTATCTATTTGCCTAAGGACCATGTCACTTGTGACCCTAATCGTGCACAGTTTATTATCGTCCTGTTCTACATAATTTATCATTACTGGAATATCGCTGGTATCCTCCTGTGTAAAAACTGAGAGGAAGTATGTGTTAAAAATTCTACACATTTCCTTATCACTGTCAGTGAGCTGACCCGAGGAACTTTTGAGTGGGCCTAGCTTGTCCCTGATCTTACTTCTGTATACCTGAAAGAATCCTTTTGGTTAGTCTTCGATTCTCTTGCAACTTTAACCTCATAATCTCTTTTTGCTTTTCTAATTCCCTTTTTTATTTCTCTCTTTAACTGAATATATCGATTTCTTAATTGCCCCTCTCCTCTTTTATTGTGTGCCTATATATGCCTCTCTTTTGACCAATCAGATATTTTAATCTATTGTTCATCCATTTAGGATCATTTTTGTTTGATCTGATTTCCCTATTTGGAACATAATTTGACTGAGCAGCTAGAACTATGCCCTGGAAAGCATCATATCGGCAACCATCACCACCTACCTGACCCCTAGTCAGGTCATTCCAGTTCAGCCCACCTAAGTAATTTTTCAGTCCTATGAAATCAGCCAAGCGAAAGTCAGGGACGGAGACTTGATTGCCATTATTAGGGGAATTCCATGATATGTTAAAACTGAGTGATTTGTGATCACTCTCCCCAAGCTCATCATTAACCTCAAGATTATTAATTAGTGTTTCCCTACTGGCCAAGAACCAAGTCAAGGAGGGTTTTTTCCCCTAGTTGGCTCTGTCACAAACTGTTTTAAAAAACAATCCTGGATCGTATCAAGAAAGTCACCCGAAATCTAAATTTCCTGTCAAATTGCTCCAGTCAATCTGTCTATAGTTGAAATCTCCCATTAGCACAACATTTTCGTATGTAGATGCCTTACGAATTCGTCCCATAGAATTTACTGCACTCCCTATCAAGATTTGGGGCCCTGTAAATCACACCCAAAATTAGTTTTTCTCGGCCCTCGAGAAGCTGTAACCAAAAGATTCAGTGGCTGACGCTTCTAATTTAATATCTTGTCTAACAAACAATTTAAATTGTCTCTGACATACATCGCTACCCCCACCATTTCCTGTTGACCCTGTCAGTGGTGGAATAATTTATAGCCTTGTATGTGACATTCAGAGGGCATCTCTCTATCTTTAGATTTTAGCCAGGGCTCTGTTATAGCATAATATCTATGTTTCCTGCACTTGCAATTAATCTTAGCTCATCTATCTTATTTCTAACACTCCTGCTATTAGTATAGTAAACCTTAAGGGAGCTAGTCCCTTGCTGCCCTCTGCGTCCCCCCCTTTTTTTGCTGACCCTTTCTAAATTTTCTTATTTATAACTTCATGCGAATGCCTTTTATACATTTACTTTCCAACCCTAGTGTTGCAACCTGCTTGTTTCCCACACACACCCATACCTCTATCTTCCATCAGTTTTAAAATCATAGGCATTTCACCAATGGCCTTCTCAATCGAGTCTGCAAGTGCTACCACCCCAGCCCCAGAGAGATGTACCCCATCCCTTGCATACATATCATGTTTCCTAAAAGTTGTTCCAGTTGTCAATGAATGGGATTTGCAAGTTCCTTGCAGTATCTGTCTAGCCACAATTTACACCAATTGCCCAGACAACCATTCATTTCCTACTCCCCTTCTAGGCAAGATGCTACATAATGATTGGGGTCCCTCCCTTAGACTTAATGAAATCTATAGCTGACCTGTACTTATCTAAACACCTTCTCTCCTACCCTCCCAATATCATTTCCACCAGCACTGAGACAGATAAGGGCTTGTTCCCAATTTCCTGACATGAAATTAAACCAGTCTGTTGACAATGTCCCAAAAAAAACCCGCTCCAGGGAAGCACACTCTATCTCTCATCTTCCCTTTTTCCTATTACAAAAAGCACGGTCAACAAAATCTACCTGAGAGTCACCAACCACAAGAATGCGTTACCTTCATTAGCAGGGCAGTAGTACCCTTAAACCTTCCCCTGGCCACTGAAGTACATTCATCCTGGAGAACAGAGAAGCGATTTCCTACCTTCAGATCTTCACTCTTAACTTTCCTTACTCGATGCGGCCTCCCATTACTGTGAACAACTCGCCACTTGTAGCAGGTGCTGGGCTGCACCTCACTGCTGGTAGCCGTTGCTACCTCCCCACCTACAGCCTCCTCACAGTGAGAGACAGACTGCACCTCACTGCTAGAAGCCTCATTCCCCACATCTCCAACCACCTCACACTCTCTCCCAGGCCCATTGAGGTGGACCTTCAGCCTCCTAATCTCCTCCTGGAGAAGCAAGACCTCCTCCTTCAACTCTCCAACCTCAGTTTTTAAAACACTGCAGAAGCAAGCCATGCTTTGTAACCGTCCACGCTAATCCCCAAAGCAGCTCAGGGTCTGTGACCTCACGTGACGACTGACCACTGAACACTGTGACGACTGACCACTGAACACTGACGACTGACCACTGAACACGGAACAAGTGAGGTCCTTGATCATCTCACCCACGTTATTATAAAGGAACAAGTGAGGTCCTTGATCATCTCACCCACGTTATTATAAAGGAACAAGTGAGGTCCTAGACCATCTCACCCACGTTATTATAAAGGAACAAGTGAGGTCCTAGACCATCTTACCCACGTTATTATAAAGGAACAAGTGAGGTCCTTGACCATCTCACCCACATTATTATAAAGGAACAAGTGAGGTCCTTGATCATCTCACCCACGTTATTATAAAGGAACAAGTGAGGTCCTTGATCATCTCACCCACGTTATTATAAAGGTACAAGTGAGGTCCTAGACCATCTCACCCACGTTATTATAAAGGTACAAGTGAGGTCCTTGACCATCTCACCCACGTTATTATAAAGGAACAAGTGAGGTCCTAGACCATCTCACCCACGTTATTATAAAGGAACAAGTGAGGTCCTAGACCATCTCACCCACGTTATTATAAAGGAACAAGTGAGGTCCTAGACCATCTCACCCACGTTATTATAAAGGAACAAGTGAGGTCCTAGACCATCTCACCCACGTTATTATAAAGGAACAAGTGAGGTCCTTGACCATCTCACCCACGTTATTATAAAGGAACAAGTGAGGTCCTAGACCATCTCACCCACGTTATTATAAAGGAACAAGTGAGGTCCTAGACCATCTCACCCACGTTATTATAAAGGAACAAGTGAGGTCCTAGACCATCTCACCCACGTTATTATAAAGGAACAAGTGAGGTCCTAGACCATCTCACCCACGTTATTATAAAGGAACAAGTGAGGTCCTAGACCATCTCACCCACGTTATTATAAAGGAACAAGTGAGGTCCTAGACCATCTCACCCACGTTATTATAAAGGAACAAGTGAGGTCCTAGACCATCTCACCCACGTTATTATAAAGGAACAAGTGAGGTCCTAGACCATCTTACCCACATTATTATAAAGGAACAAGTGAGGTCCTAGACCATCTCACCCACGTTATTATAAAGGAACAAGTGAGGTCCTAGACCATCTCACCCACGTTATTATAAAGGAACAAGTGAGGTCCTAGACCATCTCACCCACGTTATTATAAAGGAACAAGTGAGGTCCTAGACCATCTCACCCACGTTATTATAAAGGAACAAGTGAGGTCCTAGACCATCTCACCCACGTTATTATAAAGGAACAAGTGAGGTCCTTGACCATCTCACCCACGTTATTATAAAGGAACAAGTGAGGTCCTAGACCATCACACCCACGTTATTATAAAGGAACAAGTGAGGTCCTAGACCATCTCACCCACGTTATTATAAAGGAACAAGTGAGGTCCTAGACTATCTCACCCACGTTATTATAAAGGAACAAGTGAGGTCCTAGACCATCTCACCCACGTTATTATAAAGGAACAAGTGAGGTCCTAGACCATCACACTCACGTTATTATAAAGGAACAAGTGAGGTCCTAGACCATCTCACCCACGTTATTATAAAGGAACAAGTGAGGTCCTAGACCATCTCACCCACGTTATTATAAAGGAACAAGTGAGGTCCTAGACCATCACACTCACGTTATTATAAAGGAACAAGTGAGGTCCTAGACCATCTCACCCACGTTATTATAAAGGAACAAGTGAGGTCCTAGACCATCTCACCCACGTTATTATAAAGGTACAAGTGAGGTAATATCTCAGTCTTATAAGCCTTCAACTCTTCTCTTATTTGTTCAGTTTCTTGATAATTTGAGAAATAACGAAGATGGTTCCAACTTCACTAGTTTTTCACAGTGGTTGTTTTCTCTCTCTCTCTCTCTCTCCTCTCCTCCTCTCTCTCTCTCTCTCTCTCTTCTCTCCCCCCCTTCTCTCTCTCTCCTCACTTCCTCTCTCTCCCCTCTCTTTCCTCTTTCCCCTCTCCCTCTCCTCTCTCTCTCTTCCTCTCTCTCTCTCCTCTCTCTTCATCTCTCCTCCCCCCCCTCTCTCTCTCCTCTCTCCCCTTTATTTCCCCCTTTTTCTGGTCTTTTCTCTTCTTTCCTTTTCCCCTTTTCCTTTTCCCCCTTTTCCTTTTTCTTTCCCTTCTCTCTTCCCTCTCTCTTCCTCCCCCAAACCTTTTCTCCCCTTTTTGGCCCCCAAACTCCATTTCCTGAAGTTTTTGTGGGAAAGAAAAAATAAAAAATAAAAAAAAATTTGGGGGGGGGGGGCCAAAAAAAAAGGGGGGGGGGAAAAAAAAAGGGGGGGGGGGGGGGAAAAAACAATTTGGGAAAAAAAAAGGGGAAGGGGGGGGAGGGAGGAGGGGGAAAGAGGGGGAGGGGGAGGGGGAAAAGGGGAGGGAGGGAGAGGGGGGGAAAAAGAAGGAGGAAGAGGGGGGAAAAAAGGAGAGAGGGGAAAAAGAAAGGGGAAAAGGGGGGGGGGGCCCCCCTTTTTTTTTTTTTTTGGGGGGGGGGGGGGGGGAAAAAAAAAAAAGGGGGGGGGTCCCCCCCCCCCCGGGGGGGGGGGGGGGGGGGGGGGGGGGGGGGGGGAAAAAAAGGGGGGGGAAAAAAAAACCCCCCCCCCCTTTTCAACCCTTTAAAAATTTAAATTTAAAGGCTTTTTTCCCCTTTTGGCGGGGCAGGTCACCGCTTTGATGGTCCCAGGGGGCTTCCTCTGTCCCACCACAGGAGGCCCTCTCCTGATGGCACTCTCCCAAAATGGCCTCTCCACAGGCACTTGCCCCCGGAGCACTCGCGGGATGGGACTTTATGATGGCACCTTTCCCCGAGGCCTCACAGGAGGCACTTCATGATGGCAAACCAGGTGGCACCCCAGGAAAACATTCACTGATGGCATTACAGGATGGGGGACTCCCTGTGGCACTCACGGATGGGACTAAGGCTGGACTCTCCCGCCCCTCGTTGTAGTCTTCTCCCAATGACTGGAAGACAACAATCAAAAATTGGGCAGAACTAAACACAAAACCACAACACACCACAACAAACACAAACAAACACACCACACCACACAAAACACACACACCACACACACACAACACACAACCAAAAACAAACACACACCCAAAAAACAAAACAGACACACACACACACAAACACACACTACACACAAACACACATCCACCACACACACACACCCCACACACACACACAACAAAACACACACACCCACGCAAAAACACCAACACACACACACACACACACACACACACACAACACCACAACACCCAAACACACACACAACACACAAACCACACAAAACAAAAAAACGACACACACACACACAAAACACCACACACACCCCAAACACACCCACACACCACACAACACACCCACACACCACAACACACACACACGCACAAACACCAAATACACACACACCAACACACACACACACACACACAACCACACAACACACACCAACCACCACAGCCCACACGCCCACGCTCGTTCCTTGGTCAAGATGCTTTTTACTGAGATATATTCACTGAGAGGTGTGTATATCTGCAGTGTATGTATGCTGAGGCAGTGTGTGTATATCTGCAGTGTATGTATGCTGAGGCAGTGTGTGTATATCTGCAGTGTATGTATGCTGAGGCAGTGTGTGTATATCTGCAGTGTATGTATGCTGAGGCAGTGTGTGTATATCTGCAGTGTATGTATGCTGAGACAGTGTGTGTATATCTGCAGTGTATGTATGCTGAGGCAGTGTGTGTATATCTGCAGTGTACGTATGCTGAGACAGTGTGTGTATATCTGCAGTGTATGTATGCTGAGGCAGTGTGTGTATATCTGCAGTGTATGTATGCTGAGACAGTGTGTGTATATCTGCAGTGTATGTATGCTGAGACAGTGTGTGTATATCTGCAGTGTATGTATGCTGAGACAGTGTGTGTATATCTGCAGTGTATATATGCTGAGGCAGTGTGTGTATATCTGCAGTGTATGTATGCTGAGACAGTGTGTGTATATCTGCAGTGTATGTATGCTGAGACAGTGTGTGTATATCTGCAGTGTATGTATGCTGAGGCAGTGTGTGTATATCTGCAGTGTATGTATGCTGAGACAGTGTGTGTATATCTGCAGTGTATGTATGCTGAGGCAGTGTGTGTATATCTGCAGTGTATGTATGCTGAGGCAGTGTGTGTATATCTGCAGTGTATGTATGCTGAGGCAGTGTGTGTATATCTGCAGTGTATGTATGCTGAGGCAGTGTGTGTATATCTGCAGTGTATGTATGCTGAGGCAGTGTGTGTATATCTGCAGTGTATGTATGCTGAGGCAGTGTGTGTATATCTGCAGTGTATGTATGCTGAGACAGTGTGTGTATATCTGCAGTGTATGTATGCTGAGACAGTGTGTGTATATCTGCAGTGTATGTATGCTGAGACAGTGTGTGTATATCTGCAGTGTATATATGCTGAGGCAGTGTGTGTATATCTGCAGTGTATGTATGCTGAGACAGTGTGTGTATATCTGCAGTGTATGTATGCTGAGACAGTGTGTGTATATCTGCAGTGTATGTATGCTGAGGCAGTGTGTGTGTGATATCTGCAGTGTATGTATGCTGAGACAGTGTGTGTATATCTGCAGTGTATGTATGCTGAGGCAGTGTGTGTATATCTGCAGTGTATGTATGCTGAGGCAGTGTGTGTATATCTGCAGTGTATGTATGCTGAGGCAGTGTGTGTATATCTGCAGTGTATGTATGCTGAGGCAGTGTGTGTATATCTGCAGTGTATGTATGCTGAGGCAGTGTGTGTATATCTGCAGTGTATGTATGCTGAGGCAGTGTGTGTATATCTGCAGTGTATGTATGCTGAGGCAGTGTGTGTATATCTGCAGTGTATGTATGCTGAGGCAGTGTGTGTATATCTGGAGTGTATGTATGCTGAGGCAGTGTGTGTATATCTGCAGTGTATGTATGCTGAGGCAGTGGGTGTATATCTGCAGTGTATGTATGCTGAGACAGTGTGTGTGTATATCTGCAGTGTATGTATGCTGAGGCAGTGTGTGTATATCTGCAGTGTATGTATGCTGAGGCAGTGTGTGTATATCTGCAGTGTATGTATGCTGAGACAGTGTGTGTATATCTGCAGTGTAGTATGCTGAGGCAGTGTGTGTATATCTGCAGTGTATGTATGCTGAGACAGTGTGTGTATATCTGCAGTGTATGTATGCTGAGGCAGTGTGTGTATATCTGCAGTGTATGTATGCTGAGGCAGTGTGTGTATATCTGCAGTGTATGTATGCTGAGGCAGTGTGTGTATATCTGCAGTGTATGTATGCTGAGACAGTGTGTGTATATCTGCAGTGTATGTATGCTGAGGCAGTGTGTGTATATCTGCAGTGTATGTATGCTGAGACAGTGTGTGTATATCTGCAGTGTATGTATGCTGAGACAGTGTGTGTATATCTGCAGTGTATGTATGCTGAGGCAGTGTGTGTATATCTGCAGTGTATGTATGCTGAGGCAGTGTGTGTATATCTGCAGTGTATGTATGCTGAGGCAGTGTGTGTATATCTGCAGTGTATGTATGCTGAGGCAGTGTGTGTATATCTGCAGTGTATGTATGCTGAGACAGTGTGTGTATATCTGCAGTGTATGTATGCTGAGGCAGTGTGTGTATATCTGCAGTGTATGTATGCTGAGGCAGTGTGTGTATATCTGCAGTGTATGTATGCTGAGACAGTGTGTGTATATCTGCAGTGTATGTATGCTGAGACAGTGTGTGTATATCTGCAGTGTATGTATGCTGAGACAGTGTGTGTATATCTGCAGTGTATGTATGCTGAGGCAGTGTGTGTATATCTGCAGTGTATGTATGCTGAGGCAGTGTGTGTATATCTGCAGTGTATGTATGCTGAGGCAGTGTGTGTATATCTGCAGTGTATGTATGCTGAGGCAGTGTGTGTATATCTGCAGTGTATGTATGCTGAGGCAGTGTGTGTATATCTGCAGTGTATGTATGCTGAGGCAGTGGGTGTGCAGAGCACACAGTGATGGCCTCTGTACGTGTGTGTGTGTGTGTTCTGTTGTGAGATGTTATGGCGTGTAGAGCATACATGGATGACCTCTGTGCATGTGTGTGTGTTTTGATGTGAGATGTGTTTGTGTGTACAGCGATGGCCTCTGTACGTGTGTGTTCTGTTGTGATATATGTATGTACAGTGTTCTCTTGTGTTATGATGGTTGTACAGTACACATATAGAATAGAAACCAGGTCGCCTCCTCATGATAATTATACACATGTACATAACAAGACGACCTTAGAATTGAACACAGTTTAAGAGGATCAGGAGGAAGATCGTGGTGCTCTACACCAACTCTAAAACCTTCACATTTCACAATGTTCTCACGTTGTTTTAGCGGTTTTAAAAGTTTTTTGTAAAGGAAATTCTGTGTACTAGTCACCTGTGGTTATTTCGGGGGCCACCGCCCCCCTGGTTTAGGTCCAGGACCCGGCCAGGTACATGCAGTTATATACCACACTTATGTCAGTACTCAGACTGACAGTCAGTATTTGTGTCAGTACTCAGACTGACAGTATTTGTGTCAGTACTCAGACTGGCAGTATTTGTGTCAGTACTCAGACTGGCAGTATTTGTGTCAGTACTCAGACTGACAGTATTTGTGTCAGTACTCAGACTGACAGTATTTGTGTCAGTACTCAGACTGACAGTATTTGTGTCAGTACTCAGACTGACAGTCAGTACTCACTAACCACAACAAGCAGCAAATATTTTATCAACATTATCATGCGGCTGTAAGATGGCTTTCAGTCTTACAACACCTGAAATTGTAGGGGCTCGATCCACCGTCTTCAAGAGACGGAAAATCTCTTACGTGACCTGGAAAAATTCCCTAAATCTTCCAGTGAGAAAATCTCTTACGTAACCAGGAAAAAATCTCTAAATCTTCCAATAAGTGAGAAAATCTCTTACGTAACCAGGAAAAAATCTCTAAATCTTCCAATAAGTGAGAAAATCTCTTACGTAACCAGGAAAAAATCTCTAAATCTTCCAATAAGTGAGAAAATCTCTTACGTAACCAGGAAAAAATCTCTAAATCTTCCAATAAGTGAGAAAATCTCTTACGTAACCAGGAAAAATCTCTAAATCATCCAGTAAGTGAGAAAATCTCTTACGTAACCAGGAAAAAATCTCTAAATCTTCTGTTACAAAAAACGCGATTCTAAAAGCTTAGAGATCTCCAGTGAATACTAGAAAGTACTGCCCTTCTAGCATCCAGCCTGTTACTGGGTTTTCGTAACAAGTAGTCAGTATCCTGGTCCAATTATCCATTAGAATTCAGTATAATTCAATAGTTCTTTAGGATTACAACTGGTAGGCTACTAACTAGAGAAATTAAAATTTAATAAATTTATTAAGTCTAGAGGTATATTATCAAATTAAATTAAATTAAATTAATCACAGTAATGAAAATAATATCAATCTCTCGAGTTCAATATTATTGTGCTGAAAGCACATATCACATTTATAATTCTTAAGTACCGTCTCGTACATTAACATTTAATAAGATATTACAAATATGTACAAGTAAGGGTGTATGTGTGTAAGTGCTCTAAGTAGTTCACTATGTCTCACGACTCGACTAGACTTAAACAAGTGACTGACAAAGTCCTCAAATAAAATAACTTCTTGGCCGACTGACAACCAGAACAGTCTGCTTGAACAATGAATAGAATGCTAAGCCCAATAGCCATATAACAAGCGACTGCGACACAATCAGGATCAAGGAGATAATATAACGACACTAAGTAGGGACCATCAGCAGATCCTCCACAAAAGTTACAAAACTCCCATAATACTGAATCTAAGTTCAGCATAGGAAAAACCCGACTGTGACAATACACAGAAACCAGTACAAAATTAGGTCAGAAGCTATAGCTAAGGACCTGAGAGGCTCAGAGTGTCTAAGCGACACAACCTCAGTACAACGTCGAAAATCACTAAGTCTATACAATGTTCTGTGAACAGAGTTCTACAGAACTAACAAGAATAATGAGACAGACAATCTGTCCAACCATCAAGCGAGTCTCGAGCAGACTGAATATTTCACGAGAGGTGAGGACACACCCCCCTCGATCACGTGATAGCCCCGTGGACAGCACAGCTCAGAAGCCGGCAGTATAACGAGCGACAAGCGATAATTACAGTAGTTTGACAATCAAGACTTGAACTGAGCACATATTATGTACATCCTAACAACATAAGTCAAATAACAATATTACAGTCAAATAATAATATAAAGTCATACATTTACGATTTAGCTATTATCGCAAATATAAGCAATATAAAATTAAATGAAAAGGTAATATACATTATATATACATAATAATCTTTGTAACCCATTCAGGGGTTGCAACATCTTCCAATAAGTGAGAAAATCTCTTACGTAACCAGGAAAAAATCTCTAAATTTTCCAGTAAGTGAGAAAATCTCTTACGTAACCAGGAAAAAATCTCTAAATCTTCCAATAAGCGAGAAAATCTCTTACGTAACCAGGAAAAAATCTCTAAATCTTCCAATAAGTGAGAAAATCTCTTACGTAACCAGGAAAAAATCTCTAAATTTTCCAGTAAGTGAGAAAATCTCTTACGTAACCAGGAAAAAAATCCCTAAATCTTCCAGTGAGTGAGAAAAATCTCTTACGTAACCAGGAAAAAAATCCCTAAATCTTCCAGTGAGTGAGAAAAATCTCTTACGTAACCAGGAAAAAATCTCTAAATCTTCCAGTAAGTGAGAAAATCTCTTACGTGACCTGGAACGCCATGGCGAAGGTCCGGTATGTTTACCTCACCTCTCGTCAGTTTAGGAAGGAAAAACAAGAACTCACGAAGGAAGAATCCAATTAAGAAGGTGGAAGACAATAACGGGGACATTCTTCACCTTTTTTTCTTCATCACCCCGCCCCCCCCGTCCCCCCCTGGAGTGTAAATAAAGATCGAATTAAGGTTAATTATCCTCGGCGTCAGCTGGAAATACTTCCCGCCAAAACTATCCCAGCTGAAGCCCCGTGGCGGGAAATGTTTGTTTATGTATATTTTGGCGGGAAACTTTCGCGCGCTTTTTTTAAATAAGGATTTATTAGCGTGGTTGTTATTTTGGCTTTGGGATTTTTTTTTGTGATAATCTGTGAAGGTAATATTAGTTTTTAAATGTTTATTATTTATGTAAGTGAAGATGAAGAGGAATTTAGTGATGTGAGTTTGAAGACTTGAGGAGCTTTTTGGGGAAGATAAATTTGTTGATGTGAATTTAAGTGTCGACCAAAAAAAATATTGATATTATTATTATTTACAATTATTATTATTAGTTATAATTGATATTATTATTATTAGTTATAATAATTATTATTATTAGTTATAATAATTATTATTATTAGTTATAATAATTATTATTATTAGTTATAATAATTATTATTATTAGTTATAATAATTATTATTATTAGTTATAATAATTAGTATCATTAGTTATAATAATTATTATTATTAGTTATAATAATTATTATTATTAGTTATAATAATTATTATTATTAGTTATAATAATTATTATTATTAGTTATAATAATTATTATTATTAGTTATAATAATTATTATTATTAGTTATAATTGATATTATTATTATTATTATTGTTATTAGTTATAATAATTATTATTATTAGTTATAATAATTATTATTATTAGTTATAATAATTATTATTATTAGTTATAATTGATATTATTATTATTATTATTGTTATTAGTTATAATAATTATTATTATTAGTTTCAATTGATATTATTATTAGTTATAATAATTATTATTATTGGTTAAAATATATATTATTATTAGTTATAATTATTATTATTGCTATTATTATTATTAGTTATAATAATTATTATTATTATTGTTGTTATTATTATTATTATTGGCACCTTTGTGGCACCTCTGTGGCACCGAGGTGCCACAGAGGTGCCATCTCGGTGCCACTGGCACTAGCGAGTGCCACACATATTTTTCCAATGATAGAGATGATATCGCTAATGATATACCTTAAACAGCGTTCGATTTCGCACGCTACGCATTGCGTCCATTTGTGTACGTTCCTGTGTGTGTACACACATGTTTGTGGTTGCAGGAGTCGAGACATAGCTCCTGGCCCCGCCTCTTCACTGATCGCTACTAGGTCTAATCTCCCTGCTCTATGAGCTTCATCATACCTCGTCTTAAAACTATGTATGGTTCCTGCCTCCACTACGTCACTTGCCAGACTATTCCACTTCCTGACTACTCTGTGGCTAAAGAAATACTTCCTAACATCCCTTTGATTCATCTGAGTCTTCAACTTCCAATTGTGACCTCTTGTGTCTGTGTCCCATCTCTGGAACATCCTGTCTTTGTCCACCTTG
>NC_069413.1:31001938-31004438 GCF_026875155.1 Cherax quadricarinatus
GAACAGCAGGAGGCCAAGGCAAGAGTACGACGAGAGCAATAAAGCGATGGTTGACACACGGGCTGCAGTGGCCAGAAGGCTCATGCTGCAGGGCAAAGCCCCTGATCATGGGTGACTTTAACCCAAGGAGTCGATTGGGGAAATTTGGACCCACATGGGAGCCAGTAATGGAGGGCAAAGAGATGGGGTGGTACTGGAAAATTCATTTCCCAAACCGAAAGGGGACACTATAGAGAGAGGGAGACGATGAACCAGAAAAGGACTGGACTTAGTATTTCACCTTGGTGCGCGATATCGAGGATACTATGAAAGCTCCAGGGGGCCAGCGTCATGGGGTTTTTAAGCTTCAATACACAGTGGAGGGAAAAAACAGGAAGACCAGGACGAATGAACCCCAAATACAAGAAAGGGAATGAGGAATTCCCCGGGCGGGGTTCAGGGGGACAGAGAAATGGCGGGGAAGCCATTTAATGAGATGAGGGAAATATGTAGCAAAATTTTGCAAGGGGGTGAGGGAGGGTTTGTACCCAAGGGTAACAGGAAAAATGAAAAACCAGGATGACCCCATGTTTACCAAAGGCAGGAGGCAAAACCCAAAGGTGTGGGGATGGAAGAAAAAATAAAGGCAAAGGACCAGGAGAAAAAGGAGAACAGTGTAGAGCCAAAAACAAATATGTCAGAAAAAAAGGGGGGCCCCCAAAAGAAAAATATAAAAACGAATAGCAACAAAAGCAAATCGCCCCAAAAAGTTATTAGCCATCAGGAGGAAAAAAACAGTCAAGGACGGAAATCGGAAAGGGGGAAAGGAGGAGAGACAAAAAGAAAATGAACTTGAAGTATGTGAGGAATAAAAAATAGATTCAAAAAAGTGTTCACAGAGGAGACGAAGGGGCTCAGAAAGACGGAGAGGGGGGGCACACCACCAAGTGCTGGACACAGTGCACAAAACGAGGAAAAAGGGAAGAGGCCTGATGAGCTAGATACTAAAAGGGAAAAAGGGGCCAGATAACATCCCCGCGGGGGGTATTGAGGGGGGAGCGAGGCGCTAGTGTACCCTAAAACAATTTTAAAAATCTATCAAACAGGGAGTTTGCCTGGGCAGGAAGACAGCAATGTGCCCCAATCTTTAAAAAAGGAGACGGGACATGAAGCATTAAATACAGCAGTGCCCTGACATGTATAGTATGAAAAAATCGGAAGATTATAGAAAGAGTGGGGGGAACACATAAAAAAGGGAATGATCTCATAAAACAGAGCCAAAGGGTTTCAAGGAGGGGAAAAACCCTTGTCAAAACCTACTGGAGTTTTTGACATGGTGCAGAAGTAAGACAGAGAGGGGGGGTGGGTGGATTGCATATTTTTGGACTGCAAAAGGCGTTTGACACGTTCCTACAAAAGGGTTGGTGCAAAAATGGAGGACCAAACATGGATAACGGGAAGGCCTAAATGGATCAGGGAAAAAACTGTCAGGAAGACAGCGGAGTCATGGTCGTGGCGGGTGTCAGAGTGGGCACTGTGACCAGCGGGGGGTCCCACAGGGGTATCCTAGGACCCGTGCGTTTTCTGGTATTTGTGAACGCATGACGAAGGAAAAGACTCTGAGGTGTCCCCGTTTGCAGTGACGTGAAATTGATGAGAAGAATTCACTCGATCGAAGACGGCAGAAATACAAAGGGGGTCTGGCAGGCTGAGCTGGTCCAGCAATTTGGGTCCCGGAGTTCAATCCCCCCAAGTGCAAGTCATGAAAAATTGGGGAAGGGCAAGAAGACCCCAGAGGGGTACAGTCTAGGGGGGAGGATACAAACCTCACTCAAGGAAAAAAATCTTGGGGTGGTATAACACCCGGCAATCTCCCGAAAGCGACATCAACCCAAAAAAAACTGCTGCGATATGGGCGTAGCAAACCTCAGAACAGCATTCCGACATCTTAAAAAGGAATATTCAGGGGCCCTGTACACCTGTTGTTAGCCCCATATTGGAGTATGCGGCACCCCGTTTTTGGGAACCCCCAATAGCCCCACGTAAAGAAATAGAGAAAGTGCAAAGGGTTTTCAACAAGATAGTCCGAGCTTTGAGGTAGTCCTAGAGGGTGGGGGTTAAGGGGAAAACAAACTGCGACATGGAGGGAAAGGGGAGATAGGGGCATGATAAACACTCAAAAAACTGAGAGGAATTGACAAGGTGGACAAAGACAGGGTGTTCCAAGATTGGAACTGAACAAGGGGAACGTTGGGAAGTTGAAGACACAGTGAAACACAGGGATTTAGGAAGTATTTCTTCAGCACAGATGTCGTAAGTGGAATAGTTTTGGGAAGCGAGTGTGAGGAGGATCCATACTAGTTTAGCGAGGTATGATAAAATCACGGGGGAGAGGATAGTAGCGATGTGAAAGGGGGGGGGCCCGGAGTTGGACTCGACCCCGCAACCTCAATTTTTTGGGGGAAAAAGGTGGTTCACCACGCCACAAAAAGCACAAAAAAAAAACCCCACTTTACCGAAC
>NC_069413.1:31008782-31011282 GCF_026875155.1 Cherax quadricarinatus
AGTTTTTCTTCTGATTATTTAATGTTCCTTTAAAAAACTGCTTAATAAAACTGATATTGGGGGATTAGTCCTGATTTTGTGGATTTATGTCCTGATATTTGGGGGATTATGTTCTGATATTGTGGATTTATGTCCTGATATTGTGGGATTTAAGTCTCTGATATTGTGGGATTTATGTCCTGATATTGTATGATTTATGTCCTGATATTGTGGGATTTATGTCCTGATATTGTGGGATTTATGTCCTGATATTGTGGGATTTAAGTCCTGATATTGTGGGATTTATGTTATGATATTGTGGGATTTATGTCCTGATATTGTAGGATTTATGTCCTGATATTGTGGGATTTATGTTCTGATATTGTGGGATTTATGTCCTGATATTGTGGGATTTATGTCCTGATATTGTGGGATTAATGTCCTGATATTGTGGGATTTATGTCCTGATATTGTGGGATTTATGTTATGATATTGTGGGATTTATGTCCTGATATTGTAGGATTTATGTCCTGATATTGTGGGATTTATGTTCTGATATTGTGGGATTTATGTCCTGATATTGTGGGATTTATGTCCTGATATTGTGGGATTTATGTCCTGATATTGTGGGATTTATGTCCTGATATTGTGGGATTTATGTCCTGATATTGTAGATTTATGTCCGATATTGTGGGATTTATGGTCTGATATTGTGGGATTTATGTCCTGATATTGTGGGATTTATGGTCTGATATTGTGGGATTTATGGTCTGATATTGTGGGATTTATGTTATGATATTGTGGGATTTATGTCCTGATATTGTGGGATTTATGGTCTGATATTTTGGGATTTATGGTCTGATATTGTGGGATTTATGTCCTGATATTGTGGGATTTATGTCCTGATATTGTGGGATTTATGTCCTGATATTGTGGGATTTATGTCCTGATATTGTGGGATTTATGTCCTGATATTGTGGGATTTATGTTATGATATTGTGGGATTTATGTTCTGATATTGTGGGATTTATGTTAGATATTGTGGATTTATGTTTGATATTGTGGGATTTATGTCCTGATATTGTGGGATTTATGTCCTGATATTGTGGGATTTATGTCCTGATATTGTGGGATTTATGTTATGATATTGTGGGATTTATGTCCTGATATTGTGGGATTTATGTCCTGATATTGTGGGATTTATGTTATGATATTGTGGGATTTATGTTCTGATATTGTGGGATTTATGTTCTGATATTGTGGGATTTATGTTCTGATATTGTGGGATTTATGTCCTGATATTGTGGGATTTATGTTATAAATATTGTGGGATTTATGTTCTGATATTGTGGGATTTATGTTATGATATTGTGGGATTTATGTCCTGATATTGTGGGATTTATGTTATGAAAATTGTGGGATTAATGTTCTGATATTGCGGGATTTATGTTATGATATTGTGGGATTTATGTTATGATATTGTGGGATTTATGTTCTGATATTGTGGGATTTATGTTCTGATATTGTGGGATTTATGTTCTGATATTGTGGGATTTATGTCCTGATATTGTGGGATTTATGTTCTGATATTGTGGGATTTATGTCCTGATATTGTGGGATTTATGTCCTGATATTGTGGGATTTATGTCCTGATATTGTGGGATTTATGTTATGATATTGTGGGATTTATTTCCTGATATTGTGGGATTTATGTCCTGATATTGTGGGATTTATGTTATGATATTGTGGGATTTATGTTCTGATATTGTGGGATTTATGTTCTGTATTGTGGGATTTATGTTCTGATATTGTGGGATTTATGTCCTGATATTGTGGGATTTATGTTATGATATTGTGGGATTTATGTTCTGATATTGTGGGATTTATGTTATGATATTGTGGGATTTATGTCCTGATATTGTGGGATTTATGTTATGATATTTGTGGGATTTATGTTCTGATATTGTGGGATTTATGTTATGATATTGTGGGATTTATGTTATGATATTGTGGGATTTATGTTCTTGATATTGGGGGATTTAGGGTCCTGATATTGTGGGATTTATGTTCTGATATTGTGGGATTTATGTCCTGATATTGTGGGATTTATGTTCTGATATTGTGGGATTTATGTCCTGATATTGTGGGATTTATGTTCTGATGTTGTAGGATTTATGTTCTGATATTGTGGGATTTATGTTCTGATATTGTGGGATTTATGTTCTGATATTGTGGGATTTATGTTCTGATATTGTGGGAATTATGTCTGGATAATATGGGATTTATGCCCTGATAGTGTGGGATTTTTCCTGATATTGTGGGATTTATTTCCTGATATTGTAAGATTTATGTCCTGATATTGTGGGATTTATGTCTTGATATTGTGGGATTTATGTCCTTATATTGTTGGACTTATGTCCTGATATTGAGGGATTTATGTCTTGATATTGTGGGATTAATGTCCTTATATTGTGGGATTTATGTCTGGATAATGTGATTTATGTCCTGATATTGTGGGATT
>NC_069413.1:31016282-31021282 GCF_026875155.1 Cherax quadricarinatus
GTTTCAATGTAAACACTTGATCTACACATCCCCTACCCACTCTGAAACCTCCTTGCTCATCCGCAATTCTACATTCTGTCTTACCTCTAATTCTTTCAATTATAACCCTACCGTACACTTTTCCTGGTATACTCAATAAGCTTATTCCTCTATAATTTTTACAGTCTCTTTTGTCCCCTTTCCCTTTATATAAAGGGACTATACATGCTCTCTGCCAATCCCTAGGTACCTTCCCCTCTTTCATACATTTATTAAACAAAAATACCAACAACTCTAACACTATATCCCCCCCTGCACTATATATATATATATATATATATATATATATTATATATATATATATATATATATATATATATATATATATATGTATATATATATATATATATATATAATATATATATATATATATATATATATTATATATATTTTATATATATATATATATATATATATTTATATACAGACACAAAATAACCACTGTGAAAAACTGTAAAGTTGAAGATCTTCGTTTTTTCCAAATTACAAGAAACTGAAAAAAAAGAGAAAAGTTAAAGGCTTATAAGATGAAATTTTACCCATTTTTGCTTTATAAAAAACGTGGGTGAATGGTTTGGACCTCACTTGTTCCTTTAAATAACGTGGGGGTGAGAGGGGTCTAGGACCCCCCAATTGTTCTTTAAAAAAAAGTGGGTGAGAGGGTCAAGGACCCACTTGTTCCTTTATAAAAAACGGGGGTGGAGGGCTAGGACCCACTTTTTCCCCTTAAAAATAACGGGGTGAGAGGCTAGGCCCTCACTTTTTCCCTTTAAAATACGGGGGTGGATGGCTGGACCCACTTTTTTCCTTTAAAAAAGTGGGAGATGGTCTGGGACCCACTTGTTCCTTTACACTAAGGGGGTGAGATGGTCTAGACCCATTTGTTCCTTTTAAAAAACGGGGGTGAATGGTCTAGCCCTACTTGTTCCTTTATAATAACGGGGTGAGATGGTCTAGGACCTCACTTGTTCCTTAATAAAACGGGGGTGAGATGGTTAGGACCCATTGTTCCTTTATAATAACGTGGGTGAGATGGTCTAGGCCCTCACTTTTTTCCTTTATAAAAAACGTGGGTGAGAGGGGTTCGCCCTCACTTTTTTCCTTTAAAATAACGGGGGTGAGTGGTCTGGGACCTCATTTGTCCCTTTATAAAACGGGGGTGAGTGGTCTAGGGCCCTCACTTTTTTTCCTTTATAAAACGTGGGTGAGATGGTTGGGACCTCACTTTTTCCTTTATAAAACGGGTAAAAGGGTAAAGGGCCCTCATTTTGTTCCTTTATAAAACTGGGGGGATTTCTGGACCCCCTTGTTCCTTTTAAAAACGGGGTGAGAAGGTCTAGGACCTCACTTGTTCCTTTTAATAACGTGGGTGAGATGGTCTGGGCCCTCACTTGTTCCTTTTAATAACGGGGGTGAGAGGGCTAGGACCTCATTTTGTTCCTTTATAATAACGTGGGTGAGATGGTCTAGGCCTCACTTTTCCTTTATAATAACGTGGGGGGAGATGGCGGGACCTCATTTTTTCCCTTTTAAATAACGTGGTGGATGTCTGGACCTCATTGTTCCTTTATAATAACGTGGGTGAGATGGCAGGACCTACTTTTTCCTTTTATAATAACGGGTGAGATGGTCAGGACCTCACTTGTTTTTATAATAACGTGGGAGTTTGGCCTAGGACCTCCTTTTTCCTTTTAAAACGTGGGGGAGATGGTTGGCCCTCATTTTTTCCTTTTAAAACGGGGGGTGAGTGGTCTAGGCCCACTTGTTCCTTTATAAAAAACTGGGGGAGATGGTCTAGGCCTCATTTGTTCTTTAAATAACGGGGGGAGATGGTTGGACCTCACTTTTTCCTTATTAACGTGGGTGGATGGTCTAGGACCTAAATTTGTTCCTTTTAAAATAACGGGGGTGAAGGTCTAGGACCCACTTTTCCCTTTTATAAAAGGGGGTGAATGGCTGGGACCTCATTGTTCCTTTAAAAAAACGTGGGTGAGATGGTCAGGACCTCATTTTTCCCTTTATAATAACGTGGGGAGATGGTTAGGACCTCACTTGTTCCTTTATAATAACGTGGGTGAGATGGTCTAGGACCTCACTTGTTCCTTTATAATAACGTGGGTGAGATGGTCTAGGACCTCACTTGTTCCTTTATAATAACGTGGGTGAGATGGTCTAGGACCTCACTTGTTCCTTTATAATAACGTGGGTGAGATGGTCTAGGACCTCACTTGTACCTTTTTTAATAACGTGGGTGAGTTTGGTTTCTAGGCCCTCACTTGTACCTTTATATAACGTGGGTGAGATGGTCTAGGACCTCACTTGTACCTTTATAATAACGTGGGTGAGATGGCCCTAGGACCTTTCACTTGTTCCTTTATAATAACGGGGTGAGATGGTCTAGGACCTCACTTGTTCCTTTATAATAACGTGGGTGTGATGGTCTAGGACCTCCATACATACCTTATATTCTTCCCAAATTTTTTATAATTTTTAAATGGATCAAATTTTGTATAACCCTAAACTAATATTCATAATAAAAATCAAAAAATTTTTTTTATGAAGCCTAAGTCCATTATATTGTATAACATAGACCTGCTTGATACAACTGTATCAACATAGACCTGCTTGATACAGTTTGTATCAACAAAGACCTGCTGATACAGCTGTATCAACATAGACCTGCTTGATACAACTGTATCAACATAGACCTGCTTGATACAGCTGTATCAACATAGCCCTTTTGTTGATACAACTGTATCAACATAGACCTGCTTGGATACAACTGTATAAAACATAGACCTGTTGATACAGCTGTATCAACATAGACCTGCTTGATACAGCTGTATCAACTAGACCTGCTTGATACAGCTGTATCAACATAGACCTGCTTGATACAGCTGTATCAACATAGACCTGCTTGATACAGCTGTATCAACATAGACCTGCTTGATACAATGTATCAACATAGACCTGTTTGATACAGCTGTATCAACATAGCCCATGCTTGATAAAAACTGTATCAACATAGACGCTGATTGATACAACTGTATCAACATAGACCTGCTTGATACAGCTGTATCAACATAGACCTGCTTGATTACAACTGTATCAAACATAACCTGCTTGATACAGCTGTATCAACATAGACCTGCTTGATACAACTGTATCAACATAGACCTGCTTGATACAGCTGTATAAACATAGCCTGCTTGTTTAAACTGTATCAACAAAAGACCTGCTTGATACAACTGTATCAACATAGACCTGCTTGATACAGCTGTATCAATATACCGCTTGATACAGCTGTATCAACATAGACCTGCTTGATACAACTGTATCAACATAGACCTGCTTGATACAACTGTATCAACATAGACCTGCTGATACAACTGTATCAACATAGACCTGCTTGATACAAACTGTATCAACATAGACCTGCTTGATACAGCTGTATCATCATAGACCTGCTTTGATACAACTGTATAAACAAGACCTGCTTGATACAACTGTATCAACATAGACCTGCTTGATCAAACTGTATCAACATAAACCTGCTTGATACAGCTGTATCAACATAGACCTGCTTGATACAACTGTGTCAACATAGACCTGCTTGATACAGTGTATCAACATAGACCTGCTTGATACAGCTGTATAAAACAAGACCTGCTTGATAAAAACGGGTATCAACATGGGACCTGCTTGATACAGCTGTTTAAACATAGACCTGCTTGATACAGCTGTATAAACATAGACCTGCTTGAAAACAGCTGTATCAACATAGACCTGCTTGATACAGCTGTATCAACATAGACCTGCTTTGATACAGATGTATCAACATAGCCCTGCTTGATACAGCTGTATCAACATAGACCGCTTGATACAACTGTATCAACATGACCTGCTTGATACAGCTGTATCAACATAGACCTGCTTGATACAACTGTATCAACATAGACCTGCTTGATACAGCTGTATCAACATAGACCTGCTTGATACAGCTGTATCAACATAGACCTGCTTGATACAGCTGTATCAACATAGCCCTTTCTTGATAAAACTGTATCAACATAGACCTGCTTGATGCAACTGTATCAACATAGACCTGCTTGATACAACTGTATCAACATAGACACTGCTGATACAGCTGTATCAACATAGACCTGCTTCATACAGCGTATCAACATAGACCTGCTTGATAAAACTGTATCAACATAGCCCTGCTTGATACAGCTGTATCAACATAGACCTGCTTGATACAACTTATCAACATTAGACCTGCTTGATACAACTGTATCAACAAAGACCTGCTTGATACAAACTGTATCAACATAGACCTGCTTGATACAACTGTATCAACATAGACCGCTTGATACAGCTGTATCAACATAGACCTGCTTGATACAACTGTATCAACATAGACCTGCTTGATACAACTGAAATCAACTTTAGACCTGCTTGATACAACTGTATCAACTAGACCTGCTTGATACAGCTGTATAAACTTTAGACCTGCTTGATACAACTGTATCAACATAGACCTGCTTGATACAGCTGTTCAACCATAGACCTGCTTGATACAACTGTATCACACATAGACCTGCTTGATACAACTGATCAACATAGACCTGCTTGTTTACAACTGTATCAACATAGACCTGTTTGATACAGCTGTATCAACATAAGACCTACTTGATACAACTGTATCAACATATGACCTACTTGATACAACTGTATCACATAGACCTGCTTGATACAACTGTATCAACATAGACCTGCTTTGATACAACTGTATCAACATAGCCCTGCTTGATACAACTGTATCAACATAGACCTGCTTGGTACAACTGTATCATCATAGACCTGCTTGATGCAGCTGTATCAACATAGACCTGCTTGATAAAAACTGTATGAACATAGACCTGCTTGATACGCTGTTTTCAACATAAAACCTGCTTGAT
>NC_069413.1:31023782-31066012 GCF_026875155.1 Cherax quadricarinatus
CCCCTTCTCTCCTGTCCCTCCAGTGTCGTCAGGTTGATTTCCCTAACCTCTCCTCGTAGGACATACCTCTTAGCTCTGGGACTAGTCTTGTTGCAAATCTTTGCACTTTCTCTAGTTTCTTCACGTGTTGGCTAGGTGTGGTTCCAAACTGGTGCCGCATACTCCAATATGGGCCTAACGTACACGGTGTACAGGGTCCTGAATGATTCCTTTTTAAGATGTCGGAATGCTGTTCTGAGGTTTGCTAGGCGCCCAAAATGCTGCAGCAGTTATTTGGGTTTATGTGCGCTTCAGGAATGTGCCTGGTGTTATACTCACCCCAAGTCTTTTTCCTTGAGTGAGGTTTGTAGTCTCTGACCCCCTAGACTGTACTCCTCTGCGGCTTTCTTTGCCCTTCCCCAATTTCATGACTTTGCACTTGGTGGGATGAACTCCAGGAGCCAATTGCTGGACCAGGTCTGCAGCCCCGTCCAGATCCCTTTGTATTTCTGCCTGGTCTTCGATCGAGTGAATTCTTCTCATCAACTTCACGTCATCTGCAAACAGGGACACCTCAGAGTCTATTCCTTCCGTCATGTCGTTCACAAATACCAGAAACAGCACTGGTCCTAGACTGACCCCCGCGGGACCCCGCTGGTCACAGGTGCCCACTCTGACACCTCGCCACGTACCATGACTCGCTGCTGTCTTCCCGACAAGTATTCCCTGATCCATTGTAGTGCCTTCCCTGTTATCCCTGCTTGGTCCTCCAGTTTTTGCACCAATCTCTTGTGTGGAACTGTGTCAAAAAGCCTTCTTGCAGTCCAAGAAAATGCAATCCACCCAACCCTCTCTCTCTTGTCTTAACTGCTGTCACCATGTCATAGAACTCCAGTAGGTTGTGACACAAGATTTCCCGTCCCTGAAACCATGTTGGCTGCTGTTGATGAGATCGTTCCTTTCTAGGTGTTCCACCACTCTTCTCCTGATAATCTTCTCCATGATTTGCATACTATACATGTCAGTGACACTGGTCTGTAGTTAATGCTTCATGTCTGTCTCCTTTTTTAAAGATTGGGACTACATTTGCTGTCTTCCTGCCTCAGGCAATCTCCTGTTTCGATAGATGTATTGAATATTGTGTTAGGGGTAACACATAGGCCTCTTTCTCCCTCTCTCAATACCATGGGGAGATGTTATCTGGCCCCATTGCCTTTGAGGTATCTAGCTCACTCAGAAGCCCTTCACTTCTTCCTCGGTTGTGTGCACTGTGTCCAGGACTTGGTGGTGTGCCCCACCTCTCCGTCTTTCTGGAGTCCCTTCTGTCTCCTCTGTGAACACTTCTTTGAATCTCTTGTTGAGTTCTTCACATACTTCCGGGCATTTCTTGTTGTCTCTCCCCCTTCCTTCCTTAGCCTGATTACCTGGTCCTTGACTGTTGTTTTCTCCCGATGTGGCTGTACAACAGTTTCGGGTCAGATTTGGCTTTCGCTGCTATGTCATTTTCATATTGTCTTTGGCCTCCCTTCTTATCTGTGCATATTCGTTTCTGGCTCTACGACTGTTTCCCTTATTCTCCTGGGTCCTTTGCCTTCTATATTTCTTCCATTCCCTAGCACACTTGGTTTTTGCCTCCCTGCACCTTTGGGTAACCATGGGCTCAATCCTGGCTTTTTCATTATTCCTGTTTCCCTTGGGGACAAACCTCTCCTCAGCCTCCTTGCATTTGTTGCTACATATTCCATCATCTCATTAACTGGCTTCCTGCCAGTTCTCTGTCCCATGAACCCCGTTCAGGTAGTTTCCTCATTCCTGTGTAGTCCCCTTTCTTGTAGTTGGCTTCATTTGTCCTGGCCTTTCCCGCTTTTCCCTCCACTTGTAGCTCTACTGTGTATTCGAAGCTAAAACCAACTTTGGGCCCCTGGCCCCAAGGGGTCTTTCATATGTGATGTCCTGATATCTGCACTACTCAGGTGAATACTAAGTCCAGCCTTTGTGTGGGTGTGTGTGTGTGTGTGTATGGTGTGTGTGTGTGTGTGTGTGGGGTGTGTGTGTTGTGTGTGTGTGTGTGTGTGTGTGTATGTGTGTGTGTGTGTGTGTACTCACCTATTGTACTCACCTATTTGTGGTTGCAGGGGTCGAGTCTTAGCTCCTGGCCCCGCCTCTTCACCGGTTGCTACTGGGCCCTCTCTCCCCGCTCCCTGAGCTTTATCGAACCCCGTCTTAAAACTGTGTTTTGGTTCCTGCCTCCACTACGTCATTTTCTAGGCTATTCCACTACCTTACAAATCTATGACTGAAGAAATACTTCCCAATATCTCTCTGACTCATTTGTGTCTTCAATTTCCAAATTTTGGCCTTTTTGTTCTGTGTCCCCCCCCTGGAACATCCTGTCCTTGTCCACCTTGTCTATTCCACGCAGTATTTTATATGTCGTTATCTGTCTTCCCTGACCCTCCTGTCCTCCAGTGTCGTCAGGCCGATTTCCCTTAATCTTTCTTCATAGGACATTACCCTTAGTCTGGAACTAACCTTGTGGCAAACCTTTGTACTTTCTCTAGTTTCTTGACGTTTTCTTATCAAGTGCGGGTTTCCAAACAGGTGCTGCATACTCCAGTATGGGCCTGACATACACGGGGTACAGTGTCTTGAACGGGTTCCTTACTAAGGTATCGGAATGCTGTTCTCAGGTTTGCCAGGCGCCATATGCTGCAGCAGTTATCTGATTGATGTGTGCTTCCGGAGGGCATGTCGGTGTTATATACCCCCAAAATCTTTTTTCCTTGAGTGAGTTTGCAGTCTTTGGCCCTAGCCTATACCTGTCTGTGGTCTTCTGTGCCCTTCCCATATCTTCATGAATTGCATTGGCAGGAATTTAAATTCGAGAAGCCCGTTGCTGGACCAGGTGCCAGTCTTGTCCAGGTCTCTTTGAAGTCCTGCCTGTCCTCTCAGATTTAATTCTCCTCATTAACTTCACATCATCTGCAAACAGGGACACTTCTGAGTCTAACCCTTCCGTCATGTCGTTCACATATACCAAAATAGCACTGGTCCTAGGACAGACCCCTGTGGGACCCCCCTCGTCACAGGTGCCCACTGTGATACATCATTTCGTCCATGACTCGTTGTTGCCTCCCTGTCAGGTATTCTCTGATCCATTGCACTGCCCTTTCTGTTATATGCGCCTGATGCTCTAGCTTCTACACTAATCTCTTGTGAGGAACTGTGTCAAAGGCCTTCTTGCAGTCCAAGAAGATGCAATCAACCCCCCCTCTCTTTGTGTCTTACTTCTGTTATTTTATCATAAAACTCCAGAAGGTTGTGGACACAGGATTTGCCTTCCGTGAATTCCGTGCTGGTTGGCATTTATACTCTTGTTCCGTTCCAGGTGCTCCACCACTCTCCTCCTGATAATCTTCTCCATAATTTTGCATACATAAAACGTCAGTGACACAGGTCTATAGTTTAGTGTCTCTTTTCTGTCTTCTTTTTTAAAATGGGAACTACATTTGCCCCTTTCCCTACCTCAGGTAGTTGCCCAGTTTCCAGGGACGTGTTGAAGATTGTGGTAAGTGGCACGCACAACATATCTGTTCCCTCTCTAAGGACCCACGGGGGGATGTTGTCCGGTCCCATTGCTTTTGAGGTATCGATGGGCCCTTAGCAGTTTCCTCACCTCCTCCCCCCATCTGTATGTATGTCGTCCAACACTTGTTGGTGTATTCCTTGCTGGTGTCCCCATCTGGTCTGTCCCCCAGAGTCCTTCCTGTCTCTACTGTAAATACTTCCTTAAATCTCGTGTTGAGCTCCTCACATACCCCTTGATCGTTTCTTGTGAGTTTCCTCCACCTTCTTTCCTCAAGCCTTATCACCTGGTCCTTGACTGTTGTCTTCCTCCTAATGTGGGTATACAGCAGTTTCGGGTCAGATTTGAAATTTCGATGCTATGTCGTTTTCATACTGCGCTGGCCTCCCCCCTTATCTGTGCATACTCGTTTCTGGCTCTTCTACTAATCTCCTTTTTTTCCTGGGTCCTATGTCTCCTGTACCTTTTCCATTCTCTGTTGCACTTAGTTTTTGCCTCCCTACACCTCGGGTAAACCAAGGACTCGTTTTGGTCTTCCTATTATTTCTGTTTTCCCCTTTGGGAAAAAACTTTCCTCTGCCTCCTTGCACTTTGTTGCCACATATTCCAACATCTCGTTTTCAGATTTTCCTACCATTTCTCTGTCCCACTGAACCTCCTGCAGGAAGTTTTTCATACCTGTGTAGTCCCCCCTTTTATAGTTTGGCCCGACCCCCTTTAGTTCCTGTTACCTTCTCCACTTGTAGCTCTACTATGTAATCAAACTCAGAACAAAGTGATCGCTAGCACCAAGGGGCCTCTCGTACGTGATGTCCTCAATGTCTGAACTGCTCAGGGTGAACACAAGATCCAGTCTTGCTGGCTCATCCTCCCCCCCTCTCTCTGGTTGTGTCCCTGACATGTTGATGCATGAGGTTTTCAAGTACCACATCCATCATCTTGGCTTCCATGTTTCGGGACCCCATGTGGCTCCAGGTTTTCCCAGTCGATCTCCCTTGGTTGAAATTGCCCATTACCAGTAACTTTTCTCTGCCGAGTGAGCTCTTCTTGCCACCTCAGCCCGTGTGTCCACCATCACCCTGTTGTTTTCTTCGTACTCCTCTCTTGGCCTCCTGCAGTTCTGTGGTGGGTTATACATCACTCCAATGACTACTTTATGTTCTCCGGACTGAATTGTACCTACAATGTAGTCTCTTTCTCCAATCATGTGTGTGTGTGTGTGTGTGTGTGTGTGTGTGTGTGTGTGTGTGTGTGTTTTGTGTGTGTTGTGTGTTGTGCGTGTGTGTGTGTGTGTGGGGTGTGTGTGGTGTGTGTGTGTGTGTGTTGTGTGTGTGTGTTTTATTCCTTATCTTTTTAGTTCTCTCTCTTTTCTTCTCTCTCTCTCTCTCTCTCTCTCTCTCTCTCTCTCTCTCCTCTCTCTCTTCTCTTCTCTTTCTCTCTGGAGAGAGAGAGAGAGAGAAATAGACATAGGAGTGCATTTAATGATGGCACCATTTCTTACTGGCCCGGTGTGGACACGGTGCTGGCACTGTTCCAGGATCACCAGTGTGATGGCACTGTTCCAGGATCACCAATGTGATGGCACTGTTCTAGGATCACCACGCAGTGTAATGACACTTTTTCAGGATCACCACGCAGTGTAATGGCACCGTTTCAGGATCACCACACAGTGTGATGGCATTGTTCCATGATCACCACACTGTGATGGCACTGTTCCAGGATCACCACACAGTGTGTTGGTATTGTTCCAGGATCACCACGCAGTGTGATGGCACTGTTCTAGGATCACCAGTGTGATGGCACTGTTCCAGGATTACCAGTGTGATGGCACTGTTCCAGGATCACCAGTGTGTTGGCACTTTTACAGGATCACCAGTGTGATGGCACTGTTCTAGGATCACTAGTGTGATGGCACTGTTCCAGGATTACCAGTGTGATGGCACTGTTCCAGGATTACCAGTGTGATGGCACTGTTCCAGGATCACCAGTGTGTTGGCACTTTTACAGGATCACCAGTGTGATGGCACTGTTCTAGGATCACCAGTGTGATGGCACTGTTCCAGGATCACCAGTGTGATGTCACTGTTACAGGATCACCACGCAGTGTAATGGCACTGTTCCAGGATCACCACACAGTGTGACGGATTGTTCCAGGATCACCACACAGTTTTGATGGCACTGGGGTTTAGGTCCAACGTGTGATGGTACTGTTCCAGGATCATCACACAGTGTGATGACTGTTCCAGGATCACCACACAGTGTGATGGCGCTGTTCCGGAATCACCACACTGTGTGGTAGTATTGTTTTCCCGGTTTCCCCGTGTGTGGTACTGTTCGATACCACATAAAGATTGTATTGTTCCAGGATCACCAGTGTGATGGTCTGTTCCAGGATCACCACACAGTGTGATGGCAATGCTCCGGATCCCAAGTTGTGATGGTATTGTTCCAGATACCACACCCGTGTTGACTGTTCCAGGGATCACCACACAGTGTGATGGCGCTGTTCCAGAATCATCGCACTGTGTGGTAGTATTGTTCCAGGATCACCACACAGTGTGAGGGTAATGTTCCAGGATCACAAGTGTGATGGCACTGTTCCAGGATCACCACACAGTGTGATGGCACTGTTCCAGAATTACCACACTGTGTGGTAGTATTGTTCCAGGATCACCACACAGTGTGATGGTAATTGTTCCAGGATCACCAGTGTGATGGCACTGTTCCAGGATCACCACACAGTGTGATGGCACTGTTCCAGAATCACTACACTGTGTGGTAGTATTGCTCCAGGATCACCACACAGTGTGATGGTATTGTTCCAGGATCACCAGTGTGATGGCACTGTTCCAGGATCACCACACAGTGTGATGGCACTGTTCTAGGTTCTCCACACAGTGTGATTGTATTGTTCCAGGATCACCAGTGTAATTTCACTGTTCCAGAATCACCACACAGTGTGATGGTACAGTTCCAGGATCACCACACAGTGGCATGGTATTGTTCCACGAACACCAGTGTGATGGCACTGTTCCAGAATCACCACTGTGTGATGGCACTGTTCCAGGATCACACAGTGTGATGGTGTTGTTCCAGGATCACCAGTGTGATGGCACTGTTTCAGGATCACCACATAGTGTGATGGCACTGTTTCAGGATCACCACACAGTGTGATGGCGCTGTTCCAGGATCACCACACAGTGTGATGGCACTGTTCCAGGATCACACAGTGTGATGGTTTTGTTCCAGGATCACCAGTGTGATGGCACTGTTTAAGTATCACCACACAGTGTGTTGGCACTGTTCCAGGATCACTACACAGTGTGATGACACTGTTCCAGGATCACCACACAGTGTGAGGGCACTGTTCCAGGATCACCACACAGTGTGATGGCACTGTTCCAGAATCACCACACAGTGTGATGGTATTGTTCCAGGATCACCAGTGTGATGGGACTGTTCCCGGATCACCCCACAGTGTGATGGCACTGTTTAGGATCACCACACAGTGTGGGTGGCACTGTTTTAAGGATCACCCCACAGTGTTTACCTGGAGTTTACCTGGAGAGAGTTCCGGGGGTCAACGCCCCCGCGGCCCGGTCTGTGACCAGGCCTCCTGGTGGATCAGAGCCTGTTGAACCCGGTGTTGCTGCTGGTGCACGCAAACCAAGTAACCGAGCCACGCCCGGCTGGTCAGGAACCGACTTTAGTGCTTGTCCAGTGCCAGCTTGAAGACTGCCAGGGGTTGTTGGTAATCTCCCTTATGTATGCTGGAGGCAGTTGAACACCGGGCCCCGACATTTAAATTTGAAATTTGGTCCCTTAAACGTGTTGGAAACCCTGTTTTCCAAAATTGGGGGAGGGGCACGTTCCAGTCCCCCTTTGTAGGGGAGGGGATTTTCCCGGTGTGTGGGGGCGGACTTAGGTTCCCTCAAATTTTCCTTTTATTTTTTTAAAAAAATGTATTGCCGGGTTCCGGGGGAAACCAGGTTTAGGAAACCCTTTAAGGTTCCAAGGGTTTTTAACCCCGGCGCCCCCGGGGTTCTTGACCAGGGCCCGGTTTTAAACCTGATTAAAAGGGTTGCTGTTTGTGCAGCAAACCAAACCTAAAAGACGGGGCCCCCCGGTGCAATTTAGGGTTTGGGCCTCCATTTTAAGCTCCATTTTAACCCTCCTTTAATTTTTGGGGGGAGGCATTGAAAAAATTTTTTGGCCCCCCTTAAAATTTGAGGAAAACCCCGGGCATGAAAACTCCCGGTTTTTTTCTTTGGGGGGGTTCGCTCCAAATTTTTGGGGCCGATAATTTTTTTGTATCTTGGGATTTAATTTCCCTTGGTTTTCCATTTATAAAAAATTTTTCTCACCGTTGAATTCAAAGGGGTTTCCCTAAACCCATAAAGAATTTGGGGTTGTTTTCCCCTGGGTTCGGGGCCTGAAGGGCTCTGTAAAATTTTCGGGGGTTCACAAAAAACCCCGGGGGTTTTGGGGGTGTTTGTTTTTGGGGTCGGAATTTTTGGGGATAGAAAAAAAAGTGGGGAAAGTGTCCTTGGGTGGCCCAAGTTTTAAAAGGTTCCTCAACCTTTCTTTTTTCCACACTCGTTGTTCTGTTATGGTTTAAGGGAGTCCTCCGCCCGACCTTTTCCGTTTTTTTGCCCATTTTGTGCGCTTTTTTTTACCGGGGGTTAATTTGCCCGGGGTTTTCCAAATCTGAAAATTTTTTTCCATCTTGAATTCTTTTTTTTTCTAGAAAAAATTTTTAGGCCTTGGGTAGTGTCCAATGGAAGAACTTAAGAAACCAAAAAGGAAGGAACTTGGGGCGAAGGCCTTTTTTGGCCTTTGGGAGGGAAAAAGTAACGGTTTTCCGGGCAAGGGGCCTTTCCCCCAATCCTGCCTCGGGCCCTTTTAATTTGGGGGTTGGAACCCGGGGGGTCCGGGGTGGAGAAAAAATGGGCCCAAAATCCCCACCCTTTTTCCCACACCCATTCGGGGATTGACCAACCTTTTTTAAAGCCTTAAACACCAACTTTTTTTGGCCCTTTAAAAACCCTTGTCCGGGAAAATTTTGTGCCATCAAGGCCTACAAAACCTACTTTAACCAAACCAAAGTTTTTTTCCCTTATACCTTCCCCAACCTGAATTTTTCCCAACTTAAAAAAAAGGCAATTTCCTGGTTTGGCCTTTTTTTTTTTCGGGCCAAACTAAACCCCCAATTTATTATTTTCCCAAACCCTTAAAAATTTAAATTTAAAAAAAATTTTTTGGGCCCAAAAAAACCCTTCCCCCGGGGTTTGAAACCCTTTTAAATTCCAAAAATTTTCCAATTCCTTCCCTAATTCTGTTTTTTCCCCCGGGCGGAGTTTTGGGGTCTAAAACCGCCCTTTTAACCCCCCTTTTTTTTTCCCCTGTCTTCCATTTTTTCACCTCAACCCCTTTCCCCCTAATTCTACGCCCTTTCTAGAGAGGCAAAATTCAGGGCCCTTAGTCTTTTCCTCATGGGGAAAGGGTTTTCGTACATGGGATAAATTTTGCATCCCCCTTTTGTTATTTTCCAGAGAATTTATTTCCTTTCTTTTAAACGGGGGAACCAAAATGTGCGCATAATCAAAAAGGGGGGGCCCTTAACCAAGGATGTATAAAGTTAAAGGGAACAACCGAGGACTCCTTTTATTTAGGGCTTTTTGATATAAAACCCAAAGGGATTTTTGGTTTTAAATTGTCGAACACTTATGCACTGTTGTCTGGGTTTCAAGTTTACTGCTAACCAGAATTTCCTAAATTTTTTTCCGAAATTTCCGTAATTTTAAAAGATTTTACATTATTTGGGTTTATATGTGGCAGGTTTTTTCCCTTTCCCAACTTTTTGAAATTTGCTTTTGTCTATATTAAACTGCATTTTGCCACCCCCTCCGACCACTGCACCCGTCTATTCAAATCTTCCGGGGAGTGCTCAATGCCCTCGTCAGAAGAATTCGAGGGCCCTTTTTTTTGGGTGTCTGGGGAAAATTTCTGATGTGCTCTTTTGCCCTATCATTTCGTTTTTTGTAATTGTGAACAGCGGGGGGCCCCAAACACTGACCCCTGGGGAACCCCCCGTGCCCGCTTCCCCATCTGATTTCTCCCCATTTACCCAAACTCTCTCCCCCCCCCCCCCCCTATTTTTGTAAACCCAGGGCCTCTACCCAGGAAAAAAAATTTTTTCCCCTATTTCCATGTGTTTTAAATTTTCCTAATAGTCTTGATGTGGGCCCCTTGTAAAACCCTTACTGAAGTCCATATACAAAATTATCTTTTTTTTTTTACCATGATCTACCCCCTTAAAATTTCCCTTATGAAAAAAGTTAAAAAATTGTAAGCAGGAAGGGCCCCTTTGAAAAAACCAGGGCTGAGATTCGTTGATTAATTTATGTTTTTAAAGGGGGGCCCTACGAATGCCTCGGAAATTATTGATTCCAAAAATTTTTTCCCATTTTAAAGTGGTTTAGTTTTTTTTCTATATTTTGAAGCAA
Source organism: Cherax quadricarinatus (assembly GCF_026875155.1). NCBI lineage: Eukaryota > Metazoa > Arthropoda > Malacostraca > Decapoda > Parastacidae > Cherax > Cherax quadricarinatus. Next base: position 31,033,854 of record NC_069413.1, read on the forward strand.
AGGGCCCTGTCACCTGCTTTGAAAATGGGTTTACACTTTTGCCATTTTCCCCCTTATTGGCACCATGCCGTTTTGTAGTGATTTTGTTAAAAAGATTACCCAAAAGGTTTCCCAAAAGCCTCTTTACTTCCTTTAGAACCCTTGCTTTAAATTTTCCCATCGGGGCCGGGGGTTTTGGGTTGGGTTTTTAATTTATCAATTTCCCTAAGGCCCCAAATGTCACTTGTGACCCCAAACGGCCCTTTTTTATCCCCCTTTTCAACATAATTTTTCATTACTGGAAAAAGGGCGGGTTTCCCCCTGGAAAAAAACTGAGGGGAAAAGTAGGGTGTTAAAACTTTAAACACATTTCCTTACCCACAGGGGTTCCAATTTTGGGGGCCTATCTTGCCCCCTGATTTTAAATTCTGAAATCCCTGAAAGAACCCTTTTTGGGGGTTTTTTCCCCCCAAATCTCTTGCAACTTAACCTCATAATCTTTTTTTGGGTTTTCAAATTTCCCTTTTTTTTTTTTCTCTTTTTAAACTGAATATTTTCGATTTTTTTAATTGCCCCCCCCCCTTCTTTTGATTTGCCTTATATTTCCTCTCTTTTACCAATTGGGTTTTTTAAATTTTTTCTTTTGGTTTCTTTCCATTTAGGTTTCTTTTTTTTTTTTTTTATCTGATTTCCCTTTTTGGGAACAAATTTTTGATTTGGGGGCAGCTAGAACTATCCCCGGGAAAGCGTCTTATCGAAACCATTCCCACCAAAACCGACTCTTAGTGGGGTCATTCCCATTTCAGCCCCCCAAAGTAATTTTTAAAGCCCTTTATGAAATCACCCAAAGGGGGAAAAGCGGGGAAACGGAAAATTTGATTGCCTTTTTTGGGGGGGAATTTTCCATGATATTTTAAAAAGGGTTTGATTTGTGATCACTTTCTCCAAGCTCTTTAAAATTAACCTAAGATTATTTTTTAGTGTTTCCCTACGGCCCAAGAACCAAGTCAAGGGGGTTTTTTTCCCCTATTTGGGCCCTCTGTCCAAACGTTTTAAAAAAAAAATCCTGGTCGTATAAAGGGAAAGGGTAAACCTGACCCCAAAATTTTCCCTGTCAATTGCTCCAGTCAATTTTCTATAGTTGAAATCTCCCATTACCCACAACATTTTCGTATGTGATCCCTTTAAACCAAATTTTCCCACCCCAAAAAGGGGGTTTACTGCACTCCCATAAAGTTTTGGGGCCCTGTAAATTCACACCCAAAATTAGTTTTTCTCGGCCCTCGAGAAGCTGTAACAAAACAGTTTCAGGGGGCTGACGTTTCAAAATTTTAATATCTTGTCAAAAAACAAAAATTTTTAAATTGCCCTTGACTACTCGCTACCCCAAACCCCCTTTCCTTTGCCCCCTGTCAGTGTGGAATAATTTATAGCCTTGGAAAGGGTGACATTCAGAGGGACTCCAAATCTTTCAGATTGAGCCAGGTTTTGGGTTTTTCCCCTTAAAAATCTATTTTTCCCTGCACTTGCAATTAACCCTTAGTTCATTATTCTTTTTTTTTTCCTTTTTCCCCCAATTAGTATAGTAAACCTTAAGGGGGCTAGCCCCTTGCTGCCCTCTGTTTGCCCCCTTTTTGTTTGTAAAACCTAAACTATTGTTTTTTTTTTATAATTTCTTTGCTGAATTCCTTTTTTATACTTTTAAACTGTTTCCAACCCCAAATGTTGAAACCTGCTTGTTTCCCACACCCCCCTTACCTCTTTCTTCCATTATTTTAAAAATCTTAGGAAATTTAAACCAATGGCCTTTCAATCAGTCGGGCAAGTGCTAACCCACCCCCGGGGAGAGATGTACCCCATCCCTTGCTTAATATCGTTTGCCTTAAAACTGTTTTGTTGTCAATGAATGGGATTGCAAGTTCCTTGCAGTACTGTCTAGCCACCCTTTTTAAAACCGAATTCCCCTAGAAAACCCTTTTCTTTTTCCCCTACCCCCCCCTTCTAGGAAAAAGATGTACATATGTTTGGGGGAACCCCCTCCCTTAGATTTTTAAATTAAAAATCATTAGCTGCCCTTTTATTTTAAACAAAGCACCTTTTCTCTCCAAAACCCTTTCCCCAAAAATAAATTCCCCCAAGCACTGGGGACAATAATGGGTTTTAACCCAATTAAACCTGACATGAATTATCCAGCCTGTTGAAAAATTGGGGGGGGGCCCAACACCAGCTCCAGGGAAAGCCCCACTCTATCTCTAATTTCTTATTCCTATTAAAAAAAAGCCCGTCAATATATCTTACCTGAGAGTAAACCAAAACCAAAAGAAGGGCCCCTTTACCTCCATTAGCTGGGGCATTTAAATTTTTTTAACCCTCCCCTCCCCGGGGGCCACTGAAGTACTTCATCCCAAAAGAACAAAAGAAGCGATTTCCCAAAACCTTCAGATCTTCCCCCTTAACTTTCCTTCCCTTGATGCGCCCCCCTTTACTGTGAACCACTCCCCACTTGTAGCAGGTGGGGGGCCCTGAAACCTCACTGCGGTAGCCTTTGTTCCTCCCCAACTAAAAGCCCCTCACAGCGAAAAGACAGACGCACCTCACTGCTAGAAGCCTCTTTCCCCAAAAAACCTTCCAGCCACCTCACACTCTCTCCCAGACCCATTAAAGGGGGGCCTTTCAGCCCCCCCAATCTCCTCCAGGAAAAGCAAGCCCCTTCCCCCTTCAACTCCCCAAACCTCAATTTTTAAAACACTGCAAAAGGGCAACCTTTGCTTTGTAACCGTCCCGCAAAATCCCCAAAGCAGTCAGGGTTGTAAACCTAAACGTGACGCCTGCCCTTTTTAAACCACATTTGAGACAGACGGGAAAGCGCCCTGTTCAAAACCCCCCAGTTCCCCGGGGTTTTTGTGAAAAACTGATGGGTTTCAAGATGGTGGTGTCTTGCTTTTTTGGGAAACCCTTTCAAAGATTTTTTATGATATGGGATGTTAGTGCTACCCCGGTTTTGTAGTTCTTTGCTGTTGCTTACTGCCCCCTTTGTGGAGTGGGGCTATGCCCTGTTTTTTTTTAAGTAACTGTGGGACGACCCCCGTTTTTCCCTGCTCCCTCTCCATAGGAGGGAAAAGGGCCCTCGTAAAGGGCTTCTTGCATTTTCTTGTTTAAAACACGGATTCCAGAGTCTGGCCCGGGGCAGAGTGCAGGGGCATTTTCATTTACCCGCCTTTTTTCAAAAGTCTTTTGGCCCCAGGATTCCCCTTCGGAAGATTTGGTTAACCAAATTTTTGGTTTCTCTCTTAAAAAATTCTTTTGATCTTCGACTCTCTTTGGGTTTTTGGGGCTTGCTAAAAACTGAGTCATTTTGGGGCCCTTGAGTAGCTCACTTCTTTTCCTTGCTGTCATCTGTGTAGGACCCATTTTGGGTTAAGTGGGGGCCCCAATACTGGATGTTTTTTCTCAAACTTTGTTTTTGGCATAGAAAAAATACTTTGGGTTTTTTTTGTTTTCTTTTAAAGGTTTTTTGTTTTTCCCGCTTTCCCTGACTCCTAAAAGTTTCCCTTTTAGTTTAAATTTTCGATGTTTGCTATTTCTCTGCCCCGTGTCCCCTACGCATTTAAAAATTTTATTGACCTTTTTTAAAGGCCCCCTCTGTTTTTTTTTTCCGTCGCCTGTAAAGGGAGCTCCTGTCTCTTTCTATTTTACTTTTACCCTCCTTGTTTTTTAGGGGAAATTTAAGTTGTGCATACACGAGTGCCCCCAATTTAAATCTGTTTTAGGAAATTAAGTTTGGGGTCCTGTTTTTGCTTAGTATATCTTCCAGTTTTATATCGGTTAGGATTTGGGTTTCCCTTGGCCCCACTTTATGTTTTTGTTATTGAATTTGAATTTGGTAAAATGCTCCCTCGTAAAATAAATCCCCATTATGTGGGTTTCTGGGGCTCCACGATCATGTCTAAACCCTCAATTATTTTGTGTTTCTGTTTATATTTTTTTGATATGGTGACATTTTTAATCAATCTTTCTTTGTTATTTGAAATGAGGTCTAGTGTATTCTCCTTTCTATTTACTTTATTTTTTGGCGGGTTTTAAAAATTTAAATTTTGGGCAGAGTTTTTAAAGCTCGTGTAAAGTGTGAGTTTTCATCAAAGCGGGCCTCCTGGTGTTATTACTGCAAACTTTATTTTTTGTTTATATTCCTCCATTTTGGGTTTGCCTTAATTTTAAATTTGCCCCCCAGGAGCAAAGATGGGGGGTTAAGGAGTTTTAAGATTTTCCCAAGACAGTGGAAAATTTTTCCCAAGTTTGTTCCGGGAAATTTGCGGGGGTTTTGGGCACCCCGGGAGGCTTGTAAAACCCCCTCCCCACAATGACTAGGTTTTTTTTTCTCGACCTTTATTTAAAAAAAAATTCCCATACATCATTTAAAGGCATTTTGGGCATTTTCTGGGGCAAAAAGTGATTTCTGAAATGTAAAAGGCCCCCCCCCCCCCCCCTTTTGCTGTTCCCCTCTGTCACATCTGAAAAGGGAAACCCCGGGGAAATCCATATTTTCTTTGGCCCAAAGTGATGCTTTATGTGGCCCAAAGTGAAAGCCGCGAACTTTCCCTTTTTGCCTCTGCAAGCAGCCCGGGGGAATTGAAAGGTATTTTGTTGTTTGTTGCTGGTTTTTGACCCTTTTAATATTTGAAAAAGAAAAATTTTTTATGGGAAATGGTGGTATTTTTGGTATTTGGGGGGGGTTTTTTTTTTCCGGCTTTAAAAGTATCGTGTATCGTTGGTTTGGGAAGTGGGGGCCCATCAAACTGGGGTTTTCCATTTCCAGGAATGCTGGTTTTGGGTGAAAGGATTTCTGCTTTTCCCTTCCCAAGTTTTTTTTCCTTCCTGGCACAAAAAAAAACCCTTCTCCCTCTTGAGGGGGCTGTGGCTACCCGGGTTTTTCCCAGGGCCCCGGGGATTTTTTGTATTTTTTTGCCCCCTTTTAGGGGTTTGTGTTTCCAATTTAAGTTATAGAAACAGTCTTTCCTTACTGAAGAGGTACACATTTCGGGGTAAAAAAAAGCTTCGGGAAGGGAGTTTTGGCATTTCCTTTTGTCTTAGGGGATGGAAATTTTTTCTAGGGGGGTCTTTAGTTGCACGCCCCCGTTTTTTTTTCCCGGGTTTTCCCCCATGCCGCAGTACCAGTCCCATAGTTTGTGCAAGGCTTTTTTTCCGTTTCCTTTGGGTTTTTTTTAAAATTTGTTTTCCCGTTGGTGAATGTTTCCCCCTGTCTTTTTTCCTTCCCCCCCTAGCACCAACAATGGAGCTCCCCCCAGTTTTTTTGGGAATTTTAAAAACCTCACTTTTCTAGTGGAGTTTTTTTTTGTTTGCTTTTTTCCTGTGGTTTTTTTCTAGTTTGCAATATTGGTTTTAATCTTATCTTTGACTACACTTGTTTCCCCTACTAACGGCTTTCCTGTCCCCTATGGGGTCTTTATATTTTATTCCTTTTCCCGCGTATAATTCCGACTACCTGGGCAAAAACCCAGGGTTCACCATTTTTGTCTCCCCGGAAGCACCTCCCGCTTCAACCATTACTTTCTCCCAGGGGCGCACCCCCAAATTTCCCCTTACTGTCTCCCCGGGCAGCAAACCCCCAAAATTCACCTTTAAATGTCTCCCAGGACAGCACCTCCGCTTCACCATTTCTTTCTCCCAAAGGGCGACCTCCAACCCTTTACCCTTACTGTCTCCCAGGACAAACACCCCCAGCTTCAACCCCTTTTTCTGTCTCCCCCCCCCCCCCCCCCCAGGGGCAGCACCTCCAGCTTCCCCCATTTCTGTCCCCCAGGGGCGCACTATCAGGGCCCCCCCTTTAAATACTTCAGGACATCCCTCCAGCCTTACGTTTTGGGCCCTTTGGGCCCGTATCAAGGGCGGGACCCTTCAGCCCGGGCTTTTTATGTTCCCCTTTGTTTTTAGAAACTTTTCCCGGTTGCTATGAAAAACAGTTTGATGTTACCTCGTTTTAATTAAACCCGGGAAATTTTTGTCCCCAGATTTATCTATTTGGGCATACCCCAAAAAAACTTCCCTGTTTTTTTAAAATGCTTTTAAACTAGTTTTTGGATAAACTGCAAAGGGCGGGGACACCAATTTCCACAAAAAAGAAAAATTATTCATGTGGGAACCCCTTTGTTTTTTGGGCCCCAGACTAACAAGCTTCATTTAAAGAATTTTTGGTTTTTTATTTACTGTAAAATTTACTTTGCAAACCCCCTTTGGGTTTTTAATTAAAAACCCCCTTTAAATGAAGCCCTAGCTATTTGGTTTTTTTTAAATTTTTAACTAAAATTTAAAAGCTTACCGTGTCGTTCCTGATTTAAAAATTTAATTTTTTGGGGTTTGAAAAAGGGCGCCTACAAACCCCATCCGTTACAGTCTGCTGTATTGTCCAACCCAAAAAACCGAATTTGGGAAAACCGGGGTTTTTCAAAGGGGGTTCGGACCATCAAGGGTTTTCGGGACCATCAAGGGGTTTGGCCAGTCAAAAGGGGGGGGACCCGTCCCCATTCTGTTTCTGATCAGTGGGTCCTTTTTTTAAAACATACTGGTCGGTGATTTTGGGGAACACTTTAAGGATCTACTTGAAATTTTTACCCGGAAAATTGATTTGATTGAAACAAAAAATTTTTAACTTTCGTGTTTTAAGAAGGGGGAAATTTCTGGCAGCTCCACGTGAGAACGGTCGAAACCTCAACCCCTTTTTTATCAGTTTGCTGTACCCAGCTTTTCTAAATTTTTTTTTTTTCTCCACCACAATAAATGCTATATTATCACTATTTGTTGACTGGTGCAAATTTTGGGGGAAAAGGCGCTTTTTTTGTAGTAATAATTGCTTCTCGTTGTTATTTGCGACCGCTGGTAACTACAAATTATATGAAATTCACAGTAACGTCTGTATTTCAAGAAAAAAAGAAACTAAAGAAAGTCACCCACTAAATAAGTTCCATTATTAAAACTGGTTAGTTGCTACTAAACCCCGGGATTCTGCTATTCATGGGATCACAAAATTAAAGCGATACACAGCAGGGCCAGGGGAAATTTTTTAAAACAGCCCGACCTTGGGGGTAAGATTTGGGGACTTCTGGCACCTGCCTCTATAGGCTTATCCTTCATTTTACAAATTTTTTCCTGTTTTTTAAAAAAGACACTTTTGCCTTTTTTCATCTATATTTCTAGGGGGCCAAATGTAAGTTTTAAAAACTATACACTATTTTATTTCTCAAATGTTATTTAGGGAGACTTTTCTTTCCCCTGACAAAGAAAAGTTCTATTTTTATTAAATTTTTTCACCAACGGCAACCCCTAGGCCATGTTCCCTCTGGCAGTAAAAAACCCCCCCTGCTAGGGGTAGTGCCCCTTAAATTTTCCTTTTTTTACTCAGTATATTTTGTTTTTTTTGCCCAAAATTGGGGTTCCGGGGGCTTTGAGGGTGTATCGTATTTGGGTTGAGGGGGCAAATTAAAGTTTTAGCAGTAAGAAACGGCCGGGGGAAAAAACCAGAAAACCCGGGGGGAAACACAACGAGGGAGCCGGCACTGCTTTCCAAAATCACCACACAGTGTGAAAAAAAACTTGTTTCAGGGGTCACCACAAAAGTGTGATTGGGATGGAATTCCAGGGTCACCCCACGTTGATGGCACTGTTTCGGTCACCACACAGTTTTGATGGGACTGTTTCCGGATCACCCCACCGTGTGATGGCACTGTTTTTTTAGGGGGTACCCACACCGTTTTGATGGCACTGTTTCAGGATCACCACAAAAAGTGTTATGCAAATGTTTCAGGTCACCCACAAGTGGGGGGGGGAAATGGGCACTGTTTCAGGATCACCACACAGTGTGATGGGAGCTGTTTTTAGGATTTACCACACAGTGTGATGGCACTTTTTCAGGGTCACTCCACACAGTTGTGGCACTGTTTCCCGGGTTTACCACACAGTTTTGATGACACTGTTCCCAAAACACCCACAGTGTGAAAGGCATGTTTTTTAAAGGGTCACCCCACCGTTTTGATGGGCACTGTTCCGGAAACACCACCCCAGTTTGATGACACTGTTTCAGGGTCACCACACGTGTGGTTTTAAAAATGTTTCAGGATCCCCTTTATGCGCGCCGTGAAAGGTTTCTGTACTTTTTCTGGGGTCAAATTTTCACCTGCCTTGAAAGGTGTGTTAGTGTGCAGCAATTTCCAGCCGTAGAAAAAAAGTGACCTGACGAGTTCATCAGGGGGCTTGGCCCCCCTAGTTTTAAAAAGGTTTCTTTACCCATCTGTATTTTCTAGCAGATGCATTGATACAATGTTATGGCCCTTGAAGGTGAGATCCCCGACATGATCCCCCCCCAGGTTTTTGACGTTGGTTTTTCCCGCTTATTTTTGGGGCCCCAGAATTTGTTTTGTACTTGCAAAGTTTTTAATTTCTCGGTTTACCATATCTGAGTAATTGAAATTTCCATCGTTGAACTTCATATTGTTTTCTGCAGCCACTGAAAGATTGTTGATGCCCGCCGGGAGCCTTGCAGTGTTTCAAGGGGAAGACACTGTCATGCGGGATTCGGGTGTCATCTGAAAAGGAAGACCGGTGTTTGGGTGACATCCTTGTCTATGTCGGATATGAGGATGAGGAACAAGAGGGGAGCAATACTGTGCCTTGGGGAACAGAGTTTTCACCGTAGCTGCCTCAAACTTTACTTGTTGACGATTCTCTTGTTTCTGTTAGGAGGAAATTTTTTTAGATCCATCGACCGATTTTCCTTTTTTCCCCTTTAGCACGCTTTGTGCGCTTTTACCCCATGGTACATTGTCGAAGGCTTTTGCAAAGTCTGTATTATTACACTGCATTCTTTTTTCTTCTAGTGCATTTAGGACCTTGTGGTAGTGATCCAATATTTAAAAACAAAGAACTAAAAACAAGGAAACCCTGCAAAAAGGCCCTACGGGCCCATGCGGGGGCGGTCCAAGTTCCTCCCGGCTTAAGCCAATGCCCCCAAACCTTCAGGCAGGTCACCTTATTGGGGGAGGAAACGGCAACCGTCCTGGTAGCACAAGCTAACAGGCCAACTCACACCCACCCACACCCACTCATGTATTTACCCAAACCTTTTTTTAAAAAGTACACAACGTCGGGCCCTTTTAAAACTGTACTCGGGGTTTTTTCCCATCATCCAAAAATCTCTCCAAAACCATACTTTCCTATATCCTTCCTGAACGTTTTTCCAACTTAAAAACCCATTGCTGCGATCCGTCTGGCTAGTTTTTTCAGCACACTATTTCTCCTTTTTATTTATTAGTCTTCCATGTTTAAGAAATCGTAAGGGACACTTTGAAAATAAACCATACCCCCCCGGGGATTAACCCGCGGTATAGAGTCCAAAACCCAGCCTCGCGTTTAACGGGTCTGTTTACGCGGGGGCTGGAGTTTTGAGACTCTATGACCGCGGTTAAACCCCGGCCCGGGGGTAGGGTTCATTTTCCATTTATACACCCAATCATATCCCCCTAATTCTACGTTTTTCTGGGAAGTGCGATTCGGGGCCCTTTCTACCTCATGGGAAAGGGTTTCTGAAAAGGGGATCAACTTTGTCATCCTCCTTTTGTATTTTTTCCAAGGAATTTATGCCCTTTCTGTAATAGGGGTGCCCAAAACTGGCAGCATAATTTAAAATAGGCCTAACCAAGGATGTATAGATTTGAAGAAAACCTGGGACCCCCTTTTATTTAGCTTCTTGTTTAAAAAAGCCAAGGATTATATTAGCTTTATTGCGAAATTTATGCCTGTTGTCTTGGTTTCGTTTATGCTAACCAAACTCCTAAATCTTTTTCGCAATCCGTAAATTAAGATCTACTTTTTTAGTTTATTGTGGCATGGTTATTGTCCCCCCAAATTAGAACTTTGCTTTTTGTCTATATTAAACTGCATCTGCCCTTCTCCGCCCACTGCATCGTCTATTCAAATTTCCTGGAGTGTTTAAATGTCCTGTCGAATGAATTCGACGGCCTTTTGGTGTCTGGGCAAATGCTGTTTTCGCTTTATGCCCTCATCTATGTCGTTTATGTATTTTGTAACAGCGGAGGCCCAACACTGACCCCGGGAACACCGCCGTGACGTTTTCCCCACTCTGATTTTCCCCATTTATGCAAACTCTCTGTCCCTATTTGTAACCATGCCTTATCCGGGAAAAAAATTTCTCCTCCTATTCCATGTGCTTTTTTTTTCCCAAAATATCTCTGTTGGGCCCTTGTCAAACCTTATGAAGTCCATTACACAATATCAATTCATTCCATGATCTCCTCCTCAAATCCCTTAGTGAAAAAAAAGTTAAAAAATTCGAAAAGGCAGGAACGCCCCTTTAAAAAAACCATGTGAGTTTCTTTGATTAAATTTATGTTTTCAAGGGGGCTACGAACTCCCTGGGAAATTATTGTTTCCCAAAAATTTTTCCCACTAAAAGGTAGGCTTTTTTGGTCTATAGTTTAAAGCAAAGGGAACCTGTCCCCTTTTTGAAATAGGTTCTTTTCCCTTTTTCCATTTACTGGCCCCCTCCCGTTTGTAGTGATATTTAAAAAGATTACCCAAAAGGGTTTTGCTAAGCTCCTTTTACTTTTCCTTTTAGAACCCTTGCATACAGTTCATCAGGGCCGGGGGATTGTTGGTTTTAATTTTCAATTTGCCTAAGGACCCTGTCACTTGTGACCCCAATCGTGCACAGTTTATTATGTCCCGTTCTACATAATTTTTCATACGGAATTCGCGGTATCCTCCCGTGTAAAAAAATGAGAGGAAGTAGTGTTTAAAAATTTACACATTTTTTTTATCACTGTCAGTGAGCGACCAGGAACTTTTGAGTGGCCTATTTTTCCCTATTTATTTTGTATACCTGAAAGAATCCTTTTTGGGTTTGTTTCGAACTCTTTCAACTTTAACTATAATCTCTTTTTTGCTTTTTAATTCCTTTTTTTTTTTCTCTTTAAAAATGATTATCGATTTTTTAAATTTCCCCCCCTCTTTTTATTTGCCTATATTTGCTCTCTTTTCACCAATTAGATATTTTAATCTATTGTTCATCCATTTGGATCATTTTTTTTTTTTATCTGATTTCCCTATTTGGAAAATAAAATTTTACTGAGCAGCTAGAACTATGCCCCGAAACGTCATACGAAACCATTACCCCCTACCTACTCTTAGTCAGGGCATTTCCCGTTAGCCCCCTAAATAATTTTTCAGTCCCATGAAATCACCAAGCGGGGAAATCAGGCAGAGACTTATTGCCTTTTTTGGGGAATTCCATGATTAAAATTAAAACTGATGATTGTGATCACTTTTTCCAAGTCTCAAACCTCAAGATTATTAAATTGTGTTTCCCTACTGGCAAGAAAACCCAAATCAAAGGGGGTTATTTCCCTAGTTGGCTCGTCACAATGTTTTAAAAAACAATCCCGGATTACAAAAAGTCACCTACTCTAAATTTTTCCTGCCAATTTTCTCCAGTCAAACTATCTATAGTTTTAAATCTCCCTTAGCCAACATTTTTGTATGTAGATGCCTTTTCGAATTTGTCCCCTAGAAGTTTCTGCCCCCCTACAGTTTTTGGGGCCCCCGTAAAACCACCCCAAAATTAGTTTTTTGGCCTCGGAAGCGTAAAACCCGAAGATTCATGGCTGAAAGCTTCTAATTTTATCTTGTCTAAAACAACAATTTAAATTGTCCTGAATACATCGCTACTCCACCAACCCTTTCCCGTTGACCCTGTCAGTGTGGAATAATTTTAAACCTTTTATGTGGGCATTCAGAGGGATTCTTATCTTTTAGATTGAGCCCGGCTCGTTTAGCAAATAATCTAGTTTTCCCGCACTTGAAATTTAAATTTAGCTCACTATCTTATTTCTACATCCTGCTATTGTTTAGTAAACCTTAAAGGGGGCTATCCCCCTTTCTGCCCCTTTCGTCCCCTTTGTTTGCTAACGATCTATTGTCTTTTTTTTATAACTTCATGCTGAATGCCTTTTATACATTTTTTGTTTAAAACCCCAGTGTTGCAACCTCTTGTTTCCACAAACACCACCCCCTATCTTCCATCAGTTTAAAATCTAGCATTTCACCAAAGGGCCCCTCAATCGAGCTGCAAGTGTATACCCCCCCCCAAAAGAGATTACCCCACCCTTGCATAATATCATGTTTTTCCATAAAAGTGTTCCCGTTTTTCAATGAAAGGGATTGCAAATTCCTTTCAGTATCTGTCTAGCCGCAATTTTTCACCAATTGCCCCAGACAACATTCCTTTCCCACTCCCCTTTAGGGAAGATGCAAAATTTATTGGGGGTCCCTCCTTAGACTTAAAGAAATCTATAGCTGACCTGTACTTTTCTGCAGCTCTTCTTCCTACCCCTTCCCCAAAATATTTCCCCCCACTGAGGGCAGATAATGGGCTTGTTTCCCCTTCCCGACATGATATTATCCGCCTGTTGACAATGTCCCCCAACACCCCAGGGAAGCACACTCTATCTTATCTTCTTATCCTATTTCAAAAAAAACGTCAATATTTTACCTGAAGGGCACCAAACCCCAAGAAAGCGCTTACCCCATTGAGGGGCAGTAGACCCCCCCCTCACCGGCCACTGAAGTACCTCATCCCCAAAAACAGAGAACGACTTCCCCCCTTAGATCTTCACCTTAACTTTCCTTACTCTGATGCGCCCCCCATTAATGTGAAACCCCCGCCACTTGTAGCAGGGGCGGGCTGCACCTCCCTGCTGGTAGCCGTTGTTACCTCCCCAACTACAGCCTCCTCACAGCGAGAGACAGACTGCACCTCACTGCTAGAAGCCTCATTCCCCACAACTCCAGCCACCTCACACTCTCTCCCAGACCCATTGAGGTGGACCTTCAGCCTCCCAATCTCCTCCAGGAGAAGCAAGACCTCCTCCTTCAACTCTCCAACCTCAATTTTTAAAACACTGCAGAAGCAAGCCATGCTTTGTAACCGTCCACACTAATACCCAAAGCAGCTCAGGGTCTGTGACCTCACGTGACGACTGACCACTGACCACAGTTGAGACAGACAGGAGCGACCTGTTCTAAACCCATGTTGCCCTGGGTTGTGTAACTGATGGGTTTCTAGATGGATGGTGATCTTGCTTCTTAGGACCCTTTCAAAGATTTTTATGATATGGGATGTTAGTGCTATCGGTCTGTAGTTCTTTGCTGTTGCTTTACTGCCCCCTTTGTGGAGTGGGGCTATGTCTGTTGTTTTTAGTAACTGTGGGACGACCCCCGTGTCCATGCTCCCTCTCCATAGGATGGAAAAGGCTCGTGATAGGGGCTTCTTGCAGTTCTTGATGAAAAACGGAGTTCCATGAGTCTGGCCCTGGGGCAGAGTGCATGGGCATGTCATTTATCGCCTGTTCGAAGTCATTTGGCGTCAGGATAACATCGGATAGACTTGTGTTAACCAAATTTTGTGGCTCTCTCATAAAAAATTCATTTTGATCTTCGACTCTCAGTCTGGTTAGTGGCTTGCTAAAAACTGAGTCATATTGGGACTTGAGTAGCTCACTCATTTCCTTGCTGTCATCTGTGTGGGACCCATCTTGTTAAGTAGGGGCCCAATACTGGATGTTGTTCTCGACTTTGATTTGGCATAGGAGAAGAAATACTCTGGGTTTCTTTTGATTTCATTTATGGCTTTTAGTTCTTCCCGCAATTCCTGACTCCTATAAGATTCCTTTAGCTTAAGTTCGATGCTTGCTATTTCTCTGACCAGTGTCTCCCTACGCATTTCAGATATATTGACCTCTTTTAGCCGCTCTGTTATTCTTTTCCGTCGCCTGTAAAGGGAGCTCCTGTCTCTTTCTATTTTACATCTACTCCTCCTTTTTCTTAGAGGAATAAGCCTTGTGCATACATCGAGTGCCACCAAGTTAATCTGTTTTAGGCATAAGTTGGGGTCTGTGTTGCTTAGTATATCTTCCCAGCTTATATCGGTTAGACTTGGTTTACTTGGTCCACTTATGTTTTTGTTATTGAAGTTGAATTTGGTGAATGCTCCCTCGTGACTAATCTCATTATGTCGGTCTGGGCTCCACGCATACATGTCTGAACCTCAATTATTTGTGATCTGAGTATATTATTTTTGATATGGTGACATTTCTTATCAGATCATCATTGTTAGTGAAGATGAGGTCTAGTGTATTCTCCAGTCTAGTATGCTCTATTATTTGCTGGTTTAAATTGAATTTTGTGCAGAGATTTAAAAGCTCGTGTGAGTGTGAGTTTTCATCAGAGCTGCCTCCTGGTGTTATTACTGCAACAATATTATTTGCTATATTCCTCCATTTTAGGTGCCTTAAGTTGAAATCCCCCAGGAGCAAGATGTTGGGTGCAGGAGCTTTAAGATTTTCCAGACAGTGGTCAATTTTTAACAGCTGTTCCTGGAATTGCTGGGATGTTGCATCCGGAGGCTTGTAGACTACCACAATGACTAGGTTTTGGTTCTCGACCTTTACTGCTAAAACTTCCACTACATCATTTGAGGCATTTAGCAGTTCTGTGCAAACAAGTGACTCTGCAATGTACAGGCCAACCCCCCCCCCTTTTGCCTGTTCACTCTGTCACATCTGTATAGGTTGTAACCTGGGATCCATATTTCGTTGTCCAAGTGATCCTTTATGTGGACTCAGTGAAAGCCGCGAACATTGCCTTTGCCTCTGCAAGCAGTCCAGGGATGAAAGGTATTTTGTTGTTTGTTGCTGGCTTTAGACCCTGTATATTTGCAAAGAAGAATGTTATCGGACTGGTGGTATTGTTGGTACTGGGGGGATTTTTTTTCCGGCATTAGTATCTGTATCTGTTGGTTTGGAGTGGAGGCCATCGACTGTGGTTCCACTCCAGGAATGACTGGATTTGGTGTACGATTTCTGCCATTTCCTGCCATTTTTTTTTTCCTTCCTGGCACTAAAAAACCTCTCCTCTTGAGTGGCTGTGGCTACCCAGGTTTTCCCATGGCCTGGATGTTTTGTATCTTTTTGTCCCCTTTAGATGGTGTGCCTGGCAATTTAAGTTATAGCACAGTCTTTCCCTGTACTGAAGAGGTACACATTTCAGGGTGAAAAAGCTTACAGGAAGGGAGTTTGCATTTTCCTGTTGTCATATGGGCATGGCATTTTCTAGGGTGGTCATAGTTGCACGTCCCGTCTGTTTTTCCAGATTTCCCATGCCAGCAGATACCGAGTGCATAGTATGTGCACAGGCTTGGTTCCGTTTGCCCATGGGTTTCTGTGACTGTATTCCCCGTTGGTGCATGTTTCCCTGTCTTACTTCTATCCTCCCTAGCACCAACAATGGAGCTCCCACCAGTTGTTTTTGGTAATATATCCTCACTATTGCTAGTGGAGTTCTCCTGTTTGCTATTTCCTGTGGTATTTCTAGTTTGCAATATTGGTTTTATCTTATCTTTGACTACACTTGTTTCCCTACTATGGCTCCTGTCCCCTATGGGGTCATTTATATGTATTCCTTCCTGCGTATAATTCCCGACTACCTGGACAAAATCTCCAGCTTCACCATTACTGTCTCCCAGGACAGCACCTCCAGCTTCACCATTACTGTCTCCCAGGACAGCATCTCCAACTTCATTACTGTCTCCCAGGACAGCACCTCCAGCTTCACCATTACTGTCTCCCAGGACAGCACCTCCAGCTTCACCATTTCTGTCTCCCAGGACAGCACCTCCAGCTTCACCATTACTGTCTCCCAGGACAAGCACCTCCAGCTTCACCATTACTGTCTCCCAGGACAGCACCTCCAGCTTCAACCATTACTGTCTCCCAGGACAGCAAATATCAGCCCCCATTTAATGACTACCAGGACATCATCTCCAGCCTTACAGTTTCTGACTACATGGCCAGTATCAAGGGCAGTACCATTCAGCCCAGACTTTTTATGTTCCCATCTGTTGTAGAAAGCTTCCAGGTTGTCTATGAAAGCAGCTTTGATGTTATCCTCTTTTAATACCCTTGTGATTTTAGTCCACAGATTTATCTGATTTGGGCATACCCAAAAACACTTCCCTGTTTTAATACTGCTTGTAGCTAGTTCTTGGATATCTGCACAAGGGGCGTGACACCAATTTCCACAAAAATGACAATTTATCCATGTGGAAGCCCGTTTGTTTGATTGACTGCAGACTATACAGAGCTTCATAATGATTTGAATGGTTGATTTACTGTAATTCTACTAGCAACCTCTTGAATACTCCATTAATAACCTCCTTAAAGTGAAGCTCTAGCTATTTGTATTTATATTTCTAACTAATTGAACAGCTTACCGTGTACGTTCCTGATTTATATTTATTGTTTGTGTTTGATAAGGGCGCCTACAACCCCATCCGTTTACAGTCTGCTTTATTGTCCAACGAAACCGTTTGAAACCAGTCAAGGGTTCGGACCATCAAGGGTTCGGACCATCAAGGGTTCGGACCAGTCAAGGGTTCGGACCAGTCGATCTGATCTGATCAGTGGGTCACTTATTTAAAACATACTGGTCGGTGATTTGGGCTAACACTTGAAGGATCTACTTGAAATTATCTACCCGAGTAATATGTGATTTGATTGATACAAAAGTATAACTTGCGTGTTGAAGAGCTGGTGATATCTGACAGCTCCTACAGTGATGAACGGTCGAGCCTCAACCCTTGTTTATCAGTCGCTGTATCTAGCTTTTCTAGTTTTTTTTCGTCTCCACCACAATAAATGCTATATTATCACTATAGTTGACTGGTGCAAATTTTGGAGGAAGGACGCTTTTTCTGTAGTAATAATTGCTTCTCGTTGTGTATATTGCGACCGCTGGTAACTACAGGTTATATGAAATTCACAGTAACGTCTCGTATTTCAAGAAAAAAGAAACTAATGAAAGTCACTCCACTCCACTAAGTACCATTATAATACTGGTTAGTTGCTACTACAACACTGTATTCTGCTATTCACTGGTATCACAAGATTATATGCGAGTACACTAGCAGGCCAGGAAATTATTAAAAACAGCTGACCTGTGGTAAGATTCTGGCGACTTCTGGCACCTGCCTCTATAGGCTTATCACTTCATTCACAAATTCACCTGTTTTCAAATGACACTTTAGCCTTTATCATCTATATACTAGGGAGCCACTGTAGTATACACTATACACTATGTATACTCAATGTTATCAGGGAGACTTTCTTTCCTCTGACAAAGAAAAGTTCTATTATTATTATTTTTGCACACGGCACACTAGGCCTATGATTCCCCTCTGGCAGTAAACTCTGCTAGGTAGTGCACACTAATTCTCCTTTTTTGACTCAGTATATAATGTTTTCCGCCCAAGATTGGT
Organism: Cherax quadricarinatus; assembly: GCF_026875155.1. Lineage (NCBI taxonomy): Eukaryota > Metazoa > Arthropoda > Malacostraca > Decapoda > Parastacidae > Cherax > Cherax quadricarinatus. The sequence goes on from NC_069413.1 coordinate 31,051,231, forward strand.
TCCAGGCGCTAGAGGGATGTATCGTATAGGATTGATGGCACAAATTAAAGTTCTAGCACGTAAGAGCGACCGTGAAAACACCAGAAAACCGGAAGCACAACGAGGCACGCGGCACTGCTCCAAGATCACCACACAGTGTGATGACACTGTTTCAGGATCACCACACAGTGTGATGGCATGACACTGCTCCAAGATCACCACACAGTGTGATGACACTGTTTCAGGATCACCACACAGTGTGATGGCACTGTTTCAGGATCACCACACAGTGTGATGGCACTGTTTCAGGATCACCACACAGTGTGATGGCACTGTTTCAGGATCACCACACAGTGTGATGGCACTGTTTCAGGATCACCACACAGTGTGATGGCACTGTTTCGGGAAATCACCACACAGTGTGATGCACTTTTCGATCACCAAACAGTGGGGATGACACTTTTTCCGGGATCACCACACAGTGGAGGGGCACTGTTTCAGGTTTCACCACACAGTGTGATGACACGCCCAAGAAAAACCAAAACAGTGTATGACACTGTTTCAGGTTCCCCCACACAGTGGGGAGGGACACTGTTCAGGATCACCACACATTTTTGATGCCCACTTTTCAGGATCCCCCCAACCACAGTGTGATGACACTTTTTTCAGGACCCCACCAACAGTGTGATGACACTTTTTTCGGGATCACCACACAGTGTGATAAACCTGTTTCGGGGATCACCACACAGTGTGATGACCCCTGTTTTCAGGACACCACACAGTGTGAGACCTGTTTCGGGATCACCACACAGTGTGATGACACTGCTCCAAATCACCAAAAACATTTGATGAAAACTGTTTCAGGATCACCACACGTGTGATAACATGTTTCAGGACACCCCCACATGGGGAGGACACTTTTTTAAAGGATCACCACACAGTTTTATGACACTTTTTATCGGGATCACCACACAGTTTGATGAACTGTTTCAGGATCACCACAAAAGTGTGATGACACTTTTTCAGGAAAACCCCCACAGTGGATGACCCCTTTTTCAGGATCACCACACAGTTTGACCCCCACTTTTTTCAGGATCACCCACACATTTGTGATGACCTTTTTCCCGGATAAACCCACACAGTGTAGGGAAAACGTTTCAGGATCACCCCCCTTTGGGGAAAGGGCACTGTTTTCGGGATCCCAACAGTGTGATGACACTGTTTCAGGATCCCCCACACAGTGTGATGACACTTTTTCGGGGATCACCCAACAGGGTGAGGGCCATTTTTCCCAAGGATCCCCAAAAACAGTGGGGAGGGGAAACTGTTTCGGATCACCACAAAAGTGGAGGGCACTTTTTCAGGATCACCACCCCTTTTGGGAATGACACTGTTTCAGGATCACCACACAGTGTGTGACACTTTTTTCGGGATCACCACACAGTTTGATGACATTTTTTTCAGGATCCCCAAAACCCCGTGTGATGGCACCTGTTTTCGGGTCACCACCAGTGTGGGCACTTTTTTCGGGACACCCAAAAGGGGAAAAGGGCCCACTTTTTTCGGGATCACCACACATTTTTTGACGGCACTTTTTCAGGATCACCACACATTTTAGGGCACTTTTTCGGATCCCCCACACAGTGGATGAAAACGGGTTTCGGGATCACCACACAGTGTGATGGACTTTTTTTCGGGATCACCACACAGGGGTTATGGCACTGTTTCAGGATCACCACACAGGGGTGATGACACTGTTTCAGGATCACCACACAGTGGGGATGGCACTGTTTCGGGATCACCACACAGGTGATGGCACTGTTTCAGGATCCCCCACACAGTGTGATGACACGGTTTCCCGGGTCCCCCACACATTTTTGATGGAAACTTTTCCCCAATCCAAAACACAGGTGATGGAAATTTTTTTCCGGGATCACCGCACAGTGGTTTGGCATTGTTCCCAAACACCACACAGTGCATGTCCCTTTTTCCAGGATCCCCCGCAAGTGTGATGGAAACTGTTCCAGGATCACCACTCTTTGGGAAAGGGAAACTTTTTCCGGGAAACCCACCACCCCCTTGGAAGGAAACTGTTCCCAGGATCACCACATAGGGGTGATAGCACTGTTCCAGATCACCACACAGGCAGGGGCACTGATCCAAAAATTCCCCAAAACAGTAAAATGGCACACCCCAAAAAACACCAAATTAGATCAGGCTGATAGGTGGGCGGCAATAACTAAAATTTCCCAAGAGTCACAATGGGGGGGGCACGAAAAGAAGATCATCTGTGAATGCACAACCTCAAAATTTTGAGGGGGATGGGAAAAGGGCCTCAGAGGAACCCACGGGGCCCCACTCATGTGGGCTAAAAGAAATTTTGGGGCGATGCGTCATGTCACATGGACCGGAAATCTCTATGGAATGTTCCCAACCACTTTGTCAAATTTCCAAACACCCCAAAAATTCCCGGGCGTGAAAGGGGGCAAAGGGAAAAGGCCTTTACCCGGGTACACAAAGCCCTATCCCCAAACAAAGTGGTAAAAAATATAAATATATATATAAAATATATAATATAATATATATTATTTTATAATATATATATATATATATATATATATATATAAAAAAAAACATATATAATTTTGGGGGTTTTGAATTCTTAAATAAATAAGAAAATAGGGAAAAAAGGTAATAAAATTATGGAAAATTTTTTACAAAGGGTGATCCCAATATTTGAAAAAAATTTTAATCGAAAATATAAAAACGTTTTTAAAAACAAATTATAGAAATTTTTGCACCTGCGGTTAATTGTTAAAAGTGGGTTTTGTGGTGAATTGTGTGTGTGTGTATGTGTATGTGTGTGTGGTGTGTGTGTGTGTGGTGTGTGTGTGGGTGAAATTGTGTGTGGTATGTGTGTTTTGGGTGTGTGTGTTTGTTTTTGGGTGTGGTTGTGTTGGGGTGTGTGTGTGTGTGTGTGTGTGTGTGGGGTGTGTGTGTGGGGTGTGTGGGTGTGTGTGTGTAGGGTTGTGTGTGAAAATGTGTGTTTGTGTGGGGTTGTGTGGTGTGTGTTTTGTGTGTGTGTGTGTGTGTGGTGTTTTGTGTGTTGTGTGGTGTGTGTATTTTGGGGTGTGTGTGGGTGGGTGTGTGTGTGTGTGTGGTGTGTGTGGTGTGGTGTGTGTGTGTTATGTGGTTGTTGTGTATGTGTGGGGTGGTTATGTGTTTGTGTGTGTTTTGGTGTGTTGTGTGTGTGTGTTGTGTGTGTGGGGTTTTGTGTGGTTTGTGTACTCCCCTATTTGTACTCAACCTTTTTTGGGGTTTTGCAGGGGTCGAGTCCTACTCCTGGCCCCCCCCCTCTTAAACCCGGTTGCTACTGGCCCCTCTCTCCCCCCCCTTTAGTTTTATCAAACCTCGTTTTAAAAAACTGTGTAGGGTTTCCGCCCCACTAGGGGCCCATTTTCTAGGCAATTCCACTGCCTTACAACTCTTTTACTGAAAAAATACTTCCTAAACTCTCTGCCCTAAATTTGTGCCCTTCAATTTCCCCAATTTGGGGCCTCTTTTTTTCTGTGTCCCCTCCCGGAACATTCGCCCTTTGTCCCCTTGTCTATTCCACGCAGTATTTTAAAATGGGAAATCATTCTCCCCCCTGACCCTCCTGCCCCTCCGTTCGTCGGGGGGGTTTCCCTTAATTTTTCTTCATGGGAAAATTCCCCTAGCTCTGGAACTAACCTTGTGGAAAAACCTTGAACTTTCTCAGTTTTTTGACGTGCTTTATCAAGGGGGGTTTTTCCAAAACAGGTGCTCCCTACCCCAAAAAGGGGCCCCCAACATACACAGGACGCCCTTAAAACATTCCTTACTAAGGTATGGGAAAATCTGTTCTCAGGTTTCCAGGCGCCCATATGCGCAGCAGTTAACTGATTGATGTGTGCCCCCGGAGAAAAGCCGGTTTTACTCCCCCCAAGTTCTTTCTCCTTGAGTGGGGTTTTTGCGCCCCTTTGGGGCCACCTAGCCTATACTCTGCCCTGGGGTCTTCTTCCCCCTTCCCCAAAACTTATGATTTTTTGGGCATTTGGCAGGTTTAAAATTCAAAGAACCCTTTTGCGGACCCGTTTAAAGGTTGGGTCCAGGTCTTTTTTGAAGTCCTCCTGGTCCTCATCAGTTTTAAATTTTCTCCTCATTAATTTCACATCACGCAAACAGGGACACTTCTGATCTTTCCCCCTTTCCATAAAGTCGTTAAACAAAAAACCCAAAAAATAGAAAGGGTCCTGGGAAACCAACCCATGTGGGACCCCCCATACCCCAGGTCCCACTGGAAAACACCCTTACGTACCATGACTCTTTTGCCTCCCTGTCAGTTTTCCCTCTATCCATTGCAGTCCCCCTTCCTGTTAATGCCCCGTGCTCTACTTCCGCACAAATCTCTTGTGAGGAACTGTGAAAAAGGGCTTTCTTGCAGTCCAAAAAATTTGAAAATAAACCCACCCCTCTCTCTCTTGTCTTACTTCGGCCCACAAAGGGGTGTGTGTGTGTGTACTAAACCCCCACCTAGTTTTTACTCACCTATTTAAAAAAAGGGTTCCCGGGGGTCGAGCCCCGGCTCCGGCCCCGCCCCCTTCACTAAACGTTTACTGGGTCACTCCCCTGAGCCGTAAAGTTTTATCGTACCCCCTGTTTTAAAGCTATGTATGACCTGCCTCCACAAACATCCGCCTTTCCCAAACATTCCACTTACTGACTACCTGGGCTGAAGAAATACTTCCTAACATCCCCCGTGATTCATCTGTGGGGGTTTTGCTTCCAACTGTGTTTCCCCCTTTTTAAGTGTCCCCAAACTCTGGGAAAATCCTGTTTTTTTTCCACCTTGTCAAATTCCCCTCAATATTTTTTTATGTCCCTTATTTATGTCCCCCCTTTTTTTCCTCCCCCTGTCCTCCAGTGGCCCTCAGGTTATTTCCCTTAACCTCTCCCCGAGGCATACCTCTTTGCTCGGGACAAATCTTTTGCAAACCTTTGCACTTTCTCTAGTTTCTTCACGTGCTTGGGAGGGGTGGGTTCCAAACTGGTTTCCCCATACTCCAATATGGGGCCCAACCCTACACGGGTTTCAGGGTTCCCCGAATGATTCCCTTTTTTAAAATGTCGGAATGGGGGTTCTGAGGGTTTGGGTAGGGGGCCCATTGCTGCCAAACAATTATTTTTGGGTTTATGGCGCTTTTGGGAATTGGGGCCTTTGGGGTTTTTACTCCCCCCCAAGATTTTTTTCCTTTAGTGAGGTTTGTAGTCTCTGACCCCCTAGACGTACCCCCGCCCGCGGCCTTCTTTTCCCTTTTCCCCCAAACTTCAAGACTTTGCACTTTTGGGGGGAATTGAACTCCAAGGGCCAAATTTCGGACCAGTTTTTGCAGCCCTTTCCCGATCCCTTTGTAGTTCTGGGCCCGGGCTTTTGATCGAGTGTATTCTTCTCATCAATTTTTCCCCGTCATCTGCAAACAGGGGCAAAACCCCAGAGCCCATTCCCTTTCCCTTTTGTCGTTCACAAATACCAAAACAGCACGGGGCCCAGGACTGACCCCTGCGGACCCCCTGGTCACAGGGCCCCTCTGACCCCCTCGCCACGTACCATGACCGCTGCGTCTTCCTGACAATATTTCCCCCGATCCATTGGATGCCTTCCCTGTTATCCCTGCTTTTGGGCCTCCCCGTTTTGCACCCCCAAACTCTTGTGTGGAAAAAATGTTCAAACCGCCCTTTTTGCAGTCCAAGAAAATGCAACCACCCACCCCCTCTCCTTGTCCTTAAATGCTGTCAAACCAAATTTAAAGAACTCCAGTAAAGGTTTTTTTGACACAGGAATTTTCCCCTCCCTGAAACCATGCCCGGCCCGCTTTTATGAGATCATTCCCTTTTTAGGTGTTCCACCACCCCTTTTTCCTATAAAACTTCTCCATGATTTTGCATACTAAACATGTCCGTGACACTGGTCTGTGGGTTTTTTGCTTCCCTGTCTGTCTCCTTTTTTTTGATGGGGGGCTACATTTGCTGTCTTCCCCTGCCCAGGCAATCCCCTGTTTTTGGGTAGATGTAAATTTAAAATTTTTTTGTTAGGGGGACACATAGCGCCCGCTCCCTCTTTTCAATAAACCCCTTGGGGGAAAGTTATCTGGGCCCCATTGCCCTTTTAGGTATTTTAGCTCACTCAGAAGCCTCTTCACTTTTCCCCCTTTTTGTGCACTGTGGGCCCCATTTGGTGGGGTGGGCCCCCCCTCCTTTTTTCCCCCCCCGTTTTCTGGAGGCCCTTCTGTCTCCCTTGTGAACACTTCTTTGAAAACTCTTGTTTTATTTTTCAACAAACTTTCCCGGGCATTTCCTTTGCTCTCCTCCTTCCTTCCTTACCTGATTACCTGGTCCTTGACTGTTTTTTTCCCCCCGATGTGGCTGTACAACAGTTTTGGGTCAGAATTTTGGGTTTTTGCTGCTATGTCTTTTTTATATTGTCCCCTTTGGGCCCCCCCCTTCTTATCTGTGCATATTTTATTTTCTGGCCTAAAACCCGTTCCCCCTTTTTCTCCTGGGTTTTCCTTTTTCCTTTTTATATTTCTTTTCCCTTTCCCCACACACTTGGTTTTTGCCTCCCTGCACCCTTTTTGGAAACCATTTTGGGTCATCCCCCGGGGTTTTTCAATTTCTTTCCGTTTTCCCTTGGGGACAAACCTCTCCCACCTCCTGGTGTGTGTGGTGGTGTTTTGGGGTTTTGGTGTGTGTGTGTGAGTGTGTGTACTCACCAATTTTTTACTCACCTATTTTTGATTTTTAGGGGTCAGTCACAGCTCCTGGGCCCCGCCCCCCCTTTTACTGATTGCTACTAAAGGGCCTCCCCCCCTTCCCCGCTCCCCGACTTTATCATACCTCCCTTTAAAAAATTTTGGGATGGTTCCCCCCCCACTACTTCACTTTTAGGCTTTTTCCCCGGCTTTGACACTCTGTGACTGGAAAAAAATACTTCCCAAAAATCCCTTTTTAAATTTATTTTAGTCTTCAAATTTAAAATTTTGAAACCTTTTTGTGTCCGTGGGCCCCCTCCTGGAAAAAATCCCCCCTTTGCCCCCCTCCCTTCCCCATTTCCCGAGTATTTTAAAATTCGTTTTCATGTTTTTCCCCCGACCCTCCTGCCTCCAGTGTCGTCAGGCCGATTTTCCCCCAAACCCTTTTTTCGTAGGACAATCCCCCCTAGCTCTGGCACCCAGTCTTGGTTTTCAAACCTTTTCACTTTCTCTAATTTCTTGAAAGTGCTTGACTAAGGTTGGGGGATTCCAAAATGGTTTTGCCCTACTTCCCTTTTGGGGCCCGACGTAAATGGTATACAAGTCTTGAAAAGACTCCCCAAATTTAGTTTCGGAAAACTATCCGTAGGTTTTTCCAAGGGCGCCCGTAACTGCAGCAGTTATCGATTGATTTGCGCCTCAGGGGAAAAATGCTCGGTGTTATTCTCACCCCCTTCTTTTTTTTCCCTTTAGTGAATTTTGCAGACTTTTGGGCCCTCTAAACTATATTGTTCTGCGGTCCCTTTTTTGCCCCTTTCCCCCAAACTTTATGACTTTTGCATTTGGCGGGGGTTAAAAATTTAAGGAGCCAGTTGCTGGACCAGGCTTTTAGCCTTCCAGGGCTCTTTGTAGTCCTGCCTGATCCTCAATTTCCCTTTTTATTCTTTTCATTAACCACTCGGTTTCCCCCAAACAAGGGCCTTCTGAATCTATCCCCTTTCCTTATGTCATTTACATATACCAATAACAGCACAGGTCCTAGGGCTGAAACCCCCCTTTTAAACCCCCCGCTTGGCCAGGCGCCCCCTTGGAAAACCTCGTACGGACCATACTCGTTTTGGGCCCCCTATAAGGAAATTTTCTTTTTCATTTCCGTGCCTTTTCCCGTTATGTGGGGCCCCGATCCTCTTCCCTTTTTTCAGTAAACCCCTTTTGAGGGGAAATGTGTGAAGGCCTTCTTGTAAGGGCCAAAAAAATCATCGATCCACCCCCCTCCCCTTGCCCTTTCCCTGTCACCTTGTCATAAAACTCTAATAGGGTTTTTGACGTAGGATTTTTCCCTCCCTGAAACCGTGCTGGTTGTCAGTTATACACTTGTTTCTTTCCAGGTGCTCCACCACTCTCCTCCTGAAGATCTTCTCCATGACCTTGCATACTATACACGTTAGTGATACAAGGTCTGTAGTTTAGTGACTCTGTCTGTCTCCCTTTTTAAAAATTGGGACTACATTTGCCATCTTCCAAAACCTCGGGGAGTTGCCCATTTTCAAATGATGTGTTTGAAGATCTTTGTTAATGGTACACACAATGTTCTGCTCCCTCTTTAAGGACCCATGGAGAGATTTTTGTCTGGTCCCCACCCTTTGAGGTGTCAAGTTCGCATAGCAGCTTCTTCACCTCCTCCTTGGTTATATGTACCTCATCCAGCACTTGCGGGTGCACCCCCTTGCTCTGATTTCCTGGAGTCCTACTGGTTTCCACTGTAAATACTTTTTTAAAAATCTTGTGTTGAGCTCCGACATACCTCCCGGTCGTTTCTTGTGAATCCCCATCACCCTCCTCATTGATTACCTGGTCCTTGACTGTTGTTTTCCTCCTGATGTGGCTGTACAACAGCTTCGGTCAGTCTTGACTTTCGATGCTATGTCATTTTCGTATTGCCGCTGAGCCTCTTTTTTATCTGTGCATATTCGTTTCTGGCTCTTCTGCTAATCTCTTTTTTTCCAAAGTTCTCTGTCTTCTGTACCTTTTCTATTCTCTAGTACACCTAGTTTTGCCTCCCTACACCTTTGGGTGAACCAAGGACTCGTTCTGATCTTCCCATTTTTTTCTTTTTCCCCTTGGGAACAAACCTCTCCTCTGCCCCCTTGCATTTTTTTTGCCACATAGTCCATCATTTCTTGTACTGGTTTTCCTGTCAGTTCCCTCTCCCCACTGATGTCTTGAAAGAAGTTCCTCAACCCTGAGTAGTTCCCCCTTTTGTAGTTTGGTTTTTCCCACCCATTCCTGCTGCTCTCTCCACTTGGAGCTCAACAAAGTAGTCAAAGGGCACAGAACCACATGATCACAGCTCCCAGGGGCCTTTCATGCATGATATCCTCGATGTCAGAACTACTCAAGGTGAATCCCAAGGTCCAGTCTTGCTGGTTCATCCTCTCCTCTCTCTCTGGTAGTGTCTCTCACATGTTGATGCATGAGGTTTTCCAGTACCACATCCATCATCTTGGCTCTCCATGTTTCGGTACCCCCATGGGGCTCCAGGTTTTCCCAGTCAATCTCCTTGTGATTGAAATGACCCATAACTAGTAACTTTGCTCCTCCCATGTGTGCTGTCCTGGCCACCTCGGCTAGTGTGTCGACCATTGCTCTGTTGCTCTCATCGTATTCTTCTCTTGGCCATCTGCAGTTCTGTGGTGGGTTGTACATTACTGCAATTATCACCTTATGTCCCTCAGACATAAGGTGATAATACTACTAAGTAGTCCCTTTCGCCCATGCCATCCATTCCTTCCATTTTCTCAAACCCCCACTGGTTTTTAATGAGCAGTGCAACTCCTCCTCCCCTCTCCTCCCTCTGTCTTTCCTGAGGTTTTGATATCCGGATGGAAAGATTGAATCTGTTATTATTCTGGTGAGTTTTGTTTCTGTGAGTGCTATTATGTCTGGGGATGTCTCCTTGATTCTTTCGTGCCACTCCTCATACTTGTTTGTTATTCCATCTGCATTTGTATACTACACCTTCAACTTTTTTTCTAAGACTGTGGTCTGGGAGGTATATTGGGGTTGGGGAAGTGGGAGACCGGGTTTAAGGGAAACTAGGGGTTTTTTGCTGTGGGGGTGGAGTTTGTAATGTAGTGGGGGGGGGCATTGGATGTGGCAGGGGTGTTTTGTTTAAGAGTGTTTGGTTGCACTGGGGTTGACCTGGTTGGGAGGCTTCTATAGGAAGTTGTGAGGGAGGCTGTATTTGATTTTCTTCCTGGGTCTGGGATCTCCTGTCTGTCTTCTCCGTCCCCTCTCTTTCCTCCTTTCGCCTTTGTACCATCTCTCTCAGTTTCTGCCTTTCTTTTTGTGTTCTGTCGCGGTCGACATACACCTTCCTGTATGCCGGCATGCCCCCTTAATCGTGCTTTCTCCTGCAGGATCCGGGTCCGAGTCGCTTTTTACTTTGAAGGTCACTTTCACTGGCCGGGTTCTTTTTTTTTACAGACCCCCCTATTCTCTGAAAATTTTCCAGCTGAGTCATGTTGTCTTCTCCTATTGCTTTCATGATGCTTTCAATTGCTTTTTTTCCCCTTGTTTTCTTGCTTCATATGTTTCCCCTTCAACTTCCTAGAGCCCATACACAAAGACGACCTCACCCTTTCATTCTCCCACTGAAATTTTCCCGTGTATCCCCTCATTTAATTTGGTTTCCTCCACTGCAGCTTTCCTTTCATCAGTTTCACTGGCTAATGTACTTGGGCTCAGTGGCCTGTCATTTTCCCTTCTGGGCTTTCCTTGGGCTCTGTTGTTGTCTGTTGGGCCTCCACATAAAGCTTAGCTCTTTCATTTACAAACAGTCTCCTCTGATATAGCTTCCCCATGCAGTTGTGCCCCTTCTTTCCCTACAGTCACCTTATTTGGGGCTGAGGTAGCAGTCTCTGTTGTCAATCCAAAAAATGTTCTTTAGTTCTTTAGGCTGTTTCAGATTTTTCAGTTCCTCTTCTAAACTCTGTATCCTAGCCTCTGCTGCTTTGACATGCACCTCCCACTTCCTGCTTTCCATATCTATCCCTCTTCCATTCCATGCTAAGTTCTTCTATTTTTTTTTTCCCCTTCATGATCCCTTTTTTTGAGCTCTGCTGCCCCAATCTTCCTTTGCAAACTTCCTCCTCCTGTCCCTTGGTTTTTCTTGTTGCTCTCTGACAACCCATTTTTTGTTTTCCTGATTGCCTCAGAGTGGGAAAACCTATTTGTTCTGTTGTTAGGTTAGTAGTGTGTATGTCAAGTGTGGGGGGTGAAGTAGAGGAACTGTGGCTATGTGGGAAAGGGGGGGGGAGGGGAGGGGGAACGGGGGAGGGGGGGTGAACGAGGGAGGGAGGAATCAGGGAAGAAGTGAGATGTCGGTGGTAAGGGGGGGGAGTGTATGTGTAAGTCTGGATATGTGTGTGTGTGTGTGTGTGTGTGTGTGTGTGTAATTTTGTGTGGAATTATGTGTGGGTTTATTATGTACTGAAAGGTAAAGGTGGCCCTTTTGCGTTGTAATGTAGTCTCAGTGTCCTTTGCTGCCCACAACTTCTTGGACCTGACCCCCAAACCTCCTGGGGCTTGACCGGCACGTACTTACAGTGTGTGTGTGTGTGTGTGTGTGTGTGTGTGTGTGTTGTGTTGTGTGTGTGTGTGGTAATTTTTTTGTGTTGTGTGTGTGTGTGTTGTGTGTGTGTGTTGTGTGTGTGTGTGTGTGTGTATATGTGGGGTTTTGTGGTGTGTGTGTGTGTATGTGTGTGTGTATGTGTGTGTATGTATGTGTGTGTGTGTGTATGTATGTGTGTGTATGTGTGTGTGTATATGTGTGTATGTGTGTGTGTATTGTGGTGTTATGTGTGTGTGTTGTGTTGTGTGTGTATGTGTGTATGGGGGAGGTATGCAGGGAGATACTGTTAATACATACCAGTAATTCTGGGTTATAAAAAGCGATAATTGCTACTAGGGTCTAAAGCTTCAATAAGTGTCTGCCCTTGTGTGTGTGTGTGTGTGTGTTTTGTGTGTGTGTTAGGGAGGGATGGTTTGGGGGGTAGATCCGTTATACCTCTCTGTTCTGTCTTTCCTAGAAATGCTACACTCTTCGCTTTTTGTCCTTTGGATTTAAGTACAATTATTTCAGTTATTATCCTATTCCTGTTCACGTTTAGAGAGGACTTCCTACTTCCTAAGTGTTCCTAAACTACTAATAACTACAGTAATAGCTTGCAGGAGTGAGTGACCCCGTACTAACAGCGATGGGAAGGCCAAGCCAAGCCAAGCCTGCGACCCTGCAAACCACAATATAAGTGATACTTGCGCTGGCAACCCGGTCGTGCCAAGTTGCCAGATGCTGATGACGTAGTCGTCGTACGTAGCCTAATCCCTATTTTGGAGATCCTTCATCCATGATGATTATAACCACATGTGTTTCATACATCCCTCGTTCCTCACGCGATTTTACTTTTCACTTATGATAGTATACACAACACATTTTATACACTTCACTTTATATGTTTTAAAGGCACACAACTTGTCGTGGCGTCACTGCTTCAGGCCTACCGCTGCCTAGTAGACCAAAACGTTTGGATAATTTTGGATAATGGATAATTTCAGGCTTTCTCACGACTTTTCTAACTAATAACTTTTGTTATCACTCGTATTATTGCTCACTGACGATGTCACTACCACTGATTACTGTTAGCAGTCACTGCACCCTTAAAACACTAGGATTCTCGGAGCCTTGTGTGCCCACGTCTGCACCCACGGACCCACCGGGGTGTGTAGTGTGTGTGTATGTGTGTGTGTGCGTGTGTGTGTGTGTGTGTGTACTCACCTAGTTGTACTCACCTAGTTGAGGTTGCAGGGGTCGAAATCGAGCTCCTGGCCCCGCCTCTTCACTGGTCGCTACTAGGTCACTCTCCCTGAACCATGAGCTTTATCGTACCTCTGCTTAAAGCTATGTATGGATCCTGACTCCACTACATCCTTCCCCAAACTATTCCACTTCCTGACTACTTTTGTGGCTGAAGAAATACTTCCTAACATCCCTTTGATTCATCTGTGTTTTCAACTTCCAACTGTGTCCCCTTGTACTGTGTCCAGTCCTCTGGAACATCCTGTCTTTGTCCACCTTTCAATTCCTCCTTTAGTATTTTGTAAGTCGTTATCAGTCCCCCCTATCTCTCCTGTCCTCCAGTGTCGTCAGGTTGATTTCCCTTAACCTCTCCTCATAGGACATACCTCTTAGCTCTGGGACTAGTCTTGTTGCAAACCTTTGCACTTCTCTAGTTTCTTTACATGCTTGGCTAGTGTGGGTTCCAAACTGGTGCCGCATACTCCAATATGGGCCTAACATACACGGTGTACAGGGTCCTGAACGATTCCTTATTAAGATGTCGGAATGCTGTTCTGAGGTTTGCTAGGCGCCCATATGCTGCAGCAGTTATTTGGTTGATGTGCGCTTCAGGAGATGTGCCTGGTGTTATACTCACCCCAAGATCTTTTTCCTTGAGTGATGTTTGTAGTCTCTGACCCCCTAGACTGTACTCCATCTGCGGTCTTCTTTGCCTTCCCCAATCCTCATGACTTTGCACTTGGTGGGATTGAACTCCAGGAGCCAATTGCTGGACCAGGTCTGCAGCCTGTCCAGATCCCTTTGTATTTCTGCCTGGTCTTCGATCGAATGAACTCTTCTCATCAACTTCACGTCATCTGCAAACAGTGACACCTCGGAGTTTATTCCTTCCGTCATGTCGTTCACAAATACCAGAAACAGCGCTGGTCCTAGGACTGACCCCTGTGGGACCCCGCTGGTCACAGGTGCCCACTCTGACACCTCTCCTCGTACCATTACTCGCTGCTGTCTTCCTGACAAGTATTCCCTGATCCATTGCAGTGCCTTCCCTGTTATTCCTGCTTGGTCCTCCAGTTTTTGCACTAATCTCTTGTGTGGTACTGTGTCAAACGCCTTCTTGCAGTCTAAGAAAATGCAATCCACCCACCCTTCTCTCTCTTGTCTTACTGCTGTCACCATGTCATAGAACTCCAGTAGGTTTGTGACACAGGATTTCCCGTCCCTGAAACCGTGTTGTCTGCTGTTGATGAGATCATTCCTTTCTAGGTGTTCCACCACTCTTCTCCTGATAATCTTCTCCATGATTTTGCATGCTATACATGTCAGTGACACTGGTCTGTAGTTTAGTGCTTCATGTCTGTCTCCTTTTTTAAAGATTGGGACTACATTTGCTGTCTTCCATGCCTCAGGTAATCTCCCTGTTTCGATAGATGTATTGAATATTGTTGTTAGGGGTACACATAGCGCCTCTGCTCCCTCTCTCAATACCCATGGGGAGATGTTATCTGGCCCCATTGCCTTTGAGGTATCTAGCTCACTCAGAAGCCTCTTCACTTCTTCCTCGGTTGTGTGCACTGTGTCCAGCACTTGGTGGTGTGCCCCACCTCTCCGTCTTTCTGGAGTCCCTTCTGTCTCCTCTGTGAACACTTCTTTGAATCTCTTGTTGAGTTCCTCACATACTTCACTGTCATTTCTTGTTGTCTCTCCTCCTTCCTTCCTTAGCCTGATTACCTGGTCCTTGACTGTTGTTTTCCTCCTGATGTGGCTGTATAACAGTTTCGGGTCAGATTTGGCTTTCGCTGCTATGTCATTTTCATATTGTCTTTGGGCCTCCCTTCTTATCTGTGCATATTCGTTTCTGGCTCTACGACTGCTCTCCTTATTCTCCTGGGTCCTTTGCCTTCTATATTTCTTCCATTCCCTAGCACACTTGGTTTTTGCCTCCCTGCACCTTTGGGTGAACCATGGGCTCATCCTGGCTTTTTCATTATTCCTGTTACCCTTGGGTACAAACCTCTCCTCAGCCTCCTTGCATTTTGTTGTTACATATTCCATCATCTCATTAACTGGCTTCCCTGCCAGTTCTCTGTCCCACTGAACCCCGTTCAGAAAGTGTGTGTGTGTGTGTGTGTGTGGTGTGTGTGTGTGTGTGTGTGTGTGTGTGTGTGTGTGTGTG
>NC_069413.1:31066512-31082814 GCF_026875155.1 Cherax quadricarinatus
TGTAAGTGGTTTGTGCCGCCTTGTAAGTTTGTCCCCCGACACTTGAAGTGTTGTCCCCGGGAATTTGAAAGTGTTGTCCCCCGCATTGAAGGTTGGCCCGACATTGAAAGTGTTGTGCCCAAAACTTGTAAGTTTTTGCCCCCGACATTTTAAAGTGTTGTCCCCCCGCATTGTAAGTGTTGTGCCGACTTTAAGTTTTGTGCCCGACACTTGTAAGTGTTGTCCCGAAATTGGGAATGTTGTCCCCCGACACTTGTAATTTTGTCCCCGACACTTGTGTGTTGTGCCCCGCACTTTAAGTGTTGGCCCGACACTTGTAAGTGTTGTGCCGAATTGAAGGTTGTCCCGAATTGAAAGGTTGGCCCCACTTGAAAGTGTTGTCCCGCCACTTGTGTGTGTGCCGACACTTGTAAGGTTGTCCCCGCCCTTGTAAGTTTTGTGCCCGCCACTTGAAGTTTTTGTCCCCCGCCACTTTGTTTTGTGCCGACACTTGTAAGTGTTGTGCCCCGCCAATTGTAAGTGTTGTCCCCGCCACTTGAAAGTTTTGTGCCGCACTTGTAAGTTTTGTGCCCGCCATTGAAGGTTGTGCCCGAACTTGTAGTGTTGTCCCCACCTTTGTAAGTGTTGTGCCCCTTGGGGGCCCAACTTGTAAGTGTTGTGCCGCCACTTGTAATTTGTGCCCGCATTTTAAAGTGGGGGGGGTTTTGTCCCCGCACTTGAAAAGTGTTGTGCCCGCACTTGAAAGTGTTGTCCCCGACACTTGAAAGTGTTTGCCCCCCGACCCCTTGTAAGTGTGTGCCCGCCTTGTAAGTGTTGTGCCCCCCTTTGAAAGGTTGTGCCCGCACTTGTAATGTTGTGCCCGTTTGAAAGTGTTGTGCCCGCATTTTTAAGTTTGTGCCCGCACTTGTAAGTGTTGCCCCCCCATTGAAAGGTTGTCCCCGCATTGAAAGTGTTGTCCGCATTGTAGTGTTGGCCGCCATTTGTAAGTGTTTGCCGACCTTGTAAGTTTGTGCCCCACTTGTAAGTTTTGTCCCCGACATTGTAATGTTGTCCCCGCATTGTAAGTGTTGTGCCCGACACTTGAAAGTGTTGTGCCGACACTTGAAGTGTTGTGTTTTTGGGGCCCCCCTTGTAAGTGTTGTGCCCGACACTTGTAAGTGTTGTCCCCCGCACTTGTAAGTGTTGCCCCCGACACTTGAAAGTGTTGTCCGACACTTGTAAGTTTGTGCCCGACCCCTTGTAAGTTTTGGGCCCCGACACTTGTAAGTGTTGTGCCCCGACACTTGAAAGGTTGTCCCCGGCCTGTAGTTTTGTGCCCGCACTTGTAAGTGTTTGCCCGACACTTGAAGTGTTTCCCGACACTTGTAAGTGTTGTCCCGACCTTGTAAGTGTTGTCCCGAACTTGTAAGTGTTGTGCCCGCATTGAAAAGTGTTGTGCCCGCATTTGTAAGTGTTGTGCCGAACTTGTAAGTGTTGTGCCCGACACTTGAAAGGTTGTCCCCGCCTTGTAGTGTTGTCCCCAAACCTTGAAAGTGTTGTGCCCCCATTGAAAGTGTTGTGCCCGACCTTGTAAGTGTTGTGCCCGCTTGAAGTGTTTCCCCGCATTGTAAGTGTTGTGCGACTTGTAAGTGTTTTTCCCCGCACTTGTAAGTTTGGGGCCCCGCACTTGAAAGTGTTGTCCCCGACATTGTAAGTGTTGTCCCCCGGCACTTGAAAAGTTTTGGGCCCCGACATTGAAAGTGTGTGCCCGCACTTGTAAGTGTTGTGCCCGATTTTTTTCCCCCCCTTGTAAGTGTTGTCCCCCGCCATTGTAAGTTTTTTCCGACACTTGTAAGTGTTGTCCCCGCATTTTGTAAGGTTGTCCCCCGACACTTGAAAGTGTTGTGCCGACACTTGTAAGTTTTGTCCCCCACTTGAAAGTGTTTGTCCCCCGACATTGAATTTGTCCCCCGAACTTGTAAGTGTTGTGCCACATTGTAAGTGTTTCCCCGACATTTGTAAGTGTTGTCCCGCACTTGTAAGTGTTGGGCCCGAATTGTAAGGTTGTCCCGGGGACACTTGTAAGGTTGTGCCCCGCCTTTAAGGTTGTCCGCACTTGAAAGTGTTGTCCCCGACACTTGTAAGTGTTTGCCCGCACTTTTTTGTTTTGTGCCCATTTTAAGGTTGTGCCCGACCTTTTTTTTAATTTTGTTGTTGGCCCGACATTGTAAGTGTTGTCCCCCCAACAATGTTCCGTTTAAGTGTTGTGCCGCATTGTAAGTTTTTGTCCCCGACATTGTAAGTGTTGGCCCGACACTTGTAAGTGTTGCCCCCGACATTGAAGTGTGGCCCGCACTTGTAAGTGTTGTCCGCCACTTTAAGTGTTGTCCCCCGCACTTGTAAGTTTTGTGCCCGACATTGTAAGTTTTGTGCCCGCCACTTGTAAGTGTTGTGCCGCCTTGAAAGTGTTGTGCCCGAACTTGAAAGTTTTGTGCCCGCCATTGAAAGGTTTTGTGCCCGCCCTTGAAAAGTGTTGTCCCCCGACACTTGTAAGTGTTGTCCCCCGACTTTAAGTGTTGTGCCCGCCCTTGAAAGTGTTTCCCCGCCTTGAAAGTGTTGTGCCGACACTTGAAATTTTGTCCCGACTTGTAAGTGTTGTGCCCGACACTGAAAGTGTTGTGCCCGACATTGAAAGTGTTGTGCCCCCACTTAAAAGGTTGTCCCCCGAACTTGAAAGTGTTGTGCCGACACTTGTAAGTGTTGTGCCGCCACTTGAAGTGTTGTGCCGCCTTGAAAGTGTTGTCCCCGCATTGAAGTGTTGTGCCCGCCTTGTAAGTGTTGTGCCCCATTTGAAAAGTGTTGTGCCCGACACTTGTAATGTTGTCCCCGACTTGTAAGTGTTTTGTGCCCGAACTTTAAGTGGGGCCCCCGGCATTTAAGTGTTGTCCCCCGACACTTGTAAGTTTTGTGCCCCCTTTTTAAAGGGTGTGTGCCGCATTGTAAGTGTTGTCCCCCGACCTTGTAGTGTTGTGCCGACACTGAAAGTGTGTCCCCGACACTTGAAAAGTGTTGTCCCGCACTTGTAAGTGTTGGGCCGCCATTTTGGAAAGTTTGTGCCCGAACTTGAAGTGTTTGCCCGAAACTTGTAGTGTTGTCCCCCGCCCTTGTAAGTGTTGTGCCCCCACTTGAAAGTGTTGTGCCCGACACTTGAAGTGTTTTTCCCGAACTTGTAAGTTTTGTCCCCGCCCACTTGAAAGTGTTGTGCCCGCCCTTGTAAGTGTTGCCCCCCGCCCTTGTAAGGTTGTGCCCGAATTGAAAGTTTTGGGCCCCGACATTTTTGTAAGGTTGTCCCGCCTTGTAAGTGTTGTGCCGCACTTGTAAGTGTTGTGCCCGCACTTGTAAGTGTTGTCCCCGACACTTGAAAGTGTTGTGCCCGCACTTGTAGTGTTTGCCCGCATTTGGAAGTGTTGTGCCCGCCTTGTAAGTGTTGTCCGACATTGTAGTTTTGGCCCGCATTTGTAAGGTTTGCCGACATTGTAAGTTTTGTGCCCCCATTTGTAAGTGTTGTGCCCGCACTTGTAAGTTTTGTGCCCGAACTTTAAGTGTTGGCCCGCACTTGAAAGTGTTGGCCCGACACTTGAAGGTTGTCCCCGACACTTGAATGTTGTCCCCGACACTTTAAGTGTTTTCCCCCGACATTGTAAGTGTTGTGCCCGACACTTGTAAGTGTTGTGCCCGACACTTGTAAGTGTTGTGCCCGACACTTGTAAGTGTTGTGCCCGCCACTTGTAAGTGTTGTGCCCGCCACTTTAAGTGTTGTGCCCGTCACTTGTAAGTGTTGTGCCCGACACTTATAAGTGTTGTGCCCGCCACTTGTAAGTGTTGTGCCCGACACTTGTAAGTGTTGTGCCCCGACACTTGTAAGTGTTGTGCCCGCCACTTGTAAGTGTTGTGCCCGCCACTTGTAAGTGTTGTGTGCCCCGACACTTGTAAGTGTTGTGCCCGCCACTTGTAAGTGTTGTGCCAGACATTTGTAAGTTTGTGCCGACACTTGTAAGTGATGGCCCGGACACTTGTAGTGTTGTGCCCCCACTTGTAAGTGTTGTGCCCGCCACTTGTAAGTGTTGTGCCCGACACTTGTAAGTGTTGTGCTCGCCACTTGTAAGTGTTGTGCCCGACACTTGTAAGTGTTGTGCCCGCCTTTTAGTGTTGGCGTCACTTGTTAAGTGTGTGCCCGACTCTTTTATACGTGTTGTGCCGCCGCTTGTGAAGTTGTTGTGCCCGTCACTGTAAGTGTTGGTGCCCGACATTGTAAGTGTTGTGCCGCCATTGTAAAGTGTGTGTGCCCGACACTTGTAAGTGTTGTGCCCGCCACTTGTAAGTGTTGTGCCCGCCACTTGTAAGTGTTGTGCCCCGACACTTGTAAGTGTTGTGCCCGACACTTGTAAGTGTTGTGCCCGACACTTGTAAGTGTTGTGCCCGACACTTGTAACAGTGTGTGCCCGAACTTGGTATAAGTGTTGTGCCCGACACTTGTAAGTGTTGTGCCCGCCACTTGTAAGTGTTGTGCCCGCCACTTGTAAGTGTTGTGCCCGACACTTGTAAGTGTTGTGCCCGCCACTTGTAAGTGTTGTGCCCGCCACTAGTAAGTGTTGTGCCCGACACTTGTAAGTGTTGTGCCCCGACACTTGTAAGTGTTGTGCCCGACTATTGTAAGTGTGTGCAGACACTTGTAAGTGTTGTGCCCGGACACTGGGGTAAGTGTTGTGCCCGCCACTGTAATGTTGTTCCCGGACATGTAAGTGTTGTGCCCGACACTTGTAAGTGTTGTGCCCGACACTTGTAAGTGTTGTGCCCGACACTTGTAAGTGTTGTGCCCCGGCCACTTGTAAGTGTTGTGCCCGACACTTGTAAGTGTTGTGCCCGACACTTGTAAGTGTTCGGGAACCGGCCCTTGTAAGTGTTGTGCCCGAACTTGTAGTGTTGTTCCCGACACTTGTAAGTGGTTGTTGCCCGACATTGTAAGTGTTGTGCCCGACACTTGTAAGTGTTGTGCCCCGCCACTTGTAAGTGTTGTGCCCGACACTTGTAAGTGTTGTGCCCGACACTTGTAAGTGTTTGTGCCGACACTTGTAAGTGTTGTGCCCGACACTTGTAAGTGTTGTGCCCGGCACTTCTCAGTGTTGTGCCCGACACTGTGCCAAGTGTTGTGCCCGACATTGTAAGTGTATGTGCCTAACTTGTAAGTGTTGTTGCCCGACACTTGTACGTGTTGTGCCGACACTTGTAAGTGATGGCCCGACACCTTGTAAGTGTGTGCCCGACACTTGTAAGTGTTGTGCCCGACACTTGTAAGTGTTGTGCCCGACACTTGTAAGTGTTGTGCCCGAAACTTGTAAGTGTTGTGCCCGACACTTGTAAGTGTTGTGCCCGACACTTGTAAGTGTTGTGCCCTGACACTTGTAAGTGTAGTGCCAACACTGGTAAGTGTTTGTGCCGACCACGTGAAGTGTTGTGCCGGACACTTGTAAGTGGAGTGCCGACACTTGTAAAGTGTGGTGCCCCGACACTTGTTGTGTTGATGCCCGACTCTTGTAAGGTTGTGCCCGAACACTTGTAAGTGTTCGTGCCGCACTTGTAAAGTGTTGTGCCTGCCATTGTAAGTGTAGTGCCCGACACTTGTAAGTGTTGTGCCGCCATTGTAAGTGTTGTGCCCCGACCACTTGTAAGTGTTGTGCCCGCCACTTGTAAGTGTTGTGCCCCGCCACTTGTAAGTGTTGTGCCCGACACTTGTAAGTGTTGTGCGCCCGGCACTATGTATGTGTTGTGCCCGCACTTGTAAGTTGTGGCCGACACTAGTAAGTGTTGTGACCCGCCATTGTAGAGTTGTGCCCGCACTTTTTAAGTGTGTGCCCCGTCACTTGTAAGTGTTGTGCCCGACACTTATAAGTGTTGTGCCGGACACTTGTAAGTGTTGTGCCCGACACTTGTAAGTGTTGTGCCCGACACTTGTAAGTGTTGTGCCCGACACTTGTAAGTGTTGTGCCCCCCACTTGTAAGTGTTGTGCCCGACACTTGTAAGTGGTGTGCCCCGCCACCTTGTAGTGTTGTGCCAGACATTTGTTAAGTGTTGTTGCCGCACTTGTAAGGTTGTGCCGACACTTTAATGTGTTGTGCCTCGCCACTTGTAAGTGTTGTGCCCGACACTTGTAAGTGTTGTGCCCGACACTTGTAAGTGTTGTGCCTCGCCACTTGTAAGTGTTGTGCCCGACACTTGTAAGTGTTGTGCCCGCCACTTTTAAGTGTTGTGCCCGTCACTTGTAAGTGTTGTGCCCGACACTTGATAAGTGTTGTGCCCACACTTGTAAGTGTTGTGCCCGTCACTTGTAAGTGTTGTGCCCGACACTTGTAAGTGTGTGCCGCACTTGTAAGTGTTGTGCCCGACACTTGTAAGTGTTGTGCCCGCCACTTGTAAGTGTTGTGCCCGCCACTTGTAAGTGTTGTGCCCCGACACTTGTAAGTGTTGTGCCCGACACTTGTAAGTGTTGTGCCCGACACTTGTAAGTGTTGTGCCGAACTTGTTAAGTGTTGTGCCGAACACTTGGTAAGTGTTGTGCCCGACACTTGTAAGTGTTGTGCCCCGCCACTTGTAAGTGTTGTGCCCGCCACTTGTAAGTGTTGTGCCCGACACTTGTAAGTGTTGTGCCCGCCACTTGTAAGTGTTGTGCCCGCCACTTGTAAGTGTTGTGCCCGCCACTTGTAAGTGTTGTGCCCGACACTTGTAAGTGTTGTGCCCGACACTTGTAAGTGTTGTGCCCCGACACTTGTAAGTGTTGTGCCCGACACTTGTAAGTGTTGTGCCGCCACTTGTTAAGTGTGTTCCGACACTTGTATGTGTTGTGCCCCGCCACTTTTAAGGTTGTGCCCGCACTGTGTAAGTGTTGTGCCCGACACTTGTAAGTGTTGTGCCCGGACACTTGTAAGTGTTGTGCCCGACACTTCGTAAGTGTTGTGCCCCGCCACTGGTACGTGTGGTGACCGACACTTGTAGTGTGTGCCGAACTTGTAAGTGTTGTTCGACACTTGTAAGTGTTGTGCCCCGACACTTGTAAGTGTTGTGCCCGACACTTGTAAGTGTTGTGCCCGCCACTTGTAAGTGTTGTGCCCGACACTTGTAAGTGTTGTGCCCGACACTTGTAAGTGTTGTGCCCGTACACTTGTTAAGTGTTGTGCCGGAACACTTGTAAGTGTGTGCCCGACACTTCTAAGTGTTGTGCCCGACACTGCAATTGTTGTGCCGACATTGTAAGTGTTGTGCCGACACTTGTAAGTGTTGTGCTGACACTTTGTCAGTGTTGTGCCGGACACTTGTAGTGTTGTGGCCCGACACTGGTAAGTGTTGTTGCCCGCACTGTAAGTGTTGTTGCCCGGACACTTGTAATGTTGTTGGCCCGGACACTTGTAAGTGTTGTGCCCGACACTTGTAAGTGTTGTGCCCCGACACTTGTAAGTGTTGTGCCCGACACTTGTAAGTGTTGTGCCCGACACTTGTAAGTGTTGTGCCCGACACTTGTAAGTGTTGTGCCCGACACTTGTAAGTGTTGTGCCCGACACTTGTAAGTGTTGTGCCCGACACTTGTAAGTGTTGTGCCCGCCACTTGTAAGTGTTGTGCCCGCCATTAGTAAGTGTTGTGCCCGACACTTGTAAGTGTTGTGCCCCGACACTTGTAAGTGTTGTGCCCGCCACTTGTAAGTGTTGTGCCCGCCACTTGTAAGTGTTGTGCCCGACACTTGTAAGTGTTGTGCCCGCCACTTGTAAGTGTTGTGCCCCGCCACTTGTAAGTGTTGTGCCGACATTTGTAAGTGTTGTGCCCGACACTTGTAAGTGTTGTGCCCGACACTTGTAAGTGTTGTGCTCGCCACTTGTAAGTGTTGTGCCCGACACTTGTAAGAGTCGTGCCCGGACATTGTACGTGTTGTGCCCGACATTGTAAGTGTTGTGCCCGACACTTTCAAGTGTTGTGCCCGCACTTTTAAGTGTTGTGCCCGCCACTTGTAAGTGTTGTGCCCGACACTTGTAAGTGTTGTGCCCGCCTCTTGTAAGTGTTGTGCCCTACACTTGTAAGTGTTGTGCCCGCCACTTGTAAATGTTGTGCCCGACACTTGTAAGTGTTGTGCCCGACACTTGTAAGTGTTGTGCCCGAACTTGTTAAGTGTTGGGCCCGACACTTGTAAGTGTTGTGCCCGCCACTTGTAAGTGTTGTGCCCGACACTTGTAAGTGTTGTGCCCGACACTTGTAAGTGTTGTGCCCGACACTTGTAAGTGTTGTGCCCGACACTTGTAAGTGTTGTGCCCGACACTTGTAAGTGTTGTGCCCGCCACTTGTAAGTGTTGTTCCCGACACTTGTAAGTGTTGAGCCCCGACACTTGTAAGTGTTGTGCCCTACACTTGTAAGTGTTGTGCCCGACACTTGTAAGTGTTGTGCCCCGACACTTGTAAGTGTTGTGCCCCGACACTTGTAAGTGTTGTGCCCGACACTTGTAAGTGTTGTGCCCGACACTTGTAAGTGTTGTGCCCGACACTTATAAGTGTTGTGCCCCGCCACTTGTAAGTGTTGTGCCCGACACTTGTAAGTGTTGTGCCCGACACTTGTAAGTGTTGTGCCCGACACTTGTAAGTGTTGTGCCCGCCACTTGTAAGTGTTGTGCCCGACACTTGTAAGTGTTGGGCCGACACTGTAAGTGTTTGTGCCGACACTTGTAAGTGTTGTGCCCGACACTTGTAAGTGTTGTGCCCCGACACTTGTAAGTGTTGTGCCCGACACTTGTAAGTGTTGTGCCCCGCCACTTGTAAGTGTTGTGCCCGACACTTGTAAGTGTTGTGCCCCGCCACTTGTAAGTGTTGTCCCGGACACTTGTAAGTTGTTGGTGCCCGACACTTGTAAGTGTTGTGCCCGCCCACTTGTAAAGTTGGTGTGCCCGCCCTATTAAGTGTTGTGCCGTCACTTGTAAGTGTTGGGGCCCGACATTATAGTGTTGTGCCCGCCACTATGTTAAGTGTTGTGCCCTACAGTTGTAAGTGTTCTTGTGCCCGACACTTGTAAGTGTTGTGCCCGCCACTTGTAAGTGTTGTGCCCGCCACTTGTAAGTGTTGTGCCCGACACTTGTAAGTGTTGTGCCCGCCCACTTGTAGTGTTGTGCCCGCACTTGTAAGTGTTGTGCCGCCACTTGTAGTGGAGTGTGCCCGAATTGTAAGTGTTTGCCCGCACTTGTAAGTGTTCGTGCCGACACTTGTATGTGTTGTGCCGCCACTTGTAAGTGTTGTTGCCCGACACTTGTAAGTGTTGTGCCCGACACTTGTGAGTGTTGTGCCCGACACTTGTAAGTGTTGTGCCCGACACTTGTAAGTGTTGTGCCCGACACTTGTAAGTGTTGTGCCCGACACTTGTAAGTGTTGTGCCCGACACTTGTAAGTGTTGTGCCCGACACTGTAAGTGTTCTGCCCGACTTTGTAAGTGTAGTGCCCGACACTTGTTTTAAGTGTTGTGCCCGGACACTTGTAAGTGATAGTTGCCCCGGAACTTGTAAGTGTTGTGCCCCGGACCACTTGTAAGTGTTGTGCCCGACACTTGTAAGTGTTGTGCCCGACACTTGTAAGTGTTGTGCCCGCCACTTGTAAGTGTTGTGCCCGACCACTTGTAAGTGTTGTGCCCGCCACTTGTAAGTGTTGTTCCCGACACTTGTAAGTGTTGTGCCCCGACACTTGTAAGTGTTGTGCCCGACACTTGTAAGTGTTGTGCCCGACACTTGTAAGTGTTGTGCCCCGACACTTGTAAGTGTTGTGCCCCGACACTTGTAAGTGTTGTGCCCCGCCACTTGTAAGTGTTGTGCCCGACACTTGTAAGTGTTGTGCCCGACACTTGTAAGTGTTGTGCCCGACACTTGTAAGTGTTGTGCCCGACACTTGTAAGTGTTGTGCCCGACACTTGTAAGTGTTGTGCCCCGCCACTTGTAAGTGTTGTGCCCGACACTTGTAAGTGTTGTGCCCGACACTTGTAAGTGTTGTGCCCCGACACTTGTAAGTGTTGTGCCCGACACTTGTAAGTGTTGTGCCCCGACACTTGTAAGTGTTGTGCCCGACACTTGTAAGTGTTGTGCCCGACACTTGTAAGTGTTGTGCCCGACACTTGTAAGTGTTGTGCCCGACACTTGTTAAAGTGTTGTGCCCGCCAGTTGTAAGTGTAGAGCCGACAAAAAAAAACCCTTATAAGTGATTGGTGCCCGTCACTTGTAAGTGTTGTGCCCGGGACACTTGTAAGTGTTGTGCCGACACTTGTAAGTGTTGTGGCCCGACACTTGTTAAAGTGTTGTGCCGCACTTGTAGTGTTGTGCCGACCTTGTAAGTGTTGTGCCCGCACTTGTAAGGGTTGTGCCCGTCACTGTAAGTGTTGTGCCCGACACTTGTAAGTGTTGTGCCCGACACTTGTAAGTGTTGTGCCTGCCACTTGTAAGTGTTGTGCCCGCCACTTGTAAGTGTTGTGCCCGACACTTGTAAGTGTTGTGCCCTGACACTTGTAAGTGTTGTGCCCGCCACTTGTAAGTGTTGTGCCCGCATTCTAAGTGTTGTGCCGACACATTGGAAGTGTTTGTGGCCCGCCATTGTAAGTGTTGTCTGCCGACACTTGTAAGTGTTGTGCCCGACACTTGTAAGTGTTGTGCCCGCCACTTGTAAGTGTTGTGCCCGCCACTTTTAAGTGTTGTGCCCGTCACTTGTAAGTGTTGTGCCCGACACTTATAAGTGTTGTGCCCGCCACTTGTAAGTGTTGTGCCCGACACTTGTAAGTGTTGTGCCCGACACTTGTAAGTGTTGTGCCCGCACTTGTACGTGTTTTGTGCCGCCACTTTAAGTGTTTTGCCCGACACTTGTAAGTGTTTTGTGCCCGCATGTAAGTGTTGATGCCCGCACTTGTAAGTGTTGTGCCCGCCACTTGTAAGTGTTGTGCCCGACATTTGTAAGTGTTGTGCCCGACACTTGTAAGTGTTGTGCCCGACACTTGTAAGTGTTGTGCCCGCCACTTGTAAGTGTTGTGCCCTACACTTGTAAGTGTTGTGCCCCGACACTTGTAAGTGTTGTGCCCGACACTTGTAAGTGTTGTGCCCGACACTTGTACGTGTTGTGCCCGGAACTGGATTAAGTGTCGTTGCCGCCACTTGTAAGTGGTTGTTCCGACACTTGTAAGTTGTTGTGCCCCGACACTTTTAGTGTGGTGCCGACCACTTGGGTAAGGTGTTGTGCCCGACACTTGTAAGTGTTGTGCCCCGACACTTGTAAGTGTTGTGCCCGACACTTGTAAGTGTTGTGCCCCGCCACTTGTAAGTGTTGTGCCCGACACTTGTAAGTGTTGTGCCCGACACTTGTAAGTGTTGTTCCCGGAACTTGTCAAGTTGTTGGGCCGCACTTGTAATGTTGTGCCGACACTTGTAAGTGTTGTGCCCGCCACTTGTAAGTGTTGTGCCCGACACTTGTAAGTGTTGTGCCCGACACTTGTAAGTGTTGTGCCCGACACTTGTAAGTGTTGTGCCCGACACTTGTAAGTGTTGTGCCCGCCACTTGTAAGTGTTGTGCCCGACACTTGTAAGTGTTGTGCCCGACACTTGTAAGTGTTGTGCCCGACACTTGTAAGTGTTGTGCCGGCACTTGAAAGTGTTGTGCCCGACACTTGTAAGTGTTGTGCCCGACACTTGTAAGTGTTGTGCCCGACACTTGTAAGTGTTGTGCCCGACACTTGTAAGTGTTGTGCCCGACACTTGTAAGTGTTGTGCCCGACACTTGTAAGTGTTGTGCCCGACACTTGTAAGTGTTGTGCCCGACACTTGTAAGTGTTGTGCCCGACACTTGTAAGTGTTTGTGCCCGACATTGTAAGTGTTGTGCCCGACACTTGTAAGTGTTGTGCCGACCACTTGTAAGTGTTGTTGACCGCACACTGTAAGTGTTGTGCCCGCCACTTGTAAGTGTTGTGCCCGACACTTGTAAGTGTTGTGCCCGACACTTGTAAGTGTTGTGCCCGACACTTGTAAGTGTTGTGCCCGACACTTGTAAGTGTTGTGCCTGCCACTTGTAAGTGTTGTTCCCGCCACTTGTAAGTGTTGTCCCCGGGAACTTGTAAGTGTTGTGCCCTGGACATTGTACGTGTTGTGCCCGCACTTGTAAGCTGTGTGCCCGCCACTTGTAAGTGTTGTGCCCGACACTTGTAAGTGTTGTGCCCCGCCACTTGTAAGTGTTGTGCCCCGACACTTGTAAGTGTTGTGCCCGACACTTGTAAGTGTTGTGCCCGCCACTTGTAAGTGTTGTGCCCGCCACTTGTAAGTGTTGTGCCCGATCACTTGTAAGTGTTGTGCCCGACACTTATAAGTGTTGTGCCCGGACACTTGTAAGTGTTGTGCCCGACACTTGTAAGTGTTGTGCCCGACACTTGTAAGTGTTGTGCCCGCACTTGTAGTGTTGTGCCCGCCACTTGTAAGTGTTGTGCCCGACACTTGTAAGTGTTGTGCCCGCCACTTGTAAGTGTTGTGCCCGCCACTTGTAAGTGTCGTGCCGCCACGTGTTAGTGTTGTTTCCCGAATTTTTGTAAGTGTTGTGCCGACACTGGTAAAGTGTTGTGCCCGACACTTGTAGGGTTGTGCTCGCCATTGTAAGTGTTGTGCCCGACACTTGAAGTGTTGTGCCGCACTTGTAGTGTTGTGACTGCCACTGGTAAGTGTTGTGCCCGGACACTTGTAAGAGGTGTTGTGCCCGCACTTGTAAGTGGTGTGCCCGCATCTTGAAGTGTTTGTGCCACCACTTGTACGTGTTGTTCCCGACATTTTGTAAGTGTTGTGCCCGACACTTGTAAGTGTTGTGCCCGACACTTGTAAGTGTTGTGCTCGCCACTTGTAAGTGTTGTGCCCGACACTTGTAAGTGTTGTGCCCCGACACTTGTAAGTGTTGTGCCCGACACTTGTAAGTGTTGTGCCGACACTTGTATGGTGTTGTGCCGACCACTTGTAAGTGTTGTGCCCGCCACTTGTAAGTGTTGTTCCCGACACTTGTAAGTGTTGTGCCCCGACACTTTTAAGTGTTGTGCCCGACACTTGTAAGTGTTGTGCCCGACACTTGTAAGTGTTGTGCCCGACACTTGTAAGTGTTGTGCCCGACACTTGTAAGTGTTGTGCCCCGCCACTTGTAAGTGTTGTGCCCGACACTTGTAAGTGTTGTGCCCGACACTTGTAGTGTTGGTCCCTACACTGTAGTGTTGTTGCACGGACACTGTAGTGTTGTGCCGACACTTGTATGTGTTGTGCCCCGCACTTGTAAGTGTTGTTGGCCCGACCCATTGTAAGGTGTTGTGCCGACACTTGTAAGTGTGTGCCGTCACTTGTAAGTGTTGTGGCCCGGGACATTGTAGTGTTGTGCCGACACTTGTAAGAGTTGGCCGACACTTGTAAGTGTTGTGCCCGACACTTGTTATGTGATGTGCCGCCATTGTAAGTGTTGTGCCCGACACTTGAAAGTGTTGTTTGTGTGCCCGACACTTGTAATTGGTATCGTGCCGACACTTGTAAGTGTTGTGCCCGACACTTGTAAGTGTTGTGGCCGACACTTGTAAGTGTTGTGCCCGACACTTGTAAGTGTTGTGCCCGACACTTGTAAGTGTTGTGCCCGTCATTGTAAGGTTGTGCCCGACACTTGTAATTGTTGGCCGACACTGGTACGTGTTGTGCCCGACACTGGTTAGTGTTGTGCCGGACACTTGTACGTGTTGTGCCGACACTTGTTAAGTGTTGTGCCGACACTTGTAAGTGTGTGCCGACACTTGTAAGTGTGTGCCGACACTTGTAAGTGTTGTGCACCGGACACTTGTAAGTGTTGTGCCGCCACTTGTAAGTTGTTGTGCCGCCAACTAGTAAGTGTTGTGCCCGACACTTGTAAGTGTTGTGCCCCGACACTTGTAAGTGTTGTGCCCGCCACTTGTAAGTGTTGTGCCCGCCACTTGTAAGTGTTGTGCCCGACACTTGTAAGTGTTGTGCCCGCCACTTGTAAGTGTTGTGCCCCGCCACTTGTAAGTGTTGTGCCCGACACTTGTAAGTGTTGTGCCCGACACTTATAAGTGTTGTGCCCGCCACTTGTAAGTGTTGTGCCCGCCACTTGTAAGTGTTGTGCCCGACACTTATAAGTGTTGTGCCCGCCACTTGTAAGTGTTGTGCCCGCCACTTGTAAGTGTTGTGCCCGACACTTGTAAGTGTTGTGCCCGCCACTTGTAAGTGTTGTGCCCGACACTTGAAATTTGGTTGTCCCCGGGCCATTTGAAAAAAAAAAAAAAAATTTTTTGGGGGCCCGGGCCACTTGAAGTGTTGTGCCCGCCCACTTGAAAGTGTTTTTCCCCGAAAATTTTGTAAGTGTTGTCCCCGACATTTGGAAAAGTGTTGTCCCCGCACGTAAGGTTTTGGGGGCCCCGCCACTTGTAAGTGTTGTCCCCACATTTTGTAAGGTTGTCCCCGACATTTAGAAAGTGTTGTCCCCCGACATTTGGGTTAAGTTTTTGTCCCCGACACTTGTAAGTGTTGTGCCCCGACATTTGGTAATTTGTTGTCCCCGGGAACACTTGAAAGTGTTCCCCCCCGACACTTGTAAGTGTTGTGCCGACACTTTTTAAGTTTTCCCCCCGGACACTTGAAAGTTTTGTGCCCGACACTTGAAAGTGTTGTCCCCGGGACATTTGAAAGTTTTGTGCCCGACATTGTAAGTTTTGGTGCCCGACCTTGAAAGTTTTGTGCCCGACACTTTAAAGTTTTTTGTGCCCGACATTTGGGAAGTGTTGTGCCGACACTTGAAAGTGTTGTCCCCGACATTGTAAGTGTTGTGCCCAAACATTTGGTAAGTTTTGGTCCCCGGACATTTGTAAGGGGTTGTGCCGACATTTGTAAGTTTTTGTGCCCCAACACTTGTAAGGGGTTGTCCCCGACCTTGTAAGTGTTGTGCCCGACACTTGTAAGTGTTGTCCCCGCCACTTGAAAGTGTTGTCCCCGAAACTAGTAAGTTTTGTGCCGCACTTGTAGTGTTTTTGCCCGCCACTTGAAAGTTTTGTGCCCGCCACTTGTAAGTGTTGGGCCCCACCTTGTAAGTGTTTGTCCCCGACACTTTTAAGGGTGTTGTCCCGCCACTTGTAAGTGTTGTGCCCCGACACTTGTAAGTGTTGTGCCCGACACTTGTAAGTGTTGTGCCCGACACTTGTAAGTGTTGTGCCCGACACTTGTAAGTGTTGTGCCCGACACTTGTAAGTGTTGTGCCCGACACTTGTAAGTGTTGATGCACGAACTTGTAGTGTGTGTGCCCGGATCCACTTGTAAGTGTTGTGCCCGACCACTTGTAGTGTTGTGCCCGGACTCTTGATACGTGTACAGGTGCCCGCCACTGTAAGTTGTTGTGCCCGACCACTAGTGAAGTGTTGTGCCCGACACTTGTAAGTGTTGTGCCCCGACACTTGTAAGTGTTGTGCCCGGCCACTTGTAAGTGTTGTGCCCGCCACTTGTAAGTGTTGTGCCCGACACTTGTAAGTGTTGTGCCCGCCACTTGTAAGTGTTGTGCCCCGCCACTTGTAAGTGTTGTGCCCCGCACTTGTAAGTGTTGTGCCCGACACTTGTAAGTGTTGGCCCAGACACTTGTATAGTGTTGTGGCGACACTTTAAGTGTTGTGCCCCGCTACTTTGTAAGTGTTGTGCCCGACACTTGTAAAGTGTTGAGCCCCGCAAATTGTATAGTGTTGTGCCCGACACTTGTAGTGTGTGCCCGACACTGGTAAAGGTGTTGTGCCCGAAACTTTTGTAAGTGTTGTGCCCGGCCACTTGTAAGTGTGGTGCCCGCCACTTGTAAGAGTTGCTGCCCCGCCACTTGTAATGTGTTGTGCCCGACAAATTGTAGTGTTGTGCCCCGCCATTGGAAGTGTTGTGCCCCGCCACTTGTAAGTGTTGTGCCCCGACCACTGTAAGTGTTGTGCCCCGCCACTTGTAAGTGTTGTGGCCGACACTTGTAAGTGTTGTGCCCGACACTTGTAAGTGTAGTGGCCGACACTTGTAAGTGTTGTGGCCGACACTTGTAAGTGTTGTGCCCGACACTTGTAAGTGTTGTGGCCGACACTTGTAAGTGTTGTGCCCGACACTTGTAAGTGTTGTGCCCGACACTTGTAAGTGTTGTGAACGACACTTGTAGTTTTGATGCCAGAAATTGTATGTGTTGTGCCCGACACTTGTAAGTGTTGGGCCCGACACTTGTAAGTGTTGTGCC
>NC_069413.1:31083314-31109010 GCF_026875155.1 Cherax quadricarinatus
TCCCTCCCCCTTCCCCTTTAAAATTTTCCCTCCCCCCTTCCACTTAAATTTCCCCCCCCCCCTTTCCCATTTTAAATTCCCCCTTCCCCCTTCCATTTAAAGTTCCCTCCCCCCCTTCCCTTAAATTTTCCCTCCCCCCCAACACCACAAGTGGCATTAACCTCCCACTAAGACTTATATTGTTTCAATCTTGAAAAAGGTGCAAAATCTTGAAATATTTGTAAAGTACCAACACACACACACACACACACACAAAAACACACACACACACACACACCAATATCCAGACACACAAAACACTCCCCCGCTCACCACCGACATCTCACTACTTCCCCCGATCCTCCCCTCCCTCGATAAACCCTCCCCCACCCCTCCCCACTCAGCTCCAACATAGCCACAGTTCCTCCACTACTCCCCCCCCCCCACACTCTGACATACACACAAACAACCTAACATACAGAATAAATAGGTCCCCCACTCTGAGGCAATCAGGAAAAAAACAAAAATGGGGTTTCAGAGAGCAACAAGAAAACCAAGGGACAGGAGGAGGAAACTGCAAAGGAAAATTGGGCAGCAGAGCTCATAAAAAGGGATCATGAATGGGAAAAGAAACTAAAAACTTAGCATGAGAATGGAAGAGGGGATAGATATGGAAAGCAGGAAGTGGGAGGTGCATGCCAAAGCAGCAGAAGCTAGGATACAGAGTTTAGAAGAGGAATTGAAAAATCTGAAACAGCCTAAAAACTAAAGAACATTTTGGGATTGACAACAGAGACTGCTACCTCAGCCACAAATAAGTGACTGTAGGAAAGAAGGGCACAACTGCATGGAGAAGCTCTATCAGGGGAGACTGTAGCAAATGAAAGAGCTAACTTTATGGTGGGGGGCCCTAACAGACAACAACAGAGCCCAAGGAAAGCCGAGAAGGGAAAATGACAGGCCACTGAGCCCAAGTACATTAGCCAGTGAAACTGATGAAAGGAAAGCTGCAGTGAGGAAACCAAATTAAATGGGGGGATACACAGGATATGGAGTGGGAGAACGAAAGAGTGAGGTCAGTCTTTGTGTATGGGCTCCAGGAAGTCGAAGGGGAAACATATAAGCAAAAAAACAAGGGGAAAAAAGCAATTGAAACATCATGAAAGCAATAGGAAAGACGATATGACCCAGCTGGAAAAATTTTTTGAGAATAGGGGGGTTTTTAAAAAAAAAGAACCCGGCCAGTGAGAGTGACCTTCAAGGCAGAAGCGACTCGGACCAGGATCCTGCAGGAGAAAGCACCATTAAGGGGCATGACAGCATACAGGAAGGTGTATCTCGACCGCGACAGAACACAAGAGAAAGGAAGAAACTGAAGAGATGGTACAAAGGCGAAAGGAGAAAAGAGGGATGGAGAAGACAGACAGGAGATCCCCCAGGCCCAGGAAGAAGATCAAATACAGCCTCCCTCACAACTTCCTATAGAAGCCTCCCAACCCCGGTCAACCCCAGTGCAACCAAACACTCTAATTTAAAACACCCATGCCACATCCAATGCCCCCACCCACTACATTACAAAATCCACCCTCACAGCAACAACCCAGTCTCCCATTTCCACAACCCCAATAAACTCCCAGAAACCCCATCTTAGAAAAGAAGTTGAAGGTGTGGTATCAAATGCAGATGGGAAAAACAAACAAGTATAGGATGGCACGAAAGAATCAAAGAGACATTCCCAGACATAATAGCACTCACAGAAACAAAACTCACCAGAAAATAACAGATTCAATCTTCCATCCGGAAAATCAAATCCTCAGGAAAGACAGAGGGAGGGAGGGGGAGGAAAGGGGTTGCACTGCTCATTAAAAACCAGTGGGGTTTTGAGAAAATGGAAGGAATGGATGGCATGGCAAAGGGACTACTTAGTAGGAACAATCCAGTCTGAGGGGCATAAGGTGATAATTGCAGTAATGTACAACCCACCACAGAACTGGGAGGGCCAAAGAAGAATACGATAGAGCAACGAGCATGATCGACACACTAGCCGAGGTGGCCAGGAGAGCACACATGGGGGGAGCAAGTTACTAGTTATGGTGATTTCAATCAAAAGGGAGTTGACTGGGAAAACCTGGAGGCCCCATGGGGTCCCGAAACATGAAGCAAATGATGGAAGTGGTACTGGGAAACCTCATGAAACATAAATTTAAGAGACACTACAGAGAAGATGAGAGGATGAACCCACAAGATTGGCCTTGTATTCACCATAGTAGTTCGGACATCGAGGGTATCATGCATGAAAGGCCCTTGGGAGCTAGTGATCATGTGTTCTGTCTTCGACACATAGTTGATCCAAGTGGAGAAGTAGCAGGAATACTGGAAAACCAACTACAAAAGGGGGACCTCAGGCATGAAGGAACTTCCTTCAAGACATCAGTGGGAAGGAACTGACGGGAAAACCAGAAACAAGAAAGAACTATGTAGCAACAAAATGCAAGGAGGCAGAGGAGATTTGTTCCCAAGGAAACAGAAATAGTGGAAGAACAGAACGAGTCCTTGGTTCACCCAAAGGTGTAGGGAGGCAAAAACTAGGTGTACTAGAGAATGGAAAATACAAAAGACAGAGAACTCAGGAAAATAAAGAAATCACCGAAGCCAGAAACAAAAGCACATATAGATGAGGCTAAAGAGCCCAATATGAAAATGACATAGCATCAAAGTAAAGACTGACCCGAAGCTGTTTACAGCACATCAGGAGGAAAACAACAGTCAAGGACCGGGTAAATCAGACTGAGAAGGGTATGGGAATTCACTAGAACGACCGAGAGGTTGTCAGGAGTTTCAACACAAGATTAAAGAGGTTTTCCCATGAAACCATTAGGACCCCAAAGGGAAATCAGAACAGGGGGCACACCAGAAGTGCTAGATGGAACATTAACCAAGGAGGAGTGAAGAAGCTGCTATGCGAACTTGACACCTCAAAAGGCGGTGGACCAAAACAACATCTCTCATGGCCTTAAAGAGGGAGCAGAGAATTGTGTGAGCCATAACAAAGATCTTCAACACATCATTTGAACTGGAACTCCCTGAGGTAGGGAAAAATGGCAAATGTAGCCCCAATTTTTAAAAAGGGAGACAGACATGGGGCACTAAACTATAGACCTGTATCACTAACGTGTAAGTATGCAAGGTCATGGAGAAAGATCATCAGAGGAGAGTGGTGGGGCACCTGGAAAGAAACAAGTGTATAACTGACAACCAGCACGGTTTCAGGGAAGGAAAATCCTGTGTCACAAACCTACTAGAGTTTTAATGAAAAGGGTGACAGAAGTAAGACAAGAGAGAGAGGGGTGGATCGACTGCGTATTTTGGACTGCAAGAAGGCCTTCGACACAGTTCCTCACAAGAGGTTACTGCAAAAGCAAGAGGACCAGGCACACATAACAGGAAAGGCACTGAAAATGGATCAAGAATATCTGACAGGGAGGCAACAACGAGTCATGGTACGCGACGAGGTGTCAGAGTGGGCGCCTGTGCCAAGCGGGGTTCCACAGGGGTCAGTCCTAGGACCTGTGCTGTTCTTGGTATACGTGAACGACTAACGGAAGGATAGAATCAGAAGTGTCCTTTTTTGGCAGATGATGTGAAGTTAATGAGAAGAATCAAATGGGACGAGGATCAGGCAGGACTACAAAGAGACCTGGACAGGCTACAAGCCGGGTCCAGCAACTGGCTCCTTGAATTAACCCTGCCAAATGCAAAGTCATGAAGATTGGGGAAGGGCAAAGAAGACCGCACACACAATATAGTTTAAGAGGGCCCAAAGACTGCAAACACCACTCAAGGGAAAAAGATCTGGGGGTGAGTATAACACCGAACATATCTCCTGAGGCGCACATCAATCAGATAACTGCTGCGCATAGGGGCGCCTGGCAAACTACGGATAGCTTTCCCGATACCTCAGTAAGGATTCGTTTAAGACTCTGTATACCTCTACGTCAGCCATACTGGAGTATGCCAGCACCAGTTTGGAATCCACACCCAGTCAAGCACGTCAAGAAATTAGAGAAATTGCAAAGGTTTGCAACAAGACTAGTCCCAGAGCTACGGGGATTGTCCTATGAAGAAAGGTTGAGGGGAAAACGGCCTGACGACAACTGGAGGCCAGGAGGGTCAGGGGAGACATGATAACGACATATAAAATACTGCGCGGTCTTCCCGCTTCCAGTTGTGACCCCTTGTCCCTGTGTCCCCCCCCTGGAACATCCTATCTCTGTCCACCTTGTCATTCCCCGCAGTAAACTTGTATGTCGTTATCAATGTCTCCCCGACCCCTTCTGTCCTCCAGTGTCGTCAGTCCGATTTCCCTTAACCTTTCCTCGTACGACATTCCCTTGAGCTCTGGGACTAGCCTTGTTGCAAACCTTTGTACTTTCTCTAACTTCTTGACGTGCTTGACCAGGTGTGGGTTCCAGACTGGTGCTGCATACTCCAGTATGGGCCTAACATACACAGTGTGTGTGTGTGTGTGTGTGTGTGTGTGTGTGTGTGTTCTCTCACCTAATTGTGGTTGCAGGAGTCGATTCATAGCTCCTGGCCCCGCCTCTACACTGAGTGCTACTAGATCCTCTCTCTCTGCTTCCTGAGCTTTATTATACCTCATCTTAAAGCTATGTATGGTTCCTGCCTCCACTCCATCACTTGCTAGGTTATTCCATTTCCTGACAACTCTATGACTGAAGAAATACTTCTTAACATCCCTTTGACTCATCTGAGTCTTGAACTTCCAAGAGTGACCCCTTGTTTCTGTGTCCCCTCTCTGGAACATCCTGTCTTTGTCCACCTTGTCTATTTCACGCAGTATATTATATGTCGCTATCATGTCTCCCCTGACCCTCCTGTCCTCCAGTGTTGTCAGACCGATTTCCCTTAATCTTTCTTCATAGGACATTCCCCTTAGCTCTGGAACTAACCTTGTCGCAAACCTTTGTACTTTCTCTAATTTCTTGACGTACTTAACCAGGTGTGGGTTCCAAACTGGTGCTGCATACTCCAGTTTGGGTCTGACGTACACGGTGTACAGAGTCTTGAACGATTCCTCACTCAGGTGTGTCAGGCGCCCATATGCTGCAGCAGTTAGCTGGTTGATGTGTGCTTCCAGAGACATGCCCGGTGTTATACTCACCCCAAGATCTTTGTCCTTGAGTGAGGTTTGCAGTCTTTGGCCACCTAGCCTATACTTCGTCTGCGATCTTCTTTGCCCTTCCCCGATCTTCATGACTTTGCATTTGGCGGGGTTAAATTCGAGAAGCCAGTTGCTGGACCAGGTGTCCAGTCTGTCCAGGGCTCTTTGAAGTCCTACCTGATCCTCATCTGATTTAATTCTCCTCATTAACTTCACATCATCTGCGAACAGAGACACTTCTGAGTCTAATCTTTCCATCATGTCATACACATATACGAGAAAAATCACTGGTCCTAGGACCGACCCCTGTGGGACCCCGCTCGTCACAGGCGCCCACTGTGATACCTTATCACGTACCATGACTCGTTGTTGCCTCCCTGTCAGGTATTCTCTGATCCATTGCAGTGCCCTTCCTGTTATAGCGC
Source organism: Cherax quadricarinatus (assembly GCF_026875155.1). Classification (NCBI taxonomy): domain Eukaryota; kingdom Metazoa; phylum Arthropoda; class Malacostraca; order Decapoda; family Parastacidae; genus Cherax; species Cherax quadricarinatus. The sequence continues at coordinate 31,088,901 of NC_069413.1, forward strand.
CTGATCCTCTAGCTTCTGCACTAATCTCTTGTGAGAAACTCTGTCGAAGGCCTTCTTGCAGTCCAAGAAAATGCAATAAACCCACCCCTCTCTCTCATGTCTTACTTCTGTTACTTTATCATAAAACTCCAGAAGGTTTGTGACACAGGATTTGCCTTCCATGAATCAGTGCTGGATGGCGTTTATGCTCTTGTTCCGTTCCAGGTGCTCCACCACTCTCCTCCTGATAATCTTCTCCATGACTATGCATACTATACACGTCGGTGACACAGGTCTATAGTTTAGTGCCTCTTTTCCATCTCATTTTTTTTAAATATAGGTAGTTGCCCAGTTTCAAGGGATGTGTTGAAGATTGTGGTTAGTGGCACACACAGCATTTCTTTCCCTCTCTAAGGACCCACGGGGAGATGTTGTCTGGTAACATTGCCTATGAGGTATCAAGGTCACTTAGCAGCTTCTTCACCTCCTCCTCAGTTGTGTGTATGTCACCCAACACTTGTTGGTATATTCCTTGTTGGTGTTCCCCTCTGATCTGTCCACCCAGAGTCCTTCCAGTCTCCACTGTAAATGCTTCCTTAAATCTCCTGTTGAGCTCCTCACATACCTCTTGATCGTTTCTTGTGAGTTCTCCACCTTCTTTCCTCAGCCTGATCACCTGGTCTTTGACTGTTGTCTTCCTCCTAATGTGGCTATACAGCAGTTTTGGGTCAGACTTGACTTTCGATGTTATATCGTTTTCGTACTGTCGCTGGGCCTCCCTCCTTATCTGTGTATACTCTTTTCTGGCTCTTCGACTATCTCTTTATTTTCCTGGGCCCTTTGCTTCCTATACCTTTTCCATTCTCTAATGCACTTAGTTTTTGCCTCCTTACACCGTCGGGCAAACCAAGAGCTCGTTCTGGTCTTCCCGTTATTTCTGTTGCCCTTGGGAACAAACCTTTCCTCTGCCTCCTTGCGTTTTGCTGTTACATATTTCATCATCTCGTTTACTGACTTTCCTGCCAACTCTCTGTCCCACTGAACCTCCTGCAGGAAGTTCCTCATACCTGTGTAGTCCCCCCTTTTATAGGGTAACTCCTGTTAACCTCTCCACTTGTAACTCTACTATGTATTCAAAACATATGTGATCACTAGCTCCAAGGGGCCTCTCATATGTGATGTCCTCAATGTCTGAACTGCCCAGGGTGAACACAAGGCCCAGTCTTGCTGCCTCATCCTCCCCTCTCTCTGGTAGTGTCCTTAACATGTTGATGCATTAGGTTTACCAGTACCACATCCATCATCCTGGTTCTCCATGTTTCGGGACCCCCATGTGGCTCCAGGTTTTCCCATACGATCTTTCTGTGGTTGAAATCACACATAACCAGTAACTTTGTTCTGCTGGAGTAAGCTCTTCTTGTCACCTCAGCAAGTGTGTCCACCATTGCTCTGTTGCTCTCTTCGTATTCCTCTCATGGCCTCCTGCAGTTCTGTGGTGGATTATACATCACTGCAATGACTACCTTATGTTCCCCAGACTGAATTGTACCTACTACGTAATCCCTTCCTCCAATCTCGTCCATGCCTTCCATTTCCTCAAATCTCCATCGGTTTTTACGAGCAGTGCAACCCCTCCTCCCCCTCTGCTTCCCCTATCATTCCTCAGGATCTGATATCCTGGTGGGAACATTGCATCTGTTACTGTCTCAGTGAATTTCGTTTCTGTGACTGCTATGATGTCTGGGGACTTCTCATTGATTCTTTCATGCCACTCCTCATATTTATTCGCTATTCCATCCGCGTTCGTGTACCAACCCTTCAATTTCTTTTCTAAAACTGTGATCCTGGGAGAAGATTGGGGTTAGAGGATTAAAAGCCCCGGTGGGGGCCTATGGGGGGTTACGGTGGGGTTAGGGGCCGAGTTTCCATAGGGGGTTTCTGTAGGGGTGGTGTTTGTGGTGTGGAGGGGGTGGAGAAAGAGGTATCAATGTGTGAGTGTCGGTTTAGATTGTTCAGTTACCTTGGGGTTGTCGCAGTTGGAGTCCTTCTGCGGGTGTTTCTGGAGGGTGTGTTTGCCTTTCCACCTGCTTCTGGGTTCTTCTGCTCATCTTTGTCATTTCCTCTCGTGCCTCCTTTCGTTTTTGTACTCTCTCTTTCAGTAACGTCCTTTCCTCTTCTGTTCTGTCTCGATCGAGGTACACACTCTGGAACTCTTGTTTGTCTCATGGTTCGAGTTGATTCTGCCTTGAAAATTACCTTGAGAGGCCGTTTCCCTCCCCTTGCAAACCATCCAATTCTCCGAAAATTTGCCACCTGGTTATGTCGCCGTCACCTATTGCTTTCATGATAACTTCAATCACTTTTTCTCCTCCTGTTTCCTTACATCGTAGGTTTCCAATGTGTGTATGTGTGTGTGTGTGTACTCACCTAATTGTACTCACGTAATTGTGGTTGCAGGGGTCGATGTTCAGCTCCTGGTCCCGCCTCTTCACTGATTGCTACTAGGTCCTCTCCCTCTCTGCTTCCTGAGCTTTGTCATACCTCTTCTTAAAACTATGTATAGTTCCTGCCTCCACTACTTCACTTGCTAGGCTATTCCACTTCATGACGACTCTATGACTGAAGAAATACTTCCTAATGTCCCTGTGACTCGTCTGAGTCTTCAGCTTCCAGTTGTGACCCCTTGTTTCTGTGTCCCCTCTCTGGAACATCCTATCTCTGTCCACCTTGTCTATTCCCCGCAGCATCTTGTATGTCGTTATCATGTCTCCCCTGACCCTTCTGTCCTCCAGTGTCTTCAGTCCGATTTCCCTCAACCTTTCCTCGTACGACATTCCCCTGAGCTCTGGGACTAGCCTTGCTGCAAACCTTAGTACTTTCTCTAACTTCTTGACGTGCTTGACCAGGTGTGGGTTCCAGACTGGTGCTGCATACTCCAGTATGGACCTAACATACACAGTGTACAGTGTCTTGAACGATTCCTTATTAAGGTATCGGAACGCTATTCTCAGGTTTGCCAGGCGCCCGTATGCTGCAGCGGTTATTTGGTTGATGTGTGCCTCCGGTGATGTGCTCGGTGTTATGGTCACCCCAAGGTCTTTCTCCCTGAGTGAGGTCTGTAGTCTTTGTCCACCTAGCCTATACTCTGTCTGCGGTCTACTTTGCCCCTCCTCAATCTTCATGACTTTGCATCTGGCAGGGTTGAATTCGAGAAGCCAGTTTCTGGACCACATGTCCAGCCTGTCCAGGTCTCTTTGCAGTCCTGCCTCATCCTCATCCGATTTAATTCTTCTCATCAGCTTCACATCATCTGCGAATAGCGACACTTCAGAGTCTATTCCTTCCATCATGTCGTTCGCAAGTATCAAAAATAGCAATGGTCCTAGAACTGACCTCTGTGGGACCCCGCTCGTCACAGGCGCCCACTGTGATACCTCTTCACGTACCATGACTCGTTGTTGCCTCCCTGTCAGGTATTCCCTGATCCATTGCAGTGCCCTCCCTGTTATATGCGCCTGATCCTCCAGCTTCTGCACTAATCTCTTGTGGGGAATTGTGTCAAAGGCCTTCCTGCAATCTAGGAAAATGCAATCAACCCACCCCTCTCTCTCGTGTCTTACTTCTGTTACCTTCTCATAAAACTCCAGAAGGTTTGTGACACAGGATTTGCCTTCCATGAACCCATGCTGGTTTTCATTTATAATCTTGTTCCTTTCCAGGTGTTCGACCACTCTCCTCCTGATAATCTTCTCCATGACTTTGCACACAATTCATGTCAGAGACACAGGTCTGTAGTTTAGTGCCTCATTTCTGTTTCCTTTCTTAAATGTAGGGACTACATTTGTTGTCTTCCATTTCTGAGGTAGTTGCCCAGTTTCAAGGGATGTGTTGAAGATTGTGGCTAGGGGCGCGCACAGCATCACTGCTCCTTCTCTAAGGACCCACTGGGAGATGTTGTCCGGTCCCATCGCCTGTGAGGTATCAAGGTCACTTAGCAGCTTCTGCACCTCCTCCACAGTTGTTCGTATGTCATCCAACACTTGTTGGTATATTCCCTCTTGATGTTCCCTTCTGTGCTGTATTCCCACAGCCCTTCCTGTCTCTACTGTGTGTGTGTGTGTGAGTGTCTGTGTGTGTGTGTCTGTGTGTGTGTGTCTGTGTGTGTGTCTGTGTGTGTGTGTATGTGTGCGTGCGTGCGTGCGTGTGTGTGTGTGTGTATGTTGTGTGTGTGTGTGTGTGTGTGTGGTGCGTGCGTGCGTGCGTGCGTGCGTGCGTGCGTGCGTGTGTGTGTGTGTGTGTGTGTGTGTTGTGTGTGTGTGTGTGTGTGTGTGTGTGTGTGTGTACTCACCTATTTGTACTCACCTATTTGTGGTTGCAGGGGTCGAGTCTTAGCTCCTGGCCCCGCCTCTTCACCGGTTGCTACTGGGCCCTCTCTCTCCCCGCTCCATGAGCTTTATCAAACCTCGTCTTAAAACTGTGTATGGTTCCTGCCTCCACTACGTCATTTTCTAGGCTATTCCACTGCCCTACAACTCTATGACTGAAGAAATACTTCCTAATATCTCTCTGACTCATTTGTGTCTTCAACTTCCAATTGTGGCCTCTTGTTTCTGTGTCCCCTCCCTGGAACATCCTGTCCCTTTGTCGTTATCTCATGTCTCCCCTGACCCTCCTGTCCTCCAGTGTCGTCAGGCCGATTTCCCTTAATCTTTCTTCATAGGACATTACCCTTAGCTCTGGAACTAACCTTGTCGCAAACCTTTGTACTTTCTCTAGTTTCTTGACGTGCTTTATCAAGTGCGGGTTCCAAACAGGTGCTGCATACTCCAGTATGGGCCTGACATACACGGTGTACAGTGTCTTGAACGATTCCTTACTAAGGTATCGGAACGCTGTTCTCAGGTTTGCCAGGCGCCCATATGCTGCAGCAGTTATCTGGTTGATGTGTGCTTCCGGAGACATGCTCGGTGTTATACTCACCCCAAGATCTTTCTCATTGAGTGAGGTTTGCAGTCTTTGGCCACCTAGCCTATACTCTGTCTGTGGTCTTCTGTGCCCTTCCCCTATCTTCATGACTTTGCATTTGGCAGGATTAAATTCGAGAAGCCATTTGCTGGACCAGGTGTCCAGTCTATCCAGGTCTCTTTGAAGTCCTGCCTGGTCCTCATCAGATTTAATTCTCCTCATTAACTTCACATCATCTGCAAACAGGGACACTTCTGAGTCTAACCCTTCCGTCATGTCGTTCACATATACCAAAAATAGCACTGGTCCTAGGGACGACCCCTGTGGGACCCCGCTCGTCACAGGTGCCCGCTGTGATACATCATTACGTACCATGACTCGTTGTTGCCTCCCTGTCAGGTATTCTCTGATCCATTGCAGAGCCCTTCCTGTTATATGCGCCTGATGCTCTAGCTTCTGCACTAATCTCTTGTGAGGAACTGTGTCAAAGGCCTTCTTGCAGTCCAAGAAGATGCAATCAACCCACCCCTCTCTCTCGTGTCTTCTGTTTATTTTATCAAAAACTCCAGAAGGTTTGTGACACAGGATTTGCCTTCCATGAATCCGTGCTGGTTGGCATTTTTACTCTTGTTCCGTTCCAGGTGCTCCACCACTCTCCTCCTGATAATCTTCTCCATAACTTTGCATACTAAACACGTCAATGACACAGGTCTATAGTTTAGTGCCTCTTTTCTGTCTCCTTTTTTAAAAAATGGGAACTACATTTGCCGTCTTCCATACCTCAGGTAGTTGCCCAATTTCCAGGGACGTGTTGAAGATTGTGGTAAGTGGCACGCACAACATATCTGCTCCCTCTCTAAGGACCCACGGGGGGAGATGTCCGGTTCCATTGCCTTTGAGGTATCGATGTCCCTTAGCAGTTTCTTCACTTCCTCCTCATCTGTATGAATGTCGTCCAACACTTGTTGGTGTATTCCTTGCTGGTGTCCCCATCTGGTCTGTCCCCCCAGAGTCCTTCCTGTCTCTACTGTAAATACTTCCTTAAATCTCGTGTTGAGTTCCTCACATACCTCTTGATCGTTTCTTGTGAGTTCTCCACCTTCTTTCCTCAGCCTTATCACCTGGTCTTTGACTGTTGTCTTCCTCCTAATGTGGCTATACAGCAGTTTCGGGTCAGATTCGACTTTCGATGCTATATTGTTTTCATACTGTCGCTGGGCCTCCCTCCTTATCTGTGCATACTCGTTTCTGGCTCTTCTACTAATCTCCTTGTTTTCCTGGGTCCTATGCCTCCAGTACCTTTTCCATTCTCTGTTGCACTTAGTTTTTGCCTCCCTGCACCTTCGGATAAACCAAGGACTCGTTTTGGTCTTCCTATTATTTCTGTTTCCCTGGGAACAAAACCTTTTCCTCTGCTTCCTTGCACTTTGTTGCCACATATTCCATCATCTCGTTTACTGATTTTCCTACCATTTCTCTGTCTCACTGAACCTCCTGCAGGAAGTTTCTCATACCTGTGTAGTCCCCCCTTTTATAGTTTGGCCTGTCCCCTTCAGTTCCTGTTACCTTCTCCACTTGTAACTCTACTATATAATCAAAAAATCAGAACCAACGTGATCGCTAGCTCCAAGGGCCTCTCGAAAGTGATGTCCTCAATGTCTGAACTGCTCAGGGTGAACACAAGATCCAGTCTTGCTGGCTCATCCTCCCCTCTCTCTCTGGTTGTGTCCCTGACATGTTGATGCATGAGGTTTTCCAGTACCACATCCATCATCTTGGCTCTGCATGTTTCGGGACCCCCATGTGGCTCCAGGTTTTCCCAGTCGATCTCCCTGTGGTTGAAATCACCCATTACCAGTAACTTTGCTCTGCTCGAGTGAGCTCTTCTTGCCACCTCAGCCAGTGTGGGCCACCATCACCCTGTTGTTTTTTCGTACTCCTCTCTTGGCCTCACTGCAGTTCTGTGGTGGGTTATACATCACTCCAATGACTACTTTATGTTCTCCGGGACTGAATTGTACCTACAATGTAGTCTCTTTCTCCAATCATGTCCATGCCTTCCATTTCCTCAAATCCCCATCTGTGTTTTATGAGCAGTGCAACCCCTCCTCCCCCTCTACTCCTTCTATCTTTCCTCAGGATCTGATATCCCGTGGGAAGATTGTGTCTGTTATTGTCTCAGCGAATTTTGTTTCTGTGACTGCTATGATGTCTGGGGAATTTTTCACTGATTCTTTCGTTCCCTCCTCATGTTTATTCGTTATTCCATCCGCGTTTGTGTACCAAACTTTTCAGTTTCTTTTCTATCATTGTGGTCATGCAAGAATATTGGGGTTGGGGAGCGAGAGCCTTGGTGGGGGCCTATATGGGGCTGTGGTGTAGGTGTGGGTTTGTGATGATGGGGGTGGGGTCAGAATGCCCATAAGGGACAGCTGTTGGGGTAAGGTTTGTGATATGGGGGTTGGTGGCAGAGGGAACAGTGAGTGGGTTGCTCAGTTGCTTGGGGAATGTCGCGGTTGGAGTCTTTAGGTGGGAGATTCTGTGGGGTGTGTTTGCCCTTCCTCCTGTGTCTGGGTCCTGCTCATCTTCGTCATTGCCTCTCGTTCCTCCTTGCGTCTCTGTACCCTCTCTTCCAGTGTAGTCCTTTCTTCTTGTGTTCTGTCGCGGTCGAGGTATACTCTCTGGTACCCCTCTTTGTCCCTCAGTCTTGCTTTCTCTTGCAGAATCCTGGTTCGAACTGATTCTTCCTTGAAAGTTACTCTGACAGGCCGTATCCTTCCACTCACAAACCACCCAATTCTCTGAAAATTTGTCACCTGGGTCATACCGCCCTCACCTATTGTTTTCACGATGCCTTCAATCATTTTTTTCTCCTCCTGCTTTATTTCTTCAAAGTTGTCCCCCATGTGTGTGTGTGTGTGTGTGTGTGTGTGTGTGTGTGTATGGAGATTTTTGACCGAAAAAAAATACTGAGAAAAAGTTAGTTATGTCATGAATGGACAAAATACACATCAACTTCTTTTTTCACATTATCTTATTTTTTGATGTCTGGTGTTAGTGATATGTATAAGATGTATAGTAATTTGTAATGTATAATACAGTATTGTTGTAGGTACTGAGACAATATTGTTGTAGGTACTGAGAAAAGTATTGTTGTAGGTACTGAGACAGTATTGTTGTAGGTTTCTGAGGACAGTATTGTTGTAGGTACTGAGACAGTATTGTTGTAGGTACTGAGACAGTATTGTTGTAGGTACTGAGACAGTATTGTTGTAGGTACTGAGACAATATTGTTGTAGGTACTGAGACAGTATTGTTGTAGGTACTGAGACAATATTGTTGTAGGTACTGAGACAATATTGTTGTAGGTACTGAAACAATATTGTTGTAGGTACTGAGGACAAAAATTGATGTAGGTACTGAGACGTATTGTTGTAGGTACGAGACAAAATTGTTGTAGGTACTGAGACAATATTGATGTAGAGTACGAGACAGTATTGTTGTAGGTACTGAGACAATATTGTTGTAGGTACTGAGACAATATTGTTGTAGGTACTGAGACAATATTGATGTAGGTACTGAGACAGTATTGTTGTAGGTACTGAGACAATATTGTTGTAGGTACTGAGACAATATTGTTGTAGGTACTGAGACAGTATTGTTGTAGGTACTGAGACAATATTGTTTTAGGTAGAGCAATATTGTTGTAGTACGAGACAATTTTTTGGACTGAGACAAAATTTTTGGGAGGTACTGAAACAAAATTTTGTAGGTACGAGACAAATTTTGTTGTAGGTCTGAGACAATATTGTTTTTAGTACTGAAATATTGTTGAGGTACGGACTATTTTGAAAGGGACAACAAATTTTGAGGGACTGAGACAATTGTTGAGGGATTTAGACAATATTGTTTAGGGGACGAAAATATTTTGTAGGTACTGAGAAGTAAATTTTTTGTAGGACTGAACAATATTGTTAGGTACGGACAATTTTGTAGGTCGAACAGTATTGTTTAGGTACTGAGACAAAATTGTTTAGGGACTGAGACAATATTTTTGTAGGACTGAACAATATTGTTGTAGGAACTGAGAAATTTGTGAGGTACGAGACAATATTTTTGTAGGTACTGAGACAATATTGTGTAGGACTGAAAATATTTTTTTAGGTACGAGACAATAAGTGTAGGACTGGAAAAAAATATTTTTGTAGGTACGAGCAATATTGGAGGTACTGAGACATATTTTAGGTACTGAACAATATTTTTTAGGTACGAGACAATATGTTGTAGGTATGGACAATTTTGTAGGTACTGAGCAATATTTTGTAGGTACTGAGCAATATTGTTGTAAACTGGGAAAATATTTTGTAGGTACTGAGACAATATTGTTGTAGGGCTGAGACAATAGTGAGGGGACTGAGACAATATTTTTTGTAGGTACTGAGCAATATTTTTGGGAGGACTGAGCAATTTGTTAGGTACTGGACAATATTGTGTAGGTACGAGACATATTGTGTAGGTACTGAGACATATTTTGTAGGGACTGAGACAATATTTTTGTGGGACTGACATATTGTTTTGGGACTGAGACAATATTGTTTAGGTAGAACATATTTTGTAGTACTGAACAGTATTGTTTTAGGACTGAGACATATTGTTGTAGGTACTGAGACAGTATTGTTTTAGGGACTAACAATATTGTTGTAGGGATGAGACAGTATTTTTGAGGTACTGAGACCAATTGTTTAGCTGGACATATGTTGTAGGACTGAGACAATATTGTTTTAAATAAAGAGACAATATTTTATGAGGACTGAGAAATATTGTTGTAGGTACTGGAAAAATATTTTTAGGTACGAGACAAATTTATGAGGGGCGAACAAATTGTTTTAGGTACTGAGACATATTGTTTTAGGGGACTGAACAATATTTTTAGGTACTGAACAATATTATTTGGTACGAAACATATTTTGGGAGGTACTGGACAAAATTGTTTTTAGGTATGAGACAATAGTTTTAGGTACTGAACAATTGTTGTAGGTACTGGGGACAATTTTGTGAGGGACTGAGACAATTTGTTAGGTACGAACAATATTGTTGTAGTATGAGACAAAATTGTTTTAGGACTGGGGACAATATTTTTGTAGGACTGAACAATATTTTTGTATACTGAGAAATATTGTGGGTACGAACATATTGTTTTAGGGACTGAGACAATATTGTTGTGGACGAGACAATATTTTTTTAGGTACTGAGACATATTTTTGTAGGACTGAGACAATATTGTGTAGGACTGAACAATATTGTTTGGTACTGAGACAATATTGTTGAGGTATGAGCAATTGTTTTTAGTACTGAGACATATTGTTTTAGGGACTGAGACAATATTTGGGTGTAGGTACTGAGACATATTTGTAGGTATGAGCATATTGTTTTAGGGACTGAGACAATATTGTTTTTAGGGACTGAACAGTTTTTTAGGTTACGGGCTATTGTTTTTAGGGACTGAACAATATTGGTAGGTACTGAACATATTGTTTTTAGGGAATGAACATATTTTTTTGTAGGTATGAGACAATATTGTTTTAGGGACGAACAATTGTTTTTAGGGATGAACAATATTGTTTTAGGTACGAGACAATTGTTTTAGGTACGAACAAAATTGTTGAGGGATGAGACATATTGTTTTTTTGGTACTGAGACATATTTTTGTAGGTAATAGACAAAATTTTTTTGTAGGTATGAGACAGTATTGTTTAGGTAGAGACAATATTGGTTTTTGGGCGAGACAATATTGTTTTAGGTACTGAGACAATTTGTTGTGGGACTGAGACAAATTGTTGTAGGACTGAGACAATATTTTGTAGGGACGAGACAATTTGTTTTTGGACAGAAATTGTTTTAAAAATGAGACAATATTTTTTTGTAGGGACGAGACAATATTTTTTGTAGGGACGAAACAAGTTTTGTCGAGACGTTTTGTAGGAAATAGCTATTTTGAAGACAGACAGATTGTTTAGTATGAAACATAGTTTAGGGCGAGCAAATTGTTTTGAGGAACTAGCTATTTTTTTGGGGGCGGCTTTTTCTATACAACAATATTTTGTAGGGACGGCATATTTTTGGGAAACAGCCTTTTTTGTAGGAAAACAAAGTTTATATGAGCATAGTTTTAGGGATGAGCTATTTTTAGGACTGGGAAAAAGTATTGGTAAGTACTGAGACAGTTTAGGATGGGGGTAGTTTTTTTAGGGGAAATGAGGGGCAATATTTTTGTAGGGGCTAACTTTTTTTTGAGTACTTTTGCAGATTGTTTTAGTATGAGACATTTTTTGTTGGGTCTAACAGTTTTTTGTAGGGGTCAGCTTTTTGTTGGGACTAAAACTATGTTGTAGGTACTGAGAAATAATTTTCTGGGAAGAGCTATTTTGTAAGGGGCTAGACGTATGGGGTAGCGGCAGATTTGTTTAAGTATGAGACAGTTTTGTAGGGGCCCCAACTTTTTTGTTTTGGGTACTAACATTTTTGTTGTAGGTACTGAGACATAGTTTAGGGATAGACTATTTTGTAGGACTAACAAAAGTTGTAGGACTGCAATTTGTAAAGGACTAAACAGTTTGGTAGTACTGGGACATTTTTGTAGGGAGCCTTTGTTTAACGGGGGACAGTTTGTTGGGGAAAAACAGTTTTTGTAGGAATAGACAGTATTGTTTAGTATGGGGGCCATATTTTTGTAGGGGACTAGGTTTTAGGGACGAGCATTTTAGTATGAACAATTTTTTTGTATGAGCTAGTTTAGGGGATGAGACAGATTTTTGGGGAAATAGCTTTTTTTGTAGGGAAAATCTTTTGATTTTGGGCTGGCTTTTTTGATGAGGATAGCAAATTTATCGGGACTAGCTTTTTAACGAGACAGTTTTTTTATGAGACTATTATTAGGGCGAGCAATAGTTTAGTATGAGACAATATTGATGAGGTACCAGCAAAAGATGTTTACGGCAAAATTTGAATAGGTCTGAGGGGCAAATATTAGTAGGGGAAATAGCAATTTGATGGGACTAACATTTATGTATGAGACAATTTGTTGGGAAAATGGGCAAATTTATGTAGGGAAATAGACAATATTATGGGACAAAACCAAAAGTTGTGGAGAACAAATTAGTGGGAGAACAATATTATGGGACAGCTTTGGGAGGAAACCCCAGCTTTAGTGGTACTGGCAAAAAAATTTTTTGGGAAATAGCAATATTTTTTGGGAGACAATATTTTTGTAGGACGGCTTGTTTTTAGGGAGACATTTATGTAACCAAAAAAATTTTTGTAGGGAGCAATATTTTTGAGGACTAGACTATGAGGGGGGACAAACTTTTGTATACTGCCCTATGAAATGGGAGAAATATTATGTAATAGAGCAATATTATTGGTATGAGACAATTTATGTGGGAGCAGTTTTGTTGAGGACTAGCTTTTTTTGTTGAAAACTGCAAAATTTTTGAGAATAACTATTATGAGGACTAGACAAATTAGTAGGAAGGAAAAATAATATGTAGGGGCTCCCCCCTTTATTAGGTACTAGCTTTAGTTGGGACTGAACCTTTATGTGGTACTAGCTTTTGTAGGAAGAAAAATATTGAGAGACGAGACCTAGTTTTGTATGGGAACAAAATTTAGTATGAGACAGTTTGTTGGGACAACAATTTGGTAGGAAACAGCCCCAAAAATTATGGAGGACTAGCCATTTGTTTGGACTTAACTTTTTGGATGAACAATTTATGTAGGACTAGCCCAATATTGGAGCTAGCCCAAAATTATTAGGAGAAACAATTTATGTAGGACTAGCTTTATTTGTCTGGGGAAACCTCAGCTCTTTCGTCATGGGAGCCCCGCCTCTTACGCAAGGAAACCCAGCCTCTTACGTCATGGGGGCCACCCCGAATTCTGCAGGAGCCCAGCCTCTACTGTCATGGGGGGCCCGCCTCTTACTTCATGGGAGCCCTGCCCTTACTTCGGGAGCCACTACCCCTTACTGTCTGGGGCCTCCCCCCTCTTACTGCAGGGAGCCTCAAACCCCTTATGTATGGAGACCACCTCTTACTCCCGGGAGCCCCACCTCTTTCTGCAGGAAACCCCAGCCCCTTTCGTCAGGGAGCCTAGCCCCTTACTGTCAGGGGGCCCAGCCCTTTCTGTCAGGGGGCCCCAGCCTCTTACGTCATGGGGGCCCCAACCCCCTTTCTGTCATGGGAGCCTCCAGCCTCTTACTGTCTGGAGCCCAGCTTTTTACTGTCATGGGGCTCCAGCCCCCTTCTGCAGGGGGCCCCTACCTCTTACGGGAAGGGGCCCCACCTCTTACGTCTGGAAACCCAAACCCCTTTTCTGCATGGGAGCCCCAGCCCTTACGCATGGGAGCCCCACTTTTTACTGCATGGAGCCAACCTTTACTGTCATGGAGCCCCACCTCTTCTGTCATGGGGGCCCAACCTTTACTGTCATGGGGGCCTAGCCTTTACTGCATGGAGCCCCGCCTTTACGCAGGAAACCCCGCCCCTTTCTGTCTTGGGGGCCCCAGCCCTTACTGTCAGGGAGCCCCAGCTCTTCGCAGGGCCTACCCTTACGTCATGGGAGCCCAAAACCCCTTTACGTCATGGGGGCCACTGCCTCTTCTGTCATGGGGTCACTAGCCCTTATGTCATGGAGCCCAAACCTTCTGTCATGGGGGCCCACCTCTTTCTTCATGGGAAACCCCTGCCTCTTACGTCATGGAGCCTCCACCCTTACTGTTGGAGCCAACCCTTTTCTGTCATGGGAGCCCCCCCCCTTTTGTCAGGGGGCCTCCTTTTACCTCTGGGACCCAGCCTTTAATGCATGGGGCCCTTTAGCCTTATGTCAGGAGCCCGCCTCTTACTGTCTGGGGCCACAGCCTCTTACGTCATGGGGGGCCCCCCCTACGAAAAGGGCCTCCACCTCTTACTTCATGGGGGCCCAGCCTCTTTCTGTCATGGGGGGCCCCTAGCCTTACTGCAGGGAGCCACTACCCTACTGTTGGGGGCCCTTCCTCTTTGTCATTTGAGCCCCAGTCTTACTGTCATGAAGCCACGCCCTCCCGTCATTTGGGGGCCCGCCTTTTACTGTCATGGGAGCCCACCTCTTATTCATGGCGCCTCCGCCCCTTACGTCATGGAGCCCCCACTTACTGTCTGGGACCTCCACCTTTAAAATTAGGACCCCAGCCTCTTACTTTCAGGGAAACTTTCAGCCTTTCTGTCAGGGAGCCCAGCCTCTTACGTCAGGGAGCCCCAGCCTCTTACTGTAGGGACCTTTCCCCCTTACTGTCAGGGGGCCCACCTCTTTGTCATGGACCCTCCCTTTACTGTCAGGAGCCACAGCCCTTTCTGCCCTGGGGACCCAGCCCTTCTGCCAGGAGCCCCCCAGCCTCTTACTGTCAGGATCCACTTCTTATGTCATGGGAGCCCAGCCCCTTTCTGTCATGGGAGCCTATCACTTACTGTCGGGGGCCCAGCCCTTTTCTGTAGGGGGCCCACCCTTACTGTCAGGGGCCTAGCCCTTACTGTCAGGAGCCTCCAGCCTCTTACTGTCAGGGAGCCCTATCTTTCTGTCGGGACTAGCCCTTACCTTTTATGGGGGCCCAGCCCTTACTGTCAGGGGGCCCAAACCCCTTACTGTCAGGGACCTCCAGGCTCTTCGTCAGGGACCCCAGCCTCTTACGTCAGGAGCCCCAGCCTCTTTGTCAGGGAGCCCAACCTCTTACTGTTGGAAGCCTCCACATCTTACTGTCATGGGACCCCAGCCTCTTACTTCTGGAGCCCCCGTCTTACTGCAGGGCCATCTTTACTTCAAGGGGGCCCACCCCTTACTGTGGGAGCCCCAGCCCTTTCTGCCCTGGGAGCCCCCCAGCCTCTTACTGTCAGGGAACCCAGCCCCTACTGTCAGGAAGCCCCGCCTCTTTCTGTCATGGAAACCAAAGCCTTTACCTTTATGGGAGCCCCCTACCCCAAACCCTGGGGACTATACTTTGTTGGGGCCCCCCCCGCCCTTCTTCAAAAGGGGACCACACCTCTTATGTCAGGGAGGGAACCCTTCTTCAGGGGGACACCTCTTACTGTCATGGGGGCCACTTGCCTCTTATGTCAGGACCAACCTTTACTGCCCATGGACCCCATTTTCCATGGGGGAATAGTTTACGCATGGAAAACCCCAGCCTTTATGTCAGGACCAACATCTTTCTGTCAACCACTACCCTTACGAGGGAGAATACCCCTTTATGCATGGGAGCCCTTGCCTCTTTCTTCAGGAACCAACCCTTTATTAGGGGGCCTCCACCTCTTACTGCAGGGGAAGCCTTTCCCGCCTCTACTGTCAGGGGGGCCCACCGCCTTTTAAACTTTTAAACCCCAGGCCCACTGCAGGGAAACCTCCCCCACTTCCCTGGGAAAATTTTCCCCTCTTTGCCAAACCTCCAGTTTTCTTCAAAAACTCCAGCCTCACTGTAAAAGGAGCCTCCACCCCTTACTTAACGGGAAGCCTAGCCTTTATGTCATGGGGGCTCAAACCCTTTTTCGGGCCTCCACCCCTTTCGTCCGGGGCTTCCAACCTTTTTCTGTATGGGGTTAATCCGGCCAGCACGCTTGTCTTAACAAAATACCGGTGCTAACACAGGTTGTTAACAAATATATGTGTTAACAGAGGTGTTAAACACATGTGCTATCACGGGTGTTGACAAGCACAGGTGCTATCACGGGTGTTGACAAACACATGTGCTGTCAAAACAACACATGTGCTAACACAGATGTTAACAAACACATGAACTAACACAGGTGTTGAAAAACACATGTGGTAACACAAGTGTTGACAAACACAGGTGCTATCACATGTGGAAATAAATGGTATAAAATACCGACACAATGGAAATATATACACAAATGCAGTATAATGTGATCCTTTATTGACTACGTTTCACCCACACAGTGGGCTTTCTCAAGTCACACACGGATCTACCTGGGGTTGGACGGTACGAGAGTATTTATAGTCATGTTCAGAATGTTGAGGTCAGGTGGAGAATGCTGCATCTACTCTCACCACGACACCAAAACCAAACGTGGTGTAATTATAGGCTTCTTCCTACGTGCACTCAGAATCTGCAGCAATGAGTTCCTTGAGGAAGAATGCACTATAATTGAACAAGTATTTTCTAAACTCCACTATCCTCGCCACTTCATCAGAGACTGCAGACGGCGGGCATTAAACATCTTCAACACACCCAGAGAAGACACTGCCGAGAAGAGATACATAGTCCTCCCCAACAACTCCATTGCCAAACATGTTTCCAACATCTTTGCCAAAACATCATTCCAAGTATCTACCTCCACAACCACGACCATCAAGGACATCACCAGTAGTAGACAGGACAAGCCTCCATCCTCTGCAGGGGTATACATAATCCCTTGTAATGACTGCAACAAATTATATGTGGGCGAAACATCAAGAGACCTCCAAACACGTATTTCAGAACACCAATATGCAAGCAGGACTGACGATACAAGGAATGCCTGAGTGTTGTCTTCTGTGGCTATAAGTCTTGAGTTTCTGTAGTTAATTAAATGGTTGTGTGAATTGCGATGTTGTTTAGTTTAATGTTTATTATGCACCCCATACCCATCCTGTGGGCGGTAGTCAAAAGATTACAGAGGTACATAATTGGTCCAGGGACTGGACTCCAAAGTTTTGATAGCTGAGCAAGTTACAGAGGTAATGAACTCACAATTTACAAAGGTAATGAACTCACAATTTACAAAGGTAATGAACTCCAGGTAAGTCTGGTCACAATCATGACAAGTTACAAAGGTATTTACAGATTACAGAGGTACGTAATGGGTCCAGGGACTGGACCCCAAAGTTTTTGTACCTAGTTCAGCTATCAAAACTTTGGAGCCCAGTCCCTGGACCCATTACGTACCTCTGTAATCTGTAAATACCTTTGTAACTTGTCATGATTGTGACCAGACTTACCTGGAGTTCATTACCTTTGTAAATTGTGAGTTCATTACCTTTGTAAATTGTGAGTTCATTACCTTTGTAAATTGTGAGTTCATTACCTCTGTAACTTGCTCAGCTATCAAAACTTTGGAGTCCAGTCCCTGGACCAATTATGTACCTCTGTAATCTTTTGACTACCGCCCACAGGATGGGTATGGGGTGCATAATAAACATATTAAACTAAACAACATCGCAATTCACACAACCATTTAATTAACTACAGAAACTCAAGACTTATAGCCACAGAAGACAACACTCAATACAGAAGAATCCTGGAATCATCGCTCATCTCTACAACCAACAATTTCAACCAGAACAATGGCTTCTATAACATAGCTGAACCACTCGCCAAGAAACTTCTTCATCGCTATCCCACTTAAGAACATAGAACACTGCAGAAGGTCTACTCACAACTTGTCCAATACCCCTGCCAAGCTACCCAAGACTCTATAACCCCACCCGGTAGATCATCAGATGCAGCATTCTCCACCTGACCTCAACATTCTGACTATAAATACTCTCGTACCTTCCAACCCCAGGTAGATCCGTGTGTGACTTGAAAAAGCCCACTGTGTGGGCGAAACGTTGTCAATAAAGGATCACATTATACTGCATTTGTGTTTATATTTCCACTGCTATCACATGTGTTAACAAACACAGGTGTAATCACAGGTGCTATCACAGGTGTTAACACAGGTGCTACGACAGGTGTTACCACAGATACTAACACAGATGTTAACACAGATGCTAACACAGGTGTTAACATAGGTGCTAACACCGGTGCCAACAAACAGATGTAACATTTTCCCGCCATAAACAGATCAGCTGATGTTTATTTACCTTTCTCTTTTTGGCGCGCAAAATAACGCGGGAAAATCAATTATTTTGACACCCAAAAAACACGAAAATGAAGAACAGGAATTTATACACGAAATGTCCACTGTGAAAAATATATTGAATTTGTTAGCACTTTCGTGATTTCTCACGTTAACAAGGAGCGGGTCCTTGATAATGTGAGAAAAATCACATTATCAAGGAACAGCAATCATTATTAAGGAACGGTTCCTTGATAATGTGAGAAAAATCACGAAAGCGCTTGGACGTTCACTAATTTCTTTACCCCATATGGTCATCTCTTCCCCGTGACCTTAAATCAAGACTTTATCTCTGCAACGTCTCGCTTTAAGACCTTCATTAAGAGGGGGAAACGTTCTCCAGATGCCCACACATGTTTCGCGCACCAAGGCAGAGGAAAACTTTTTAAAAATGTCGTATATACACCGAGAGTGAGAAGCAGGTAATGTTAGACGTAGATAACACGAACTACGGACGTGACTGTTTGGTCTGACTGTCCTTGATTACCGTCTTATATAAGAGGTCGTAATACATGTTAGTATTGGAGCGTTGAATGCAGCAACCCTCTAGAATAATATATATATATATATATATATATATATATATATATATATTATAATATATAATATATATAATATATATAATATATATATATATATATAATATATATATAATATATATATATATATATATATATATATATATATATATACGCACACACTAGTTGTCTCACTTGTTTGTTTGATGACGCGTGTTTTTGGAGTCAAATAGTGTGTGTGTGTGTGTCTGTGTGTGTCTGTGTTTGTGTGTGTGTTTGTGTTTGTGTGTGTGTGTGTGTTTGTGTGTGTTTGTGTGTGTGTGTGTGTGAAGACCTGTTTGTGTGCTCTTGAGTGGTGACCTGTACTTTGAGTGCTGCCCTGTACTTAACTCTGTGAAGAAGTGTCTTGTTTGCTCCCGTGGACTGAACCAAGATGCCCTCCATCGAGCAACTTTACCAGCAACTTAAGGAAGAATTGAGGGCAGCGAAGATGGAGATACGGCGATTGACCGAGGAAAACAAGAGGATTCGTAGTAGTCCTCCTGTTTCGAGTCCTCAGGTCAAGAAGGGATCGTGGTCAGTGGTTGGACAGCAGGGGACGACGAAGTTGACGATCAAGAAGACGAATGGAAAGCCAGAAACGATGAAGAAGAAAGAGACTGCTGTGGAAACTCCCGTGGAAACCTCCAACGCATTCTCAGTGCTACCCGACGAATGTGAGTCTACTACTGGGATCGTCACGACGAACGACAACAAGGAAGGTAAGAATATTGTTGTTGTTGGGGATAGCCAGGTAGATACATGGATAGGGCATTCTGCTTGAAGGACAGGAGTAGGAGACAAAGGGTATGCTTTCCTGGGGCTGGGATGGAGGACATTGTTAGCCGGCTTGACAACATCATGAACGTAATGGGATCAATCCTATTATTTGCCTCAGTGCTGGAGGCAATGATGTAGGCAAGCGTAGAAGTGAGGATTTAGTTAGAAAGTTCAGGACAGCTATAGACATGATTAGGAGAAGGGGGGGCGCCCTGTTATATGTGGCATTTTGCCAAGAAGAGGTGTTTGTAATGAATGTGTTGTCCAGAGCAATTGGTATTAATTGTTGGCTGGATAAACACTGTAAGGATAATGCAGTACCATTCATTGACAACTGGGACAACTTCTATGGCCGAAATGACTTGTATGCCAGGGATGGGGTTCACTTATCCAGGGCAGGTGTGGGTTTTCTTGCTAACTCGTTGAGGGGTTGTTAGGACTTTATACTAGGATTAGTTAGAGGTATGGGTTTAGAAATGATTAATAATGAGTATGGATATATTGACTTATGCTCTGATATTAAGAATCTTAATAGTAACTGTCATGTAGTAACTCTGGGTAATGATAATTTCAGAAATTGTGTAAAAACAAAGATGAATAGGAAAAATGTGTTGAAGAAAAAACATATGATGGTATTTTATGCTAACAGTCGAAGTGCAAGAAATAAAATTAATGAACTACGTTTGGTAGCATGTGCTGGGAACTTTGATATCATTGCATTAACTGAAACGTGTATGATTTAAAGAGTCGGGATATGACTGCTCAGTGTAATATTCAGGGATTTAAGTTATTCAATGTGGATAGATGTGATGGGAAGGGGGGAGGAGTTGCATTGTATGTTCGAGAAAATATTAATTGTTGCATAAAAAAAGGTAAAAAAATAGATGGAGCAGTAACAAGTCGTTT
>NC_069413.1:31109510-31112010 GCF_026875155.1 Cherax quadricarinatus
CCCCCCTTTTTTCCTTTTCCCTCTTCCCATTTCCTCTTTCCTTTTTTCTCCTTTGGGTTGTCTTCTTCCCTTTTAAATTTTTTTTTCTTTTTTTTTTTAAAATTTTTTCCCCCTCGGGGGGGCACCTATTCCCGCATCCTTCTCTTCTTAATTTGCTGGTCCTCCTTCAACTCCTCCCCACATAAAAATCCCTTCTTCCACTTTTTCCCCCATCTATACCTTATATCCTCCACCTAATCCTCCACAAAACATCCCTATATATATATCATTTTTTACTTATATAATATTTATTATATATATACCTTCATCCCTCTCCACCTTTCCCCCCTTTCTACCTATTTTTTTTCCTCCCCCTCTATCCCCTTCTAATCCCCACTTTTTTCCCCCACAAAACCCCATTTACTCCACTAAACACCTTCTACCTCCAATACCTATACTACCTTTATTTCCATATTTCCCACCAAAAACCCTTCTATCCATAAAACACTCCCTTTACCTCCATATATTAAAAAAAAGGGAATTTTTTTTTTTTTTTTTTTTTTAAATTTGTTTTTGGGGGGGGGGGGGGGGGGGGTTTTTTTTAAAATATTTTAAATAAATTTTTAAAAATAAATATATAATTTATAAAAAATTTTTATTAAATTAATTTTTAAGTATTAAAATTTAAATTTTAATTAAAAGAATATTATATAAATAAATTAAATTAAATTTACTTATAAACCCAAATAATATAAATTTAAATTAAATATAAAACCCTTACCTCCTCTAAAAAATTTCTTATATTAAAAACCCCAAAAAATAATAAAATCCTTCCCTTCCACTATATTACTACTTACCTCATAAAAACCTTTTCCACTCTACTCAACCCTCCCCACTAAAAATACATTTACCTCCCCCTACTACTCCCTTTTTCCCCTCCACTACTACTACCTTTACCCCCACTATACTATACCTTCTACCTCCATACTCTACTCCCTTCTACCTCCACTACTACTCCCTTTTCCCCCTCCCTATCTACTCCCTTCCCTACATAAACCTTCTACCTCCAAATACTCCCTTCTACCTCCATACTTACACCTTCTACCCCCCTTTACTACTCCCTTCTACCTCCCCTACTACTACCTTCTCCCTCCACACAAACACTCCCTTCTACTCACTACTACTATACCTTCTACCCCACTACTCCCTACCTTTCTACCTCCACTATACTACTTACCTTCTACCCCCACTACACTACCCCTTTCTACCCCCACTACAAAAATTTTACCCCACTACTACACCTCCCCCATACTCTACCTTCACCTACTACAACCTTCTACCTCCACACACACCCTTTCCCCACAAATTAATACCTCCACTACTACTACTCCCTTTACCTCCCTAAAACTCTCCCTTCTCCCTCCCTACTATATCCTTTACCTCCACTATACTACCTTCACCTCCACACTACTCCCTTTCTACCTCCATACTAACTACCCTACCTCCACTACTACAAACCCCCTTCACCTCCACAACTACACCCCCTCTACCCCACTACAACTACCCTTTCCCTCCACAAAACTACTACCTCCACACTACTAACTTCTACCTCCACTACTACTACCCTTTCCCCTACTACTACTCCTTTCACCTCCACTACTACTACACCTTCCCCCCCTCCCTCCACTACTACTACTACTCCCTTTACCTCCATACTAACACCTTCCCCTCCACTAACTACTCCTTCTACCTCCACTACTACTCCCACCTTTTCCCTCACTATACTACCCCACCTTTCACCTCCACTACTCTACCCCAACCTTCACCCACCTACTACTCTATCCCTTTTCTACCTCCCCTACTCCCCTTCTACTCCATACTACAACCTTCTACCCCCACTACTAACTACCCCCCCACACTACCCCCCCCCATACACTACTACCTTTACCTCACTACTACCCCACCTTCTCCCTCCACCCCAACAACCCCCTTTCTACCCCCACTAACACTACTACCTTCTACCTCCCTATACTACCCCTTCTATTTCCACTACAACCCCCTTTTCTACCCCCACTACTACTACCCTTCTCCCCCCTTAACAAACCCCCTACTACTATCAAACCCCCCTCACTACTACACCACCTTCAAACCCTCCACTCCCTTCACCCCTTCACCTTCAACTACACTACCAAACCCCTTCACCCCACTACTATACACCATTTCTACCCCCACTACACTACACCTTCTACCTCCAACATTTCCCTTCTCCCCAACTACAACCTTCCCCCTTCCCCCCAAACAACCCACCTCCACACACACTACCCACCCCACTACTAAATACCCACCCCACCACACTATCCCTTCTACCTCCCCCCACTATTTAAACCACCCCCCCCTTCACTAAACACCCACCTCAACCACCCCCCTACTAAACCTTCTACCCCACTAACACCCCTTCACCTCCCACACCCCACCCTCCTTCAACACACACCACAACCTCCCTACCCCAACACCCTTCCCC
>NC_069413.1:31117010-31137174 GCF_026875155.1 Cherax quadricarinatus
TGACACAACCTTACCAACCTAACCGAAGACCAAGCGTCCATGAAACAACTTGTTCTGTTCCTGACAAACCATACCTACCTTAAAACCACCTTTTGAAAGACCATCGTCAGGAAACACTTGTCTTTGTTCCTGACAAACCTTAACCTAACCTAACCTGAAGACTCAGCGTCAGTAAACACTTGTATCTGTTTCCTGACAAAAACCTTACCTAACTTATCCTTAAGACCAGCGTCCAGGAAACACTTGTTCTGTTTCCTGACAAAACCTTACCTAACCTAACCTGAAGACCATCGGTCAGAAACACTTTTCGTTTCCTTACAAACCTTACCAAGCCTAACCTGGAAGACCAGCGTCAGGAAACACTTGTCTTGTTTATCCTGACAAACCTTCCCTAACCTAACCTGAAGAGACCAGCCGTCAGGAAACACTGTTCGTTTCATGACAACCTTACTAACGCTAATCCGAAGACCAGTGTCAGAAGAAACACTTGTTCTGTTTTCCTGACAAACCTTACCTAACCTAACCTGAAGCCCAGCGTCAGGAAACACTGTTCTGTTTTCCTGACAAACCTTACCTAACCTAACCTGAAGACCAGCGTCAGAAACACTTTTTCGGTTTTCCTGACAAACCTTACCTAACCTAACCTGAAGGACCAGCGTCAGGAAACACTTGTCCTGTTTCCTGACAAACCTTACTAACCTGACCTGAAGACAGCGTCAAAGGAAACACTTTGTCCCTGTTTCCTGACAAAAACTTAACCTAACCTAACCTGAAGGCCAGCGTCATGGAAACACTTGTCTTGTTTCCTGACAAACTTACATAACCCTAACCTGAAGACCAGCGTCAGAAACACTTGTCGCTGTTCTGACAAACCTTACCTAAAACTATCCTGAAGACGCAGCGTCAGGAAACACTTGTCCTGTTTTCCTGACAAACTTACCTAACCTAACCTGAAGACCGCGTCAGGAAACCTTTGTTCCTGTTTTCCTGACAAAACTTACCAACTAACCTGAGACCAGCGTCAGTAAACACTTGTTCTGTTTTTCGCTGACAACCTACCTAACCTAACCTGAAGACCAGCGTCAGGAAACACTTTCCTGTTTCCTGACAATCCATACCTAACAAACCTGAAGAACCACGCAGGCAACACTTGTTCTGTTTTCCTGACAAAAACCTTATCTAACCTAAACCGAAGACCAGCGTTCAGGAAACACTTGTCCTGTTTCCTGACAAACCTATACCTAACCTAACCTGAAGACCAAGCGTCAGGAACACTTGTTCTGTTGCCTGAAAAACCTTACCTAACCTAAACCTGAAGACCAGTGTCAGGAAACACTTGTTCGTTTTCCTACAGTACCTTACCGTAACCTAGACCTGAAGGACCAGCGTCAGGAAACACTTTGCCTGTTTCCTGACAAACCTTACCAAACCTAACCTGAAGAACAGCGTCAGGAAACACTTGTTCTGTTTTCCTGACAACCTTACCTAACCTAACCTGAAGACCAGCGTCAGGAAACACCCTTTGTCCTGTTTCCTGACAAACCTACCTAAAACCTAACCTGAAGACCACATCGTCAGTAACACTTGTCTTGTTTCCTGACAAACCTTACCTAACCTAACCTGAAGACCAGCGTCATGAAACACTTGTTTCTGTTTTCCTGACAAACCTTACCTAACCAACCTGAAGAACCAGCGTCAGGAAACACTTGTCTGTTTCCTGACAAACCTTACCTAACCTAACCTGAAAACCAGTTTCAGGAAACACTTGTTCTGTTTCCTTGACAACCCTATCCTAACCTAACCATGAAGACTCACGTCATAAACACTTGTCTGTTTCCTGACAAATCCTACCTAACCTAACGCTGAAGACCAGCGTCAGGAAACCACTTGTTCTGTTTTCCTGACAAACCTTACCTAACCTAACCTGAAGACCAGCGCAGAAACACTTGTTCAGTTACTGACAAACCTTACCTAACCTACCCTGAAGAACCAGCGTCAGGAAACACTTGTCCTGTTTCCTGACAAACCTTACCGTAAACCTATACCTGAAGACCAGCGTCAGGAAACACTATGTTCTGTTTCCCTGGACAACCTTACACTAACCTAACCTGAAGACCAGTGGTCAGGAAACACTTGTGCTGTTCCTGACAAACCTTACCTAACTCAAACCTGAAGAACCAGCGTCAAGTAAACACTTGTCTTTTTTCCTGACAAACCTTAACCTAACTAAACCTGAAGACCATGTCAGAAACACTTGTCTTGTTTACCTGGCAAACCTTACCTAACCTAACCTGAAGACCAGCGTCAGGAAACACTTTGTTCTGTTTCCTGACAAACCTTACCTGCCTAACCTGAAGACCAGCGTCAGGAAACACTTGTTCTGTTTCCTGGCAAACCATTACCTAACCTAACCTGAAGACCAGCGTCCAGTGAAACACTTGTTCTTGTTTCCTGACAATACCATACCTAACCTAACCTGAAGACCCGCGCAGAAACACTATGTCATATTTCCTGCAAACCTTACCTAACCTAACCTGAAAGAACCAGCGTCAGGAAACACTTGTCCAGTTTCCTGACAACCTTACCTAACCAAACCTGAGACCAGCGTCAAGGAAAAACACTTGTCCGTTTCCTAACAAACCCTTACTAACCTAACCTGAAGACAGCGTCAGGAAACACTTGTCCTTGTTTCCTGAGACAAACCTTACCTAACTCTAACCTGAAGACCAGCGTCAGGAAACACTTTGTGTCCTGTTTCGCTGACAAACCTGTACCTAACCTAACCTGAAGACCAGCGTCAGGAAACACATGTCTGTTTCGAAAACCTTACCTAACTAACCTGAAGACCAGCGTCAGGAACCACTTGTCCAGTTTCCTGACAAACCTGTACCTAACTAACCTGAAGACCAGCGACCAGGAAACACTTGTCCCTGTTTCCTGACCAACCTTAACCTAGCCTTACCTGAAGACCAGCGTCAGGAAACACATGTCTTTTTCCTGACCAAACTTACCTAACCTACCGAAGACCAGCGTCAGGAAACACTTGTCTTGTTTCCTACAAACCATCCTAACCTACTAACCTGAAGACCAGCGTCAGGAAACAACTTGTCTTGTTTCGCTGAGAAACCTTACCTAACCTAACCTGAAGACACGTCAGAAACACTTGTTCTGTTACCTGACAAACTTTACCTAACCTAACCGTGAAGAACAGCGCGGAAACACTTGTTCGTTTCCTGACAAACCTTATCTACCTAACCTAACCTAAGACCAGCGTCAGAGAACACTTGTTCTGTTTCCTGACAAACCTTACCTAAACCTAACCTGAAGACCACGTCAGGAGGAAACACTTTCTGTTTACTGACAACCCTTAACCTAACCCAACCTAACCTGATACCAGCGATCAGGAAACACTTGACCTGTTTCCTGACAAAACCTTACCTAACCTAACCTGAATGACCAGCGTCAGGAAACACATTGTCTTGTTTCCTCCAACCTTACCTAACCTAACCTTAAGACCAGCGACATGAGGAAACACTTGTTCTGTTTCTGACAAACCCTTAACCTAGCCTAACCAGAAGAACCAGCTCAGAACACTTGTTCTGTTTCCTGGCAAACCTTACCTAACGCTAATTACCTTAAGGACCAGCGTCAGGAAACACTGTCATATTTACCTGGCAAACCCTTAACCAACCTAACTGAAGACTCAGCGTCAGGAAACACATGTCCTTTTTCCTGACAAACCTTACCTAAACCTAACCTGACGACCATCTGTCCAGAAACACTTGTCCTGTTTCCTGGACAAACCTTACCTAACCTAACCTGGAAGACCCAGCGTCATGAAACACTTGTTCTGTGGTCCCTGGCAAACCTTACCAAACCTAACCTGAAGACCACGTCAGAAACACTTGTTCTGTTTCCTGACAAACCATACCTAACCTAACTGAAAGACCAGCGTCAGGACACACTTGTCCTGTTTTCCTGACAAACCTTACCTTACCTAACCTAAGACAGCGTCAGGAAACACTTGTCTATGTTTCCTGACAAACCTTACCTTTCAACCTAACTAGAAGACCAGCGTCAGGAAACACTTGTCATGTTTCCTGACAAACCTTACCTAACCAACCTGAAGACCAGTGGTCAGGGAAACACTGACCTGTTCCTGACAAACCTTACCTAACCTCACCGAAGACCAGCGTCAGAAAACACTTGACTTGTTTTTCCTGACAAACCTTACTTACCTAACTAACCTGAAGACCAGCGTCAGGAAACACTTGTCTTGTTTTCCTGACAAACCTTACTAACTTAACCTGAAGACCATCGTCTGGAAACACGTGTTCAGTTTCCTGAACAAACCTTACTATACGCGAACCTGAAGACCAGCGACAGGAAACACTTGGACCTTTTATCCTGGACAAACCTTACCTAAACCTAACCTGAAGACTAAGCGTCAGGAAACACTATGTCTGTTTCCTGACACACCTTACCTAACCTAACCTGAAGACCAGCGTCAGGAAACACATAGTCTTGTTTCCTGACAAAACCTTAACCTAATCTAACCTGAAGACCAGCGTCAGGAAACACTAGTCCTGTATATCCTGACAAACCTTACCTAACCTAACCTGAAGACCAGTGTCCAGAACACTTGTCCTGTTTCCTGACAAACGCTATACCAAACCTAACCTGAAGACCAGCTTCAGGAAACATCTTGTCTTGTTTCCTGACAAACCTTACCTAACCTATCCTGAAGACCAGCATCAGGAAACACTTGTTCTGTTTCCTGACAAACCTTACCTAACCTAACCTGAAGACCAGCGTCAGGAAACACTTGGTCTTGTTTCCTGCAAACCTTACCAAGACTAACCTGAAGACCAGCCGTCAGAACCACGTATGTCCTGTTTCCTGACAAACCTTACTAAACGCTAACCTGAAGACCAGCGCAGGAAACACTTGTCCTGTTTCCTGACAAATCTTACCTAACATAACCTGAGAGCCACGTCAGGAAACAATTGTTCAGTTTTCCTGACAAACCTTACCAACCTAACCTGAAGACCCGTCAGTAAACATTGTTCTGTTTCCTGAAAACCTTTCTAACCTAACATGAAGACCAGCGTCAGGAAACACTTGTTTCTGTTTCCTGACAAACCTTACCTAACCTCACCTGAAGACTCAGCGTCAGAAACAATTGTCTTGTTTCCTGACAAACCTTATACCTAACCTAACCTGAAGACCAGCGTCAGGAAACACTTGTCTGTTTCCCTGACAAACCTTACCTAACCGAGACCCTGAAGACCCCGTCAGGAAACACTTGTCCTGTTTCCTGACAAACCTTATCCTAACCTAACCTGAAGACCACGTCAGGAACACTTGTTCCAGTTCCCTGACAAACCTTACCAAACCTAACCTAAGACCAGAGACAGAAACACTTGTCCTGTTTCCCAGACAAACGCTTACCTAACCTAAACCTGAAGACCAAGGGCCATGAAAACACTTGATCTGTTTCCCTGACAAACCTTACCTAACTAACCTTAAGACCAGCGCCAGGAAAACATCTTGTTCCCTGTTTCCTGACAAAACCCCTTACCTAACCTAACCTGAAGACCAGCGTCAGAAACACTTGTTTCTGTTCCTGACCAACCTACCTAACCTAGACCTGAAGACCAGCGTCAGGAAACACTTGTCCTGTTTCCTGACAACCTTACCTAACCTAACCTGAAGACCACGTCCAGGAAACACTTGTGTCTGTTTTCCTGACAAACCTTACACTAACCTAACATGAAGACGCAGCGTCCAGGAAAACACTTTGTTCTGTTTCCTGACAACCTTACCCTAACCATAGAGCCTGAAACCGAACCACGTCAGGAAACACTTGTCTTGTATCCTGACAAACCTTACCTAACCTAACCAGAAGACCAGCGTCAGAAACACTTGGTTTCTGTTTCCTGAACAAAACTAACCTAACCAACCTGAAAGACCAGCGTCAGGAAACACTTGACCTGTTTTCCTGTACAAACCTTACCTAACCTAACCTGAAGACCAGCGTCAGGAAACACTTGTTCTGTTTCCTGGCAAACTTACCTCACCTAACCTGAAGACAGCGCAGGAAACACTTGTCCTGTTTCCTGACCGAAACCATACCTAACCTAACCTGAAGACCAGCGTCAGGAAACACATGTTCTGATTCCTGACAAACCTTACCTACCCTAACCTGAAAGACCAGCGTCAGAAACACTTGTCCCTTTCCAGAACAAAACCATTACCTAACATAACCTGAAGACCAGCGTTCAGGAAACACTTGTTCTGTTTCCATACCAACCTTAACCTAACCAAACCTGAAGACCACGACTGAAAACACTTGTCCTGTTTCCTGACAACCTTTACCTAACCTAACCTGAAGACCAGCGTCAGGAAAACACTTGTCCTGTTTCCTGACAAACCTTACTAACCTAACCTGAAGACCAGCGTCAGGAAACACTTGTTCTGTTTCCCGTGACAAACCTTACCTAACCTAACCTGAAGAGCCATCGTCAAAACACTTGTCCTTTTCCTGACAAACCTTTACCTAACCTTAAACCTGAAGACTCAGCGCCAGGAAACACTTGTCCTGTTTCTGACAAACCTTACCTAACCTAACCTGAATACCAGCGTCAGGAAAGCACTTGTCCCTGTTTCCTGACAAAACCATACCTACCTAAACCTGAAGACCAGCTCAGGAAATCTTGTCCCTGTTTTCCTGACAAACCTTTCTCCTAACCTAATCTGAGACCTGCGTCAGAAACACTTGTTCTGTTTACTGACAAATCCTTACACTAACCCAACCTGAAAGACCATACGTCAGGAAACACTTGTCCTGTTATCCTGACAAACCATACCTAAGACCTAACCTGAAGACCAGCGTCAGGGAAACACTTGTCCCTGTGTCCTCACAAACCTTACCTAACCTAACCTGAAGACCAGCGTCAGGGAAAACTTGTCCTTGTTCCTGACAAACATAACCTAGACCTAACCTGAAACCAGCGCAGGAAACGACTTAGTTCTGTTTCCTGACAAACCTTACCTTGCCTAACCTGAAAGACCAGCGTCAGAAACACGTTGTACTTTGTTTCCTGACAAACATTACCTAACCTAACCTAACCTGAAGACCAGCGTCAGGAAACACTTGTTTCTGTTTCCTGACAAACCTTACTAACCCTAACCTGAAGACCACGTCAGGAAACCCTTGTCCCTGTTTCCTGAACAAACCTTACCAAACCTAACCTGAAAGACCAGCGTCAGGAAACCTTGTCCTGTTTCCTGACAAACCCATACCTAACCTAACCGGATGACCAGCGTCAGGAAACACTGTCTTGTTTCCTGACAAACATTACCTAACCTAACTGAAGACCAGCGTCCGGAAAACTTGTTCCGTTTCCTGACAAACCTTACCTAACCAACCTGAAGACCCAAGCGTCAGAAACACCTTTGTCTGTTTCCTGACAAACCTTACCTAACCTAACTGAAGACCAGTCGTCATGAAACACTTTGTCCTGTTTCCTGACAAACCTTACCTAACCTAACCCTGATACCATCGCAGAAACACTTGTTCTGTTTCCTGACAAACCTTAACCTAACCTAACCTGAAGACCAGCGTCAGAAACACTTGTCCTGTTTCCTGACAAACCTTACCCTAACCTAACCTGAAGACCAGCGTCAAGGAAACACATGTTCAGTTTCCAGACAAAACCTTACCTAACCTAACCTAAGAGACCCAGCAGTCAGGAAACACTTGATCCTGTTTCCTGACAAACCTTACCTAACCTAACTGAAGAAACCAGCGTCAGAAACACTTGTTCTGTTCCAGGGGGGTGACAAACCTTTACCTAAAACACCTAACCTGAAGACCAGCGTCAGAAAACACTTGTCCTGTTTCCTGACAAACCTTACCTAACCTAACCGAAAGACCGACGTCAGGAAACACTGTACTGTTTCCTGACAAACCTTGACCTAACCTAACCAGAAGACATCGTCCAGGAAACACTTCCTGTTTCCTGACAGAACCTTACCTAACAAACCTGAAGACCAGCGTCAGGAAAACAACCTTGTTCTGTTTCCTGAACAAACCTTTGACCTAACCTAACCTGAAGACCAGCGTCAGAAATCAGCTTGTCTTGTTTCCTCGACAAACCTTACCTACAACCTAACCGGGAGACCACGTCAGGAAAACTGTCCCTGTTTCCTGACAAACCTTACCTAACCTAACCTTGAAGACCACGTCAGGAACACTTGTTCTGTTTCCTGACAAACCTTACCCTAACCTAACCTGAAGACCAGCGTCAGGAAACACTTGTTCATGTTTCCTGACAAACCTTACCTGAACCCTAACTGAAGACCAGCGTCATGGAAACACATTTGTCCTGTTTCCTGAAAACTTTACCTAACCTAGACCTGAAGACCAGGCGCAGGAAACAATTGTCCTGTTTCCTGACAACTCTTACCTAACTTAACCTGAAGACCACGTCAGGAAACTCTTGTTTCTGTTTCCTGACAAACCTTACCTAACCTAACTGAAGACCAGCGTCAGGAAACACTTGTTCAGGTTTCCTGACAAACGCCTTACCTATACCTAACCTGAAGACCAAGCGACAGGAAACACTTGTCCTTGTTTCCTACAACCTTACCTAACCACCTGAAGACCAGCGTCAGGAAACACTTTTCTGTTTTCCTGACAAACCTACCTAACCTAACCTAAGACCAGCGTCAGGAAACACTTTTGTCCTGTTTCCTGACAAACCTTACCTAACCTAAACCTGAATAACGCAGCGTCATGCAACACGTTGTTCTGTTTCCTGACAAACCTTAACTAACCTAACCTAAGACCAGGCGTCAGAAACTCTTGTCCTGTGTCCTGACAAAACCTTACCAACCAAACCTGAAGACCAAGCGTCAGGAAACACCTGTCTGTTTCCTGACAAACCATACCTAACCTAACCTGAAGACCAGCGACAGGAAACACTTGTCCTTTTTCCTTCGCCTGGACAAACCTTAACCTAACCTAAGCCTGAATACAGGCGTCCAGGAAACACTTGTTTCTGGTTTCCTGACAAACCTTTACCTAACCTAGACCTGAAGACCAGCGTCAGGAAACACTTGTCCTGTTTCCTGACAAACCTTACCTAACCAAACCTGAAGACCAGCGTCAGGAAACACATTTCTGTTTCCTGACAAACGCTTACCTAACCTAACATGAAGACCAGCGTCAGGAAACACTTGTTCATTTTCCTGACAAACCTTACCTATACCTAACCTGAAACCAGCGTCAGAAACACTTGTCTTGTTTCCTGAACAAACCTTACCAACCAAACCTGAAGACCAGCGTCAGGAAATCACTTGTTTTCTGTTTCCTGACAAACCTTACCTAACCTAACCTGAAGACCAGCGTCAGTAAACACTTTGTCCTGTTTCCTGAAAAACCTTACCTAACCTAACCTGAAGACCATCGTCAGGAACCACTTGTTTCTGTTTCCTGGCAAAACCCTTACCTAACCTAACCTGAAGACCGCGTCAGGAAACACTAGTCCTGTATCCTGACAAACCTACCTATCCAAAACCTGAAGACCAGCGTCAGAAACCAACTTGTTCTGTTTCCTGGCAAACCTTACCTAACCTAACCTTGAAACTCAGCGTCAGGAAACACTTGACTGTTTCCTGACAAAACTTACCTAACCTAACCTGAAGGACCATCGTCAGAAACACTTGTCTTGTTTCCTGAACAAACCCTTACCTAACCGTAACCTGAAAGACCAGCGTCAGGAAACACTTGTTCTGTTCACCTGACACACCTTACCTAACCTAACCTATGACCCAGCGCAAGGAAAACACTTGTCTTGTTTCCTGACAAACCTTACCTAACCTAACCTGAAGACCACGTGCATCAGGAACACTTGTCCTGTTTTCCTGAACAAAACCTTTTTTTAAAACCCTAACCTAACCTGAATGACCCACTGTCAGGAAACACTTGTTCTGTTTTTCACTTACCAAACCTTACCTAACCTAACCCTTAAGACCTAGCGTCAGGAAACACTTGTCCTGTTTCCTGACAAACCTTACCTAAACCTAACCTGAAACCAACGTCAGAAACACTTGTTCTGTTTCCTGACACACCTTACCTAAACCAAACCAGAGACCAGCGAACAGAAACACTTTTCTGTTTTTCCTGACAAACCTTACCTAACCTAACCAAAGACCACGTCCAGGAAACAATTGTCCTGTTTTCCTGACAAACCTTACTACCTAACCTGAAGACCAACTTCAGGAGAACACTTGTTCTGTATCCTGACCTAACCTACCTAACCTAACCGAAGACCAGCGTCAGGAAACACTTGGTCTGTTTTCCCTGACAAACCTTACCTAACCTAACCTGAAGACCAGCGTCCAGGAAACACTTGTCCTGTACCTGACAAACCTTACCTAACCTAACCAGAAGACCATCGTCAGGAAACACTTTCCTGTTCTGACAAACCTTAACTAACTAACCTGAGACCAGCGTCAGGAAACACTTGTTCTGTTTCCTGACAAACCTTACCTAACCAACCTGAAGACCAGCGTCAGGAAACACTTGTCTCCTGTTTCCTGACAAACCTTACCTAACCTAACCTGATACCAGCGTCAGGAAACACTTGTCTGTTT
Source organism: Cherax quadricarinatus (assembly GCF_026875155.1). Classification (NCBI taxonomy): domain Eukaryota; kingdom Metazoa; phylum Arthropoda; class Malacostraca; order Decapoda; family Parastacidae; genus Cherax; species Cherax quadricarinatus. The sequence continues at coordinate 31,127,673 of NC_069413.1, forward strand.
CCTGACAAACCTACCTACCCTAACCTGAAGACCAGCGTCAGGAAACACTTGTCCCTGTTTCCTGACAAACCTTTACGTAACCTAACCTGAAAGACCAGCGTCAGTAAACAACACTTGTTGTTTCTGTTTTCCTGACAAACCTTACCTTAACCTAACCTGAAGACCCAGCGTCAGGAAACACATGTCCTGTTCCTGACAGACCTTACCTAACCTAACCTGAAGACCAGCGACAGTAAAACACAAGTTCGTTCCTGACAAACCTTACCTAAGCCTAACCTGAAAGAACCAGCGTCAGGAAACACTTGTTCTGTTTCCTTATCAAACCTTACCTAACCTAACCCTGAAGAATAGCGTCAGGAAACACTTGTTCTGTTTCCTGACAAAACCTTACACTAACCTAACCTGATACCAGCGTCAGGAAAGACTTGTCCTGTTAACCTGACAAAACCCTTACCTAGCCTAAGCCTGAAGACCAACGTCAGAACACTTTTCTGTTTCCTGACAAACCTTACCTAACCTAGACCTGAAGACCAGCGTCCAGGAAACACTTGTTCTTTTCCTGACAAACCTTACCTAACCTAACCTGAAGACCAGCGGTCAGGAAACACTTGTCCTGTTTTCCAAACGTGAATTAGAATTTAATAAAATAATATTAACTCACAAAACAAATATCATAAGTCAGCAGTACCACAAAAATAAACCCCTGTGGGTGGTGGTGCGTGAGTAATATTACCGACAACGTGTAAGAGACGTATCGAAGAAAAGGAATGGTCAAAAAAAGGGATAGTGTGAGGTGATGAAAACACAAGTAAATATAATAGGTTTTGACCACCTAGGGGCGTCTAACAAAGTACTTTTTATTCATGATGGGAGTGTGGCTGGCCTTGGCCGGGGTCCGTCATTCAGCAATCCTGTGACCTTCATCTTTCCTCTCTCTGTCCACAGACTACCTTGTTTAAGGTACATTCTTACCATATATATATATAGTATATATATATATATTATATATAAATATTATATATAATATATCGTATATATATATATATATATCGTGTTGTAAATGCAAGACATCTTCAGGATTTTTTAATGATGCAGGAATGAGTAGGAAGAGCAGGTATAGTCGTTCTCTTGAACTACTCTACCTGAACTACATAGAATCAGGGAAGCAACATCGTAATATATGTGAAAAAAACGAATCGAAAGTTTATAGAAAGTTGTTTTTAACTCCGGTTCCGTAGGCGATAATTTCTAATTATTTATCCGCCTGTTTTTTGAGAGGCGAAAGTAACTTATATAATTTGTCCACGAGAAATAACTTCAGTAAATTGATGCTTTACAGAGTCTAGCCCAAACGGATAATAATGTCAAGAAACAAATTTTTAATAATCCGACAAACCTCTGTGTCATAGTCCGGATATTAAGAATAAAAAAATGTGAATCTTCATTCCCCAGGGTAAAAAAAGGTTTAACATAAAAACTTGTACGTAAACGTATTACAAAACCCATCGCAAAAAACAGGTATAAAATCACACTAAGATAAAAAATGGAATAAAAGAAAATGGTTTAGATACTCTACAGGGACGTCCTTAAATTGATGTAAATCTCTTTCAAACGTTGTATGATCCGGCATCTCTACCACAATACAAATGAACTACCTGACTTACTTAGCTTAAATATTCAAATAACTTGGATCGACACCATGCCTAACCCTTCTAGGGCAGGGTAGGTGCCTGAGCCGGAGCTTGCAGCTCACAAGACTGTCATTCCCATTAGCCCCCTTGTGGCGGGGATGGCAGACCAGAGAGGCCTAGCTTGTGGCTAGGCCTGGGGACAGTTGGTCCCAAAGATGAGGAGGTACTTGTGCCTCCTCCCATGGGAGACTTAGGTCTCAGACACTCCCTAAGAGGGAGCCAAGGCCGGGCCACCACTTGGAAAAGGCCCGGGCCGGGAGAATACCGGCGAATCTTTAATAATAATACAAATAACTTAAAAGTGTCATTGTCGTAGAGATGTGTCTTAGTGCGTTTCGAGTTGAAGTGCTTGCGACGTGCGTTTGCGTTGCCTTTTGCAGTAAGATGTCCCTGAGCCGTGTCCAGTCATTGCAAGTTGATATGCTCACAAGAGAGATAATGCTGAATATTATGGTTTCTTTGATTAGCAGTTGGGTATAGTCCTGACACTTTTCCTCCTTCTTAAGATTTTTTTCCTCTCTACAACTATCTTCTTCATCCTGTCCCCACTTGCCCCTCGCCCCTAGTGGGCCCTTACCTGTGAGTCCTCACTTCAGTTTAGATGCAGAGAGGGAAAAAAACCTGGCATTGTTCTGACCTAGTTTTCTAGAGTTACTCTTCTAACCATCAACTTTCTCTTGGCATCACAAAAAATAAAAACTTACTTACCTATTTATTTTGTCTTTTCTTATAAATCTATATTTAATTTTATTTTATCATATTATTATTTATATAAATGGTCATAGAATAAAAATATCCAGAGAGGCCTAGCTTGTGGCTAGGCCTGGGGACAGTTGGTCCCAAAGATGAGGAGGTACTTGTGCCTCCTCCCATGGGAGACTTAGGTCTCAGACACTCCCTAAAGAGGGAGCCAAGGCCGGGCCACCACTTGGACAAGACCCGGGCCGGGAGAATACCGGCGAATCTTCAATAATACTGGATCTTGGGATATATATGTTGGAAAGTATATATTTTTTAATATATGTACACGGTATTGTTTTTATTCCTTATATAATCTGGTAATTTACATATATCATTATCGTAAGTATTAAAATACTTCAGACTAGTTTTTAACAGGTGACGTAGTGTTAATGACCCAAGTGTCGTAAACTCGAAGCCCCAGTAACCAACTGGGTTATACTGCACCAGGGGAATGAGAGTTAATCAGCTTTGATCTGAAGAAAGGAAGGGTAGGTCCAATCCCATGGAACAAGAGCTCATTCACCTCCCATGAAAAATCTCATTACCTATACAAGGTAAATATTCCTCACTATATCTCAGATAATTATCCCAGAAGACACGTTCATCTTCAGATATTTCTCACTGAGAAATTGCTGGAGATAGTGGGAAATATTTCTCGGAGCCCAGCCATGGGGCCAGACTCGTCTGGTGCTAGCCTGGTCAACAGCTTGTTGCTGCTGGTGGCCAGTTGCCCCACATATCCATCACAGCTTGGTTGATCTGTCCAGTTACCTCTTGAATACTTCTACACTTGTTCTAGCAGTGTTTCTGAAATCTTCTAGTAAGATGTTAAATAATCTGGAGCTACGGATGTTGATACAGTGTTCCCTTATTGTGCTCACTGCACCCCTGATCATCACTGGGTTTATCTTGCACTTCTTGCTATATCTCTCCCTCCAGTATGTTGTTATGGTCATATGCAGGTTTGGAACCAGGTCCTCAAGCATCTACCAGGTATATATTATCATGTGTCTCTGTCTTTCCCCCACCTTAAGACGTTATTTGGAGGCCAGACTCAGTGGAACGCAGCGCAGTGTTTTGTGCACTTATATTAAATGAGAGTATTAATTAGACAGTGGAAGCTGCCATGGGTGGAATGATGGGTATTATTGTGTGTGGAAATATTTTGCATAGTTATAGTTGCTAGTACTGATGCCTAGCATGGGCCAGTAGGCCTGCAGCAGTGCTCCTTATTTCTTATGTTCTTATGTTTGAATTGCAGTGTTGCTGCTGATGCTCGTCTCTCTCTCTCTCTCTCTCTCTCTTCTCTCCTCTCTCTCTCTCTCTCTCTCTCTCTCACACACACACACACACACACACAGACACACACATACATACACACACACACATACACACACACACACACACACACACACACACACACACACACACACACACACACACACACACACACACAACTGAGGAGGAGGTGAAGAAACTGCTAAGTGACCTTGATACCTCAAAGGCAATGGGACCGGACATCTCCCCGTGGGTCCTCAGAGAGGGAGCAGAAATGCTGTGTGTGCCACTAACCGCAATCTTCAACACATCCCTTGAAACTGGGCAACTACCCGAGGTATGGAAGACGGCAAATGTAGGTCCCATTTTAAAAAAGAAGAAGACAGAAAAGAGGCACTAAACTACAGACTAGTGTCACTGACGTGTATAGTATGCAAAGTTATGGAGAAGATTATCAGGAGAGTGGTGGAACACCTGGAACGGAACAAGATTTAAACAACAACCTACACGGATTCATGGAAGTCAAATCCTGTGTCACAAACCTTCTGGAGTTTTATGACAAGGTAACAGAAATAAGACACGAGAGACAGGGGTGGGTCGAATGCATTTTCTTAGACTGCAAGAAGGACTTCGACACAGTTCCTCACAAGAGACTAGTGCAGAAACTAGAGGATCAGGCGTGTATATCAGGAAGGGCACTGCAATGTATCAGAGAATACCTGACAGGGAGGCAACAACGAGTCATGGAACGTGAAGAGGTATCACAGTGGGCACCTGTGACGAGCGGGGTCCCACAGGGGTCAGTCCTAGGACCAGTGCTATTTTTGGTATATATGAATGACATGGTGGAAGGGATAGACTCAGAGGTGTCCCTGTTCGCAGATGATGTGAAGTTAATGAAGAGAATTAAATCAGATGAGGATCGGGCAGGACTTTAAAGAGACCTGGACAGACTGGGCACCTGGTCCAGCAACTGGCTTCTTGAATTCAACCCTGCCAAATGCAGTCATGAAGATCGGGGAAGGGCAAAGACAGAGTATAAGCTAGGTGGCCAAAGACTACAAACCTCGCTCAAGGAGAAAGATATTCCGGTGACTATAACACCGAGCATGTCTCCGGAAGCACACATCAACCAGATAACTGTTGCAGCATATGGGCGCCTGGCAAACCTGAGAATAGTGTTCCGATATCTAAGTAAGGAATCTTTCAAGACACTGTACACCGTGTATGTCAGGCCCATACTGGAGTATGCAGCACCTGTTTGGAACCTACACCTGGTCAAGCACGTTAAGAAATTAGAGAAAGCGCAAAGGTTTGCAACAAGGTTAGTTCCAGAGCTAATGGGAATGTCCTATGAAGAAAGATTAAGGGAAATCGGCCTGACGACACTGGAGGACAGGAGGGTCAGGGGAGACATGATAACGACATACAGAATACTGTGCGGAATAGACAAGGTGGACAGAGACAAGATGTTCCAGAGAGGGGACACAGATACGAGGGCTCAAACTTGGAAGTTGAAGACTCAGACGAGTCACAGGGATGTTAGGAAGTATTTCTTCAGTCATAGAGTGATGTAGTGGAGGCAGGAAACATAAATAGTTTTAAGATGAGGTATGATAAAGCTCATGGAACAGGGAGAGAGAGAGCCTAGTAGCGTTCAGTGAAGAGGCGGGGCCAGGAGCTGAGTCTCGATCCCTGAAACCACAATTAGGTGAATTAGGTGAGTACACACACACACACACACACACACACACACACACACACACACACACACACACACACACACACACACTCACACACACACACACCTGACGTCTAACAAATGAAAGAAAGTTGGACAGATCTTGTGAGAAAGAGAGACGTCACCACCATCTGTTGTAGCTTTCTCACACGAAAGAGAGAGAGAGAGAGAGAGAGAGAGAGAGAGAGGAGAGAGAGAAAGAGAATGCCTCCGATTCTTCACCAAAAATCTCAACATCTTACACAGAGTGAAACATTACTACATAAAGATCTACAGTGAAACTAAGAGGACTACCTTCTGAGAAGATACTGAAGGAACTGAATTTGATGACCTGGGTGGAGAGGACTAGAGGAGACATGATCACGACATATAAAATCTTAACAGGAATAGAATGGGCAGAGATGGGACTAGCTGTTAGAACAAAGGTCCAAAGATCAAGGTGACACAGGTAGAAGCTGAAGACACAGATGAGCTGTGGGGATGCTGGGAAGTATTTCTTTAGCCTGTGGGTGATGGCAAAGTGGAATAACTTTAAATGAGGACTACATACACACACACACACATACACACACACACACACCACACACACACACACACACACACACACACACACACACACACACACACACACACCAATTCCAATTAACCGCCAAGCTGATTGCAAATGGTCTCTCATAGCACGATAAAGAATAGGCACTAAGGTATTCAATAAGGAATAGCAATTGGTAATCCATTGAACAAGGCGAGTATCTTACTATAACCTAGGTGGTAGGTCAGGCATAGGCAACATTGTAAGAAGGTGCGGGCAAGTCCCAGGAGAGTTGGAGTCAGGTCACAAGAGGTTGTGGTCACAAGCGACCACTGAGAATCCACATACCACTCCAAGCACAAGTCACCTACTTTTCAAACACATACTAAACCCACACATAATTCCACACATAATTACACACACACACACATACACACACACACACACACCGGAGGCACACATCAACCAAATAACCGCTGCAGCATACGGGCGCCTGGCAAACCTGAGAATAGCGTTCCGATACCTTAATAAGGAATCGTTCAAGACACTGTACACTGTGTATGTTAGGCCCATACTGGAGTATGCAGCACCAGTCTGGAACCCACACCTGGTCAAGCACGTCAAGAAGTTAGAGAAAGTACAAAGGTTTGCAACAAGGCTAGTCCCAGAGCTCAAGGGAATGTCGTATGAGGAAAGGTTAAGGGAAATCGGACTGACGACACTGGAGGACAAAGGGTCAGGAGGGGACATGATAACGACATACAAGATACTGCGGGGAATAGACAAGGTGGACAGAGATAGGATGTTCCAGAGAGGGGGACACAGGGACAAGGGGGCAAAACTGGAAGCTGAAGACTCAGACGAGTCACAGGGACGTTAGGAAGTATTTCTTCAGTCATAGAGTTGTCAGCAAGTGGAATAGCCTAGCAAGTGAAGTAGTGGAGGCAGGAACCATACATAGTTTTAAGAAGAGGTATGACAAAGCTCATGAAGCAGAGAGAGAGAGGACCCAGTAGCGATCAGTGAAAAGGCGGGGCCAGGGCTGAGTCTCGACCCCTGCAACCACAATTAGGTGAGTACAACACACACACACACACACCCCACACATACACACACATACACACACATACACCACACACACACACACACACACACATACACACACTACACACACACACACATACACACCAAAACACACACACAACACACACACAAACACCCCCCACACCCCCTCCCAACACAATACCCCACCACACACACACACCAAAACACACACACACACAACACACCCACACAACACACATACACTCCCTCCCTCCCCACCAACATCTCACTCCTTCCCTGACCCCTCCCCTCCATTTTTCACCCTTCCCCTCCCACCTCTCCCTCCTTCCCCTCTCCCCCTCCCACTCACCCACTTGCTTCCCTCCTTCCCATTCCCCCTCCCCACTCCTCTCTCACATAGCCACAGTTCCTCCTCTACCTCCCTCCCCACACTCTGAAACACACTACTAACCAAACACACAGAATTACATAGGTTTCCCACTCTGAGGCATCAGGATAAAACAAAAATGGGTTGCCAGAGAGCAACAAGAAAAACCAAGGGACAGGAGGAGGAAACTGCAAAGGAAGATTGGACACCAGAGCTCATAAAAAGGGAACATGAATGGAAAAGGAAACTAGAAGAACCTAGCATGAGAATGGAAGAGAGGATAGTAATGGAAAGCAGGAAGTGGGAAGTGCAAGTCAAAGCAGCAGAGGCTAGGATACAGAGTTTAGAAGAGGAACTGAAAAATCTGAAACAGCCTAAAGAACTAAAGAACATTTTGGGATTGACAACAGAGACTGCTACCTCAGTCACAAATAAGGGGACTGTAGAGAAAGAAGGAGCAAAACTGCATGTAGAAGCTCTATCAGTGGAGACTGTAGTAAATGAAAGAGCTAAGCTATATGTGGAGGCCCTAACAGACCACAGCAGAGCCCAGGGAAAGCCGAGAAGGGAAAATGACAGGCCACTGAGCCCAAGTACAGTAGCTAGTGAAACTGAAGAAAGGAAAGCTGCAATGAAGGAAATCAAATTGAATGAGGGGATACACAGGGATATGCAGTGGGAGAATGAAAGGGTGAGGTCATTCTTTGTGTATGGGCTACAAGAAGTTGAAGGGGAAACATATGAAGCAAGAAAAATAGGGGAAAAAAAAGCAATTGAAAGCATCATGAAAGTAATAGGAGAAGACGACATGACCCAGCTGGAAAATTTTCGGAGAATAGGGGGGTTTGTAAAAAAAAAAGAACCCGGCCAGTGAAAGTGACCTTCAAGGCAGAATCAACTCAGAACAGGATACTGCAGGAGAAAGCACGATTAAGGGACATGCGGGCATACAGGAAGGTGTATCTCGACCGCGACAGAACACAAGAAGAAAGGCGAACTGAAGAGGAGATGGTACAAAGGCGAAAGGAGGAAAGAGAGGGGATGGAGAAGACGACAGGAGGTCCCAGACACAGGAAGAAGTCAAATACAACCTCCCTCACAGTTCCTATAGAAGCCTCCCAACAGGTCAACCCCAGGCAGCCAAACACTCTAAACCAAAAACACCCATGCCACATCCAATGCCCCACCCACTACATTACAAACTCCACCCCCACAGCAACCACCATAGTTCCTTATCAGGTCTCCTACTTCCCCAACCCCAATACACCCCCAGACCACAGTCTTAGAAAAGAAGTGAAGGTTGTGTATACAAATGCAGATGGAATAGCAAATAAGTATGAGTGGCAATGAAAGAATCAAGGAAACATCCCCAGACATAATAGCACTCACAGAACAAAAACCTCACAGAAAATAACATATTCAATCTTTCCACCCGGACTATCAAATCCTCAGGAAAGACAGAGGGAGGAGAGGGGGAGGAGGAGTTGCACTGCTCATTAAAAACCAGTGGGGTTTTGAGAAAATGGAAGGAATGGATGGCACGGGTGAAAGGGACTACTTAGTAGGAACAATCCAGTCTGAGGGACATAATGTGATAATTGCAGTAATGTACAACCCACCACAGAACTGCAGGAGGACCAAGAGAAGAATACGATGAGAGCAACAGAGCATGGTCGACACACTAGCCGAGGGGGTGGCCAGGAGAGCACACATGGGGGGAGCAAGTTACTAGTTATGGGTGATTTCAATCACAAGGAGATTGACTGGGAAAACCTGGAGCCCCATGGGGATCCCGAAACATGGAGAGCCAAGATGATAGATGTAGTACTGGAAAACCTCATGCATCAACTGTTAGAGACACTACCAGAGAGAGAGGAGAATATGAACCAGCAAGACTGGACCTTGTATTCACCTTGAGTAGTTCAGACATCGAGATATCTTGTATGAAAGGCCCCTGGGAGCTAGTGATCATGTGTTCTGTGTTCGACTACTAGTTGAGCTCCCAAATGGAGAGATAGCAGGAATAGGGTGGGAAAACCAAACTCAAAAGGGGGGGGGAAAAAAAAGGAAAAAAAAAAAAAAATACAGAA
>NC_069413.1:31142674-31163928 GCF_026875155.1 Cherax quadricarinatus
GGGAGAGGAAGAGGAGGAAGAGGAAGAGGAGGAGGAGGAAGAGGAAGAGGAGGAGGAGGGAGGAAAAGGAGGAGGAGGAGGAAGGGAGGAAAAGGGGGAGGAGGAGGAGGAGGGAGAGGAGGAGAGGAGGAGGAGGAGGAGAGAGGAGGAGGAGGAGGAAAGGAGGAGGGGAAGGAGGAAGAAGAGGGAAGGAGGAGGAGGAAAGGAGGAGGAAGAGAGAGGAGAAGAGGAGAGAGAGGAGGAGAGGAGGAGGAGAAGAGGAGGAAGAGGAGGAGGAGGAGGAAGAGGAGAAGGAGAGGAAGAGGAGGAAGAGGGAGGAGAGAAGGGGAGGAAGAAGAGGAGGAGGAGGAGGGGAAGGAGGAGGAGGAGAGAGGAGGAAAAGGAGGAGGGAAAGGAGGAGGAGAGGAGAAGAGGAGGAGGAGGAGGAGGAGGAGAGGAGGAGGAAAAGGAGAGGAGAGGAGGAGGAGGAGGAGAGGAAAAAGGAGAGGAAGAGAGGAGGAGGAAAAGGAGGGGAGGAGGGAGGGAGGATACGCCGGTAAGAAAGGAAGGCGGAGGAGGAGATGGAGGCGAGGGGAGAGAGGATCGTCGGGAAAAGGGGTAGAGGTAGGAGGGGAGGGGAGAGTATAGAGATACAAGAAAGGTGGAGGGAGGAAAAGAGGGGAAGATGAGGAGAAGGGTGGAGCAGAGAAACACAAAGGAAGATGAGGGGAGAGGGAGGACATAGAGATAGGACGAATCGCGTCGAGAGGCGAGAGAGAGAGAGGGATTGAGAGGGAAAGAAGAATGGGTGTAAGGGACGCTCGAGAAGGATGGGAAGAGACGAGGGGATGGGATCATAATAGTAGAAGAGGGGAGAGGAGGTTAGCAATACCGGGAGAGAAGAAGGGCCGAAACTGAGGTAAAGTCAGTAGAAAAGATGAATGAGAGAGTCTGCGCTCTGAAAGAGGGAAGATGTAGCGTCGAGGAGGGTGGGATGAGGAGGTAGGCTCAGAATGGGATGTTGTATGTAGAAGATAGAGGGGGGGGGAGTGAGGAGGTGTGGAGGAGAGGGGTGTAGGGAGGGGGGAGGATGGAGGTGTGGAGGTGGAAGCGGGGTGGGAGGGGGGAAGGAGGAGGGGTGGCGGTGGAGGAGGGGTTGAGAAGGGGGGGAAGAGGGAGGAGGTGGGGGTGGGAGGGTGTAGAGGGGAGGTGAGGAGGTGGGAAGGAGGGAGGAGGGTAGGAGGAGCTGGTAGAGGAGGGGCGGGGTCGTGGGTGCGCTTACGGGGGTAGGGGGGAGAGGAGCAGAGGAGGCAGGGGAGGTTAGGGTAGGAGGGTGGGAGGAGTGTGGGGGTTTGGTGGTAGGAGAGGAGAGGAGGAGGGAGGAGTGAGGAGGAGGGAGGAGGTAGGGAGGTGGGGGTGAGAGAGGGGAGGGGGGAGGCGAGGAGGGAGGTAGGGGGGGGAGAGAGTGAGGGGGAGGGCGGAGGTGAAGGTTTCAGCTCTTGGCTAGTTAACGTCTAGTTTTGTTATTTAGTAAGTTAACCGTGTGTCTCTTGCACTGTTGGCAGTGCTCCCTTCACTGTTTTGGGCAGTGCTCCCTTGGCACTGTTTGTGGGCCTGCTCCCTTGGCACTGTTTGTGACAGTGCTCCTTTCCCGGGCAGTGCTACTTGGCACTGTTTGGGGCAGTGCTCCCTTGGCACGTTTGTGGACAGTGCTCCTTGGCACTGTTTGTGGCAGTGCTCCCTTGGCACTGTTTTGGGCAGTGCCCACCCTTTGGCACTGTTTGTGGGCAGTGCTCCCTTGGCACTGTTTGTGGACAGTGCTTCCCTTGGCACTGTTTGTGGGCAGTGCTCCCTTGGCACTGTTTGTGGGCAGTGCTCCCTTGGCACTGTTTGGGCAGTGCTCCCTTGGCACTGTTTGGGGGACAGTGCTCCCTTGGCACTGTTTGTGGGCAGTGCTCCCTTGGCACTGTTTTGTGGGCAGGGGCTCCCTGGCACTGTTTGTGGACAGTGCTCCCTTGGCACTGTTTGTGGGCAGTGCTCCCTTGGCACTGTTTGTGGCAGTGCTCCCTTGGCACTGTTTGTGGGCAGTGCTACCCTTGGCACTGTTTGTGGACAGTGCTCCCTTGGCACTGTTTGTGGACAGTGCTCCCTTGGCACTGTTTGTGGACAGTGCTCCCCTTGGCACTGTTTGTGGGCAGTGCTCCCTTGGCACTGTTTGTGGACAGTGCTTCCCTTGGCACTGTTTGTGGACAGTGCTCCCTTGGCACTGTTTGTGGACAGTGCTCCCTTGGCACTGTTTGTGGGCAGTGCTACCTTGGCACTGTTTGTGGACAGTGCTCCCTTGGCACTGTTTGTGGGCAGTGCTCCCTTGGCACTGTTTGTGGACAGTGCTCCCTTGGCACTGTTTGTGGACAGTGCTCCCTTGGCACTGTTTGTGGACAGTGCTCCCTTGGCACTGTTTGTGGGCAGTGCTCCCTTGGCACTGTTTGTGGACAGTGCTCCCTTGGCACTGTTTGTGGGCAGTGCCCCCTTGGCACTGTTTGTGGACAGTGCTCCCTTGGCACTGTTTGTGGGCAGTGCTCCCTTGGCACTGTTTGTGGACAGTGCTCCCTTGGCACTGTTTGTGGACAGTGCTCCCTTGGGCCCACTGTTTGTGGACAGTGCTCCCTTGGCACTGTTTGTGGACAGTGCTCCCTTGGCACTGTTTGTGGGCAGTGCTCCCTTGGCACTGTTTGTGGACAGTGCTCCCTTGGCACTGTTTGTGGACAGTGCTCCCTTGGCACTGTTTGTGGGCAGTGCTACCTTGGCACTGTTTGTGGACAGTGCTCCCTTGGCACTGTTTGTGGGCAGTGCTCCCTTGGCACTGTTTGTGGACAGTGCTCCCTTGGCACTGTTTGTGGGCAGTGCTCCCTTGGCACTGTTTGTGGGCAGTGCTCCCTTGGCACTGTTTGTGGGCAGTGCTCCCTTGGCACTGTTTGTGGACAGTGCTCCCTTGGCACTGTTTGTAGGCAGTGCTCCCTTGGCAATGTTTGTGGGCAGTGCTCTCTTGGCACTGTTTGTGGGCAGTGCTCCCTTGGCACTGTTTGTGGGCAGTGCTCCCTTGGCACTGTTTGTGGGCAGTGCTCCCTTGGCACTGTTTGTGGGCAGTGCTCCCTTGGCAATGTTTGTGGACAGTGCTCCCTTGGCACTGTTTGTGGGCAGTGCTCCCTTGGCACTGTTTGTGGGCAGTGCTCCCTTGGCACTGTTTGTGGACAGTGCTCCCTTGGCACTGTTTGTGGGCAGTGCTCCCTTGGCACTGTTTTTGGGCAGTGCTCCCTTGGCACTGTTTGTAGGCAGTGCTCCCTTGGCAATGTTTGTGGGCAGTGCTCTCTTGGCACTGTTTGTGGGCAGTGCTCCCTTGGCACTGTTTGTGGGCAGTGTTCCCTTGGCACTGTTTGTGGGCAGTGCTCCCTTGGCACTGCTTGTGGGCAGTCCTCCCTTGGCACTGTTTGTGGGCAGTGCTCCCTTGGCACTGTTTGTGGGCAGTGCTCCCTTGGCACTGCTTGTGGGCAGTGCTCCCTTGGCACTGTTTGTGGGCAGTGCTCCCTTGGCACTGTTTGTGGGCAGTGCTCCCTTGGCACTGTTTGTGGGCAGTGCTACCTTGGCACTGTTTGTGGGCAGTGCTCCCTTGGCACTGTTTGTGGGCAGTGCTCCCTTGGCATTGTGGGCAGTGCTCCCTTGGCACTGTTTGTGGGCAGTGCTCCCTTGGCACTGTTTGTGGACAGTGCTCCCTTGGCACTGTTTGTGGGCAGTGCTCCCTTGGCACTGTTTGTGGGCAGTGCTCCCTTGGCACTGTTTGTGGGCAGTGCTCCCTTGGCATGTTTGTGGGCAGTGCTCCTTGGCACTGTTTGTGGGCAGTGCTCCCTTGGCACTGTTTGTGGGCAGTGTTCCCTTGGCACTGTTTGTGGACAGTGCTCCCTTGGCACTGTTTGTGGCAGTGCTCCCTTGGCACTGTTTGTGGGCAGTGCTCCCTTGGCACTGTTTGTAGGCAGTGCTCCTTTGGCAATGTTTGTGGGCAGTGCTCTCTTGGCACTGTTTGTGGGCAGTGCTCCCTTGGCACTGTTTGTGGGCAGTGCTCCCTTGGCACTGTTTGTGGGCAGTGCTCCCTTGGCACTGTTTGTGGGCAGTGCTCCCTTGGCACTGTTTGTGGGCAGTGCTCCCTTGGTACTGTTTGTGGGCAGTGCTCCCTTGGCAGTGCTTGTGGGCAGTGCTCCCTTGGCACTGTTTGTGGGCAGTGCTCCCTTGGCACTGTTTGTGGGCAGTGCTCCCTTGGCCCTGTTTGTGGGTAGTGCTCCCTTGGCACTGTGGGCAGTGCTCCCTTGGCACTGTAGGCAGTGCTCCCTTGGCACTGTGGGCAGTGTCCCCTTGGTACTGTGGGCAGTGATCCCTTGGCACTGTGGGCAGTGTCCCCTTGGTACTGTGGGCAGTGATCCCTTGGCACTGTGGGCAGTGTCCCCTTGGTACTGTGGGCACTGCTCCCTTGGCACTGTGGGCAGTGCTCCCTTGGCACTGTGGGCAGTGTCCCCTTGGTACTGTGGGCAGTGATCCCTTGGCACTGTGGGCAGTGTCCCCTTGGTACTGTGGGCAGTGATCCCTTGGTACTGTGGGCAGTGTCCCCTTGGTACTGTGGGCAGTGTCCCCTTGGTACTGTGGGCAGTGTCCCCTTGGCACTGTGGGCAGTGATCCCTTGGTACTGTGGGCAGTGATCCCTTGGTACTGTGGGCAGTGTCCCCTTGGTACTGTGGGCAGTGATCCCTTGGCACTGTGGGCAGTGTCCCCTTGGTACTGTGGGCAGTGATCCCTTGGCACTGTGGGCAGTGTCCCCTTGGCACTGTAGGCAGTGCTCCCTTGGCACTGTGGGCAGTGTCCCCTTGGTACTGTGGGCAGTGATCCCTTGGCACTGTGGGCAGTGTCCCCTTGGTACTGTGGGCAGTGTCCCCTTGGTACTGTGGGCAGTGTCCCCTTGGCACTGTGGGCAGTGATCCCTTGGCACTGTGGGCAGTGTCCCCTTGGTACTGTGGGCAGTGCTCCCTTGGTACTGTTGGCAGTGTCCCCTTGGCACTGTGGGCACTGCTCCCTTGGCACTGTCCGTATCCTTGCCTAATTGTGCTTGTATGGGTCGAGTCATGGTTTCTGACTCTTAGTTTTAATAATAATAATAATAATAATAATAATAATAATAATAATAATAATAATAATAATAATAATAATAATAACAACAACAATAATAATGGTCATGTCCTTGCCTCGTGTCCGTGTACGTAATCAGCTGCTGTTATTATCTAAACTTTCTTGACTTTACAGGCTAAGTAGTGTATATCTCTGTGTATATACACTGAGAGGTGTGTATCTCTGTATATATATATATATATATATATATATATATATTGAGAGGTGTATATCTCTGTGTATATACACTGAGAGGTGTGTATCTCTGTATATATATATATATATTGAGAGGTGTATATCTCTGTGTATATACACTGAGAGGTGTGTATCTCTGTTTATAATATATATATATATTATATTGAGAGTTGTATATCTCTGTGTATATACACTGAGAGGTGTGTATCTCTGTATATATATATATTGAGAGGTGTATATCTCTGTGTATATACACTGAGAGGTGTGTATCTCTGTATATATATATATTGAGAGGTGTATATCTCTGTGTATATACACTGAGAGGTGTGTATCTCTGTATATATATATATTGAGAGGTGTATATCTCTGTGTATATACACTGAGAGGTGTGTATCTCTGTATATATATATATATATTGAGAGGTGTATATCTCTGTGTATATACACTGAGAGGTGTGTATCTCTGATATAAATATATATATTGAGAGGTGTATATCTATGTGTATATACACTGAGAGGTGTGTATCTCTGTATATATATATATTGAGAGGTGTATATCTCTGTGTATATACACTGAGAGGTGTGTATCTCTGTATATTATATATATATTTTGAGAGGTGTATATCTCTGTGTATATACATTGAGAAGAGTGTATATCTGTGTATATATAATTAGAGGTGTATATCTCAGGGTATTTACATCGAGAGTGTGATATCTGTGTATATACATGATAAAAGTGTATACATACAGTCGTTATCAGGTATTACTTGACTGGGGTATAAATTGGATGCAGCCTTTAATGACCTCGTGTAGTAGATGACTTGTAAAAATTCACAGCAGCTAACTGCATAATTTTTCGGTAGCCACACTACGTTTCCTTCACAGGGGAAGGTAACGTAGTACAAATTTAAACGTGTCTTGGACTCGTTTTCCCTAAGCAAGATGTTACGGAGAATTGTTACATTCTTAGACTCTCTGTTCAAGACACTCTAAACCCCTGTCAATAAACTACACCTCACACGCACACACACCTTGTCAAACAAACACCACACCCCTGTCAAAACACTCGACTACATGGTAACAACGACTTTCGACCTCTCAAGGGCATGATATTATGGGAATGTTGTGAGATTCATAGGACTCGATCTGCGCACGTAACCCCTGAAACCGGCCTCACTCCATACACTTGTAAAACAACTTAAAGGCCTGTAAAATGCTGATAGCTACATCGTAAACAACTTGAATACTGGGCTTCTCACATCATGGGCATGGAGTAGGGAAATGAGCTTGATATAGGCTTGATTTAACAGGTGTAGAATATGGCTATGAATAGGTTCTATACAGGTGAAACATGGCTTGATAAGGCTCTACACAGAGTGAAATATGGCTTGATAAGGTTCTACACAGAGTGAAATATGGCTTGATAAGGCTCTACACAGAGTGAAACATGGCTTGATAAGGCTCTACACAGAGTGAAACATGGCTTGATAAGGCTCTACACAGAGTGAAACATGGCTTGATAAGGTCTCTACACAGTGAATACCATGGCTTAAATAAGCTCTACACGAGTGAAACATGGTTTGGTAAGGCTCTACACAGTGAAACATGGCTTAATATAGCTCTACACAGTGAAACATGGCTTGATAAGGCTCTACACAGAGTGAAACATGGCTTGATAAGGCTCTACACAGAGTGAAACATGGCTTGATAAGGCTCTACACAGTGAAACATGGCTTAATAAGCCTCTACACAGAGTGAAACATGGTTTGGTAAGCCTCTACACAGAGTGAAACATGGCTTGTAAGGTCTACACAGAGTGAAACATGGCTTGATAAGCTCTCACAGAGTGAAACCTGGTTGGTAAGCCTCTACACAGAGTGAAACATGGCTTGGTAAGGTTCTACACAGAGTGAAACATGGCTTGATAAGGCTCTACACAGAGTGAAACATGGTTTGGTAAGGCTCTACACAGAGTGAAACATGGCTTGGTAAGGATCTACACAGAGTGAAACATGGCTTGATAAAGCTCTGCACAGAGTGAAACATGGCTTGATAAAGCTCTACACAGAGTGAAACATGGCTTGGTAAGGTTCTACACAGAGTGAAACATGGCTTGATAAAGCTCTACACAGAGTGAAACATGGCTTGATAAAGCTCTACACAGAGTGAAACATGGCTTGGTAAGGTTCTACACAGAGTGAAACATGGCTTGATAAAGCTCTACACAGTGAAACATGGCTTGATAAAGCTCTACACAGAGTGAAACATGGCTTGATAAAGCTCTACACAGAGTGAAACATGGCTTGATAAAGCTCTACACAGAGTGAAACATGGCTTGATAAAGCTCTACACAGAGTGAAACATGACTTGATAAAGCTCTACACAGAGTGAAACATGGCTTGATAAAGCTCTACACAGAGTAAAACATGACTTGATAAAGCTCTACACAGAGCGAAACGTCGTTAGTTTTGTCCCGAAAGTGTACGTTAGTTGGGAATTGTTGGAGACATATACTAAACCCCTACGGGTTTAGCATATGGAAATAAGTTAATAACAATATACAACTGGCTGCTTCCATTAACTCGTATCAACACGCTGATATATTTTAAAACAGTAATGTATATTAATGTGTATTGTGTCTGTTGTTATTATGACAACAAAAATAAGTATCTTGTATGTTGTGATTATATCTCCTTTGAGTGGTAGTGCTGGCAGTGGTGGTGGTTGTAGTGGTGGTAGCAGCAGTGGTGGTTGTTATAGTGGTGGTAGCAGCAGTGGTGGTGGTTGTAGTGGTGGTAGCAGCAGTGGTGGTGGTTGTAGTGGTGGTAGCAACACTGGTGGTAGCAGCAGTAGTGGTAGCAACACTGGTGGTAGCAGCAGTGGTAGTGGTTGTAGTGGTGGTAGCAGCAGTGGTAGTGGTTGCAGTGGTGGTAGCAACACTGGTGGTAGCAGCAGTAGTGGTAGCAACACTGGTGGTAGCAGCAGTAGTGGTAGCAACAGTGGTGGTAGCAGCAGTAGTGGTAGCAACACTAGTGGTAGCAACACTAGTGGTAGCAGCAGTAGTGGTAGCAACACTGGTGGTAGCAGCAGTAGTGGTAGCAACACTAGTGGTAGCAGCAGTAGTGGTAGCAACACTAGTGGTAGCAGCACTAGTGGTAGCAGCAGTAGTGGTAGCAACACTGGTGGTAGCAGCAGTAGTGGTAGCAACACTGGTGGTAGCAGCAGTAGTGGTAGCAACAGTGGTGGTAGCAGCAGTAGTGGTAGCAACAATGGTGGTAGCAGCAGTAGTGGTAGCAACACTAGTGGTAGCAGCAGTAGTGGTAGCAGCAGTAGTGGTAGCAACAGTGGTGGTAGCAGCAGTAGTGGTAGCAACAGTGGTGGTAGCAGCAGTAGTGGTAGCAACACTGGTGGTAGCAACACTGGTAGTAGCAACACTGGTAGTAGCAACAGTGGTGGTAGCAACACTGGTGGTAGCAGCAGTAGTGGTAGCAACACTGGTAGTAGCAGCAGTAGTGGTAGCAACACTGGTGGTAGCAGCAGTAGTGGTAGCAACACTGGTGGTAGCAGCAGTAGTGGTAGCAACACTGGTGGTAGCAGCAGTAGTGGTAGCAACACTGGTAGTAGCAACACTGGTGGTAGCAGCAGTAGTGGTAGCAACACTAGTGGTAGCAACACTAGTGGTAGCAACACTGGTAGTAGCAACACTGGTAGTAGCAAGTGGTGGTAGCAACACTGGTGGTAGCAGCAGTAGTGGTAGCAACACTGGTGGTAGCAAGCATTAGCAATGGTGGTAGCACATGTGGTAGCAGCAGTGTGGTAGCAACACTGGTGTAGCAGCATGTGGTAGCAACACTGGTGGCAGCACGTAGTGGTAGCAACATGGTGTAGCAACACTGGTGGTAGCAGCAGTAGTGGTAGCAACATGGTGGTTAGCAACACTGGTAGTAGCAACAGTGGTGGTAGCAACACTGGTGGTAGCAGCAGTAGTGGTAGCAACACTGGTAGTAGCACAACAGTGGTGGTAGCAACACTGGTGGTAGCAGCAGTAGTGGTAGCAGCATGTGGTAGCAACACTGGTAGTAGCAACACTGGTAGTAGCAACAGTGGTGGTAGCAACACTGGTGGTAGCAGCAGTAGTGGTAGCAACACTGGTAGTAGCAACAGTGGTGGTAGCAGCACTGGTGGTAGCAGCAGTAGTGGTAGCAGCAGTAGTGGTAGCAACACTGGTGGTAGCAGCAGTAGTGGTAGCAACACTGGTAGTAGCAACACTGGTAGTAGCAACAGTGGTGGTAGCAACACTGGTAGTAGCAACAGTGGTGGTAGCAACACTGGTAGTAGCAGCAGTGGTGGTAGCAGCACTGGTAGTAGCAGCACTGGTGGTAGCAACACTGGTGGTAGCAGCAGTAGTGGTAGCAACAGTAGTGGTAGCAACACTGGTGGTAGCAGCAGTAGTGGTAGCAACACTGGTAGTAGCAACACTGGTAGTAGCAACAGTGGTGGTAGCAACACTGGTGGTAGCAGCAGTAGTGGTAGCAACACTGGTAGTAGCAACAGTGGTAGTAGCAGCACTGGTGGTAGCAACACTGGTAGTAGCAGCAGTGGTAGTAGCAGCACTGGTGGTAGCAACACTGGTAGTAGCAGCAGTAGTGGTAGCAACAGTAGTGGTAGCAACACTGGTGGTAGCAGCAGTAGTGGTAGCAACACTGGTAGTAGCAACACTGGTAGTAGCAACAGTGGTGGTAGCAACACTGGTGGTAGCAGCAGTAGTGGTAGCAACACTGGTAGTAGCAGCAGTAGTGGTAGCAACACTGGTAGTAGCAGCAGTAGTGGTAGCAACACTGGTAGTAGCAGCAGTAGTGGTAGCAACACTGGTAGTAGCAGCAGTAGTGGTAGCAACACTGGTAGTAGCAGCAGTAGTGGTAGCAACACTGGTAGTAGCAACAGTGGTAGTAGCAGCACTGGTGGTAGCAACACTGGTAGTAGCAGCAGTGGGTGTGGGCGTTAGTCAAGTCGCAGTTCCGTGACTTAAGACCTGCCTTGTCACACCCACACGCCCACACACCGCCCACACCCACCACCACCAACCACCACCCACAATCACCCACCACCACCCACAACCCCCTTACCACCACCCACACCAACCCAAATAAACCTCTAAACCCCTTAAACCCCCATAAAACCAAAATAAAACCACACAATCAACCCAAAAACCAATATAACAAAGTCATAAGTACAGTTGGCAACCACACAGTAGCGTGTCAACCAAAACATTGAAATAATTGAGCTAAATTGACTCTTGTGTCACATTGTCGTAAGGGTGAAAATGGTGGCGCTTGTTGATGGTATCTTGTGCTAGGCAGTTATACGCCTTTTGTTCCTCCCCAGAGCTTGATCTTAACACTGGATGATGATGATGATGATGATGATGATGGTGATGGTGATGATGATGATGATGATGATGATGATGGTGATGATGATGATGATAATGATGATGATGGTGGTGGTGGTGATGATGATGATGATGATGGTGATGATGATGATGGTGTGTGATGATGATGATGTGAGGTGATGAGATGTGATATGTTTGGATGGATGGTGTGATGATGATGATGAGAGATGGTGATGATGGTTTGGGGATGTTTGATGATATGATGATTGGGGTGATGATGTGGGGGGATGATGAATGGATGTAAGATGGTGATGGTTGATGATGTGTGTTGTGGTGAGAGGGATGATGATGGTGGTGGTGGATGTGATGATGTTGGGATTTTTGATGTGATGTTGTTGTATGTGATGATGATGAATGATGAATGGATGGTGGTGTGTGATTTTTGAGGGTGATGGGGGGTGTGTGATGTGGTGATGATGTGTGATATTGGTGTGATGATGATGATGATGTTAGAGGGTTTTATGATGTGATGTGATGATGATGATGTGATTGATGTGGTGTGATGTTTTAATTGAGGTTGATGATTGATGGTGTGGGATGGGGAGGGGTGGGGTGATGATGTTGATGTTGATTTTTGTATGTTTGTTGTGATGTGTTTGGTGATGATGATGATGATGTGATGGTGATGATGTGTTGTTGTGGTGGTGTGTGTGTGTGTTTAGGGGGTTTTTGTTTGGGATAAAGGGTTGTGGGGGGGGGTGATGTGATTGTGGTGGTGGTGGTGTGATTTAATGTGGATGAATTTTTGTGATGATGATGTTGATATTGTGGGGGAGGGTGTGATGGTGAGTGATGATGATGATTTTGATGATTGATTTTTGATGATGTTTGAGTGATGATGTTGATGTGATATGTGGTTGATTGATGATGATGTTGATTTTTTAGTGAGATGGTGTGGTAGATGTTTTGATGATGATGTATGGGGGGGATGGTGTTGATGTAAATTTGGGATGGTGATGATGATGTGATTGAGGGTTGATGATGATGATGGTGGTGGGGGGGATGATGTGTGATGATTGATGATGTGTTTTTTGGGATAGGTTGATGTATGATGATGGGGGTTTAGAGTGAATGATGGGATGATGTGATGATTGTTGGTGGTGGGGGATGTGGTGTGTGGTGATGTTATGATGATGATGTGATGATGAGTTGGGATGGTGATGTGATGTAGGGTGATGATGTGATGATATGATGGGGAGGTGATGAGGGGGATGTTTGAGGGGTTTGATGAGGGTTGATGGGGGGATGAGGGTTTGGAGGGGATGAATGATGATGATGTTTGATGATGTGTTGGGGGGAAGAGGGATGATGATGAGATGATGATGTGGGTGGTAAAGTGGATGATGTGATGAGGGTGGTGTGTGAGGGATAGTATGGGGGTTGGTGTGATGGGGGTGATGATGATGTGGGTTTGGGTGTGATTGAAAGATGAGATGATGATGATGATGTGATGGTGATGGTGAAGATGTGATGATGATGATGTGATAGGTAGTGGTGGTGAGAGTGATGATGATGATGGATGTGGTGATGGGAAAGTGATGATGATGATGATGATGATTGGTGGTGAATGAGATGATGAGGGGAAGGGTTGGGAGGGGGGTGAAGTTGATATGATGTTGATGATGAGTGATGATATGATGTTTGGGGTGTGGATGAGGGAATGGTGAGTGTGAGGGTGAAATGTGGATGATGATGGTGGTGGTGGTGATTGTTTGAATGATGGATGTTGGTGGTGAATGATAATGATGATGTGATGATGTTGGGGTGTGATGGTTGGATGGTGGTGATGAGTTTGGTGAGATGATGGGATGAGATAGGAATGTGATGAGGGTGGGGGTTTTGGATGTTGATGATGATGGTGGTTGATGATGGTGATGATGTGTGGTGGTGATGTGGTGGATGATGATGTATGATGATGGGGTTGATGATGATGTGTTTGATGGTTGGTAGGTGGGGGGATGTTGATGTTAGGTGATGATGGTGTGATGGGATGGGATGATGGTGATAGATGATGATTGAGTTGATGGATGTTTGGGGGGTGGGGGTGATGATGATGATGTTGTTGATGAGGGTGATGGGGTTGTATGATGGATGATGTTGGGGTTGGATGGTGTGATGATGTGTGATGTGATGAGTTTATTGGGATGTAAAGATGAATGTGAGTTGTGAAGCGGGGGGGAGGATGATTGGTGTATGATGTTGATGATGATGTTGTTAGTTGTGTGATGGTGTGATGATGATTGTTGTGTGATGATGGTGATGTGTGTTGAGGGTTTTTTTGATGGTGTTAGTTTTTTGATGAAGGTTGTATGGGGGGCCGTGATGTGATGATGATGTGATGAGGGTTTATGATGTGATGATGGTGATGATTATGGAAATGATGATGATGTGGGGTGATGGATGATGTTGATGATGATGAGGGGAGTTGATGATGATGTTGAATGATGAAGTTTGGGAGGGTGATGATGTGTTGTGATGTTGGTGGGTTAAAATGATGAGTTTGAGGGTTTTTAGGGGAATGATGTTGTTGATGTTGTGGTGAGTGTTGATGTATGAATATGATGGGGATGATGTTGATGTGATGGATGATGATGTGGAAGAGGGGGATGATGATGATGATGATTTTTGGTTGATGAGGGAATATAGATTTGTTATGAAGGGTTTATATATTTATTATATAAAATACTTTAAAAATAATTATAATGTTATAATATTCTATAATAATAAAAATGTTAAAATTTTTAAAAAAAATAATAATAATAAAAATTTAAAAATAATAAATAATTTACAAAAAAATTTTTTTTTAAAATTTTTAAAAAAACCTTTTGTAGTAATTTTAGATAAAATTGTTAGAAAAATTGTTAGATAATAATTGTTAGAAAATAATTGTTTGAAATAATTGTTAGTAAAAATTGTTAGATAATAATTTTTTGAAATAATTGTTAATAAAAATTGTTAGAAAATTTTGTTAGATAATAATTGTTGAAAATAATTGAAAAATTTTTAATTGTTGAAAAATATTGTTGATAATATTTTTTAGAAAAAATTTGTTGAAATTTTTATTATTTGTTAAAGATTTTTGTTAGATAATAATTGTTAGATAATAATTGTTAGATAAAATTGTTGTTATATTTGTTAGAAATAATTGTTAGTAATAATTGTTAGATAATAATTGTTAGATAATAATTGTTAGATAATAATTGTTAGATAATAATTGTTAGATAATAATTGTTAGATAATAATTGTTAGATAATAATTGTTAGATAATAATTGTTAGATAATAATTGTTGATAATAATTTTTTAGTAATAATTGTTAGAAATAATTGTTAGATAATATTGTTAGAAAATTTTTTGTTGAAATAATTTGTTGAAAAAATTTGTTAGATAAAATTGTTGATAAAAATTGTTAGATAATAATTGTTAGATAATAATTGTTAGATAATATTTTTGATAAAAAGTTAGAATAATTGTTAGTTAAAATTTTTATATAATTGTTAGATAATAATTGTTAGATAATAATTGTTAGATAATAATTGTTAGATAATTGTTAGATAATAATTGTTAGATAATAATTGTTAGATAATAATTGTTAGATAATAATTGTTAGAAATAATTTTTAGATAAAAATTTTTAGATAATAATTGTTGTAAAAATTTGTTGATAAAAATTTGTTAGTAAAATTTTTAGTAATAATTGTTGAATTTAATTGTTAGATAATAATTGTTAGATAATAATTGTTAGATAATAATTGTTAGATAATAATTGTTAGATAATAATTGTTAGATAATAATTGTTAGATAATAATTGTTAGATAATAATTGTTAGATAATAATTGTTAGATAATAATTGTTAGATAAAAATTGTTAGTTTTTTTAATAATATTTTTAGATAAAAATTTTTTGAAATAATTGTTAGAAAATTTTTTAAAATCTGAAATTATTTTTTTTTTCCCTTTTAAATTTAATTTTATAATTATCTGCATAATCATTGGGTTTTTTTTTTAGTTATTCGTTTTTTTTCGTTAAGATTATTTGTGACCGTTAAGGTAACTTCTTTGTTGTGACGCCCCCAAAAGGGTGTGTCGGCTAAAGGTGTGTTAGACCTAACAACAGGTGTGTTGACCTAAACAGGGGTGTTAGCCCAAACGGTGTGCTGATTAAAAACGGGGTGTGCTAACCTAAAACAGGTGTTTGCCCCTAAAAACGGTGTGCTAGACCTCCCCAAAGGGGTGTTAGACCTAAAAAACGGGTGTGCAGACTAAAAAAACAGGTGTGCAGACCTAACAACAGGTGGTTAGCCTAAAAAAAGGTGTCTAGACCTTTAAACAGGGTTTTAGCCCTAACAAACATGTCAGACTAACAAACAGGTGTGTCAGCCTAAAAACACATGTCAGCCCTTTAAAAACAGGTGTGTTAGCCTAAAAACAGGTTGTACCCTAAAAACAGGCTGTCACCGTAAAAAAAGGTGTTCAGACCAACAACGGGTGTTTGATTGTGTTTTTTTGTTGTTAATGTATGTGTGTGATATTATTACGGTGTGTAGTATTGTGTGTGTTTTGAATGGTATTATGTGTGTGTTGATTGAGTGTGTGTGTTGTGGTGTTTAGGTTTTTATGTATGTGGGTGTTGTACGGACTTTTTTCCGTGCTAACCCCCCACTGCTAAAACATTCACCCCCCTCACTTCCGGTACTCTCAGTTCATTGGTTTATTGGTTCAAAATTTGTTCTTTAAAATCCTTCCACACAGGGGGCGTAAAGCAAAACAAAGAACTACAGAAATCACTACACCCATATCATAAAAATTTTTTGAAAGGGTCCTAAAAAGCAAGATCACACCATCTAGAAACCCATCGTTAAAAACAGGGCCCCATGGGTTTAGAACAGGTCGCCCTGTTGTCTAAACTTTGGTCACTCGAAAGGCCTAGATGCACGAAGACAAAAAGATGAGATGTAATATATACAGACTTTGAAAAAGCCTTCGAAAAGTGTGACCTGGTAATAGCGCACAAAAGCGTGTAAAGGAAAAACAGGAAAGTCGGTCGATGGATCTTTATTTCCTCATAACAGAACCAGAGAGTAGTAGTCAACGAAAAAGTCGAGGCAGTCGGTGAAAAGCTCTGTTCCACAGGCACAGTACTCGTCCCATCTTGTTCCTCATCCTCATATTGAATAGAAAAGGATGTCACCCCACGCACGTGTCTTCCTTTGCAGTGAACCAAATCTGCATGACGTGTCTTCCATTGAGAATGCAAGGTCCGGCGGACATAAACCCAAAATTTTTTCAGTGGGCTGCAGAAAAACATTGAAGTTAAACGAGGGGAAAAAATTTAATTCTCAGATATGGAAAAACACGCGAATTAAAATTTACCGAGTAAAAAAACAATTCTGGCCCAAATAGAGCAAAAACCCCAACGTAAAAAGCCCTGGGAGTGTATGTCAGAGGATCTACCTTCAAGGACCATAACTTGTATCGTCGTCTGCTAAAAAAATGACAGGATGGAAAATAGAAACCTTCAAAATGGGATCCCAAGCCATGAGCACTTTAAGGTCATTTGTTCTATCTAGGCGGGAAATATTGCTGCCCTAACAGCCCTTTCAAGGCAGGTGAAATTGTGACCTAGAAAATGTACAGAGAACCTTCACGGCGGGGCATAACGGAGAATAAAAAACCCAATTTCTGGGGCGTTGGGGTTTTTCTAAACCGATTCCGGAACGAGGGGGAGGTAATGTTTATATAACGGGAAAAATCCGAGGGATAGTCGAACTTGCACACGAAAATCATCACTCGAAAGCAAAAGATTTTGGCGGACGAGCAAAACCCCCCCAATGAAAACAGGGGTGTCCTAGCCGTTAAGGCCATACAAAAAGGTAGGGGCCCGGGACTGTTCAACTGCCTCCGCTACAAAAGGGGATTACAACGACCCCTGGCGTCTTCAAGTGGCACGGGAAAAGCCCTAAAGTCGGTTCCGATCAGCCGGGCTGTGGCTCGTACTTTGGGTTTGCGTGCACCGCGTAACAGCCTGGTTGATCAGGTCTGATCCCCCAGGAGGCCTGGTCAAGACCGGGCCGCGGGGGCTTGACCCCCCGGAAAATTTTCCAGGTAAACTCCATTTTGAAAGGGTTTTCTCAGTTCTTGTATGTTGTGATTGTGTCCCCAGGTTTTTGTCTTTCCGCGGTGGTGTGTGTGTGTGTGTTGTGTGGTGTTTGTGTGTGTGTTGTGTGTGTGTGTGGGGTGTGTGTGTGTGTGTGTGTGTTTAATACCCATTTGTGGGTTTTCAGGGGGCGAGTATAGCCCTGGCCCCGCTCATGGCTCTATATACCCCGCCTTAAAATTGTATGGTTCCCCCCCACTACGTCACTTACTAGGCTATTCCACGGTTTGATACTCTATGATTTAAAAAATACTTCCTAACTCCCTTTGATTCATCTGAGTCTTCAACTTCAATTTGACCTTTGTGTCTGTGTCCTCTTGGAACATCGTCTTTGTCCACCTTGTTATTTGCCGTATTTTATATGTCGTTATATGTTCCCCCGCCCCTGCCCCCAGTGTCGTCAGGCCGATTTCCCTCAAAATTTTTTGTAGGGGCAAATTTCCCCTAGTTGGGCCCAGTCTTGTTGCAAACCTTTTTCCTTTCTCTAATTTTCTTGACGTGCTTGAAGGTGTGGATTCCAAAACTGGTGCTGTCTCCCGTTGGCCCGACGAAAAAGGTATCAGAGTCTTGAACGAAACTTACTGAGGGATCGGACGCTTCGTGGTTTGCAGGGCCTATGCTGCGCAGTTATCTGTTGTGTGGCCCCAGGAGATTGATCGGGGTTTTATCACCCCCATCTTTTTCCTTTGGGGAGGGTTTTCGTCTTTGGATCAAACTTTTTTTGTCTGCGGTCTTCTTTGCCTTCCCCCTCTTCATGACTTTGCATTTGGCGGGTTAAACTAAAGGGCCCGTTGTGGACAGGTTGTAGCCCCGTCCGGTCTCTTTGTAGTCCGGCCCGATCCCGTCCGATTTGATTTTCTCATTTAAATTCACTCATCTGCAAAAAAAAGGACACTTCGAGTCTATCCCTTCCCTTGTGTTCACTTTTTCCAAAAAAGCACAGGTCCCAGGGTGACCCCCCGTGGAACCCCTGTCACAGGCGCCACTTGACACCTGCACGTACCATGACTCGTTGTTGCCTCCGTGCAGGTTTTCTTGAACCTTGCAGGCCTTTTGTTTGGTGCGATCTCTAGCTTTTTCGTAATTTTGTGGGGGGACTGTGTGAAGGCCTTCTTGCAGTCCCAAAAAAAAGCAGTCGATCCACCCCTCTCTCTCTTTTTTACTTCTGTCCCTGTCATAAACTGTAGGTTTTTTGACACAGGGTTTTTCCCTTCCCCGAAACCGTGTGGTTGTCAATTTTTCACTTTTTTCTTTCCCGGGGCTCCCCCACCTCCTTCTGTGTTTTTTCCAGACCTTGCATACTATACACGTTTGGATAAGGGCTGTGTTTAGTGCCTCATGTCTGTTCCCCCTTTTAAAATTGGGGGCTAATTTGCCCTCTTCCCTACCTCAGGGAGTTTCCCGTTTAAATGATGCGTTTTAAAATCTTTGTTAAAGGGGACAACAATATCTCTGCTCCCTCTTTAAGGGCCACGGAGGTGTTGTCTGGGACACCGCCTTTTAGGGTTTAAGTTCGCATAGCAGCTTTTCACTTTTCTTGGTTATTGTCCCCATCCCGCCTTGCTGGTGTACCCCCGTTTTTGTTTCCCCGGGGTCCTATGGTTTCCACGTAAATACTTTTTTAAAATTGGTTTAGTCCTCACCCTACCTTCGGTGTTTTTGTGAATTCCCATCACCCCCCTCGTCTGTTCTGGGCCTTGACTGTTGTTTTCTCTGTGTGGCTGTAAAAAGCTTCGGGCAGTCTTGATTCGATGCTAGTATTTTTATTTTTGTGAGCCCCCCTTCTTTCTGTGCTATTCTTTCTGGGTCTTCGGCTAACTCTTTAAATTTTCCGGGTTTTCGTCTTTTGTCCCCTTTTCCATTCTCTAGTAACCTAGTTTTTGCCTCCCAACCTTTTGGGTGAAACAAGGACTCGTTCTGTTCTTCCCTTATTTTTTTCCCCTTGGGGAAAAAACCCCCCTCTGCCTTTGCATTTTTGCCCCTAGTCATCATTTTTTGTACTGGTTTTCCTGTCAGTTCCCCTTTCCCCCTGAATGTTTTGAAGGAAGTTTCTCTGACTGAGTAGTTCCCCTTTGAGTTTTGGGTTTTTCCCCCCCCTTTTCCGCTTTCTCTCCACTTTGGAGCTCAACTTGTGTCGAAACAGAACTATGAAAATGCTCCCGGGGCCTTTTTTACAAGATATCTTCGATGTTGCTATCAAAAGGGGAAACAAGGTCTCGTGGTTATATTCTCCCCTCCTCTGGGGTGTTCTAAATGTTTATGCTGAGGTTTTCCAGTACTACATCTATCTCTTGGCTTTCCCTGTTTCGGGTTCCCATGGGGCTCCAGGTTTTCCCAGTCAATCTCTCTGTGATTGAAATCACCCATAACTAGTAACTTTGCTCCCCCATGTGTGCTCTCCTGGCCACCTCGGCTAGTGTGTCGACCATTGCTCTTGTTGCTCTCATGTATTTTTCTCTTTGGTCTCCTGCAGTTCTGTGGTGGGTTGTACATTACTGCAATTTCAATTATGTCCTCAGATGGATTGTTCCTACTAAGTAGTCCCTTCAACCCGTGCCATCCATTCCTTCCATTTTCTCAAAACCCCACTGGTTTTTAATGAGCAGTGCAACTCCTCCTCCCCCTCTCCTCCCTCTTGTCTTTCCTGAGGATTTGATGTCCGGGTGGAAAGATTGAATATGTTATTATTCTGGTGAGTTTTGTTTCTGTGAGTGCTATTATGTCTGGGGATGTTTCCTTGATTCTTTCATGCCACTCATACTTATTTGCTATTCCATCTGCATTTGTATACCACACCTTCAACTTCTTTTCTAAGACTGTGGTCTGGGGGTGTATTGGGGTTGGGGAAGTAGGAGACCTGATAAGGAACTATGGGTGGTTGCTGTGGGGGTGGAGTTTGTAATGTAGTGGGTGGGGGCATTGGATGTGGCATGGGTGTTTTGGTTTAGAGTGTTTGGCTGCTCTGGGTTGACCTGGTTGGGAGGCTTCTATAGGAAGCTGTGAGGGAGGTTGTATTTGACCTTCTTCCTGTGTCTGGGCCCTCCGGGCTGTCTTCTCCATCCCCTCTCTTTCCTCCTTTCGCCTTTGTCCATCTCTCTCAGTTTCTCCCTTTTTCTTGTGTTCTGTCGGGTGGGATTACACCTTCCTGTATGCCCGCATGTCCCTTAATCGTGCTTTCTCCTGCAGTATCTTTTTCGAGTTGATTCTCCCTTGAAGGTCACTTTCACTGGCCGGGTTCTTTTTTTTACAAACCCCCCTATTCTCGAAAATTTTTCCCGCTGGGTCATGTCGTTTCTCCTATTACTTTCATGATGCTTTCAATTGCTTTTTTTTTTTCCCCATTTTCTTGCTTCATATGTTTCCCCCTTTAACTTCTTGTAGCCCATACACAAAGAATGACCTCCACCCTTTCATTCTCCCACTGCATATCCCTGGGTATCCCCCCATTCAATTTGATTTTTCCCTTTATTGCAGCTTTCCTTTCTTCAGTTTCCCCTGCTACTGTACTTGGGCTCAGTGGCCTGTCATTTTCCCCTTTTCGGCTTTTCCCTGGGCTCTGCTGTGGTCTGTTAGGGCCTCCACATATAGTTAGCTCTTTCATTTACTACAGTCTCCATGATAGAGCTTCTACAAAGCAGTTTGCTCCTTCTTTCTCTACAGTCCCCTTATTTGTGACTGAGGTAGCAGTCTTGTTGTCAAACCCAAAATGTTCTTTAGTTCTTTAGGCTGTTTCAGATTTTTCAGTTCCTCTTCTAAACTCTGATCCTAGCCTCGCTGCTTTGACTTGCACTTCCCACTTCCTGCTTTCCATTACTATCCCCTCTTCCATTCTCATGCTAGGTTTTTCTAGTTTCCTTTTCATTCATGTTCCCTTTTTATGAGCTTGGTGTCCAATCTTCCTTTGCAGTTTCCTCCTCCTGTCCCTTGGTTTTTTTTGTTGCTCTCTGGGAACCCATTTTTGTTTTATCCTGATTGCCTCAGAGTGGGAAACCTATGTAATTCTGTGTGTTAGGTTAGTTGTGTGTATGTCAGAGTGTGGGGGGGGGGTAGAGGAGGAACTGTGGCTATGTGAGAGAGGGAGTGGGGAGGGGGAGTGGGAAGGAGGGGAAACAAGTGGGTGAGTGGGAGGGGGGAGAGGGGGAAGGAGGGAGAGGTGGGAGGGGAAGGGTGAAAAATAGGGGAGGGATCAGGGGGAAGGAGTGAGATGTTGGTGGGGGGGGAGGGAGTGTATGGTTTTTTTTGGGTGGTGTGTGTGTGTGTGGTTTTGGGGG
>NC_069413.1:31164428-31166928 GCF_026875155.1 Cherax quadricarinatus
GGGAAAGGGAAAGCTTTAAAAATTTTCCAAATAAACACAAATTTTAAAACCCCAAAACCCCATTTTTTTAAAACTTTCGGGCAATTTTTTTTAAAAACATCCCAGGGTTGCAAATTCGGGGTTTTTTTCCCTTTAAAACAGTTTGCACGCTGGGGACACCAGGTTGCAACAGCTATCCAGACACCAGGTGTTGCAACAGCTATCTAGAACACCAGGTGTTGCAACAGCTATCTATAACACCAAGTGTTGCAACAGTTATCTAGAACACCAGGTGTTGCAACAGCTATCTAGGACACCAGGTGTTGCAACAGCTTTCTAGAACACCAGGTGTTGCAACTGCTATGTAGGACACTATGTGTTATAGATCAGTCTATCAATGTTACTTACGCCCAATATAATAAATAATTAACAAGGTAACCAAATTAGACCAATGTTTCTGCATTATTTCCATTGTTCAACGAGAGATTCAGTAGAAACGACCACATATTAGGAAGAAGTAAACTCTTTAGTAGTATTATGTCTGGAGAGGAAAGTTACAGACTGGACTTACCTGTGCGTGAGTGCTCTAATTGAGCCACGGAGCAAATGATAGATACCCAACATATACCTGACTAGGTATTACTACGTTTCCCCAGAACAAATTTTTGTAGTATTCCCGATGCTAATCAGGTGCCCAGGCGACTTGGGCAGAAATTTTAACCTCGGCTGTGTTAGGGATCGAAATAAGGCTTGGGCGATTTTTCCAGCTCTGCTGGAGGGTCAAATCTACGCCGTAGCACCAGCCTTTGTATCACGTCAGATTGTATAAGTTTGCGCTGCTAGGGATACCCGAAATGTGCCCAAGATCCGTCTTTTTTGTACTAGGCATGGTATTGCTTTCATTTTATTTTTTTCATATCGCCAGTGTGGCCGAAATTAATGGAGTGTGGGGAGAGAGCCTTCAGATTTACTATCCTAAGTCAATATGTATATAGTCTCTCGCCAGGATTAACAATAGCTACACAGTAATTCAGTTCTCAGGAGATAACCTCGATTTAGATAGCAAGATTTTTCGTTACTTTTCTAGTTTATCATATTTCCCATTTTCCTCTTATTTCCTCTGTGTCCTTTTCTCTTCCTCCATTTCGTCCTCTTCTTCCTCCTCCTCTTCCAAATAACATTAACTTAGTGTATAATCTCTCAAAGGCTGTCCTAGTTTATCTCGTTCCAGATTACCAGGAATGTATATGGTTTTGAAACTCTCCATTCCTGAAGTGTTTTGACTAATCTATACCCTAGAAATGCCCCGACGTTTCCATACCCAGACTACCATGTTCAGCTTATTACATTCTAACTTCATCGTAGCTATATTTCCTATACACTTTTTCCTAAGCTATACTAATGTAAATCAAGACATTGGCGCAACTCTTTAAGCACTGGAACATTATTTTGCTCTTTATGAACCATAGAACGAGTCATCGTATCATTAAGAACCATGTTTGGTGAGCGTCCTCTGACGTGTATATTAACAACACTAAGCAACAACGAGAGCTGTCTGCTTGTTGTAGCTGTGATTGATCCCAACACTAAGCAACAACAAGAGCTGTCTGCTTGTTGTAGCTGTGATTGATCCCAACACTAAGCAACAACAAGATCTGTCTGCTTGTTGTAGCTGTGATTGATCCCAACACTAAGCAACAACAAGATCTGTCTGCTTGTTGTAGTTGTGATTGATCCCAACACTAAGCAACAACAAGTTTCTGTCTGCTGTTGTAGTTGTGATTGATCCCAATACTAAGCAACAACGAGAGCTGTCTGCTTGTTGTAGCTGTGATTGATCCCAACACTAAGCAACAACGAGAGCTGTCTGCTTGTTGTAGCTGTGATTGATCCCAACACTAAGCAACAACAAGATCTGTCTGCTTGTTGTAGCTGTGATTGATCCCAACACTAAGCAACAACAAGATCTGTCTGCTTGTTGTAGTTGTGATTGATCCCAATACTAAGCAACAACGAGAGCTGTCTGCTTGTTGTAGCTATGATTAAATCCCAACACTAAGCAACAACAAGATTGTCTGCTTGTTGTAGCTGTGATTGATCCCAACACTAAGCAACAACAAGATCTGTCTGCTTGTTGTAGTTGTGATTGATCCCAATACTAAGCAACAACGAGAGCTGTCTGCTTGTTGTAGCTATGATTGATCCCAACACTAAGCAACAACGAGAGCTGTCTGCTTGTTAAGCTGTGATTGATCCCAACACAAGCAACAACAAGAATCTGTCTGCTTGTTGTAGTTGTGATTGATCCCAACACTAAGCAACAACGAGAGCTGTCCTGCTTGTTGTAGCTGGATTATCCCAACACTAAGCAACAACAAATCTGTCTGCTTGTTGTAGCTGTGATTGATCCCAACACTAAGCAACAACAAGATCTGTCTGCTTGTTGTAGCTGTGATTGATCCCAACACTAAGCAACAACAAGATCTGTCTGCTTGTTGTAGCTGTGATTGATCCCAACACT
>NC_069413.1:31171928-31174428 GCF_026875155.1 Cherax quadricarinatus
CTCGTCCCTTACCGCCGACACATGTATGCACTCGGTCGGTGAAGAGGGTTTTCTTTACAACCGAAAAGTCGGAGGTTTTAACTAGTGAGTATACCCAAAATTTCACACCTCTTTCTGCCCCTTATCATCTAGGTACCCGGGTGTTATTGTTATCACATTAGCTGCCCCTGATCATCTAGAAGTACACAGATAACTGGCTGTTAGGCTCCTTACTCTGCTGTCGCCCCTGTGCATCTATTAGTAAACTGATATCTTAGTGTAAGTCTTCTCACACCTTACACATGCTATGTATAGTTACGAATAGGCACCTGAGTGCCTCGCTACACCCTCTGCCCCTGTTGAACAAGCAGTACATACATACCTGGGTGTTAGTCGACTGTTGTGGGTCGCATCCTACAGAAATATGTTTAAATGCCAATAATAATAATAATAATAATAATAATAATAATAATAATAATAATAATAATAATAATAATAATAAATAATAATAATAATAATAATAATAATAATAATAATAATAATAATAATAATTATTATTATTATTATTATTATTATTATTATAATAATAATAATAATAATAATAATAATAATAATAATAATAATAATGACGATAGGACAGCAAAAGAGTTACCATGCTTTTGTAGCTGCTAATATTTAATCACATGGTGTGGATGCCACACCATGTGATTAATAGTTCAACGAGAAATGGAATAAACCATACCACGGGCGGGGTTAGAACCCGCGATCAGAGAGTTTCAAAACACCAGACCGTTGCGTTAGCCACTGGGCCAGCTGGCTATAATAAGATTCATCCAACTAGGTATATTTCTACACCATAGGAAGGTTAGCATATGCACCACTGTGACCATAAATGCAAGATTTTACAGACGAATCTCCAGTTTGCGTGGCTATGGCGAGCTCTAGCTTAAGTCCTCTCCAACCCAGACAACGACGAAAGCTGGAAAATGGATATTTTGCTCTACTTAAAGTGCCTGTGAATTACAAGGACAGTTTACACAGATAACCCGCACATAGAGAGAGGAGCTTATGATGACGTTTCGCTCCCACTTACACCATTTATAAGTCACCGTATTATCGTGCACAGTAGTGCACGATAAGGTAAAAAAAATTACGAAGACCCGAGAATAAACAACGATGTTTTTCTCACGTATAGAATCTAGAAAAGGTCCAAAAAAGCAAAATAATGATTCCTAGAACTGCATAAATACGATTTACAAACAATAGCTTAAATATTCTCGTTGGATGGAGGGAGGTAAAGGTGAAACGTTATGGTAATCACGTGAAGTTATGAAAATACGAAAAACGAGGTAAAAATATTTCTCAGCACGATCAACAGAGAAGGTGAAAAAGCCGAAGTTGCTGAGAAAAAGACACCAAAAAGATAATAGCTTTTTTCTTCTTCACAGAGTGGCAAAACAATGGAACTGTGTACAAGAGGAAAGAATGCTACAACAACTGAAAATCTAGAGGGAAAAAAAGCGAACTGTGAAAGATTAAATTCTGCAGACGGGATTTTAGGAGGATAACTCCGCTCCTCTAAACACGAAAACGTAATCACGTTCACACTTAAAAGCATACTTGCACCCCCAAATATACCAGAATTATGCACATACACATATCACACATTCCTACATATACCACAGCTGAAAAAACGAATACGTAAATAAATGTACATATACATACACTCATACTTACACACACCACACACACACACACACACACACACACACACACACACACACACACACAACCTTTGCTTGCATCCAATGCAACAATGAATACTTCATGCTAACCAATAATTCATAAAGAAAATTGAAATATTTCAACTGCTGACTGCGTTTAAAAGAGTAAAATATCTCTTCTATCGTACAAAAGTAATGTTTCAAAAGTAGGAATTTGTTTAGTACTGGAATCGAGCTATAAATAAATAAATAAATAATATATATATTATATAAATATATATATATATATATATATATATATATAATATATATATATATAAATATAAAATATAAAATATTTCAAGATATTTTACAAGGTTAGGGGAAGGATTCTGCTTATATAGCACACTCCATCATTCAGGCTGCTTTTCCTCCATCACATTGAAGGGATTTCTGATATCTGTCATCCTCCATCACACAGGACTGATTTCCAGGAATGATCAATCACTGGACGGATTTCCTGTTATACTCTTTAACGCTGGAGGATTTCCTGTCATACTCTTTAACGCTGGAGGATTTCCTGTCATACTCTTTAACGCTGGACGGATTTCCTGTCATACTCTTTAACGCTGGACGGATTTCCTGTCATACTCTTTAACGCTGGAGGATTTCCTGTTATACTCTTTAACGCTGGAGGATTTCCTGTCATACTCTTTAACGCTGGAGGATTTCCTTTCATACTCTTTAACGCTGGAGGATTTCCTTTCATACTCTTTAACGCTGGAGGATTTCCTTTCATACTCTTTAACGCTGGAGGA
>NC_069413.1:31181849-31197099 GCF_026875155.1 Cherax quadricarinatus
ACCGAAATAATGGAGGAAAATTCCTGGGCTTATACCTAGACAACAACCTGAATTTCGCACCCATATCCAGCATATAGCCAAAAAAGTATCCAAAACAGTTGGGATCCTCTCCAAGATACGATACTACGTGCCGCAAAATGCCCTTCTCACACTATACCACTCGCTTATTTATCCATACCTCACCTATGCTATTTGTGCTTGGGGATCAACTGCAGCAACACACCTAAAGCCAGTAATAACCCAACAAAAAGCTGCAGTAAGAATAATCACTAAATCCCATCCCTGGCAACACCCCCCCCCACTCTTCATAGGACCTAAACTTACTCCTAGTTCAATACATCCACACTTACTACTGTGCAATCTACATCTACAGGGCCTTAAACTCTACTATCAACCTTGACCTAAAATGCTTTCTTGATAGTTGTGACAGAACCCACAGGCATAACACCAGACACAAACATCTCTACGACATTCCCCGTGTCCGACTAAACCTTTACAAAAATTCAATGTATGTCAAAGGCCCTAAAATCTGGAATACCCTACCTGAGAACTCTAGAACTGCAGACACATTCATCACCTTCAAAACTACCATTAGAAAACATCTTATCTCCCTGATACACCCCGTCAACTAACTACACGAATACCAACTGGTGGTTCACACTTACTCACTCACGCATTTGACCATAAACAGAAATATTAATCTCAGTCTTAAAATAATGAATCCTGTGATACTCCAATACTGAAACTATGTACTGTGCCAAAACAAAAGCATTCACATTGCTAAACTCACAAACTAGTATTTAGTCACTTAGCCATAATACCAACTTACCTCATAATTTGTAATATTTTACAATTAAGAATAAAACTAAGTATGCCCGAAATGCCTAGCCATGCTAAGCGTTCTAGTGGTACACTCTGCAATCACAATTTTAC
Organism: Cherax quadricarinatus; assembly: GCF_026875155.1. Classification (NCBI taxonomy): domain Eukaryota; kingdom Metazoa; phylum Arthropoda; class Malacostraca; order Decapoda; family Parastacidae; genus Cherax; species Cherax quadricarinatus. The sequence continues at coordinate 31,182,783 of NC_069413.1, forward strand.
TACATGTAAACCAAACAATAACCAAATTTCTGTAAACTCAGCATTGTAATCCTTATAGAGAATAAACTTTGAATTTAATTTGAATTGAATTGAATCTGCATGGCTAAGTTCTACATCATTTAACTTATAAGTGCTAGGGTTATGGACACTCCCGAGCTACAGAACCTTGCATTTATCTGCATTGAACTGCATCTGCCACTTTTCTGACCAAGAATAGAGTTTGTCTAAATCCTCCTGAAGTTCCCTAACATCTACGTTTGAATCAATTATCCTGCCTATCTTTGTGTCATCGGCGAATTTGCTCATATCACTAGTAATTCCCTCATCAAGATCATTGATATATATTATAAACAACAATGGGCCCAAGACTGATCCCTGTGGAACGCCACTTGTTACAGATCCCCACTCGGATTTAACCCCATTTATGGACACTCTCTGCTTCCTGTCTGTAAGCCATGACTCGATCCACGAGAGCACTTTTCCCCCAATGCCATGAGCTTCCACTTTCTTTAACAGTCTTTGGTGCGGAACTCTATCAAAAGCCTTACTAAAATCTAAGTAAATAATATCAAATTCTTTATCGTGGTCAACAGCGTCAAAAGCTTTACTGAAGAAAGTTAATAAATTAGTTGGAAAAACAGATGGGACGTGCAACTATGACCACCCTAGAATATGCCATGCCCATATGACAACAGGAAAATGCAAACTCCCTTCCTGTAAGCTTTTTCACCCTGAACCTGTACCTCTTCAGTACAGGAAAGACTGTGCTATAACTTAAATTGCCAGGCATACCATCTAAAGGGGACAAAAGGATACAAAACATCCAGGCCATGGGAAAACCTGGGTAGCCACAGCCACTCAAGAGGGAGAGGTTTTTTAGTGCCAGGAAGGAAAAAAAACTGGCAGGAAATGGCAGAAATCGTACACCAAATCCAGTCATTCCTGGAGTGGAACCACAGTCGATGGCCTCCACTCCAAACCAACAGATACAGATACTAATGCCGGAAAGAAAATCCCCCCCCCCAGTACCAACAATACCACCAGTGCGATAACATTCTTCTTTGCAAATATACAGGGTCTAAAGCCAGCAACAAACAAGAAAATACCTTTCATCCGTGGACTGCTTGCAGAGGCAAAGGCAATGTTCGCAGCTTTCACCGAGACCCACATAAAGGATCACTTGGACAAGGAAATATGGATCCCAGGTTATAACCTATACAGATGTGACAGAGTGAACAGGCAAAAGGGGGGGGGTTGGCCTGTACATTGCAGAGTCACTTGTTTGCACAGAACTGCTTAATGCGTCAAATGATGTAGTGGAAGTTTTAGCAGTAAAGGTCGAGAACCAAAACCTAGTCATTGTGGTAGTCTACAAGCCTCCGGATGCAACATCCCAGCAATTCCAGGAACAGCTGTTAAAAATTGACCACTGTCTGGAAAATCTTCCAGCTCCTGCACCCAACATTGTTCCTGGGGGATTTCAACTTAAGGCACCTAAAATGGAGGAATATAGCAAATAATATTGTTGCAGTAATAGCACCAGGAGGCAGCTCTGATGAAAACTCACACTCACACGAGCTTTTAAATCTCTGCACAAAATTCAATTTAAACCAGCAAATAATAGAGCCTACTAGACTGGAGAATACACTAGACCTCATCTTCACTAACAATGATGATCTGATAAGAAATGTCACCATATCAAAAACAATATACTCAGATCACAACATAATTGAGGTTCAGACATGTATGCGTGGAGCCCCAGACCGACGTAATGAGACTAGTCACGAGGGGGCATTCACCAAATTCAACTTCAATAACAAAAACATAAAGTGGGACCAAGTAAACCAATTCCTAACCGATATAAGCTGGGAAGATATACTAAGCAACACAGACCCTAACTTATGCCTAGAACAGATTAACTCGGTGGCACTCGATGTTTGCACAAGGCTTATTCCTCTAAGAAAAAGGAGGAGTAGATGTAAAATAGAAAGAGACAGGCGCTCCCTTTACAGGCGACGGAAAAGAATAACAGAGCGGCTAAAAGAGGTCAATATATCTGAAATGCGTAGGGAGACACTGGTCAGAGAAATAGCAAGCATCGAACTTAAGCTAAAAGAATCCTTTAGGAGTCAGGAATCGCGGGAAGAACTAAAAGCCATAAATGAAATCGAAAGAAACCCAAAGTATTTCTTCTCCTATGCCAAATCAAAATCGAGAACAACGTCCAGTATTGGGCCCCTACTTAAACAAGATGGGTCCTACACAGATGACAGCAAGGAAATGAGTGAGCTACTCAAGTCCCAGTATGACTCAGTTTTTAGCAAGCCGCTAACCAGACTGAGAGTCGAAGATCAAACTGAATTTTTTATGAGAGAGCCACAAAATTTGATTAACACAAGCCTATCCGATGTTATCCTGACGCCTAATGACTTCGAACAGGCGATAAATGACATGCCCATGCACTCTGCCCCAGGGCCAGACTCATGGAACTCTGTGTTCATCAAGAACTGCAAGAAGCCCCTATCACGAGCCTTTTCCATCCTATGGAGAGGGAGCATGGACACAGGGGTCGTCCCACAGTTACTAAAAACAACAGACATAGCCCCACTCCACAAAGGGGGCAGTAAAGCAACAGCAAAGAACTACAGACCAATAGCACTAACATCCCATATCATAAAAATCTTTGAAAGGGTCCTAAGAAGCAAGATCACGACCCATCTAGAAACCCATCAGTTACACAACCCAGGGCAACATGGGTTTAGAACAGGTCGCTCCTGTCTGTCTCAACTATTGGATCACTACGACAAGGTCCTAAATGCACTAGAAGACAAAAAGAATGCAGATGTAATATATACAGACTTTGCAAAAGCCTTCGACAAGTGTGACCATGGCGTAATAGCGCACAAAATGCGTGCTAAAGGAATAACAGGAAAAGTCGGTCGATGGATCTATAATTTCCTCACTAACAGAACACAGAGAGTAGTAGTCAACAGAGTAAAGTCCGAGGCAGGCACGGTGAAAAGCTCTGTTCCACAAGGCACAGTACTCGCTCCCATCTTGTTCCTCATCCTCATATCCGACATAGACAAGGATGTCAGCCACAGCACCGAGTCTTCCTTTGCAGATGACACCCGAATCTGCATGACAGTGTCTTCCATTGTAGACACTGCAAGGCTCCAGGCGGACATCAACCAAATCTTTCAGTGGGCTGCAGAAAACAATATGAAGTTCAACGATGAGAAATTTCAATTACTCAGATATGGTAAACATGAGGAAATTAAATCTTCATCAGAGTACAAAACAAATTCTGGCCACAAAATAGAGCGAAACACCAACGTCAAAGACCTGGGAGTGATCATGTCGGAGGATCTCACCTTCAAGGACCATAACATTGTATCAATCGCATCTGCTAGAAAAATGACAGGATGGATAATGAGAACCTTCAAAACTAGGGAGGCCAAGCCCATGATGACACTCTTCAGGTCACTTGTTCTATCTAGGCTGGAATATTGCTGCACACTAACAGCACCTTTCACGGCGCGCATAACGGAGATAAAACACCTCAATTACTGGGAGTGCTTGAGGTTCCTAAACCTGTATTCCCTGGAATGCAGGAGGGAGAGATACATGATTATATACACCTGGAAAATCCTAGAGGGACTAGTACCGAACTTGCACACGAAAATCACTCACTACGAAAGCAAAAGACTTGGCAGACGATGCACCTCCCCCCAATGAAAAGCAGGGGTGTCACTAGCACGTTAAGAGACCATACAATAAGTGTCAGGGGCTCGAGACTGTTCAACTGCCTCCCAGCACACATAAGGGGGATTACCAACAGACCCCTGGCAGTCTTCAAGCTGGCACTGGACAAGCACCTAAAGTCAGTTCCTGATCAGCCGGGCTGTGGCTTGTACGTTGGTTTGCGTGCAGCCAGCAGCAACAGCCTGGTTGATCAGGCTCTGATCCACCAGCAGGCCTGGTCACAGACCGGGCCGCGGGGGCGTTGACCCCCGGAACTCTCTCCAGGTAAACTCCAGGTAAACTCCAGACCGGCCTCTTGTGAATCCATGCTGAGTATCATTAATCAAGCTATGCTTATCGAGATGGCTTCTTATAATATCAGCTATAATTGACTCTAGTAATTTGCCTACAATTGAGGTCATGCTTATTGGGCGGTAATTTGACGGTAACGACTTGTCCCCTGTTTTAAAAATAGGAATTACATTAGCCATCTTCCACATATCAGACACTACACCTGTTTGAAGACATAAATTAAAAATATTAGTTAATGGTTCACAGACTTCCATTTTGCATTCCTTAAGAACCCTTGAAAAAACCTCATCAGGGCCCGGCGACTTAATTTGCTTCAGTCTGTCTATCTGCTTCACAACCATTTCACTAGTGACTGTGATGCTACATAATTTATCTTCTGGCCCACTAGAAAAATTAATTACTGGAATATTATTAGTGTCTTCCTGTGTAAAAACCGAGATAAAATAATTATTTAAAATCGAGCACATTTCATTCTCTTTGTCAGTAAGATGCCCATAGTTATCTTTAAGGGGACCTGTCTTATCTCTAACTTTTGTTCTATAGACCTGGAAAAAACTTTTTGGGTTAGTTTTAGAATCCCTAGCAACTTTAATTTCAAAGTCCCTTTTAGCTTTTCTTATCTCCTTTTTAATGTCCCTCTTAATGTTAATATACTGATTCATAAGATGACCCTCACCTCTTTTGATTCGCCTATAAATTCCTTTCTTATGCCCTAGTAGATATTTGAGCCTATTATTCATCCATTTTGGGTCATTTCTATTTGATCTAATTTCTTTATATGGGATAAACGTTCTCTGAGCAGCATGTATAGTGTTCAGAAAACTGTAATATTGATAGCTCTCTTCTTTCCCCCCAGTAAACAGAGGAAAAATTGTTCTCTAACCCCATCTTTTAATTTTTGGTCCCTAAGCAAAAAATCTGGGACGGTTCTAGTTACCGCTACTATCGTACTTCCTTTTAAATGCAAAAATGAAATTTGATTTGTGGCCCGCTAGACCCATTTCCTCTGAAATTTCAAAAATTTTTAACAAGGGATTCATTTTTTGCCAAAAAACAAATTTTGGGAGCGGGTTTTTTCCCCCTTGTGGGTTTTCTGTCCCCAACTGTTTAAAAAAAACAATCCTGAACTACTTTTTTTAAAAAAGTCGTATGATTCAAAATTTCCCCAGTCAAAAAAATTCCCAAATCTTTGGGACAAAATTTTAGTCCCCCTGGAATTACTATATTTCGTCCCTTGGGCCCAAACCCAAAATTTCCTCCCATAGTAGTCTCATTGGCCCCTATCAAATTTTGGGGGGATGGTATGTAAACCCCTAAAATCGGGTTTTTCTTTCCCCCTCTAAAAATTTCTACCCAAAAAACAGTCTTTTTTCAAGCTATCTCAAACATTCCCAATGCCACCCCCCCCCCCTTTCCCAAAATTCTTTTAAAATTGGGAACAATTTAAAAACCCTGAATGGGGAACTTTTCCGGGCGGGCTTTGCCCCGATTTTTAAATTTAAAAAACCACGTCCCCTTTTAAGGGCCCAAATCCCTAATTTTTCCCGGGGCACTAGCAACTAATCTCAACTCTTTCCTTTCTTTTTTCCAGCATACGGCTATTAGCATAAAAAACTTTAAAAAGGGGATCTCCTTTCTCTTTACCCTTCCTGTCATTTCTTTTTTTCTACAAAAACCTATCACTGCCCTTATCACCCAATGTACTGGTTTTTAAATTTCCCCTTAACCTCGTTCTGTTTTATTACTAGTTCCCCTAAAAACCCCTTAATATTACTACACGGGGCCCTTCACTGTTTTCCTCCCAAAAACCCATACCACTAACTATTCCTAGTTTAAAGCCTAACAGCTCCCTCCACTGCGTTGCCAGTGCCCCCTTCCCAACCTAAAAAAGTAAACCCCCTTTCCCTGGCAACATGTCATTTTTTGCCTTTGAATGATCCCAGTTGTCAATGAGGGGAGTTCCGGGGGTCAAACGCCCCCGGGCCCCGGTCTGTGCCCCGGCCCCCTGGTGGATCGGGCCCTGATAAAACCGGGCGGTTGTGCTGGCGGGCACGCAAAAAACGTAGGGCCCAAACCCCCGGTGTTTCGGAAAACGGGGATTTAGGTGTTTTGTCCATTGCCGCTTAAAAAGGACTCCCGGGTTTTCTTTTGGGGTAACCCCCCTTTTTATGTTTTGTGGGAGGAGGGTTGAAACATTTCTGGGGCCCCCTGACATTATTGAGGGTTTCCCCTCTTAACGTGCTAGTGCCCCCCCCTGCTTTTCTTTGGGGGGGAAAGGGGGTGCATCGTCTCCCAAAGGGTCTTTTGCTTTCGTATGTGAGTGTTTTTCGGTGCAAGTTGGTACTAGTCCCTTAGGATTTTCCGGGTTTGGTTTTATAATAAATGTATCTCTCCCTCCGGCGTTCCGGGGGGAATACAGGTTTAGGAAACCCCCAAGCGCTCTCAGTAATTGAGGGTTTTATCTCCGTTATGCGCGCCGGGGAAATTTTTTGTACTTTTTCTAGGTCGGCAAATTTCACCTCCCTTTTGGAAAGGTGCTTTAGTGTCCCAGCAAATTCCACCCCTTAAAAATAGAACAAGGGGACCTGAAGGGGTGTCATCATGGGTTTGGGCCCCCTCCCTATTTGAAGGTTCTCATTATCCATCCTTTTCTTTTTTCTAGCAGATGCGTTGATACAATGTTATGGTCCTTGAAGGTGAGTTCCCCCGGGAAAATGATCCCCCCAGGTTTTTGGGCTTTGGGTTTCGCTCAATTTTTGGGGGGCCCAAAATTTTTGTTTTGTACTCTTGGTTACAAGTACGGGGACTGATGTTGTGGGGCCCAAAGGCTTAGGATTGGTTACAATTCCCGGGCTTGATGTTTTAGTGGCCGGCTTAGGTTTGGGTTTTCAATTTATGAATTGATTTTGTAGGGGGCCAGGCATAGGTTTGGGTTTTCAATTTACTGACTGTGTTGTAGTGGCCGGGGTTGGGGTTTTTGGTTACAATTTACTGACTGATGTTGTAGTGGCCAGGCTCTTGGGGTTTTACAAGTACTGACTGATTTTTGTAGTTGGCCGGGGTTTAGATTTGGTAAAAAATATGACTGATTTTTTAGGGGCCCGGCTTAGGTTTGGGTTTTCAATTTCTTTTTGGCATTTTGGGGGGAGACCCCACAGATGTTCAAACAAAATTTGTAAATTTGTGATCGGCATAGGGGTCACTGTCTTGAAAAATATGTGTTTTAATTTTTCCATTTTATTGGAATACAGAGACGGGACATTTAAAATTTAACCTATGTGCAGGTCAAGAAAATCTTATTAATGAAAATAAGATCCCAAAGATTTACAAAAAGAAAATTTTCCCAAAAAATTTGTTTGTAACAGAAAGTGAATATAGATTGTAGATATAGATAAGGGAACTATAGAAATGAAAGATTTTTAAATCCATTTGTATTCCTTTTTAACCCCTTTTGGGGGCGTCTAGTTCCTGGGCCCTTTTCCCCCGTGTATCCATTTGCTCTTGGGCCGCTATCCCACGGGGTTGGATGTGGGGGCAAAATAAAATTCCCATTTTCTTTGGGCCAAAATTTAAATCAAAATTTAAAATTGATTTGGGAAGAAAAACCCTGAGGACTTTTTTTTTTTATACTTCTTGTTTGGGAAGCCAGGTTTTCTGTTAGCTTTATTGCGAAACATTATGCATGTTGTCTTGGTTTCAGTTGGATTTGTTTAACCAAAACTCCTAAATCCTTTTTGCTTTTAGTATATTAAGTTTGTAAGTGGCTTTGTTTTATTCCCCTGCCCAACATTTAAAAAACTTTGAAGATTGGGGACACTTAGGGCAGCATAGGGAAATTTCTTTTTCGGGGAAAAGTTTCGCCACACAGGGGCTTCTTCGCCCAAATTAAAAAGGGAAGGCGAAAGGAGAGGGGAGAAGGAGGTAATCAGTCCCTAAAACCCTGGAGTCGAGGGTTTCAGCCCCATAAATCTTGTAGAATGAAACGCATGGGGCCCGTAGACGTGGCTTATTCCTGTAGTGAGGGGGACGTAAAGGGCAGGGGGAAAGGGCGGGGTCATAGTGGTACCACCCAATTTGTGGGAATTTGGTTTTGTTAAAAGGTTGAACAAGTTTTTGAAATTTTTTGAAAAAAGATCCCAGATGCTGCAGTGTCTGACGTTGTGATGAAGGGTTTTTAAAAACCCGACAATTTAAAATTGGCCCTTATCCCAGCATAGGGAATCTTTATTCGGGGAAACCCGTTTGGGGCCACACAGGGGCCCTTCATCAGCCTTTAAAAGAGGAAGGCGTAAGGAGGGGGAAGGAAAATGAGGTAATCAGTCCCTAAACCTGGAGTCGATGTGTTCAGTCCTTAAATCTTGTAGAATGTACGGTTTTTTTTTTTTTTTAGGGCCGTAGACGGGTTTAATACTGATTTGGGTGACGTGAAGCAGGTGGGGGGGCGGGGTCTGGGTGGTACCCACTAGTCGAAGAGGTCTTCTTTCCAAAAGGTTGAACAAGTTTTTGAAGAATTTTTTTGTAAAAAAAGGTTTCCCATGATGCTGCAGTTTTGGGGAAGTTGTGAGGGGAATTTGGTTTGAAAAAAACGAAAAGTTGAAGATTGAGCCACTTATGCGCATAGGGGAAATCTTTTTCGGGAAAAAAACTTTTGGGCCACACAGTGCTTCATCAGTCCAATACAAAAGGGAAGGCGTAAGGAGAGGAGGGGGGAATAAAGGTAATCGCCCCTAAACGGGAGTCGATGTTTTTCAGTCCATCAATCTTGTAGAATGTACAGTAGGGCCGTAGCCCCGGGGCCCTTATTACTTTTTGGGGAGGGGGGCGTGAAGCGGGTTTGGGGGCGGGGTCTTGTGGGGTACCACCCCACTAGTCAATTTGGTTTCGTCCAAAGGTTGAACAAGTGTTGAAAAAATTCTTTGTAAAAAGATCCCATAAAGCTGCAACCCCTTGTTCCCCTTTGGACGAAGACCTACTTGGGATTTAGGGGGGGGGTTACCACTATGCCCCCGCCTCCACCTGCTTCACGTCACCCCCAATTACATTTTATAAAAGGGCCACGTCTAGGGCCCTATGCTGTACATTTTTCAAGTTTGGAGGGGGACTGAAACACATCGACTCCGGGTTTGGGAGGGATGTTAAACCTCATTCTCCCCCTCTCCTTCCCCTTCCTTTTGTTTTGGACTGATGGCCACTGTGGGCGAAAACGTTTCCAAAATAAAGATTCCCTTTATGTGCAAAAAGTGCCCAAAATTTTTCTACTTGTGGGGTTTTTCAAACCCCATTCATCACAACTGTCAGTTGGCAGCTTTCATGGGTTTCTTTGTTAAAAAGAATTCTTAAACCTTTTTTAAATTTTTTTGGGGGAAGCCCTATTTCGATAGGGATGGTACCACTAGGGGACCCCCCCTCCACCTGTTTACGTCACCCCCCTTTACAGTATATAACCCCAGTCAGGCCCCTTTTTGCTGAAAATTCTCAAGTTTTTTGGGGACGGAACACTTCGCTCCGGGTGAGGGACTGTTTTACCTTTTCCCCTTTCCTCTCCTTAGCCTTCCTTTTTTGTTTTGGACTGAGGGGCCCACGGTGGGGCGAAACGTTTCCTTTTAAAGTTTTCCCCATTTCGGGCTAAGTTTTCAACCCAACTTGTCGGTTTTTAAAAACCATTCATCCAACTGCAGCCCACTCCCAGCATCATGGGTTCTTGTTAAAAAAAGAATTCTTAAAACCTTTGGGGTTAAACCCTTTTTGGACGAAGACCTATTTCGACTAGTGGTTTGGTTTACCACTATGCCCCCCCTTCCCCCTGCTTCAGTCACCTCATACAGTATTTAAGCCAGGGTTAGGGGCCCTATGCTGAAAATTTCTACAAGTTTTGTGGATGAACACATGGGACTCCGGGTTGAGGGGACTGATTACCTCATTCTCCCCCTTCCCCTTTTAACCCCTTTTCCTCTTTGTTTTGGGAAATGATGAACCCCACTGTGTGGCGAAAACCGTTTCCTGAATAAAAGATTCCCATATGTTGAAATAAGTTGTCTCAATCTTCCCCTTGTCGGTTTTTAAAACCCATTTTTCAAAAACTGTCAGACCTGCGCTTCAGGGGCCCTTGTTACAAAGAATTTTCAAACTTTTTCCCAACCTTTGGACGAAGACCTACTTCGATAGTGGATGGTACCACTATGACCCGCTCCCCCTTTGTTTCACGTCACCTCACTAAGTTTTAAAAGAAACTTTCTGGGGCCCCAAAGCGGGTACTTTTCTACAGATTGAGGGGGCTAACACACCCGACTCCGGGTTTTGGGGGCTAAATTAACCTCATTTTTCCTTTTCCCCTTTACGCCTTCTTTTTGTATTGGATGTTTGAACCCACTGTGTGGCAAAAAACGTTTCCTAAATAAAAGATTCCCTTTAATGCTGCAAAAGGGTGTCTCAATCTTAAAACTTGTGGGTTTTTTCAAACCATTTCACAAAACTTTTCCAGACACTGCAGCTTTCCTGGGATCTTGACAAAAAAATTCTTAAAACACTTGTTAAACCCCTTTGGCGAAGACCTACTTGACTGGGTGGTGGTACCACTATGACCCCCCCTCCCCCTGCTTCAGCCCACCTCTTTTTTCCCCCGGGGTATAAAAACCCCGCCCTTGGGGCCCCTATGTTTTACATTTACAAGTTTGAGGACTAAACCACATCGTTTCCGGGTTTTTGGGGGATGATTAAAACCTTTCTCCCCCTCCCCTTTTCGCTTCCTCTTTTTTATTGGACTGATGAAGCCACTGTGGGGGGAAACGTTTCCTAAATTTAATGATTCCCATTTTGCTGCATAAGGGGTTCTAAATTTCTTCAACTTGTGGGTTTTTTCAAAACCTTTTCATCCCCTTTTTGAACTTGCATTTGTTTATATTAAACTGCTTTCTCCCCACTTTTCCGACCACTGCATCAGTCATTCAAATCATCTGGGGTGTTTAATGCCCCAAATTTGAAGGGAATTGGACGGCCCATTTTTGGGGTTTCATAGGTAAATTTGGGTTATGTCGCTATTTATTCCGTCTTTTATATCGTTTATGTAAATTGTGAACAACGAGGGGGGCCCAAAAAAGGGCCCCCGTGGGAAAAACCGGCTTTGGACGTTTCCCCCATTCGATTTCTTTCCCCCTTTTTGCAAACCCCCTCTGCTGGGTTTTTTTTGGGCAAGGGCCCTGCCTTTACACAGGGAAGAAAATTTCTCCCCCTATTCCTGTGCCTTAAATTTTCCCCAATAGGGGCCCCTTTGGGGTGGAAAATCTATCGAAAGCCTTATGAAATTCCCTATAAACCCAAATTTATATTCATTACCCTGATTTTACCTCCTCGAAACGGGCCCTTTGTTTAAAAAAAATTTAAAATTGTTTTTAAAAAAGGGGAAGGCCCCCTTTTTAAAAACCCTGTTTTTAGAATCATTTTAAACAATCTGTTTCCTGCAAAAATGGCTACGAATTGCTTCGGCAAAATTATTGATTCCATTAAAATTTTTCCCCCCTATGGAGGTAAAGGTTATTTGGGCTATAGTTCGAAGCTAAGGGGCCTGTCACCCGCCTTGTAAAAAAAGGGGATTTCATATTCCATTTTCCCCTTATCAGGCACCCATGCCCGATAAAAAATAATAATAATAATAATAAGACGGGAAAAAGGGCGAAGAAAAAAGCGAAGAAAAAACGAAGAAGAAGGGCGGGAAAAAGGGAAGGGCCCAAAAAAGAAGACGAAGTTTAAGAAAACGAAGAAGACGAAGAAGAAGAAGACGACGTTTGGGGAAAGGGAAGGGGCGAAGAAGAAGATATCTTTTTTTCTACAAATACATGTACAAGGGAAAACGAAACCCAGCTGACATCAGTGACATAAAAAACATAAGAAAAATAAGAACGAAAAGGGAAAACCTGCAAAAAAGGTACTGGCCCCCTGCGAGGCCAGGTCCAAACTTCCTTTCCGGGGTTAAGCCAATGCCAAAACCCCAAACCCAGTCAGGTAGGTCACTTTTACCCAAGGGGGGGAAAAAACGGCAACCCACCTTTAGCAAAGTATCAGGTCTAACTCACACCCCCCCACATCTCCCCATGTATTTATTTCCCAAACCCAATTTTTTTAAATAACCAACGTTTTTTGGCCCCTATAAAAAGGTTTTCTTGGGGTTTGTTCCATCATTTCCCCAAAATTATTACCCAAACCAATTTCTTTCCTATATCCTTCCTGAAACTGAATTTTTTTCCAAATTTTAAAAAAAATTTTGCGGTCCTGTTTTAGGGGTTTTATATTTTCAGCACAATTTAATTCCCCCTTTTTTTATTCCTGTCTTCCATTTTACACCTCAATCAAAAAAAACCCCCCTAATTCTAGTCTTTTTAGAGGTGCAGGGTTTTAGGGCCCTTAGGGTTTTCCTCTAGGGAAGGTTTTTGATTTTTTTGGGATATCTTTGTTTATCCCCCCTTTGTTTCTTTTCCAGAGAATTTAAAATATTCTGTAATTGGTGACCAAAAAAATGTGCAGAAAAATCTAAATGAGGCCTAACCCAAAGGATGTTAGAGTTGAAGAACAACCCTGAGCTCCTTTATTTATGTTTTGTTATGAACCCAAAGGTTTTATTGCTTTTTTGGAAATTTATGCATGTTGTTTTGGTTTCAGATTATGCAACCAGAACCCCAAAATCTTTTCGCAATCCGAAAATATAAGATCTACTTTTTATTTTATTTGTGGCATGGTTTTGCCCTGTCAAATTTAGAACTTTGCTTTTGTCTATTTTAAAAGCATCTGCCACTCTCCGACCATGCTCAGTCTATTCAAATTTTCCCTGGAGTGCTCGAATGTCCTCGTCAAAATGAATTGACGGCCTTTTTGGGTGTCATGGCAAACTTCCGATGTCGTCTTTATGCCCTATCTATGTGTTTATGTGATTGTGAACAGCGGGGGCCCCAACACTGCCCTGTGGAACACCGCCGTGACGTTCCCCCTTGTTTTCCCCATTTATGCAAACTTCTCTGCCTATTTGTCAACCAGCCTCTATCCAAAAAAAAAAATTTTCCCCTTTATTCATGTGTTTTAAATTTTTCCCCTAAATTTGTTTGTGTGGGACCCTGTCAAAACCTTACTGAAGTCCATTACACAATATCATTTTCATTCCAGATCTACCTCCTCAAATACTTAGTAAAAAAAAAGTTAAAAAAATTCGTAAGGAGGAACGCCCCTTTTTAAAAACCAGCTGAGATTCGTTGATTAATTTATGCTTTTCAAGATGGCTACGAACTGCCTCGGAAATTTATTGATTCATAAATTTTCCCACTTGGGGTTAGGGTTATTGGTCTATAGTTTAAGCTAAAGGGCCCGTCACCTGTTTTGAAAATAGGGATACATTGCCATTTTCACTTATTGGCACCATGCCGTTTGTAGTGATAGTTTAAAAGATTAGTTAAAGGTGTCTAAGGTCTCTTTAATTCCTTTAGAACCCTTGGGATACGTTCATCAGGGGCCCGGGGATTTTTTAGGGTTTTAAATTTTTCTATTTGCCCCAAGGACCATGTCACTTGTGACCCTAAAAGGCACAGTTTATTATCGTCCTGTTCTACTTTAAATTTTTCATTATGGAATTCGCTGGTAACTCCTGTGTAAAAAAATGGAGGAGTATGTGTTAAAATTTACACATTTTTTATCACTGTCAGTGAGTGACCCGAGGAACTTTTGAGTGGGCCCATTTGTCCCCGATTTACTTCCCGTATACCTGAAAGAAACCTTTTGGGTTGTTTCGATTCTTTTGCAAATTTAACTCATAATCTCTTTTTGCTTTTTAATTCCCTTTTTTATTTCTCTCTTTACTGAATATATCGTTTTTAATTTCCCCCCTCCTCTTTTGATTTGCCTATATATGCCCCTTTTTGCCAATAGATATTTTTAAACTATTGGGCATCCATTTTTGGATATTTTTTTTGATTGATTTCCCCATTTGGAACATAATTTGACTGGCAGCAGAACTATGCCCTGGAAGATCATATCGGCAACCTCACCACTACCCGACCCCTTTTCAGGCATTCCAGTTTAGCCCCCTAAGTATTTTTCATCCTATGAAACAGCCAAGGAAGTAGGGGGCGGAGACTTGATTGCCATTATTAGGGGGAATTCCATATAGAAAGCCCCTTTTTTTATGTCGCATGGTGTTATTGGGCCCCCCACCTTCGAGGAATCTAGTTCACCTAGCGTTTTTCACCTTCTTGGTTTTGGCATTTTGTCAGCATTTTGGTGA
>NC_069413.1:31197599-31215122 GCF_026875155.1 Cherax quadricarinatus
ATTTTGTATGGTCTCTTAACGTGCTGTGACCCCCCTGCTTTTCTTTGGGGGGGATGGGATCGTCTCCCAATTTTTGCTTTCGTAGTGGGTGATTTTCGTGTGCAATTTTGGGTATATTCCCTCGGGTTTTTCCCGGGTATTAATTCATTATCTCTCCCCCCTGCTTCCGGGGAATAAGGTTTAGGAACCCAGCGCCCCCAATAATTGAGGTGTTTTCTCCGTTAGCGCCGTGAAATTTCTCTGTACATTTTTGGGGTCGGAAATTTCACCTGCCTTGAAAGGTGCTGTTAGTGTGCAGCAATATTCCAGCTAGATGAACAATGCCCTAAGGTGTCTCAGGGGCTTGGCCTCCTAGTTTTAAAAGGTTTCATTATCCATCCTGTCTTTTTCTAGCAGATGCGATTGATAAAATGTAGGTCCTTGAAGGTGAGATCCTCGGGAATGATCACTCCCGGTTTTTTTGACTTTGGTGTTTCGCTCTATTTTGGGGCCCAAAAATTTGTTTTTTACTCTGTGAAATTTTAAATTTCCCTCATGTTTCCCCATATCTGAGTAATTGAAATTTCTCATCGTTAAACTTCATATTGTTTTCTGCAGCCCACTGAAAATTGGTTGAGGGTTGCCTGGAGCTTTGCAGTGTCTGCAATGGAAGACACTGTCATGCAGATTCGGGTGTCATCTGCAAAGGAAGACACGGTGCTGTGGCTGACATCCTTGTCTATGTCGGATTAAGGATGAGGAACAAGAGGGGAGAGAGTACGGTCCCCTTGGGGAAACAGAGCTTTTCAACCGTAGCTGCCTCGGACTTTACTCTGTTGACGACTACTCTCTGTGTTCTGTTATTGAGGAAATTATAGATCCATCGACCGACTTTTCCTGTTATTCCTTTAGCACGCATTTGTGCGCTATTACGCCATGGTCACACTTGGAAAATATAAAACAAAATGCAGTATAATGTGATCCTTTATTGACTACGTTTCGCCCACACAGTGGGCTTTTTTCAAGTCAAAAACAAACTACCGGGGGTGGAAGGAACGCGAGTATTATAGTCCGGCTGAGGTCAGGTGAAGAATGCTGCATCTGATGATGTACCGAGTTGGGTTGTAAGTCTTAAAAACTTGGTAGTTTGGGAAAGGAACTGGACAAGTTGGTGAGCAGACCTTCTACAGTGTTCTTATGTGGGATAGCGATAAAGAAGTTTCTTGCAAGTGGTTCAGCTATGTTATAGAAGCCACTATTCTGGTTGAAGTTGTCGGATATAGAAATTAAGTGATGATTCCAGGATCTTCGGTATTGAGTGTTGTCTTCTGTGGCGATAAGTCTTGAGTTTCTGTAGTTTATCAAGTGGTTGTGTGAATTACGGTGTTGTACGCAGGCATTCCTTGTGTCGTCAGACCTGCTTGCTATTGGTGTTCTGAAATACGTGTTTGGAGGTCCCTTGATGTTTCGCCCACGTATAACTTGTTGCAGTCATTTCAAGGGATTTTGTATTTCCCCTGCAGGGATGGAGGCTTGTTCCTGCCTACTACTGGTGATGTCCTTGATGGTCGTGGTTGTTTGGGGGTAATACTTGGAATTTATGTTTGGCAAAGATGTTGGAAAACTGTTTGGCAATTGGGAGTTGGGGGGAAGGACTATGTATCTCTTCTCGGCAGTGTCTTCTCCTTTGGGGGTGTTGAAGATTTTAAATGCTCGCCGTCTGCAGTCTCTGATGAGTGACGAGGATAGTGGAGTTTTGGAAAATACCTGTTCAATTATAGTGCATTCTTCCTCAAGGAACTCGTTGCTGCAGATTCTGAGTGCACGCAGGAAGAAGCCTATAATTACACCACGTTTGGTTTTGGTGCGTGGTGAAAAGTAGAAGTGGAGAAGATCGTTTTGGTTGGTGGGTTTTCGATAGACTTTAAAACGAAGTTCGTGGTCAGCTTTGCAGAGTAGAAACATCAAGGAAAGGGAAAAGGGGTTGCGACCTCTTCTTCAAGTGTGAATGGATTGAAGGGTCGACCTGGTTGAGCTTGTCTTGGAGAGCTTTGAACGTTTGAAGCGTTTTGGAGTTATGAGGAGAATGTCGCAACATAACGGGCCAGGTGACAGACGAAGGAATAATGGTGGAGAAACGTTCGGCTTCTAAAATGTTCCATGTATAGGTTCGCTAGGACTGCACTGAGTGGGGAACCCCATGGTAGTCCAAAAGTCTGCTGAAAGAGGTGATTTTCAAAAGAAAAACACGTAAAGCCAACACATAGTTCAACCAGGTCGATGAAGTCGCTGGCTGGAATGGGAAGATCAAGTGAATCGTCAATTTTCTTGCGCAAGAGATCGATGGCTTGTTTAGTAGGTACTTTAGTGAATAGGGAAGTCACGTCAAGGCTGGAAAGTTTCTTGTTCCTGATGTTGATGTTGCGAATGCGATTGAGAAGATCACCTGAGTGTTTGAGATGTGCTGGACTGATAGTGCCCAAGAGTTTCGAGAGGTGTTTGGCGAGAATTCCGTTATGTTGACGACATTCTCCTCATAACTCCTAAACGCTTCAACGTTCAAGCTCTCCAAGACAAGCTCAACCAGGTCGAGCCTTCAATCCAGTTCACACTTGAAGAAGAGGTCGACAACACTCTTCCTTTCCTTGATGTTCTACTCTGCAAAGCTGACCACGAACTTCGTTTTAAAGTCTATCGAAAACCCACCAACCAAAACGATCTTCTCCACTTCTACTCTCACCACGACACCAAAACCAAACGTGGTGTAATTATAGGCTTCTTCCTGCGTGCACTCAGAATCTGCAGCAACGAGTTCCTTGAGGAAGAATGCACTATAATTGAACAGGTATTTTCCAAACTCCACTATCCTCGTCACTTCATCAGAGACTGCAGACGGCGAGCACTAAACATCTTCAACACACCCAGAGAAGACACTGCCGAGAAGAGATACATAGTCCTTCCCACCAACTCCATTGCCAAACATGTTTCCAACATCTTTGCCAAAACATCATTCCAAGTATCTACCTCCACAACCACGACCATCAAGGACATCACCAGTAGTAGGCAGGACAAGCCTCCATCCTCTGCAGGGGTATACATAATCCCTTGTAATGACTGCAACAAGTTATACGTGGGCGAAACATCAAGGGACCTCCAAACACGTATTTCAGAACACCAATACGCAAGCAGGTCTGACGACACAAGGAATGCCGCGTACAACACCGTAATTCACACAACCACTTGATAAACTACAGAAACTCAAGACTTATCGCCACAGAAGACAACACTCAATACCGAAGAATCCTGAATCATCACTTATTTCTATATCCGACAACTTCAACCAGAATAGTGGCTTCTATAACATAGCTGAACCACTTGCCAAGAAACTTCTTCATCGCTATCCCACATAAGAACACTGTAGAGAGGTCTGCTCACCAACTTGTCCAGTTCTCCTTTCCAAGCTACCCAAGTTTTTAGACCTACAACCCAACTCGGTACATCATCAGATGCAGCATTCTTCACCTGACTCAGCCGGACTATAAATACTCGCGTTCCTTCCACCCAGGTAGTTCTGTTTGTGACTTGAAAAAGCCCACGTGTGGGCGAAAAAGTAGTCAAAAAAGGATCACATTTTACTGCATTTGGGGTTTATATACCATGTGGGCGGTATTTTATACCATTTATTTCCATTTTCCCCACTTGGCGAAGGGGTTTTTTCCAAAATCTTTAAAATAAAAACATCTGCATTCCTTTTTTGCTTCTAGTGCATTTAGGAAACCCTTTTCGAAGGTCCAAAATTTTTAGACAGAAAAGGAGCGGGCCGTTCAAAAACCCCTGTTGCCCTGGGTTTGGGGTAACTGATGGGGTTTCCCAGATGCGTGGGGGATCTTGCTTCTTAGGGCCCTTTCCCAAAAATTTTTTTGAAAAGGGGGATGAAAATGCTATTTGGGCTGTAGTTTTTTGCTTGTGCTTTTCTGCCCCCTTTTTGGATTTTTGGGTATTTCTGTTGTTTTTTGGGAACTGTGGGGGGCGACCCCCGGGGGCCAGCTTTCCCCTCCATAGGGTGGGAAAAGGGTCGTTAATTTGGGGGTTCTTGCAGTTCTTGATGAAAAACAAAAGTTCCATGAGTCGGCCCTGGGGCAAGGGTTTTCAAAGGGCATGTCTTTAAATTTTTTTCCCCAGGGTGCGAAACCCCCACCAGCGACTAACCCCCCAGGTAAATTTTTTTGCTGCTAGGGGAACAGGACAATAGGTTTTAAAAAAAACGTGTCGAAATTTTTTCCACCCCCCCCGGGAATCGAACCCGGGCCCTCCGGGTGAACGGAAGCTTTAACCACCAGGCCCCCGGGCTAACCGGGGGGGAAAAAAAAATCCCTCTTGAAAGACAAAGTCAGCAAGGTAAAGACAGCTGGGTAAATAAATGGGGGGGAAGGGAAAAGGGGGTGTCTTGGGCAGTGCTGAGGGTACGATTTTTGTCCTGGAGGGCATTTCTGATTTTTAAATGTTTCCGGGGGGACAGTGCAAAGGGGCTAGTGTTGTCCTGAGGACATTTCGAGGGTGCAAATGTTGTCCCCGGAAAGGGCAGTGCTGAGGGGGCTAGTGTTTTTTCCTGGAGACAGTTGGGTAGGGGCATTGGGTTTTTCCTGGAGGACAGTGCTGAGGGGGCTAGTGTTGTCCTGGAGGACAGTGCGAGGGGGCTATTTTTGTCCCGGAGGGGCAGTGCGAGGGTCAAATTTTTCCTGGAGGACAGTGCTGAGGGGGCTAGGGTTTTTCCTGGAGGACAGGCTGAGGGGCTAGTGTTGTCCCCCGGGGACATGCTTAGGGTGCTAGTTGTCCAGGAGGGCATGGGTTTAGGGTGCTAGTGTTTTCCGGGCCAGTGCCCGAGGGTGCCCAATGTTTTTCCTTGGGGGACATGCTTTAGGGAAATATTTTTTGTCCAGGACGGGGAAAAGTGCTGAAAGGGGGCTAGTGTTGTCCCGGGGGACATGCTGAGGGTCAGTGTTTTTCCGGAGGGCAGTGCTGAGGGGGGCTAGTGTTGCCCGGGGACAGTTGGGTGAGGGGGAAGTTTGTCCTTTAGGGCAGTGCGGGGGGTGCAAATGGTTTTTCCTGGGGGACATTTCAAGGGTGGCTAGAGTTTTCCTTTGGGGGACAGTGGGTTTAGGGGTGCTAGTGTTGTCCTTTGGGGAAAAAGTGGGTGAGGGGCAAATGTGTCCCCGGAGGACAGTGCGAGGGGGCTATGTTTTCCTGGAACAGTGCCCGAGGGGGGTGTTGACCTGGAGGGGCAGGGTGAGGTGCTAGTGTTATCCCCGGAGACAGTGGGTTTAGGGGGCTATGTTTCCTGGAGGGAAAGGGTGAGGTTTCGGTTTTTCCTGGAGAACAGTTTCTGAGGGTGGTAGTGTGTCCTGAGGACATGCTGAAGTGCAAATGTTTTCCTGGGGGACCGGCTGAGGGTGCAAATGTTTTCCTGGGGAAAAAGTGGGTGAGGGGGGTAGTTTTTGTCCTTTGGGGACAGTGCTTAGAGTTCTAGGCGTCCCCGGAGGGCAGTGCTGAGGGGCAAGTTGTCCTGGAGGACAGTGCAAAGGGGTATGTTTCCTGGGGGCCCGAGCTAGGGGCAAATGTTGTCCAGGAGGACAGTGCCCGAGGGTTTCTAGGTTTTTCCTGGAGGAAAATGCTGAGGGTGCTATTTTTGTCCTGGAGGACATTTCTGAGGGGGCTAGTGTTTGGCCTGGAGGACAGTGCGAAAGGGGCTATGTTGTCCTGAGAACATGCTGAGGGGGGGTAAATGTTGTCCTGGAGGGCAGTGCGAGGGTGGGAAATGTTTTTTTCCCGGAGGACCGTGGGTGAGGGTTTCTAGTGTTATCCTGGAGGACAGTTTCTCAGGGTGCAAATTTTGTCCTTTTAAAGGGCAAGGGTGAGGGTGCTATGTTTGTTTCCCGGAGGGCATGCGAGGGGGCCGTGTTGTCCTGGAGGACAGTGCTTTAGGTGCTAGTGTTTTTCCTGGGGGACAGTGCTGAAGGGGGCTAGTGTTTTTCCCCGGAGGGAAAAGTGGGGTGAGGGGTAGGTTTTCCTGGAGGACAGTGCTGAGGTGCTTTTGTGTTGTCCTGGAGGGCCGGCTGAGGAAAGCAAGTTTTACCGGAGGACAGTGCTCCCGGGTTCTATTTTTGTCCTAAGGACAGAAACTGAGGGGACTAAATTTGTCCTGGAGGGCAGTGGGTGAGGGCTAGGGTTTTCCCCGGGGGACAGGCGAGGGTGCAATGTTGTCCTGGAAACAGGGGGAGGGGGTAGTGTTTTCCCCGGAGGACAGTGCGAGAGTGGGAGTGTTGTCCGGAGGGCAGTGCGAGGGGGGCTAGTGTTGTCCCCGGAGGACAGTGGGGGAGGGTCTAGTGTTGTCCCGGGGGACATGCTGAGGTGCTAGTGTTTTCCCCGGAGGACAAATGCTGAGGGGGCTAGTGTTGTCCTGGAGGGCAGTCTGAGGTGCTAGTGTTGTCCCGGGGAACAGTGCCCGAGGGGTTTTGTTGTTCTTTGGGGGACAGTGGGGAGGGGGGTGGTGTTATCCGGAGGGCAGGTTTTTTCAGGGTGCAGTGTTGTCCTTTGGGGCAGTGCTGAGGTGCTAGGTTTTTTCCTGGAGGACAGTGCTGGGGTGCCGTGTTTTTCCTGGGGGACAGTGTGAGGGTGCAATGTTTTTTCCTGGAGACAGGCTGAGGGGTGCAGTGTTTCCTGGAGAACCCGTTTCAGAGGGGGGGTAGTGTTTTTCCGGAGGACAGGCGAGGTGGGTAGTGTTGTCCCCGGGAGGCAGTGCTGAGGATGCTAGTGTTGCCTGGGGACAGGCTGAGGGTGCTATTTTTGGCCTAGAGGACAGAGCTTTAGGGTACTATTTTTTTTCCCCGGAGGACCAAATGCTGAGGGTGCTAAATTTGGGGATTTTTCCTGGGGGGACAGTGCTAGGGTCAAATTTTTCCTGGAGAACAGTGGTGGGGTTGGGAGGGGGTTTTCCCGGAGGACATGCTGAGAGTGCTAGTGGGTTTTTCCCGGGGCAGTGCTGAGGGTGCTAGTGTTGCCTGGAGGCCCTGCCGAGGGTGCTAGTGTTGCCTGGAGGACAGTGCGAGGGTGCTAGTGTTGTCCTGGAGGGCATGCTGAGGGGGCTATTGTTGTCCTGGAGGACATTCTTTAGGGGGCTATGTTTTTCCTGGAGGGCGAGCTGAAGGGGACTAGTGTTGTCCTGGGGACAGTGCGAGGGTACTAAATGTTGTCCTGGAGGGCAGTTTCTGAGGGGCTATTTTTGTCCGGGGGACAATGCTGAGGGGTTAAATGTTGTCCTGGGGGACAGGCTGAGGGGGTTAGTGTTGTCCTGGGGGACGTCCTGAGGGGGGGTTAGGATGTCCTGGGACAGTGCTGAGGGTGCAAGGTTGCCTGGAGGACAGTTTCTGATGGGGCTAGTGTTTCCCGGCAGGGCATGCTTGGTGCTAGGTTATCCTGGGGGAAAATTTCTGAGGATTCTAGTGGGTTGGGCCGGGGACAGTGCTGAGGGGCAAATGTTGTCCTGGAGGGCAGTGCTGAGGTGATAGTGTTTCCCCGGAGGACAGTGCGGGGTGCTAGGTTTGTCCTTGGAGGGCATGCTGAGGGTTTCTAGTTTTGTCCTGGAGGACAGTGCTTAGGGGCTAAATTTTTTTCCTGGAGAACAGTGCGAGGGGTGCTAGGTTTCCCCGGGGGAAAAAAGCGAGGGGGCTAGTGTTGTCCTGGAGAACATGCTGAGGGTGCAAATGTTGTCCGGAGGGCAGTGCTGAGGGTGCTAGTTTCCTGGAGGGGTGTGCTGAGGGGGGTAGTGTTTTCCTGGGGGACAAGGGTGAGGGTGCTATTTTTTGTCCCCGGAAAGGGCCGAGCGGGGGGTGCAAAAGGTTTTTTCCCCGGAAAGGGCAAATGCTTTAGGGTTTCTAGTGTTTTTCCGGAGGGCAGTGCGAGGGGGCTAGTGTTTTTTCCTGGAGAACATTTCTGGGGTGGTAGTGTTGGGCCTGGGGGACAGTGGGTGAGAGTGCTAGTGTTTGGGCCCCGGAGGGCAGTGCGAGGGGGAAAGTGTTTGTTCTGGAGGACCCGGCTTGGGGGTGCTAGTGTTTTTCCTGGAGGACAGAGCGAGGTACTAGTTTTCCTGGAGGGCAGGGCTGAGGGGGCTGGTTTCCTGGGGGAAAAGAGCTGGGGTACAAAAGGGTTTCCTGGAGGCCCGGCTGAGGGTGGGGTATTTTTTACCGGGGAGGGCAGAGCTGAGGGGACATAGTGTTTTTCCCGGAGGGTATTGGGTGAGGGGACTTTGTGTTGTTTCCCGGAAAGGGCGAGGCTGAGGGTCTAGTGTTGCCTGGGGGGCCCCGTTCGGGGGGTGCAAATTTGCCCTGGGGACAGAGCGGGGTGTACTAAAATGTTTGGGCCTTTGGGGGACAGTGCGGGGGACTAATTTTTGTCCTGGGGGACAGTGCTGAGGGGGGGTATGTTTCCTGGAGGGCAGGCCCGAGGGGGCTATGTTTTTCCCCGGAGGGGCCCGTGCTGAGGGTTGGGTAGTGTAGTCCTGGAGGACAGAAACTGAGGTAATAGTGTTTCCTGGAGAACAGTGCGAGGGTACTAGTTTGTCCTGGGGGACATGCTGAGGGGCTATTTTTGTCCTGGAGGACAAATTTCTGAGGTTTTTAGTGTTGTCCTGGAGGGGAGGCGAGGGGCTATGTTGTCCCCCGGGGGACAGAGCTGAAGGGGACAATGTTTTTCCTGGAGGACAGTGCAGGTGCTAGTGTTTTCCGGAAAGGGCATTGGGTGGGGAAATGGTAGTGTTGGGCCGGAGGGGCATGCTGAGGGTGCTAGGTTTTTTCCCGGAGGACAAATGCTGGGGGGTGCTAAAATGCGCCTGGGGGAAAAAGTCTAGGGTTCTTGTGTTTTCCGGGGGACCTTTCGAGGGTGGTAGTTGTTTTCCTTGAGGACATTTTCTGAGGGTGCAAATGTTTTTCCTTGGGGGACATGCTTGGGGGGTAAAATGTTTCCGGAGAACATTTCGAGGGGGCTAGTTTGTCCCCGGAGGGGCAGTGCGAAGGTGCTATGGTCCTGGGGAAAAAGTTCTGAGGGTGCTTACTGGGTGTTCCCCGGGGGAAAAGTGCAACGGGCTTTTTGTTTTTTTCCCGGAGGACAGTGCAGAGGGGCTTGGTTTTTCCTGGAGGAAAAGTGCGAGGGTGCTAGTGTTGTCCCCGGAGGGAAAGTGCTTAGGTTTCTAGTGTTGCACTTTGGAAACAGTGCCCGAGGTGCTCGTGTTGTCCTGGAGGGCATGCTGAGGGTTTCAAATGTTTTCCGGAGGACGTGCTGGGGGGTGCTTTGTGGTCCCGGAGGACAGGGCTGAGGATGGAAATGTTTTCCTGGAGGACAGTTTCTGAGGGTTTCTAGTATTTTCCCCGGAGGGGCAGTGCTGAGGGTTCTAGTGTTTTTCCCCGGAGACAGTGCTGAAGGGGGCTAGGTTGTCCTGGAAGGGCCAAAAGCGAGGGGCCTTTGTGTTGTCCGGAGGACGGTGCTTAGGATCAAATGTTTTCCTGGAGACAGTGCTGAGGGTGCTAGTGTTGTCCTGGGACAGTGGGTGATGGGCTATGTTTTCCGGAAGGGCCGTCTGAGGGGTGGGAGTGTTTTCCGGGCCCCGTGCTGAGGGGCTAGATTGTCCTGGGGGACAGTTTTGAGGGTGGGTAGTGTTGCCTGGAGGACAGTGCGAGGGGGCTAGGTTGCCTGGGGGCAAAGCTGAGGGGGCAAGTGTTGTCCCGGAGGGGGCCCTGCTTAGGATCAAAGGGTTTTTCCCCGGGGAAAGGGAAAAACCTTTCGAGGGGCTAATTGGGTTTTGCTGGGACAGTGTGAGGGTTTCTAGTGTTGCCTGGAGGACAGTGCTGGGGGATGGTAGTGTTTTCCTGGAGGACAGTGCGAGGGGGGCTGTATTGTCCTGGAGGACAGTGCGAGGGTGCTAGTTTTTTCCTGGAGGGCATGCTTTAGGGTGCTAGTGTTTTTTCCCGGAGGACAATGCTTTAGGGGGCTAGTGTTTGGTCCCCGGAGGGCAGTGCTTAGGATGCAAAGGGTTTTTCCGGAGGACAGTGCTTTAGGGGCTAAAAGGGTGTCCTGGGGGGCAGTGGGTGAGGGGCTTCTTCTGTCCCGGGGGACAGTGCTGAGGGTGCTATGTTTTTCCCCGGGGACAGTGTGAGGGGGCTTTGTGTTGTCCCCGGGGGATTTCGAAAATGAAAAACATTTCGAAGGGGCACCAAACCAAGACCAAACAAAACGTTTTCCTTTAATCCTAACCAAACCTGATAAGAAGGGCCAAAAAAAATTTTATTATGAAAAAAGATTTTCCCAAATTTCGAGGTGATAAAAAAAAAGACCTGGGAAAAACCCAAACAGAAATTCTGGGAACAAAAAAGATATCAGACATAGCGAAATAAAATTTGCAAAAAAGATGAACCCCCAAAACCCCCCCAACAGAAACAACAAACAGACTCAAAGATTTCTTTTTCCACTAAAGGGCAAAACCTTTCCAATAAACCCAAGCTCAGTCCCCCCCCAAAAGACTACCTCACTGGCAACTTTCCCAACACACTGTTTCCCCACTCCGACTAACCCTACGAAGTCACCCTTTTTACAACGCACTGAAAAACAAGGGAGGAATTTAAATACCTTTTCCCCCCCCTTTTTATACAAAAAAGCTTTTACAGTACTAAACACCAATCATTGCAACACTCTTTAAAAAAAAACCTTTTAAAACCTCCACCTTTCCCCACAGTTCTCAAAATAGCAAGGGGCCCCCCCCGAACCATAAAAGGAAACCCAACAGAGTTTAATACTAAAGGCCCAAAAACCAATTTAAAACCCCCCCCAAAAAAACTTCGAAAAATTAATTCATAAACGAATCTACTCCACCTCATCCCCCCATAACATTCCAAACCCCTTTCCAAATTTTGGGTTCCAAAGGGCCCAAAAAAAAAAACAAAGAAGCTTTTTATACACATGCTAAACTAAAATACACTGCAATAGGGGAAAAAAGAAGTCCCACGGGGATCTTCATTGACTTACGAAAAACTTTTGAACAGTTGACCATGACTTGCTCCAAATAAAAATTTTCACACTAAGGGATAAGAGGGCACTCCCTCAACTACCTCAAGTCTTACCTCAGCAACAGAAGCCAATATGTGTACGCAAATGGGGCAAGCTCTTCCGCACAACCAATTACAGTTGGTGTCCCACAGGAAGTGTCCTTGGCCCTCTTCTCTTTCTCCTATACATAAACGACCTACCAAATGCTTCGCAATTACTCAAACCCACACTTTTTGCAGATGACACTACATACGTCTTCTCTCACCCTAGCCCAGTCACGCTAGCCAATACTGTAAACACCGAATTACAGAAAATATCTACCTGGATGAGGACTAACAAACTTACACTAAACATTGACAAAACCTACTTCATTCAGTTTGGTAACAGAGCTACAGATGTACCTCTAAACATAATGATAAACGGATCACCTATCACAAAGCTAACAGAGGGAAAATTCTTAGGAATCCACCTCGATAATAGACTCAAATTTCATACACATATACAACAAATTTCTAAGAAAATTTCCAAGACTGTAGGCATACTATCGAAGATACGGTACTATGTTCCACAGTCAGCCCTCCTGGCCCTTTATCACTCTCTTATTTACCCCTATCTCACCTATGGAATTTGTGCATGGGGCTCAACAACAATTAACCATCTCAGACCACTAATTACCCAACAAAAGGCTGCAGTTAGAATGATAACAAATTCTCACTACAGGCAGCACACTCCACCAATATTCAAAACACTCAACCTACTCACCATACAAAACATCCATACTTATTACTGCACCTATTACATACATAGAACACTTAACTCTGCTATTAACCCTCCCCTCAAACATCTCCTTGCCAACCTCAACAGAACACATGACCATAACACAAGGCACAGATCACTCTTTGATGTTCCTCGTGTCCATCTCACGCTATGCAAAAACTCAATGCACATAAAAGGCCCTAAAATCTGGAATTCATTACCTTTAAATATAAAAGAAACACTTTTTGTAGATGAATGGTTCAGAGAACCGACATGTTGATAAATTAGACACATGTGCAACTCTTGGGTATCTTTATTGAGGAAACGTTTCGCCACACAGTGGCTTCATCAGTCCATACGTAGGAGAAACTTGAAGAACAGGAGGAGAATGAGGTAATCAGTCCCTCAACCTTGAGTCGATGTGTTCAGTCCATCAATCTTGAATAGGATTGATGGACTGATGACCATACAGGACTGAAATATAAGGAGGAAACAGGAAAAATAAATGCACCAGCAGCGAGCGCAGCTGCAACAAATCCTAGCAAAGAGAATTACACAATCTATGTAAATACTCTGCCTTGGGTATCTGCAGACACGGTATATCTGGTAAAACAGGTGGGTAATGTACCTTCGACCATCCCAGAAAATGCCGCACCCACATGACAACAGGAGAGTGAATTATTATTATAATCAAGGGGGAAGCGCTAAACCCGGAGGATTATACAGCGCCTGGGGGGGGGATGTGGAAGGCATTCAGGCTTACAGAACTGTGTCACTCATCAATCCTTGAAAGAAAATGGTACAATGCATACTGCCAGGCACATCATACTGCCAGGCACGTCATACTGCCAGGCACATCATACTGCCAGGCACATCATACTGCCAGGCACGTCATACTGCCAGGCACATCATACTGCCAGGCACATCATACTGCCAAGCACATCATACTGCCAGGCACATCATACTGCCAGCACATCATACTGCCAGGCACGTCATACTGCCAGGCACATCATACTGCCAAGCACATCATACTGCCAAGCACATCATACTGCCAGGCACATCATACTGCCAAGCACATCATACTGCCAGGCACATCATACTGCCAGGCACATCATACTGCCAGGCACGTCATACTGCCAGGCACATCATACTGCCAGGCACATCATACTGCCAAGCACATCATACTGCCAAGCACATCATACTGCCAGGCACATCATACTGCCGGGCACATCATACTGTCAGGCACATCATACTGCCAGGCACATCATACTGCCAGGCACGTCATACTGCCAGGCACATCATACTGCCAGGCACATCATACTGCCAAGCACATCATACTGCCAGGCACATCATACTGCCAGGCACATCATACTGCCAGGCACATCATACTGCCAGGCACATCATACTGCCGGGCACATCATACTGCCAGGCACATCATACTGCCATGCACATCGTACTGCCAGGCACATCATACTGCCAGGCACATCATACTGCCGGGCACATCATACTGCCAGGCACATCATACTGCCGGGCACATCATACTGCCAGGCACATCATACTGCCGGGCACATCATACTGCCAGGCACATCTATCACTGCCGGCAATCATACTGCCAGGCACATCATACTGCCAGCACATCTACTGCCAGGCACACATCATACTGCCAGCACATCATACTGCCAGGCACATCATACTGCCAGGCACATCATACTGCCCATGCACATCATACTGCCAGGCACATCAACAGACTCACGGCACATATACTGCCATGCACATCATACTGCCATGCACATCGTACTGCCAGGCACATCATACTGCCAGGCACATCATACTGCCAGGCACATCATACTGCCAGGCACATCATACTGCCAGGCACATCATACTGCCAGGCACATCATACTGCCAGGCACATCATACTGCCAGGCATCATCATACTGCCAGGCACATCATACTGCCAGGCACATCATACTAGGACCTGCCGGCACATCATACTGCCAGGCACATCGTACTGCCATGCACATCGTACTGCCAGGCACATCATACTGCCGGCACATCATACTGCCGGCACATCATACTGCCAGGCACATCATACTGCCAGGCACATCATACTGCCAGGCACATCATACTGCCAGGCACATCATACTGCCGGGCACATCATACTGCCAGGCACATCGTACTGCCAGGCACATCGTACTGCCAGGCACATCATACTGCCGGGCACATCATACTGCCGGGCACATCATACTGCCAGGCACATCATACTGCCAGGCACATCATACTGCCAGGCACATCATACTGCCGGGCACATCATACTGCCGGGCACATCATACTGCCAGGCACATCATACTGCCGGGCACATCATACTGCCGGGCACATCATACTGCCAGGCACATCATACTGCCAGGCACATCATACTGCCAGGCACATCATACTGCCGGGCACATCATACTGCCAGGCACATCATACTGCCAGGCACATCATACTGCCAGGCACATCATACTGCCAGGCACATCATACTGCCGGGCACATCATACTGCCGGGCACATCATAATGCCAGGCACATCATACTGCCAGGCACATCATACTGCCAGGCACATCATACTGCCAGGCACATCATACTGCCAGGCACATCATACTGCCAGGCACATCATACTGCCAGGCACATCATACTGCCAGGCACGTCATACTGCCAGGCACATCATACTGCCAGGCACGTCATACTGCCAGGCACATCATACTGCCAGGCACATCATACTGCCAGGCACATCATACTGCCAAGCACATCATACTGCCAGGCACATCATACTGCCAGGCACATCATACTGCCAGGCACATCATACTGCCAGGCACATCATACTGCCAGGCACATCGTACTGCCAGGCACATCGTACTGCCAGGCACATCGTACTGCCAGGCACATCATACTGCCAGGCACATCATACTGCCAGGCACATCATACTGCCAAGCACATCATACTGCCAGGCACATCATACTGCCAGGCACATCATACTGCCAAGCACATCATACTGCCAGGCACATCATACTGCCAGCACATCGTACTGCCAGGCACGTCAACTGCCAGGCACATCATACTGCCAGGCACATCGTACTGCCAGGCACATCATACTGCCAGGCACATCATACTGCCAGGCACATCATACTGCCAGGCACATCATACTGCCAGGCACATCATACTGCCAGGCACATCGTACTGCCAGGCACATCGTACTGCCAAGCACATCGTACTGTCAGGCACATCATACTGCCAGGCACATCATACTGCCAGGCACATCATACTGCCAGGCACATCATACTGCCAGGCACATCATACTGCCATGCACATCATACTGCCAGGCACATCATACTGCCAGGCACATCATACTGCCAGGCACATCATACTGCCAGGCACATCATACTGCCATGCACATCATACTGCCAGGCACATCATACTGCCAGGCACATCATACTGCCAGGCACATCATACTGCCAGGCACATCATACTGCCAGGCACATCATACTGCCAGGCACATCATACTGCCAGGCACATCATACTGCCAGGCACATCATACTGCCAGGCACATCGTACTGCCAGGCACATCATACTGCCAGGCACATCATACTGCCAGGCACATCATACTGCCAGGCACATCATCTAAAGGGGACTAGAAGACACAGACCAGCCAAACTATGGGAAACAAAAGAGAGAAGCCACAACCTCTCCAGAAGGGAAAAAAGACTGGCAAGAAATGACAATAATCCTACACCAACCTAAAACACTTCTGGAGCAGAGACACAGACATTGGCCTCTACTCCAGAACAATAGATATTAGAGCCAGCAAATAAAACTCCCCTAAATTCCACCAATACGACATTTGTCTTTGCAAACATACAGGGTCTAAAACCGTCAAAAAACAACAAAATTCCTTACATCAAGGGACTGCTCACCGAGTCAAATGCAATGTTTACAGCATTCACAGAGACCCACATAAAGGATCATTATGACAACAAGGGGGAGGGGGTTTGCCTGTATGTCACAGAGTCGCTCATTTGCGCAGAACTACTAAACACCTCAAATAATGTAGTTGAAGTTTTGGTGGTAAAGATCGAAAACCAAAACCTTGTCATTGTGGTAGTATACAAGCCTCCAGATGCAACTTCCCAGCAATTCCAGGAGCAGCTTGAAAAAATTTACCACTGTCTGGAAGATCTCCCAATTCCTGCCCCAAACATCTTACTAATAGGAGATTTCAACCTGAGACACCTAAAATGTTTTAACAGAGATCACCCCGGGAGGCAGCTCAGATGAAAATTCCCACACACACGAACTATTAAATCTCTGCAACAAATTCACCTTAAACCAGCAAATAGTAGAGTCTACAAGACTAGACAATATGCTGGACCTCATCTTCACTAACAATGATGATCTGAAACGTAATGTAACTATCAAAGACAATACACTCAGATCACAACATAATAGAGATACAGACATGTATGCACAGTGCTCCGGACCAGCAAAATGTAAGCAGTCATGAAGGTCTCTTCATGAAATTCAATTTTAATAATAAAAACATACAATGAGACCAAGTAAACCATGTCCTAAATGAAACCAGCTGGGAAGGTTTCCTAAACGACACAGATCCGAACATCTGCCTTGAAAAAAAGAATTCTGTGATTCTTGAGATCTGCCCAAGACACATTCTATTAAGAAAACGAAAGAAGATATCAACTAGAAAGAGAGAGACGTTCTCTACACAGACAAAGGCAAAGAGTCACAGAGCTTCTGAGTGGGGCAAATATATCTGAAATACGAAGGGAGGCACTAGTCAGTGAAATTGGAAATATCGAACTTAAGCTGAAGGAATCTTATAGGAGACAAGAATCACGGGAAGAGCTAAAAGCCATAAAGGAAATTGAAAAAAACAAAAAACAAAATACCTCTTCTCTTATGCCAAATTTAAGGGGAAAACAACATCCAGTATTGGGCCCCAGCTTAGGTGGGATGGGACATACACAGATGACACCCAAGAAATGAGTGAGATACTAATGGCCCAATATGACTCAGTGTTGAAGATTGAGACACTTATGCAGCATATGGGAATCTTTATTCAGGAAACGTTTCGCCACACAGTGGCTTCATCAGTCCAATACATAGAGGAAGGCGTAAGGAGAGGAGGAGTATGAGGTAATCAGTCCCTCAGCCTGGAGTCGATGTGTTCAGTCCATCAATCTTGATTCAGTTCATCAATCTTGATTCAGTCCATCAATCAAGATTGATGGACTGAACACATCGACTCCAGGCTGAGGGACTGATTACCTCATACTCCTCCTCTCCTTACGCCTTCCTCTATGTATTGGACTGATGAAGCCACTGTGTGGCGAAACGTTTCCTGAATAAAGATTCCCATATGCTGCATAAGTGTCTCAATCTTCAACTTGTCGGTTTTTCAAACCATTCATCATGACTCAGTGTTCAACGAGCCACTGCCGAGACTAAGGGGTCGACAATCCATATGAATTCTTTATGTGCGAAACCCAAAATCTGGTCATCCCAAAAATCTCGGATATTATTCTAACTCCGCAAGACTTTGAGGAGGCAATTAATGACATGCCTATGTACTCTGCCCCAGGCCCAGACTCATGGAACTCCGTGTTCATCAAGAATTGTAAGAAGCCCCTATCGCTTGCCCCTTTAGCATT
>NC_069413.1:31215622-31231288 GCF_026875155.1 Cherax quadricarinatus
GTTTTTACTGTGGACGTCCCATGGTGGGTATTTACAATAGTGGGGAGCAAAAAAAAAAAAAAAAAAAAAAAAAAAAAAAAAAAAAAAAAAAAAAAAAAAAAAAAAAAAAAAAAAAAAAAAAAAAAAAAAAAAAAAAAAAAAAAAAAAAAAAAAAAAAAAAAAAAAAAAAAAAAAACAGTTACTGTGTTTACAGTCCCATGTATGGTAAAAAATCACATATGGGGGCAACAGTTACTGTGTGACAGTCCCATGTATGGGATATAATACAAAAGTGGGAGCAACAGTTACGTTGACAGTCCCATGGAGGGGAAAAATAATCACATAGTGGGAGCAACAGTTAAATAAAGTGACAGTCCCCATGTATGGGTATAATAACACATAAGTGGGAGCAACAGTTACTGTAGTCAACACCACCAAACTGATGGTGCATCTTTTTGCAACCATATTACATCAATTTTTGTCTCCCCCTCCCCCTAACTCTCCCCCCTAAATCTTCCCCTCACTCTTCCCCCTAAATCTTCCCCTCTCTTTCCCCTCACTTTTCCTCTAAATCTTCACCTCACTTTCCCCTCACTCTTCGCCCCACTCTTCCTCCCCCTCTTTCCCCCCACTTTTCCCCTCACTCTTCCCTCACTTTTCCCCTCACTCTTCCCCTCACTCTTCCCTCCACTTCCCTCACTCTATCCTCCCCTCTTCCCCTCACTCTTCCCCTCACTCTTCCCCCCACTCTTCCCCTCACTTCCCCACTCTTCCCCTCACTTTTCCCTTACTCTTCCCCTCACTCCCTCCCACTCTTCCCCACTCTTCTCACTTTTCCTTTCACTTTTCCCCTCACTTCCCCCCACTCTTCCCCTCCACTCTTCCCCTCCACTCTTCCCTCCACTCTACCCTCCCCACTCTTCCCTCACTCTACCCTCACTCTTCCTTACTCTTCCCCTCACTCCCTCCCACTCTTCTTCCACTCTTCCTTTCACTCTTCCCCTCATTTTTCCCCCTCACTCTTCCCCTCACTCTTCCTCTCACTCTTCCCCTCACTCTTCCCTCCCACTCTTCCCTCCCTCTTCCCTCTCATTCCCTTATCCCCCACTCATCCCCTCACTTTTCCCTCTCACTCTTCCCTCCCACTCTTCCCCTCCTTTTTCCCCTCACTCTTCCCCTACTCTTCCCTCTCACTCTTCCCCCCACTCTTCCCCTCCACTCTTCCCCTCCACTTTTCCCCCTTCACTCTACCCATCACTCTACCCTCACTCTACCCCTACTCTACCCCTCACTCTTCCCCTCACTCTTCCCCTCACTCTTCCTTACTCTTCCCCTCACTCCCCCCACTCTTCTTCCTCACTCTTCCTTTCACTCTTCCCTCTCATTCTTCTCCTCCTCTTCCCCCCCCCCACTCTTCCCCCCACTCTTCACCCTCCACTCTTCCCTCACTTTCCCCCACTCTTCCCCTCACTCTTCCTTACTCTTCCCTCACTCCCCCCACTCTTCCCCTCACTTTTCCCCCTCACTCTTCCCCCCACTCTTCCCCTCACTCTTCCCTCACTATCCCCTCACTCTTCCCCTCACTCTTCCTCACACTTCCCCTCACTCTTCCCCTTCATTCTTCCCCTCACTCTTCCTCTCACTACTTCCCCTCCTCTTCCCCTCACTCTTCCCTCACTCTTCCCCTCACTCTTCCCCTCACTCTTCCCTCACTCCCCTCACTCTTCCCCTTCCCCTCACTTCCCCTCACTCTTCCCTCTCACACTTCCCTCTCACTTCCCCTCACACTTCCCCACACACTTCCCACACACTTCCCCACACCTTCCCCACACACTTCCCCACACACTCCCCCTCACAACTCCCCCTCACTTCCCCTCACTGGCAGCAGAAAAGTTATATTAAAGCTGAGGGATAAATTAAAAACTTTAGCGTCTTTGTAACACATCGCGACCCCCGCCCCCCTCACCCGCCCCCCTCACCCGCCCCCTCACCCGCCCACCTCAACCCGCCCCTCACCCGCCCCCTCACCCGCCCCCTTCACCCGCCCCTTCACCCGCTCCCCTCACCCGCCCCCCTCACCCCACACCCGCCCCTCTTCACCTCACACCCGCCCTCCCCTCACCCCACACCCGCCAAACTCTCACCCCACACCCGCCCCTCTTCACCCCACACCCCCCCTTCCTCACCCCACACCCGCCCCTCACCCCACACCGCTGCCCCTCACCCCACACCCGCCCCTCCTCACCCCGCACCCGCCCCTCTCACCCACACCCGAACTCACTATATCCGACCCCCCACACACAGCTCACCCCCTCACACAGCTCACCCCCACACACACACAGCTCACCCCCACACACACACACACACAGCTCACCCCCACACATACAGCTCTCCCTCACACAGCTCACCCCCCCACACACACACAGCTCACGCCCACACACACAACACACAGCTCACGCCCACACACAGCTCACCCCCCACACACAGCTCACCCCCCATACACACACAGCTCACCCCCCCACACCACACCCGCTCACCCCCACACACACACAGCTCACCCCCACACACACACAGCTCACCCCCCCACACACAGCTCACCCCCACACACACACAGCTCACCCCCACACACACACACAGCTCACCCCCACACACACACACAGCTCACCCCCACACACACACACAGCTCACCCCCCCACACACACAGCTCACCCCACACACACACACAGCTCATCCCCACACACACATTCTCATAGACCACATACGTTCTCTTCCACACACACATTCCTGTACTCTCTCACGTACACCTTTAAGCCGTAAAATTCTCTGACATGTTCTCAAACGACCCAACACTTCTCGACACTCCCTCACCTCCCCACAACCTCACACACCCTCACCCCACACTCTCTCACCCCGCATACCCTCCCTTTCTCCACACACATTCTCCCCATACATGCTCCCTCCCCACACACCATCCTCCATCACATCCTCTCCCCACATACAGTTCATCTACCGATACAGTCTTCACCCCTTTTCCCCACACAGCTCGGCTGATCACTCCAGTGCTGTCTAGTCACTGTCAAGGGTGGGGAGTGAAGGTTCGACCAGCAGGATGCTGCAGTCAGCTGAGATGTACAGTGCTGTCTAGTCACTGTCAAGGGTAGGGAGTGAAGGTTCGACCAGCCGGATGCTGCAGTCAGCTGACATGTACAGTGCTGTCTAGTCACTGTCAAGGGTAGGGAGTGAAGGTTCGACCAGCCGGATGCTGCAGTCAGCTGAGATGTACAGTGCTGTCTAGTCACTGTCAAGGGTAGGGAGTGAAGGTTCGACCAGCCGGATGCTGCAGTCAGCTGAGATGTACAGTGCTGTCTAGTCACTGTCAAGGGTAGGGAGTGAAGGTTCGACCAGCCGGATGCTGCAGTCAGCTGAGATGTACAGTGCTGTCTAGTCACTGTCAAGGGTAGGGAGTGAAGGTTCGACCAGCCGGATGCTGCAGTCAGCTGAGATGTGCAGTGCTGTCTAGTCACTGTCAAGGGTAGGGAGTGAAGGTTCGACCAGCCCGGATGCTGCAGTCAGCTGAGATGTACAGTGCTGTCTAGTCACTGTCAAGGGTAGGGAGTGAAGGTTCGACCAGCCGGATGCTGCAGTCAGCTGAGATGTGCAGTGCTGTCTAGTCACTGTCAAGGGTAGGGAGTGAAGGTTCGACCAGCAAGATGCTGCAGTCGGCTGAGATATGCAGAAATGTTAACTCCTAAGACGAGTAAAAGACGAAGAGAAGACGGAATGGAATAATCAGGGGATTAGCAGACTGAGAAGACATTAATATTAATTAAGAAAGAATAGATACGAGGTGGAACAAGAGGTAGAGAAAAATGTTTAGTAACTTTGCAAAAAATATGGAGAAGGTTCAGGTGTTTATGGAAAGGTAACGGGAGAAGACTACAACTGCTGAGGCAAAGATACAAAGCCTGAAAGAGGAGATGAGGGAACTGGAGCTAGAGGAAAGGGATAATGAGATGGGAGCAGTAGTAATAGTAACAGTTGAGGGAACAGAAAGAAGAGGGAGCAAACGAGACCTTTCTGGAAATATTCTCAGGCAACTGAGTGGTACAGGAGATACGGGGAACATCAACAATACTGCTCAAAACTGACGCAGAAGTCTGGACGGAAAGAAAGTGGGAAAGAGAGGGAAAGAGAAAGAGAGAGAAGAGAGAGAGAGAGAGAGAGAGAGAGAGAGGAGAGAGAGAGAGATTGCGGATGGGAGGACTCATGATTACATATGGATGGCAAAGGATCGGGAAATTCCAGCTTATGAAACCTAAAAGTGGGGAGGCCAAAGTGATCCGGGTAACAAAATTTCTGAGATTTGGAAAGCACTTGAAGAGAATAATGTTCCCAAACAAACGCAGCAGAAATGACACGAGACACCATAAAGAAACTTCGGTTAAGACGAACAGGAAAACAGCTTGTGTACCTCGACCAGGACTGAACAGTTGTGATGAATGGTTTGAAAAACAGACAAGTTGAAGATTGAGACACTAATGCAACACATGGGAATCTTTATTCAGGAAACGTTTCGCCACACAGTGGCTTCATCAGTCCAATACAAAGTAGAAAGGCGTAAGGAGAGGAGGAGTTTGAGGTAATCAGTCCCTAACTACAGTATATAAGCCACGTCTACGGCCCTATGCTGTACATTCTACAAGATTGATGGGCTGAACATATCGACTCCAGGCTGAGGGACTGATTACCTCAAACTCCTCCTCTCCTCACGCCTTTCTACTTTGTATTGGACTGATGAAGTCACTGTGTGGCGAAACATTTCCTGAATAAAGATTCCCATATGTTGCATTAGTGTCTCAATCTTCAGGACTGAACAAGAGAGGAATGGTAATAAAAGAAAGCATGCAGATGCCAGAGGTGGGAAGGAAAGAGAGTATGAAGTGACATTGAAGCTAACCCTCCAGAAGAATGTTTTCCAAGTGGCAGACATTCCGACCCTCAGGCCGTAGCCCCTCTCCCATTCAAAGATAACCCAAAACCAGTCATATATATATATCCCCTTTCTTGCAATCATAATCTTCACCCCTCTCACTTCAATAATCTTTCTCACATTTTCCCCTCAACCCAAAATCCAGACTTTACTTCACGCTACATTCCAACCTCATCCACTAGCATCAACATCCAAGTTCTTGACCCTATCCAGTGCATGAAACCCACTCTCCACCCTCAAACCTACAACACCACCTCTTCCCCCCGTTTGACTCATAGGAAGCCCTGAATTTGGGAAACCCCGGAAAACGGGAAACAAAAATAACGGGGGCTGAAAGTATGAGACACAAATGCAGACAGTATAACAAATTAGGGATGAATGAAACTAACAATTAAAGCACATCCCCAGGCATTGTAACATTTACAGAGACGATGATCACTGAGATAACAGATGCAACCTTCCCGACTGGATATCATTTTGTGAGGAATAACAGTGAACAATGCTTTGAATTCTTTGTTTTTAGAATCCAGTTAAGTTTTAGTTGAGGGGAATTAAAGGGGGACAGATATTACATGGCAGACCCATTAAAGCCGGGAAAAATCCAAGGGTGATAGCGTGTTTTACAATCTCCACTAAACAAACGAGCCCTAGAAAAGGGCTTGAAAAATAAAAAAAAGTGGATAAAATGCGTTTTGACTAAATTAGCCCTTATGAAAAAAAGATCATTGGTATTTTATACAAGGAGATAGACTGGAAAAAAACCGGGAGCTCCCAAAGATGACCAAAAAGTTGGTAGCATGTTGGGGATACGAGGGAGAAAAGAGGATGAACCAGCAAGATGGACCTTGCATATAGACTGAGCAGTTCTGATATATAGGACATTAAACAGGGAAGGCCCTCAGAGAAAGTGATCATAGGGTCCTGATTTCGAATGCCTTATGAAGTAAAAAAGGAGAGAAAGCAGCTTTAAAAAATTAAAAAAAGGGGGGCCTCAGGACATGGGGAAAATTTCCCCTAAAATGAGGTCACGGGAAAAAAAGAAACTGAAAGAAGTGGTGATATGGAGTATGTGGCCGGAAAGGCAGGGAGCCGGGAGAATTCGTGTCATGAAAAATAGGTAGAATTGACCCCATGGTACACCCAAAGTGGCCCCCATGGGTACTCAAAGGGGCCCCCAGTACATCAAAAGTGACCCATGGTACATCAAGAAGGCCCCATGGTAAAAAGAATGAGCCCAGGTACGTCAAGAAGTGAGCCCATGGTACGTCAAGAAGTGAGCCCATGGTACATCAAGAAGTGAGCCCATGGTACGTCAAGAAGTGAGCCCATGGTACATCAAGAAGTGAGCCCATGGTACATCAAGAAGGGGCCCCAGGGTTTCGTCAAGAAGTGACCCCCATGGTACATCAAGAAGTGGGCCCATGGTAATCAGAAGTTGACCCCATGGTACTCAAGAAGTGAGCCCATGGTACATCAAGAAGTGAGCCCATGGTACGTCAAGAAGTGAGCCCATGGTACATCAAGAAGTGAGCCCATGGTACATCAAGAAGTGAGCCCATGGTACGTCAAGAAGTGAGCCCATGGTACATCAAAAAGTGAGCCCAGGTAATCAAAAGTGAGCCATGGTACATCAAAAGTGAGCCATGGTACAAAAAGAAGTGACCCCATGGTACGTCAAGAAGTGAGCCCATGATACATCCAGAACTGAGCCCATGGTACATCCAGAGGTGTAGAGGCCAAAGGTAAATATGCTAAAGAATGGAAACAATACAGAAGGCAATAAAATAATGAACCGAGCAGGAAATATATAAA
Organism: Cherax quadricarinatus; assembly: GCF_026875155.1. Taxonomy (NCBI): domain Eukaryota; kingdom Metazoa; phylum Arthropoda; class Malacostraca; order Decapoda; family Parastacidae; genus Cherax; species Cherax quadricarinatus. The sequence continues at coordinate 31,222,404 of NC_069413.1, forward strand.
CGGAAGCATGGTAAGAAGAGATTTTCAGCGACAATATGAGAATAACCGCAGAAAAGCAAATCCGAACAGAGTTGCTTACAGCCTAAAAGAAGAAAGAAAACGAAAAAAACCAATAATCGGGCTGAGAAGGGAGGGAGAGCCACAAGGAATAACTGGGGAAAGTTTGCAAAATCTCACCCAAAAAAGTTGGTAGGTATTTAAAGGAAAGGAAGACTGCGGGGAACCAAAATGGGAGATGCACCGGGGAGGTCTGGGAACTACATTCAGCAACAGAAGTGGGAAGCTGTTGTGTGAGCTAAAACACTTCAAGGGCAATAAAAACTATATTACCCCTCTGAGGGAGGTAGAGAGTATGTGAAACCCCACCGAAAAAAATCAAGTCAGTCACGGGTGATACCTAAGTGTGAAAGACGAAATGTAGCCCAGTATTAAAGGGGACGCGGGTAGTTTAAAACTACAGCCCGACATCACGACTGTAGCTTCAAAGTAACGAATGATTAACAGGAGTAAGTAAAAAAAGGGGGTTTTAAAACGAAAACCAGCACGGCATTAAGACAGAAAATCGTCTAAAGGAAAACAAAATAAAACAGGAAAAAAAAGGGTGGATAAATTGCATGTTTTTTTACTTATAGAAAGACTTTTCAAGAACTGGGGGGGGAAGTTAGGAATAAATTTAGACGCAAAAATGAATAAAGGGAAATACCTAACAGAGATGAAATAAGTGTTGTCCGGTGTGGGAATGGGTGCAGGTGACGAGTGGGTGCCACAATTAGTATTTGGGTCAGTAATATTAAATATGACTCACGATTCCTAATGACACGATTTTGAACAAACCATCCCCCGGGAGGGGTTAGAACCCGCGATAGGAGTCATGGGCTTTGAGAGACTTGAGTTTAGTTTTTGTCACGGCCACGCTGGGGGAGATTGTCTGAAAAAATTACATTTGGGGTCACAGTGGTGACCTAGTAACCTTCCTATGGTGTATAAAAATACCTTTTGGATAAATTTTACTGTGCCAGCTGGCCCTTGGCTAACGGACGGTCGGGAGTTTCATGACTCTCGATCGAGGTTCAACCCCCCCCCCTGGTATAGTTTATTTCCTGAATAGTTAATAACATAAAGTCAGAGTCAAATGTATACTTTTTGCAGTGAGGGAAAAAATGAGAAAAATACAAACAATTGAGCATGAGGAATGAAACCGACAGAAGGCGAGGTCTCCTCTGACAAGGGGCAAAACTGGGTTTTAACCCCAAAAAGTGGGGAAGGACAAAAAACGAAACCCGGTAAAGAGGGATATCGGGGTTAAAGTATTCTAAAAAACCAATATCATGTGGTGCACATAACTGCTGCGAAAAGTGTGTAGGGCAATTCAAAGATTGGTTTCAGAATAAGAAATACGGTCTCAAAAAGAAAGCATAGGGTGTGGTCAGGCCCACGGGGGTGGGGCAGCGCCGTATGGAACCCAATCCTGGTCAAGCACGTCAAAAATTAGAGAAAGTGCAAAAGTTTGCAACAGCCCGGGAGCTAAAAGAGTTGTCCTACAAGGGGGGTTTAAAGGGGAAAATAAAACCTCACGCGCTAGGGGACGGGAAGAACATGGAGACATGATAACTATGTTACAATACTGGACGAATTAAAGGGGTGGATAGTAAAAGGATGTTCCAGGATGGGCACAGCAAAAAGGGGGAACGGCAAACAAGGGGACACGGAAACAAGGGGACACGGCAACAAGGGGCCTAAAAAAGGGGATCAACAACAAGGGGACTCACAAAAAGGGGATCGCAAAAAGGGGACTCAGCAAAAAGGGGACTCAGCAACAAAGGGGACCAGAAACAAGGGGACTCAGCAACAAGGGGACTCGAACAAGGGGACTCAGCAACAAGGGGACTCACAAAAAAGGGGACTCAGCAACAAGGGGACCAGAACAAGGGGTCAGCAACAAGGGGATCAGCAAAAAGGGGGGACTCAGCAACAAGGGGATCGCAAAAAGGGACTCAGCAACAAGGGGACACAACAAAAAGGGGGAAACAACAAAAAGGGGACACAAAAACAAGGGGACACAACAAAAGAGGAAAAAACAACAAGGGGACCAACAAAAAGGGGGACACAGCAACAAGAGGACAAAAAACAAGGGGACACAACAAAAAGGGGGACAAAACAAAAAGGAGACAACAACAAGGGGACAAACAAAAAGGGGACAAACAAAAAGGGGACCAACAAAAAGGGGGACACACACGGGAGACACAAACAAGGGACACAGCAAAAGGGTACACAACAAAAGGGGGGACAAAAACAAAAAGGGGGGAACAACAACAAGGGGACACAACAAAAAGGGGACCAAAACAAGGGGAACAACAACAAGGGGACACACAACGGGGGGACCAACAACAAGGGGAACAAAAGGGGAAAAACAAGGGGACACAACAAAAGGGGGACACAACAACAAGGGGAACAGCAACAAGGGGACACGCAAAAAGGGGACAAAACCCAAAAAGGGGCCAACAAAAAGGGGGGACACAACAACAAGGGGACACAGCAACAAGAGACACAACAAGGGGAACAACAAAAAAGGGGCACAACAAAAAGGGGACAACAACAAGGGGGACAAACAAAAAGGGGACACAACAAAAAGGGGGACACAACAACAAGGGGACACAGCAACAAGGAGCCCAACAAAAAGGGGGACACAAAAACGGGGGAACACAGAAACAAGGGGACAAAAAACAAGGGGACACAACAACAAGGGGACACAACAACAAGGGGCAAACAACAAGGGACACAACAAAAAGGGACACAAAAAGGGACAAAACAAAAAGGGGACACAACAACAAGGGGACACAAAAACAAGGGGACACAAAAAAGGGGACACAACAACAAGGGGAACGCAAAAAGGGGGACACAGCAACAAGGGGACACGAACAAGGGGCAAAACAACAAGGGGACACAAAAAGGGGGCACAAAAAGGGGGACCAAAAAAAGGGGACAAAAACAACGGGGGGAAACAAATATTCTTGTAAATAAACACAAATATCCTTTACAAAGCAGAGAGACTCTGACGACGACGCTTGGGTCCGATTGGACTATATAAAAATGGTCAAAGTCGGCCCAAAACGTGTCCAAAGTTTCTTTTCTACGTGGGGGTCTATATGCAATTTTCTCTCGGATTGTGTTCTTCACTGTAAATAATTGTATTCCCCTTTAGGAAATTCAGAAGTGAGAGTCGAGATACAAAGAAACAACAGCTGTTTTCTCCCTTTGGGATCCCTAAATTTACTCACCCAAACTTCCTTTAAAAATTGAACACACCTTTTTGAAAGTCTAGAGTTTTTTTTTAGCGCGTTTAAAAAAGTTATAACGATGTTGAGGTCCTGAATACGTTGGTAGTTTTGTAGGGCCTGTAATATGTTGGGACGTTATGTGAGGTTTTGTGCTGTGGTTTTGGGATGTTATGTGAGGTCCTGTAACTTGTTGGTACGTTTGTGAGGTCCCGTAAAATTGTTGGCATTATGTAGGTCTGTGCTATGTTGGGACGTTATGTGAGGTCTGTAATACGTTTGGTACGTTATGTGAGGGCCTGTAACTACTTGGTATGTTATGCGAGTCCTGTAACAAGTTGTTACGTTATGGAGTCATGTAACTACGTTTTACGTTATGTGAGTCCTGTAACGACGTGGTACATTATGCAAGGGCCCCTTTAAATAAAGTTTTTTATAAATACCCCTTTTCTTTTTGTAATAAAATCGTAATAGCGGTCCATTTTTGTGATATATGTCCTAAAAAATTTGTTATTGAGATCCTGATATTTTACACAAACAAAACAAAATTTGGAACAGCTATTGAATTTTAAAACTACCTGTTACTAACACGAGGTCCTTTTTATGATATTAAACAGAGGGGGAAAAAAGGGTTAAATAAAATCGTTATACTAGACTCTCTAGAAATTCTTACCGATCTTCCAGTAGTAAATGAAGGAACTATCACTTACCTACTAACCACGCCCGTAATTGTTTCAACAACCCATGAAGATGGCAGCCCCAGTCTCCCGATCCTTGTGGAGGAAAATCGTATAATTCCGGCATATAAGGCGCCCCTTTTACACACAAAGTCTTGGAAACCACCCCGCGCCCTTTTTGCTCAATGTAGGGTTTAAAAATAAGCTTTGGGTTTTCGCCTTAGCTAAAGTAAAAGGGTAATTGGCCCCTTTAATGTGATTACTTTTACGTCACAATTTTCTGTTGTGGCCTTTCAAGCGGGGAAAACTGCGGTTATTTGTTATAGACGTACCTGTGTAGTCCACACGAATAGCCTGGGTGGGGTGGCATGCTGAGAGATAGCAGGTCCCCAATTGGCATTTTTATCTCTTTCCCTCCCACCTGGAAGGTTCAGGAGGGATAGCTATCCTGAGAATTTGCAGGTCCAAGTGTAGTAATTATCTGTTTACCCCCCACCTGGGGGTTTAGGGTTGGATAGACTTTTTGAGAGTAGCAGGTCCCAAAATGATGTAATTATCTGTTTTTCCCTCCCACCCGGAGGGTTCAGGTAGGATAAACTATCCCGGGTGCAGGTCCCAATTTGGGATAATTGTCTCTTTTTACCCTCCCACTGGAAGGGTTCAGGATGGGATAGACTTCCTGGAGATAGAGGTCCCAAATGATAGTAACGTTTCCTACCCTCCCATCTCAGGTACACAAATTCCTAGTAAAAGAACAACAGCTATGCTAAAAGGGAAAACTTTCAAAATGCCGTACTGTGGCCTTTTTTGGAGTGCTTGACGATATCATATTGCCCTATTAAGTCTTTTAGCTCTGGTTTAAGGTGGCAACTTTGCCAAATGGGAAACCAAACCCGCATGATGGAGTATGACTGGGGGAAAAAACCTTGGTTTTGTTTCCCCAGTGTAATAATCTATGTTTGGGATTCACTTTTTGTTAAAAAACAAAAAAAGGCTTTTTCTTTGTATATTTTTGACTCCTCCTCCAACTTTCCACCCCCCACTACTACTACGACACCCCGCCCTTTTATACTCCCCCCCCACTCTCCTTTTGTAGTGTGACTTTGTAAATGGGCCATTGGACCGAAAAGCGTGTAAACTCGTCTTTCTATGTGCGAGTTGTGTTTTTGCGTGTTTCATTACGGCATCTACAAGGTCAGGTCAGTGTCGTCTGTGTTTTTGGGAAACGACAGTGCCCAAATTGCATTTTAAATAATAAAATTAAAATTTTAATTAATTTATTTTTTAGACTTTTAAAATTTACACACGAAAGGATCTTTTAGGGCTTCCCGTACTTTCTGCACATGCAAGCTCTGTGATTAACTAAACACGAAAGGCTAGAACTATCATTCGCTCTCCCTGTTTATAATAAGGGGCTTGTCCTCTCCATTTACCCAGTTTCGTCTCTCTCTTCTCTCTCTTCTCTCTCTCCTTTCTCTTCTCTCTTCTCTTCTCTCTCTCTCTTTTCTTCTTTGAAGGGTGAGATAAGCCAGAGGACAAAAAGCGTGAGAGGCAAATTTGCCTGGCATCATGGTAACTGGGGGCAGGTGGGGGAGACACATGGTGCTGGGTGCAGGATGGGGGGAGACAACCTGGGTGGGGGCAGGGTGGGGCGACACCATGGTGCTGGGTGCAGGATGGGGCAGACAAACCCTGGTGCTGGGTGCAGGAGGGGAGACAACCAGGTGCTGGTGCGGATGGGGGCAGAAACCCTGGTGTGGGGGCAGGGTGGGGCAGACAAACCCTGGTGCTGGGGGCGGATGGGAGACAACCATGGTGCGGGTGCAAGATGGGGCAGCAACCCTGGTACTGGGTGAGGATGGGGCAGACAACCATGGAATGGGTGCGGGTGGGGCGACAACCATGGTAGGGTGCAGGATGGGGCGAAAAACCCCCCTGGTGCTGGGGGCAGGATGGGGCAGCAACCATGGGGCTGGGTGCAGGGTGGGGCAGACAAAACCCTGGGGTGGGTGCAGGGGGGCAGCAACCTGGGGCTGGGTGCAGGATGGGGAAACAACCCTGGTGCTGGGTGCAGGATGGGGCAGCAACCATGGTGTGGGGGGCAGATGGGGAGACAACCATGGTGCTGGGTCAGGATGGGCAGACAACCGGTTGGTTTAGGATGGGGGGAGACAACCCTGTGTGGGTGCAGGATGGGGGAGACACCATGGGGCTGGGGGGCAAGATGGGGGGAACCCTGGGACGGGTCAGGTGGGGAGACAACCCTGGTACTGGGTGCAGGATGGGCAGACAACAGGGACTGGGGGCAGGGTGGCGACAACCATGGTTGGGTGCAGGATGGGGCAGACAACCCTGGTGCTGGGGGAGGGTGGGGAGACACCATGGTGCTGGTGAGGATGGGGCAGACAACCATGGGGCTGGGGTGCAGGGATGGGCAGACAACCATGGTGCTGGGGGCAGGGTGGGCAGCAACCTGGTGTGGTGAGGGTGGGGGGGAAACCATGGTGCTGGGGCAGGATGGGGCGAAACCTGGGCTGGGGCAGGATGGGGCAGACAACCTGGGCGGGTGCAGGGTGGGGCAGACAACCTGGTGTGGTTTCAGGATGGGGCAGACAAACCCTGGTGCTGGGTGCGGAGGGGCAAACAACCATGGTCTGGGTGCAGGTGGGGCAGACAACCAGGTGTGGGTGCGGTGGGGGAACAACCATGGTGCTGGGTGCAGGTGGGGAGACAACCACCCTAATTGAGTCATTTGTCAGGGCCGGCCCCATCCCCCATTTCCCCCGCACGCCCCCTCCCCCTTTCCTTTTACCCCCCAACCAATCCACCGTTCCCCCGATCTCCACTCCCCTTGCTAATCCCCATCACCCTTCCCCTCTCCCCACCTCCCCTCACAATTCATTTTCCCCCTCACCTTTCCCCCTCCCAAACACCTTTCTCGTCTTAATAAATTTTCCCCCACCCATCGTATTCCCCCTCACTTTTCCCCCCCCCCATCACCCTGCCCCATTTTTCCACATTACTCCTCCCCCTTTCCAACCTTTTGCCCATACCCATTCCTCCATCTTTCCCCCTTCCCTTTCCCCCAGAAGCAGAAGGAAGATGAGGAAAGCAGAAAGGGAAAATGAGGAGAAGCAGAAGGGAAAATGAGGGGAAACAGAAGGAAAAATGAGGAGAAGCAGAAGGGAAGTGAAAAGAAAAAGGGAAATAGGGAAGCAAAAGGAAATTGGGGGAAGCAGAGGGAAAAGAGAAAACAGAGGAAGATGAGGGGGAAGCAGAAGGAAGATGGAGGCCCCAAAAAAATGAGGGAAACAAAGGAAGAGGAAGAGAAGGAAGATGAGGAGAAACAGAAGCGGAAGAATGGGAAGAAAATTTTTTAGTAGGGAAAAGGTATAGTAGTGGTTAGTAGAGTGGTACTAGTATGGTTAGTATATGGTACTAGTAGTGGTACTAGAGTGGGATAGTAGTAGTGGGGTTTTGTGGGTACTAGTATGGTACTAGTATCTAGTATATAGTATTCTAGTACTAGTAGTATTAGTAGTAGTTGTATAGTGGACTGGGACTAGAGTAGTATAGTGTAGTGGGATGTAGTGGATAGTAGTGGGACTGTAGGGTTAGTGTAATAGTGTGGTATAGTAGTGGTACTAGTAGTGGTATAGTTTTACTGCAGTACTAGTTAGTGGTACTAGTAGTGGTATATAGTGGTAAAGTAGTTGGTATAGAGTATGTGTAGAAGTTGTATGTGTATAGTTGTACTAGTAGTGGGATAGTATTTTTAGTTGTACTAGTTATAGTAGTTTTAGTTTACTAGTAGTTGTATAGTAGAACTATTAGTATAGTAGTGGTACTAGTAGTTGTTGTAGTTTATGTTAGTAGTATTGTAGTTGTAAGTTGTATAGTATAGGGGGACTTAGTGGTATAAGTAGTCTAGTAGTACTAGTGTGGTACTAATAGTAGTGGTACTAGTAGTGTTGTATATAGTATAGTATTGTACTATTTGTAGTGGTACTAGATTGGTACTATTTGTATGTAGTACTAGTAGTATGTAGGGACTGTATGGTACAGTATATACTTTGTTTTGACAGTGTGTTTTACTAGTAGTGGTACTAGTGGACTAGTTGTACTGTAGTAGTTGGATGAGTAGTATAGTAGTAGTTAGTAGTGTGGTACAGTAGTGGTACTAGTAGTGGGCTAGTGTTGTCTATTTGTCTGTAGTAGTACTAGTATAGTGGCTGTGTGGGATAGTAGTGTTTTCATAGTAGTGGGGTCTAGTAGTGGTAGTAGTTGCATGTAGTAGTTTACTATGTGTACTAGTGTGGGACTGTATAGTGGTATAGTGTGGATAGTAGTAGTTGTATAGTGGCATAGTAGTAGTACTAGTATGCTAGTATAGTTCTAGTAGTAGGGGTATAGTAGTGGCACTAGTGTAGTGGTATAGTAGAGTATAGTAGTAGTGGACTAGTAGATTTGTACTAGTAGTTTACTAGTAGTAGTAATAGTAGTGGTATAGTGGGTTTGGGAGTGGTACTGTACTTTTTTTAGTATGAGTAGTTTGTGCTAGTACTAAAAAAGGGGTATACAAATAGTACTTTAGTAAAGTAGGGGAGGAAAGAGGGAGGAGGAAGGAAGAGGGGAGGGGGATTTTGGGAAAGGGGGGAAAAAGGAAGGGGAGGGGTAAAGGGGTGGGGAGGGGGGTGCGAGCTTACCTGATGTCAACCGGTTCCAAGGTGCTGCAGCCCCCAGGATCTAGTTACCCGGAGCCCCCAGCGAGAAATATTGTGGGGAACCTTGTGGAAAACCTCCCACTAGTGTTCCCGGAGGGTAAAACTCCCCGTGGGGGTAGACTCCGCATGGAGGGTAAGACTCCGCTGGAGGGTAAGACTCCAGCGTGGAGGGTTAATAGGGGGAAGATCCCGGGGGGGGTTTTTTGACT
>NC_069413.1:31231788-31294298 GCF_026875155.1 Cherax quadricarinatus
CCCACCCCCCTTGGGATAAGAGGAAATAAACAAGAACAAGAACTAGAAAGAAAATAGAAGAAAACCCAGAGGGGTGTGTATATAGTATATGCTTGTACATGTATGTACTCGCCTATTTGTACTCACCTATTTGTGGTTGCAGGGGTCGAGTTATAGCTCCTGGCCCCGCCTCTTCGCTGATTGCTACTAGGTCCTCTCTCTCCCTGCCCCATGAACTTTATCATACCTCGCCTTAAAACTATGTATGGTTCGTGTCTCCACTACGTCACTTTCTAGGGTATTCCACGGCCTGACTACTCTATGACTGAAGAAATACTTCCTAACATCCCTTAGAATCATCTGAGTCTTCAACTTCCAATTGTGACCTCTTGTGTCTGTGTCCCTTCTCTGGAACATCCCGTCTTTGTCCACCTTGTCTATTCCGCGCAGTATTTTATATGTCGTTATCATGTCTCCCCTGAACCTCCTGTCCTCCAGTGTCGTCAGGCTGATTTCCCTCAACCTTTCTTCGTAGGACAATCCCCGTAGCTCTGGGACTAGTCTTGTTGCAAACCTTTGCACTTTCTCTAATTTCTTGATGTGCTTGACTAGGTGTGGATTCCAAACTGGTGCTGCATACTCCAGTATGGGCCTGACATAAATGGTATACAGAGTCTTGAACGAATCCTTACTGAGGTATCGGAACGCTATCCATAGGTTTGCCAGGCGCCCGTATGCTGCAGCAGTTATCTGATTGATGTGCACCTCAGGAGATATGCTCAGTGTTATACTCGTCCCCAGATCTTTTTCCTTGAGCGAGGTTTGCAGTCTTTGTCCATCTAAACTATATTGTGTCTGCAGTCTTCTATGCCCTTCCCCAATCTTCATGACTTTGCATTTGGCAGGGTTAAACTCAAGGAGCCAGTTGCTGAACCAGGCTTGTAGCCTGTCCAGGTCTCTTTGTAGTCCTGCCTGATCCTCATCCGATTTGATTCTTCTCATTAACTTCACATCATCTGCAAACAAGGACACTTCTGAGTCTATCCCTTCCATTATGTCATTCACAAATACCAAGAACAGTACAGGTCCTAGGACTGACCCCTGTGGAACCCTGCTTGTCACAGGCGCCCACTCTGACACCTCGTCACGTACCATGACTCGTTGTTGCCTCCCTGTCAGGTATTCTCTGATCCATTGCAGTGCCTTTCCTGTTATGTGTGCCTGATCCTCTAGCTTTTGTAGTAACCTCTTGTGAGGAACTGTGTTGAAGGCCTTCTTGCAGTCCAAAAAAATGCAGTCGATCCACCCCTCTCTCTCTTGTCTTACTTCTGTCACCTTGTCATAAAACTCCAGTAGGTTTGTGACACAGGATTTTCCTTCCCTGAAACCGTGCTGGTTGTCAATTATACACTTGTTTCTTTCCAGGCGCTCCACCACTCTCCTAAGTGTAAGTAGAAGTAGCAAGACGTGCCTGAAATCTTGCATGTTTATGAGGCAGAAAAAAAGACACCAGCAATCCTACTATCATGTAAAACAATTACAGGCTTTTATTTTACACTCACTTGGCAAGATGGTAGTACCTCCCTGGGTGGTTGCTGTCTACCAACCTACAGAGCTCACTTTCCCACAGAGCTTTGAACAAGTCACCTTCCCCAAAAGGGGTTCTAACGAGCATACCCTTCAAGACAGCTAACAAGTTTCCCTTCCGCAGAGAGAATCCCGTGGGTGAGCCGAGGTTCCGAAAGCCGAGGTCGTGGGCAAGGTAAAGGAGGCAAGTACTGTGTAGCCCGGGGTTTAAAATGGAGGGTGACCCTGTCTTGACCTGCTCCTCCCAAGGGGGAATGGCAAGGTCAACCCCGATGTCAAAGGTTAGTATCAAAGAATTTTTTTATTTTATTATTTTTATTTTTTTTATTATTTTTATTTTATTATTAGTAAGAGTAGTAGTGTATAAGTATAGTAGTAGTAGTTAAGTAGTACATTATTATTATCCATTGTAAATTATTTATTATTATTATTCTTAGTGACCACCCACAAACTTTCCTTCTCACTATTTGACCTGTATGACATGTGCTGACCTTGCATTGACCTCCCACTGACCTCTCACCCACCTTGCACTGACCTCTCATTGACCTCACACTGGCCTTGCACTGACCTTTCACAGACCTAGCACTGAGGTCTCACTGACCTTTCCCTCACCTCTCACTGACCTAGCACTGACCTTTCCCTCACCTCTCACTGACCTCTCGCTGACCTCCCTCAGAGTCACAGTGCCCACCACCAGACCACGTACCACATGGGTTCTTCGAGGTGGCCAACTTCCGGGGAGTATATGGCCTGGGTACGGTGGCCACATACATCTGTAACCCTGGGTACATCCTACTGGGCAACACCAGCCGCACCTGTGACCACACTGGCCACTGGACCAACCAGTCTCCAGTCTGCCAAGGTACCACAGTGTTAGAGAAGTGCTAAACCCGCAGGGCTCATGTCATTGGTGTCAGCTATGATCTGTATACCTGTACATATACATGTACTTGTAGAAATAAAGATTTTTATTATTATTATTACAGTATTACTATTATTACAGTGTCTGGGGATCGGTAGGTAATCAGGGGTGATCCGAGGAAGGGGAGGGTGGCTTTAGTTCCTTGGATCAAGAGCATTTTACCTCCTGGACTGGTCTAAGTTACCTTAATATTAACTCAACAGTCATAATTTTGATGCAAAATAGTCATATAAACTCATGTAAATTTTCATATACGTATATAAAAAAACGTTATCTATGGAGGCAAAGAAGGGAATGTATGAAAGTAGAGTAGTACCAACACTCTTATATGGGTGTGAAGCTTGGGTTGTAAATGCTGCAGCAAGGAGGTGGTTGGAGGCAGTGGAGATGTCCTGTCTAAGGGCAATGTGTGGTGTAAATATTATGCAGAGAATTAGGGGTGTGGAAATTAGGAGGTGTGGAGTTAATAAAAGTATTAGTCAGAGGGCTGAAGAGGGGTTGTTGAGGTGGTTTGGTCATTTAGAGAGAATGGATCAAAGTAGAATGACTTGGAGAGTGTATAAATCTGTAGGAGAAGGAAGGCGGGGTAGGGGTCGTCCTCGAAAGGGTTGGAGGGAGGGGCTAAAGGAGGTTTTGTGGGGGAGGGGCTTGAACTTCCAGCAAGCATGCATGAGCTTGTTAGATAGGAGTGAATGGAGACGAATGGCATTTGAGACCTGACAATCTGTTGGAGTGTGAGCAGGGCAATATTTAGTGAAGGGATTCAGGGAAACTGGTTATTTTTATATAGCTGGACTTGAGTCCTGGAAATGAGAAGTACAATGCCTGCACTCTAAAGGCGGAGTTTGTGATATTGGCAGTTTTGAGGGCTGTGTTGTGTATCTTTATATGTATATACAGTGGACCCCCGCATAACGATGGCATCACATAGCGATTTTTCCGCATACCGATTACTTTTATCGCAAAATTTTTGCCGCGCATACCGATTAAAAACCCGCTTACCGATTTTCGTCCGAGACGCGTCCAATGTGCCCTCAGCCAGCCTCACATGTGCCGGCCGTCCCATTGTTTACCAGCCAGCCTCCGCGGTAACATCCAAGCATACACTCGGAATATTTCGTATTATTACAGTGTTTTCGGTGCTGTTTCTGGAAAATAAGTGACCATGGGCCCCAAGAAAGCTTCTAGTGCCAACCCTGTGGTAAAAAGGGTGAGAATTAGTATGGAAATTAAGAAAGATTTTGAAGGGTTTGGGGCTAACCCTGAGAAGCCTATGCCAGTTGTGGAATCCATTGTGCCTACTTCAAAGATTAAGGAAATGTGTGCACAGTGGGTTGAACTGCAAACCTTTATAGATGAAAATCACCCTGACACAGCTGTTGCAAGCCGTGCTGGTGACTATTTCAATGACAATGTTGTGGCCCATTTTAGACAAATCGTAAAGGAACGGGAGGTACAGAGCTCTATGGACAGATTTGTTGTGCGACAGAGGTCCAGTGACTCTCAAGCTGGTCCTAGTGGCATTAAAAGAAGAAGGGAAGTAACCCCGGAAAAGGACTTGCTACCTCAAGTCGTAATGGAAGGGGATTCCCCTTCTAAACAGTAAGAAGATAATGCTCTCCCCTCCTCCCATCCCATCAATCATCACCAGATCTTCAATAAAAGTAAGTGTCATTTAATTGTGCATGCCTTTTTCAGTTTGTGTGTATTAAAATTAACATTTCATGTGGTAAAAAAAATTTTTTTTCATACTTTTGGGCGTCTTGCACGGATTAATTTGATTTCCATTATTTCTTATGGGGAAAATTCATTCGCATAACGATTATTTCGCATAACGATGAGCCCTCTTGCACGGATTAAAATCGTTAACCGGGGGTCCACTGTACTTCTAAACTGTTGTGTTCTGAGCACCTCTGCAAACACAGTGATTATGTGTGAGGTGAAAGTGTTGAATGATGATGAAAGTATTTTCTTTTTGGGGATTTTCTTTCTTTTTGGGTCACCTTGCCTTGGTGGGAGACGGCCGACTTGTTAGTATATATATACATATATATATACAGTGGACCCTCGACCAATGATGGCATCGTATAACGTTAAATCCAACTGGTGATACATTTTAACGCAAAAATTTTGCCTCGACTAACGCTAAAAAACTCGACCAATGCGATTCATTCCGTTCGAGATGTGTCCACATGTGGCCTGAGCATGCCTCACTTGTCCCGTGGGTGCCAGTGTTTACAAGCCAGCCAGCCACCGCGGTTGCATCCAAACATACAATCGGAACATTTCATATTATCACAGCGTTTTTAGTGATTGCACCTGCAAAATAAGTCACCTTGGGCCCCAAGAAAGCTCTAGTGCCAACCCTACAGCAAAAAGGGTGAGAATTACTATGGATATGAAGAAAGAGATCATTGCTAAGTGTGAAAGTGGAGTGCATGTCTCTGAGCTGGCCAGGTTGTACACAAAACCCCAATCAACCATCGCTACTATTGTGGCCAAGAAAACGGCAATCAAGGAAGCTGTTCTTGCCAAAGGTGCAACTATGTTTTCGAAACTGAGATCGCAAGTGATAGAAAATGTTGAGAGACTGTTATTGGTGTGGATAAACGAAAAACAGATAGCAGGAGATAGCATCTCTCAAGCGATCATATGTGAAAAGGCTAGGAAGTTGCATGATGATTTAATTAGAAAAATGCCTGCAACTAGTGGTGATGTGAGTGAATTTAAGGCCAGCAAAGGTTGGTTTGAGAGATTTAAGAATTGTAGTGGCATACATAGTGTGATAAGGTGAGGCTGCCAGTTCAGTACATAGTGTGATATGGTGAGGCTGCCAGTTCAGACCAAAAAGCAGCTGAAAAATATGTGCAGGAATTCAAGGAGTACATAGACAGTGAAGAATTGAAACCTGAACAAGTGTTTAATTGTGATGAAACAGGCCTGTTTTGGAAGAAAATGCCAAGCAGGACCTACATTACTCAGGAGGAAAAGGCACTCCCAGGACATAAGCCTATGAAAGACAGGCTTACTCTGTTGAAGTGTGCTAATGCTAGTAGTGATTGCAAAGTGAAGCCTTTATTGGTGTATCACTCTGAAACTCCCAGAGTGTTTGGGAAAAACAATGTCCTCAAGGCTAATTTGTGTGTGCATGGTTACACCATGCATTTGCCCCCACTGTGAAAAATTACCTCCTGGAAAATAAATTGGACCTTAAGTGCCTCCTGGTATTAGACAGTGCTCCTGGTCATCCTTCAGACTTGGCAGAGCGACTTTCTGGGGACATGAGCTTCATCAAGGTCAAGTTTTTGCCTCCTAATACCACTCCTCTCCTGCAGCCCATGGACCAGCAGGTCATTGCAAACTTCAAAAAACTCTACACAAAAGCTATGTTTGAAAGGTACTTTGTAGTGACCTCAGAAACTCAATTGACTCAAAGAGAGTTTTGGAGAGATCACTTTAGCATCCTCAGTTGTGTAAACATTATAGGTAAGGCTTGGGAGGAAGTGACTAAGAGGACCTTGAATTCTGCTTGGAAGAAACTGTGGCCAGAATGTGTAGACAAAATGGATTTTGAAGGATTTGAGGCTAAACCTGAGAAGCCTATGCCAGTTGTGGAATCAATTGTGGCATTGGGGAAGTCCTTGGGGTTGGAGGTTAGTGGGGAGGATGTGGAAGAGTTGGTGGAGGAGGGCAATGAAGAACTAACCACTGATGAGCTGCAAGATCATCTTCAACAGCAAGAGGCCAGACCTGAGGAAACTGCTCTGGAGGAGGGGATAGAGAAATTGAAGAAGTTGTCTACTTCAAAAATTAAGGAAATGTATGCAATGTGGCTTAAAGTGCAAACCTTTTTTGATGAAAATCACCCTCACACAGCTATTGCAAGCCGTGCTGGTGACTATTACACTGACAATGTTGTGAAACACTTTAGGAATGTCATAAAGGAACGGGAGGTACAGGCCTCTATGGACAGATATGTTGTGCGACAGAGGTCCATTGTCTCTCAAGCTGGTCCTAGTGGCATTAAAAGAAGAAGGGAAGTAACCCCGGAAAAGGACTTGACACCTCAAGTCCTAATGGAAAGGGATTCCCCTTCTAAACACTAACACCATCCACACTCTCCCCTCCTCCCATCCTATCAATCATCACCAGATCTTCAATAAAGGTAAGTGTCATGTAATTGTACATGTCTTCTTCAGTTTGTGTGTATTAAAATTAATATTTCATGTGGTAAAATTTTTTTTTTTTCAATACTTTGGAGTGTCAGGAACGGATTAATTTGATTTCCATTATTTGTTATGGGGAAAATTAACTCGACTAACGATGAGCTCTCAGGAACGGATTAATATCGTTGGTCGAGGGTCCACTGTATATACATACATATAGTATATAATATATATATATATATATATATATATATATATATATATATATATATATATTATATAATATATATATATAATATATATATATTATATTATATATATAATCTTTCTTTAAACACACTGGCCGTATCCCACCGATGCAGGGTGGCCCAAAAGGAAAAACGAAAGTTTCTCCTTTTACATTTAGTAATATATACAGGAGAAGGGGTTACCAGCTCCTTGCTCCTGGCATTTTACTCGCCTCTTACAACACGCATAGCTTACGGAGGAAGAATTCTGTTCCACTTCCCCATGGAGGTAAGAGGAAATAAACAAGGACAAGAACTAGAAAGAAAATAGAAGAAAACCCAGAGGGGTGTGTATATATATGTTTGTACAAGTATATGTAGTGTGACCTAAGTGTAAGTAGAAGTAGCAAGATGTACCTGAAACCTTGCATGTTTATGAGACAGAAAAATGGACACCAGCAATCCTACCATCGTGTAAAACAATTACAGGCTTTCGTTTTACACTCACTTGGCAGGACGGTAGTACCTCCCTGGGCAGTTGCTGTCTACCAACCTACTACCTATATATGTATATATATATATATATTTCTTTCAACACACCGGCCGTATCCCACCGAGGCGGGGTGGCCCAAAAGGAAAAACGAAAGTTTCTCCTTTTACATTTAGTAATATATACAGGAGAAGAGGTTACTAGCCCCTTGCTCCCGGCATTTTAGTCGCCTCTTACAACACGCATGGCTTACGGAGGAAGAATTCTGTTCCACTTCCCCATGGAGATAAGAGGAAATAAACAAGAATAAGAACTAGAAAGAAAATAGAAGAAAACCCAGAGGGGTGTGTATATATGTGCTTGTACATGTATGTGTAGTGGGACCTAAGTGTAAGTAGAAGTAGCAAGACGTACCTGAAAACTTGCATGTTCATGAGACAGAAAAAAGGACACCAGCAATCCTACCATCATGTAAAACAATTACAGGCTTTCGTTTTACACTCACTTTGGCAGGACGGTAGTACCTCCCTGGGCGGTTGCTGTCTACCAACCTACTACCTAGGATATATATATATATATATATATATATATATATATATATATATATATAATATATATATATATATTATATATATATATATATATATATTTTCTTTCTTTCAACAAACCGGCCATATCCCACCGAGGCGGGGTGGCCCAAAAGGAAAAATGAAAGTTTCCCCTTTCAAATTTAGTAATATATACAGGAGAAGGGGTTACTAGCCCCTTGCTCCCGGCATTTTAGTCGCCTCTTACGACACACATGACTTACGGAGGAAGAATTCTGTTCCACTTCCCCATGGAGATATATATATATATATACATGTATTGTCATAATATGAAGGTTCCTTGATACTAGAAAGGGGCTCTTGATATACAGAATTAGACGTGTCTTTTGATTCTTGAATATCGTCAATTCCCCCAGGCTCCGTATGACCCCTGTGGGTTTATGGTTCCTCCTTCCATGACTCTGATGTAATAATATTCCCCTAAAATTCTTCAGAGAAACTGGATAGCCGGACTTGAGTCCTGGAAGTGGGAAGTACACTCTGAAGGAGGGGTGGGAATCCTGGAGGTGGAAAATGCACTCTGAAGGATGGGCAGGGATCTTGGAGGTGTGAAATACACTCTGAAGGATGGGTGGGAATCCTGGAGGTGGGAAGTACACTCTGAAGGATGGGTGGGAATCCTGGAGGTGGGAAGTACACTCTGAAGGATGGGTGGGGATCCTGGAAGTGGGAAGTACACTCTGAAGGATGGGTGGGAATGTTGGAGGTGGGAAGTACACTTTCATTCATTCATTCAAAGTTTATTCTCTATAAGGATTACAATGCTGAGTTTACAGAATTTGGTTATTGTGTGGTTTACATGTAGTAAAATAATAATTACAGAGTGTACCACTAGCACTAGAACACCTAGCATGGCTAGGCATTTCGGGCAGACTTAGTTTAATTCTTAAATTTAAAATATTACAAATTATGAGGTAAATTGGTATTATGGCTAAGTGACTAAATACTAGTTTGTGAGTTTAGCAATGTGAATGCTTTTGTTTTGGCACAGTACATAGTTTCAGTATTGGAGTATCACAGGCCAACTTGTGACTAGTTAGGATTCATTATTTTAAGATTGAAGGATGGGTGGGAATCCTGGATGTAAGAAGTACACTCTGAAGGAGGGGTGGGGATCCTGGAGGTGGGAAGTACAGTGCCTATACTCTGAAAGAGGAGTGGAGATCCTAGAATCCTGGAGGTGAGAGGTCCATTGTCTACAAAGGATCCCAATGGAAATAAGTCACTTTGTCTGACTTTTTTGGGTTAACCTCGGTTCTCTACACACATGCTGCTATGTATGATAATCTGTGTAACTGTATTTGTGTAAACTTGAATAAATTTACACTCTGAAGGAGGGGTGGAGATATATTGCAATTTTTGAACTACAGTATCAGCACACCTCTGGCAAGACAGTGGATGGAGTGAGCGATGATGAAAGTGTTTCTTCTTTTTCTGGGTCACCCTGCCATGGTGGGAAATGGCCATTGTGTTAAAAAAAAATCTTACACTCCCTTATCCCCTTTACCCCTTATATAAGGAAACTATACGTGCTCTCAGCCAATCCATAGGTTGACCTAGAACTTAACTCAACGTGTGGTGTTGCAGGAGTGACATGTGGACCTCCTCCAGTCTTCCCACATGCTAGACACACACTCATCAACGGCTCCACAAGCTGGAATGGTATTGCTGTCTACACCTGCAGTGATGGTTACAGGCTCCACAGAGGTGATTTAGCTCTTAGTTATGATCATACAGCCTCTCCTCACTTAGTAATGTACTAATATACCGACCACTCGAACTTAAGACCAGGTCTCCAGCCAGTATGCAAACCTAAATAATGTATAAATAACGTTTACTGACCTGCTCTTAGAAACAGAACCCCATCATTAAGTGAGGAGAAGCAGTAATAATAATATAAATTAAGACATTCCTATTATTAGAGAGAAATATGTTTTGAACTGTTATTCTGTTTATATTTTTTCAGATACGGGTGACACGGTGACAACATGTATGGACACGGGTGTCTGGCGTTTGATCAATGTGACATGTGTGGAGATTGAGATGCCACTGTCCCCTATAGCAGGTGTGAGACGAGGCGAGGGTCGTGCTCTTACATACGACCTACCTCATACCCCTGCAGAATCTCAGGGGACCCAGGGTCTGGTTGTGGCCCTGGCAGTTGTAGCAGGCCTCCTGACAGCTGCGATGCTGGTAGTCGGGACCCTACTGGCTAGACGACACCTAATTTCTAGCCCTGGTTCTCTCCGTTCACTGGTTAGATCGACTCCTACTAAGGACTCTACGCTGTACGGTGTTATGGTGGGTCCCCGACACCATGATGTGTCAGCAGCTGTCAGTAGCAGCAGTGTCGTAGCTGTCACTGATGGTCCCATTGTAGGCAGTGTTGTACCAGTGGAACCAGGTGTAAGATCAACATTGTATCAGCAGAATATCTTGGCGAACTTACCTTTACGACCAGATGACCAAGTGACCTCAATCACAGAGTCAGAGTTTGACGACGATCCGAACTACGCTCACATAAACGGCCAGGAACCTCCATATGAACGTGTCAGGTCACGCTCTGAACATAGCTATGAAACGCTACGCAAGAAGTCTGTCATTTCAGAATTTGGAAGTGAATCTGGAAGTGTGAGAGAAGTAGGTGACAAGGACAGCATTGGCTATGAGTCTGTGAAGGAAAATAAGAGCCATGATGCAGGATATGAAGTAGTCAAGGAGAAGGATCATGATTATGAAACACTCAAGGATAAAGATCCCAATTATGAGACGGTCCAAGACTCTCCGGATCATGGCTATGAGACAGTGAAGGAATCAGGGCCTCACCACGGCTATGAGACCCTCAAGCCAAAGCCTCCACCACCCAGAATAGGAATGCAGTCTTCCATTCCCACTGACAGTGAAGAAAATGTCCCCGATATCCTACAAAACCTGGAAAGTGATGCCCCGATGCCAGATGTGCCTCCTGAGATCCTAGCCATGTATGCCCGTGTGGATAAGAGTAAAAAACGTCGGCGTATAGATGCCACGAATGATTCCGAGAAGCCCAAGGGCATTAATGCTTGTTCACCAGTGCCACCCACACCACCACACTCACCTCTAAGCTCCAGCACCAGCAGCACCACCAGCATCAGTGATCCCCCAACGGATATCAGCTATGTTAGTGAGGGTCCTCCGGGATCCTATGTTGCCAAGGATCTCATTCGAAAATTCAACCGGCTGACTAGTGAAGAGGAGATATGTCCACGACCCCGCAGCAGACAAGGGAGTATTGCTAGTGATACAGGCAGTCTGCGTCCTCTCCCACCACTTCCCAAAGATGCATCAATAACCTTGCAACATACAATAGACAATTGTTAGTGACACAGGCAGTCTGTAGTATCGTCCACCATTTCCCAAAGATGTGTCATCACCCTTGCAACATGCTGGCAGTCTGTAGCATCTTCCACCATTTGCCAATGCATTGACATAGTAGCTCTCAAGACTACAGTGTGGTGACCCTTCAGTGGGGTGGAAAACTTACCATCACTTTCAATAGTTGGACCAGTAAGCCAGTGAAAGATCTGTCATATGACTGAAAACTCTACTCTGTCAGTTATCATAGAACTACATCAGGAAATATTTTCATATCAAACAAAGATGTAAAACAAGAAAAGTGATAGACACTGAAGTAATGTGTTTATTGATATGTTGTACCTGTGAGTGCCCATTATTAAGTACGTACATAGAACAATGTGGAAGAACTTTAACTTACATAGAGCCTCCAAGGCAGGTGATCCGCTATAACTTTAAAGATAGGCTGAGCAAATGTATGACAAGGCTTGGATTTGAGTAAGACCTGCCTAGAATGGGCCACTTAATGTTTAAATAAGCTGAGC
Organism: Cherax quadricarinatus; assembly: GCF_026875155.1. Lineage (NCBI taxonomy): Eukaryota > Metazoa > Arthropoda > Malacostraca > Decapoda > Parastacidae > Cherax > Cherax quadricarinatus. The sequence goes on from NC_069413.1 coordinate 31,243,646, forward strand.
AGTTGCACTGCAAGAAGTCTACTGGCCTATGCTAGATTTTCTTTGTTTCAATATATGTGATGTGGGAGTTGCCAGAGTGAATACCAGACCACCTGCCTTAGAGGCTCTGTATAAGCTGTATTATTATTATTATTATTATTATAAACATAACTAAGTACTAAACCCATAAGGGTGATATATATGTATATTATATGTTTACCTGGAGAGAGTTCCGGGGGTCAACACCCCCGCGGTCCGGTCTGTGACCAGGCCTCCTGGTGGATCAGAGCCTGATCAACCAGGCTGTTACTACTGGCTGCACGCAATCCAACATACGAGCCACAGCCCAGCTGGTCAGGTACCGACTTTAGGTGCTTGTCCAGTGCCAGCTTGAAGACAGCCAGGGGTCTATTGGTAATCCCCCTTGTGTATGCTGGGAGGCAGCTGAACAGTCTCGGACCCCTGACACTTATTGTATTGTCTCTTAACGTGCTAGTGACACCCCTGCTTTTCATAGAGGGGATGTTGCATCGTCTGCCGAGTCTTTTGCTTTCGTTGTGAGTGGTGCAAGTATGTAAAGCATAATTTTTTCCTCATTGTTCTATATATTTGATAATGGACACTAGTAGGTACAGTGTACTAATGAACACATCACTGAGATATATGTATATATACTAGATATTTTTTATATATATCATGACAAAATATCACTGCCTAATAATGTCAAACTGTTTATTATAACCTCATCTTCAGCCAGGATTGGCAGTGATAAACTACCAATGATAACAAATATGTAATAGCATCGCATTCCAACATTGGGATTTTCAAGTCGATGTGGGAAACAACAGCTTAGTCCACCGGGAGTGACACCACTTGTTCAGGTGTCATCCACTTATAATAATAATAATAATAATAATAATAATAATAATAATAATAATAATAATAATAATAATAATATTTATTTCTACATGTACAAGGTACATGCATGTTCATTTTGGGCAGGAACAAGGGCCAGTAGGCCTCCTGCAGTGCACACTGCAAAAATTCTACTCATACCACAAGCACATTACACCTAAATAAATGATGCCATTCCCTGTGGAAAAAGCCAATGATGTTTTTCAGGTCTGCTATGTACCTGAAAAGGCCCAGTGTCGGGTAACACTGCTTAAGTACAGGTCTTGACTACCATCATATATCAGCTACCAGAGTGAAACAGCACCACCTCTATACTACGATACTCACAGTATTAATGTATATATTAACCTTAGCACTTGAGTCTTAGAATTATCCCAATCCATTCCATATTCATGCTAACTTTAACTATCTTGAAGCCTCTCTGCTCTCTCTGTTAGTTTAATATCTCTGTTATTCACCCTATACCCATGCTGTAGACGGTAGTCAAAAGATTACAGAGGCACATAATAATAATATAATATAATAATAATAATAATCTTTATTTCTACAAGTACGATACAACTTGTACAGGTCTAGCTGACATCAATGACATACTACTATATAGAAAGGCCTTTGTTATGCAGAGCATTTTGGGCAATTTAGGTCAATATTGTCCCAGGATGCAACCCACACCAGTTGGCTAACATCCAAGTACACCTACTTACTACTAGGTGAACATGGACAGCAGGTGTAAGGTGACTAACACCCAAGTATCTTCTTACTGCTTGGTAACATGGACAACATCGTGTCTTAAGGAAACACGTCGTAATGTTTCCACCCATACCGGGGATTGAACCCTGGACCTCAGTGATCATGCCCAGTTATGGGCATGATTATAACAGTCATAGTATAGCACTAAACTAGCCCTGGTTGACACACATCAAACGTGCTTGCAAAATGAATTAGGATTCCCAGATAGACATAAAATTCTATTTTATATTTTTATACCCTTACAAAACAGTAATTATTGTGGATATTTTATGTACAGTTGTGTATACATTCTGTAAATATATTGTACCGAGTTTTTGAAATACGAGAATTTAAGAAAATAAGAATTTTGATATATAATTAGTTTTCTGAGATGTTGTTTACTTACAGGTGTATATACGATAGCTGTGGATTTATGTATAGTACATAGACGTATATGTGAGTGATTTGCATACGTGTATATATCTAAAGGGTATCTCCTAGTGTATATATACTAACGGATGTGTATCTGTATATACACAATTGTATATCTCTGTTAATACTTCCAAAGGTGTATATCCCCTAGTGTATATGCACTGATAGATATGTGTCAGTATATATAAACTGATGAGTATATATCAATATACACTGGTGGGTATGTATCAATGTATATACCCAGTTGTGCATCTCTATACTGAGAGATAAACACCTGAATATACCTGAGCTTATATTAATCCCTTTTTTAAGGATTAACAAATTCTTGATTAGACGTGCACAGGTTAACCGCAGCCTTAATGGCCTTCATGCAGTAGATAGGCTTTAAACCCAGTGACCTACATAACCAAAGACAGTAATAAGGTGTGTATATATCTGTGTATACAACTAAAGTATAGAGTAATCCCTGTTTTAGGGAGTAAAATGATCTTGACGTCAGTATGCACAGGCAGTCTTTAAAGCAAGCAAACTGACCTGCAAAGACAATCTTTTTCTTTTTTAAAATAAATTTTGATTTCCTATAAAAGCAACAAACATTATTTACCAAATTTATATCGTTTAAATTTTACGGAAAAGCAAAATTTATGTAGTTTTTGATTGAAAACCATATATTAATTTTTGCCTGTGGTATTATGAAAGCAGTAAATTGATGTATTGTGGTCCTACCTACAAATACAAAATACAAATAATCTATTTCTTTTCCGTAGTAAACAGATAATGTAGTTCATGTAAGATAATAGTGTTAGGCAGAAATGAAAGCCACTAGCAGGCTGTGCACTTCAGGCACCTCTGATGATATTTTTGGTGAAACATGCATACAGTAGGCATATGTATGATCAAAAGCATGTATAATCATATACGTACATGTGTATTTTGGTATTGTTTGTAATGAATACATAATAAACACAGAAGTTAAGTTAGGTTAATATCTTTATTATGCTCCCCATATGCATAATGTGGGAGGTAGTCAAAAGATTACAGAAGCACATAATGGGTCCAGGGACTGTACCTTAACATTACAGAGGCACATAATAGGTTCAGGGACTGGACCTCAACATTACAAACCCACATAATGGATCCAGGGAGTGTACTCAACATTACAGAGCCACATAATGGGTTCAGGGACTGTATCTCAATATTACAGAGGCATATAATGGGTCCAGGGATTGTACCTCAACATTACAGAGCCACATAATGGGTCCAGGGACTGTACACCAACATTACAAAGCCACATAATGGATCACAGGGACTGTACTCAACATTACAGAGCCACATAATGGGTCCATGGACTGTACCTCAACATTAGAGCCACATAATGGGTTCAGGGACTGTATCTCAACATTACAGAGGCATATAATGGGTCCAGGGATTGTACCTCAACATTACAGAGCCACATAATGGGTCCAGGGACTGTACATCAACATTACAAAGCCACATAATGGATCACAGGGACTGTACTCAACATTATAGAGCCACATAATGGGTCCATGGACTGTACCTCAACATTAGAGCCACATAATGGGTTCAGGGACTGTATCTCAACATTACAGAGCCACATAATGGGTCCAGGAACTGCACCTTGACATTAGAGCCACATAATGGGTCCAGGGACTGTACCTTGACATTAGAGCCACATAATGGGCCCAGGGACTGTACCTCGACATTAGAGCCACATAATGGGTCCAGGAACTGGGCCACAAAGTTTTGATAGCTGAACAAGTTACAGTGGTAATGAACCATTTAGTACACATTTGTATCTGGTTATGATCACAATGATTATTTATGCAGTCAAGAATTAGCTAAGAATGGAAATAAATCAGTGACTGTAACAGGTTATCATAGGTTATTTCTACATCACTGCACATTTTATGTATCCAGATCATCCGTTTGCCATCAAGACCACTGTAAAATAATTTGACTGTTTTATACCCAAAGCCTAAATAAAAGCTTAACTGTACCAAACCTCACACTGTATCATACAGTCAGGAATTTGTAAATATATTCTATATTATACAGTATTTAACCTGGCTTCCCTCCCCTGCCTTGTATCAAACCTGATTGTCTTCTGTTCACCTAGGCACTCTATGACTTTAATAATAATAATAATAATAATAATAATAATAATAATATTGACCTGACTGAATTTTTTTTTAACTTGCCTGGTTTTAATTACCATTCTTTTATTTTATTATATTTAGTGTTGCTGTACATAAACTCTTTCATTATTATTGTTTAAAGTCAAAAATTATTGCTATATATTATGTATTTATTTATATTTCACCAGCCTTAAATTTCCATGTAAATATATAACTCTTAAAATATTACATTATTCTATAGCAAGAGAGTTCTGACTGAGAGTTTTTCCTGTACAGTTAGTTTAAGTCATGATTTATATTGTGAAATTATTTTGAAGGTCAATTTATGTATGGAAAGTATGAATTTTGTCATTATTGAATGCATTTGTCAAAGTCAGATTTATTTCTACACGATATAATGTCTGTACAGAATATGGACGACATTTGGTTGTGCCTGCAGAAAGCCCGTGGTTATGCCAAGCATTTGATGTTTTTAGACTAATGCCTAGCTCCAGCATTGTTCATTATTTTTATTGACAGAATTTACTACGTATCAGAGGGTCACCAGTACACACAGTAGTGCGGGGTAAATGTGGAGGCATCCTGCCCTTAGCAGGTGTGGGGCCTGGAATGGTGTCCTGGTTGTCTCCTCTGCCAACACCATCACTGCTACCATAGCCAGGGAATATACCTGGATGTGCGTCTGTGTGTGACCAGCCGGGCTGTGGTTGGTATGATGGTTTTGTGTTGCCAGTAGTAACAGCCTGGTTGATTAGGTCCTGATCCACCACGAGGCCTGATCATAAACTGGGCATGGGGACGTTGGCCCCAAAACATCCTGCAGGTATACTGTCATTTTGGTGGGCAACATGCTGTTTGACCCTGTCCTGCCGAGCCCGACCTGTCATTAACCACTGAGATCAATATTGCTGTCTAGCCTCGGCTATTTTCACTATAATCTTTCCTCTCCCCTACTATTCTCCTAGCCTCACTTCCCACTCACCCTCATGGGTCTTAACCCGAGAGTCAGTCTAGTCTAGTATAGGCATACACAGTGAGAGGTGTATGTCTCCTGGTGTATATACATTGAGAGTTTAATGACTATTTTAGGAATTAAAGTACATATTCTGGTCTGGACTGGTAGTGAACAAGTGACAAGCAGCTTTAATGGCCTCGTGTATCGTTAAGCTTTACGCCTAATTGACCAAACAACCATCAGAGTCCCACAGAGAAAAACAATTGAGTGAATTTATGGGAAAGTCTAATTTGTATATTAATTGCATAGATTTAATTTTATGAGAAATACAGCAGTATGACAGTTAGCTCTTCCATGGCTTGTAAGATGTCTAGCTAAAATTATTTGCATAATAAAACTTACATGAGGAATATTATACAAGATAATGCAAGTTTTGAATATCTATTACATATACAACAACTGCTCTGTTGGAAAAGATGGTTAACCTCAATAAGCTCAAAAAAGTGTTTAGTTTTGTTTAGTTTCTTAACCTTGTGGAAATACAAAACATTTGCTATGTAAGTTCAAACTCACTTCTTTTCCGGTGGCCTGGTGGCTAAAGCTTCCCGCTTCACACACGGAGGGCCCAGGTTCGATTCCCGGCGGGTGGAAACATTCCGACACGTTTCCTTACACCTGTTGTCCTGTTCACCTAGCAGCAAATAGGTACCTGGGTGTTAGTCGACTGGTGTGGGTCGCATCCTGGGGGACAAGATTAAGGACCCCAATGGAAATAAGTTAGACAGTCCTCGATGACGCACTGACTTTCTTGGGTTATCCTGGGTGGCTAACCCTCCGGGGTTAAAAATCCGAATCGAAATCTTATCTTATCTTATCTTATCTTATACAGTAGTCCTCCCATATCCGTGGGGGATACATTCCAAGACCTACCGTGGATACCCAAAACCGATGGATTCAAATTCAAAGTTTATTCTCTATAAGGATTACAATGCTGAGTTTACAGAAATTTGGTTATTGGTTGGTTTACAACCAAACCCTATATTTAAGTTGCTTTTTGTTTATATACATAACTATAACAAACTTTAATTGGTAAATTATGCACAAGAAGTCGAGAATCCGCACTTTTTTTTTACTGATGGGAAGCACTTTATGGCTTTTCTTAGGCTTTGAAGAACTGCCACCATCACTACTGTTGCACTTTGGGGTCATTATTGAGCAAAATTAAGTGTTATTTTTGGGCCATGGAAAACAGTGGATAACTGAAACTGTGGAAACTGAATCCATGGATATGGGGTTCCACTGTATTCAGTATGTCTTCTATAACAGGAATCACTGTATTATTAATGGTATGCAATAGTGAGAATTTGATTAATAAGACACATGTGTAACACTCAAGTATCTTTATTTTCAGCAATAAAGATACCCGAGTGTTGCACATGTGTCTTATTCACCTACTAGAATCATGTCAGTTATGTGCTACAATGTGCTTAGGTAAAAAACTTGCAAAATTCCTTTTCGTATTTTCAACCGTATATAACCTACCGTAGAGTTCATGTGTAATATCACTTATTCTTACAAAAAGTTAACACTAGTTGTTTCAGACCTCTTGTAATATGTACAGCCTTTCCCACACTTGAGTACTGAAACACACTCATGGCAGTACTGTACATGGCAGTACTGTACATGGGAGTACTGTACATGGCAGTACTGTACATGGCAGTACTGTACGTGGCAGTACTGTACATGGCAGTACTGTACATGGCAGTACTGTATATGGCAGTACTGTACATGGCAGTACTGTACATGGCAGTACTGTACATGGCAGTACTGTACATGGCAGTACTGTACATGACAGCACTGTACATGGCAGTACTGTACATGGCAGTACTGTACATGGCAGTACTGTACATGGCAGTACTGTACATGGCAGCACTGTACATGACAGTACTGTACATGACAGCACTGTACATGGCAGTACTGTACATGGCAGCACTGTACATGACAGTACTGTACATGACAGCACTGTACATGGCAGTACTGTACATGACAGACTGTACATGGGAGTACTTACATGACAGACTGTACATGGCAGTACTGTACATGACAGTACTGTACATGGACAGACTGTACATGCAGTACTGTACATGACAGCACTGTAGACGCACTGGACAGACACTGTACATGGCAGTACTGTACGTGCAGCACTGTACATGACAGTACTGTACATGGCAGTACTGTACATGGCAGTACTGTACATGGCAGTACTGTACATGGCAGTACTGTACATGGCAGTACTGTACATGGCAAGCACTGTACATGGCAGTACTGTACATGACAGCACTGTACATGGGCAGTACTGTACATGGCAGTACTGTAATGACAGCACTGTACATGACAGATGTACATGGCAGTATGTACATGGCAGTACTGTACATGACAGTACTGTACATGGGCAGTACTGTACATGGCATTACTGTACATGACAGTACTGTACATGGCAAGTACTGTACATGGCATGTAACTGTACATGGCAGTTTCTGTACATGGCAGTTTCTGTACATGGCAGTACTGGTTTCATGGCAGTACTGTACATGAAAGCACTGTACATGGCAGTACTGTACATGGCAGTTTCTGTACATGGCAGTACTGTACATGGCAGTACTGTACATGGCGTACTGTACATGACAGCACTGTAACATTTGGCTGTACTGTACATGGCAGTACTGTACATGGCAGCACTGTACATGGTGTACTGTACATGACGCATGTACATGGCAGTACTGTACATGACAGCACTGTACATGGCAGTACTGTACATGACAGCACTGTACATGACAGCACTGTTCATGGCAGTACTGTACATGACAGCACTGTACATGACAGCACTGTACATGACAGCACTGTACATGGCAGTACTGTACATGACAGCACTGTACATGGCCCGTACTGTAAAATGACAGCACTGTACATGACAGCACTGTACATGACGCACTGTACATGACAGCACTGTACATGACCCGCACTGTACATGACAGCACTGTAATGACAGCACTGTACATGGCATTATGTACATGGCAGCACTGTACGTGGGAGTACTGTACATAGGAGTACAGTGGACCCCCGGTTAACGAACTTTTTTCATTCCAGTAGTATGTTCAAGCGCCAGTACTGACCGAATTTTTTCCCATAAGGAATATTGTGAAGTAGATTAGTCCATTTCAGACCCCCAAACATACACGTACAAACGCACTTACATAAATACACTTACATAATTGGTCGCATTTGGAGGTGATCGTTAAGCGGGGGTCCACTGTACTGTACATGGCAGTACTGTACATGGCAGTATTGTACTGTACATGGGAGTACTGAACATGGCAGTACTGTACATGGGAGAGAGAGGAATTGTAAGTCCACACTGAGGCCATCTGCTGAGAAGTATCTATCTACACACATCTATCTAAATTAAGGACTATCATGGTCTAAAAGTCTACTTGTTGCAATGAATATAATACTGAATTTGACAATGAATTAAGAGGTTAACAGAACTTTTTCATTCCCCCTGTCCAAGGAATCCATAAAATATAGTACGTAATTTTTTTTAATGCACCAGCCATCTCCCATGGAAGCAGGGTGACCTAAAAAGAAAAAATTAAAGTTTCTTTTTTTAATTTAGTAATTTATACAGGCAAAAGGGGTTACAAACAGTAAGTCGAGAATCAGCACTTTTTCAATGATAATTCTGGAAATAAATGGTATAAAATACCGACACAATGGAAATATAAACACAAATGCAGTATAATGTGATCCTTTATTGACTACGTTTCGCCCACACAGTGGGCTTTTGAAAAAGCCCACTGTGTGGGCGAAACGTGGTCAATAAAGGATCACATTATACTGCATTTGTGTTTATATTTCCAATGATAATTCTACAAATCACTGATTTTATTTGATTTGATCTGATTAATAAATTGTATAACTTCATATAGTATATTGATCATTTTGCTGTATTATACATTTTTCTGCTACAAATTTGTACGACTATGATGTTTCACAATTGAAATGTTCAAATTTCATTGTTTAAAATACTCATTTATACTCCTTATTGTAAATTGTTTACTGTAATTTTTACCACTGAATCTATCATTGCTTAATTAATCTTAAGTTAATTTTAAGGCTGCCCATAATGCTCTGCATACAAGTGGGCTTTTGACATGTACACCCAACTACTATAATTCCTTGTACAACTATGTACATTCTACAAGATTGATGGACTGAACACATCGACTCAAGGTTGAGGGACTGATTACCTCATTCTCCTCCTCTCCTTACGCCTTCCTCTTTGTATTGGACTGATGAAGCCACTGTGTGGCGAAACGTTTCCTGAATAAAGATTCCCATATGCTGCATAAGTGTCTCAATCTACAACTATGTATCATATCCAAATAAAAATTATTATTATTATTTACTACCAGTACATGTACAAGGTATACAGACCATAGCTGACATCAATGACATACTACTATATAAAAGCCGCTTGTTATGTAGAGCATTTTGGGCAAATTAGGTCAGTTTTTTCCCAGGGTGCGACCCACACCAGTCAACTAACACCCAGGTACCTATTTTACTGATGGGTGAACATGGACAACCGGTGTAAGGAAATACGTCTGATGTTGCCACCAGGCCATGGGGCACCAGATGGGAAGCATTTCACAGTTTCTCTTGGGCTATGAAGAACTGCCAACTTTTCCATTTTTGCACTTTGGGGCCATTATTATGCAAAATTAAGAGGTATTTTTGGGCCACAGTAAACAGTGGATAATTGAAACTGCAGATATCAAATAAGTGGATATGGGGGTTCTACTGTAAATATATGTTCATGGGGATATTTTAATACTGTACTACGGAAAAGTAGTAAGTAAAATGTTTTAATATGAAACTAAATGCATTTTTATAATAATTTTTAAAGTGGTAAACTGGTAAGCCAGTGGAAGGCCTCAGTCAGATGACCAGAAGTTCCAGCTGTGGGTCATAATGTGACTAAGACCAGCATCAGATCAATCTTACTTGTTTCTGTTAACTAAAATTTGGCTAAACAGTACATGAAAAAAAATATTTTAGTGAAAAAAGTAGAAATGTGTGGAGATCCTGTAAATCTCTTCTCCAAAACTTGTAAATACACTTACACAAGCTTAGATAAATGTAAATCTGTTCTCCAAAGCTTGTAAATACATTTACACAAGCTTAGATAAATGTAAATCTGTTCTCCAAAGCTTGTAAATACATTTATAGGAGGTTAGATAAATGTAAATCAAATCACAGCTTTATGTATGTAACCTTTGTAAATATTTCTAAATTTATTGACATAGGCCTCTCTACCAATAGGCCTATTGTTTTAATGGTTAAAGGACAGTCATAAACACTTTTTTAAGTAGATAGTAGAAAAACAATAAGACAGTTGTATATATCATAGCCTATTATGAAATATATGTTTTTATAGTATATAAGAAAGTGCACCAAAGTCTTTTCTACACCCATAGTTACATTATTTTTTTGCAGAACTAGTCACATTCACGTGAAAATTTGATTTCCTGTCCACAGGCTTTGCTTTTTACACTAAATAATACATTATGTAATATTCCTGTATGCAAATTAAAGAGAATGATAATCATTTTGTGTTTTAATTGTTAGTAATTCAAATTCAAAGTTTGTTCTCTATAAGGATTACAATGCTGAGTTTACAGAATTTGGTTGTGTGGTTTACATGTAGTAAAATAGTGATTACAGAGTGTACCACTAGAACACCTAGCATGGCTAGGCATTTTCGGCAGACTTAAATTAAATCTTAAGTTTAAAATACTACAAAATTATGAGGTAAGTTGGTATTATGGCTAAGTGACTAAATACTAGTTTGTGAGTTTAGCAATGTGAATGCTTTTGTTTTGGCACAGTATATAGTTTCAGTATGGGAGTATCACAGGCCAACTTATGACTAGTTAAGATTCATTATTTTGAGACTGAGATTGATATTTCTGTTTATGGTCAAATGGGTGAGTGAAAGTGTGAACCACCAGGTGGTATTCGTGTAATTAGTTGACGGGGTGTATCAGGGAGATAAGATGTTTTCTGATGGTAGTTTTGAAGGTGATGAATGTGTCTGCAGTTCTAGAGTTCTCAGGTAGGGTGTTCCAGATTTTAGGGCCTTTGACATACATTGAATTTTTGTAAAGGTTTAGTCTGACACGGGGAATGTCATAGAGATGTTTGTGTCTGGTGTTGTGCCTGTGGGTTCTGTCGCAACTATCAAGAAAGCGTTTTAGGTCAAGGTTAATATTGGAATTTAAGGTCCTGTAGATGTAGATTGCACAGTAGTAACTGTGGATGTACTGAACAGGGAGTAAGTTTAGATCTATGAAGAGTGGGGGGGGGGTGTTGCCAGGGATGGGTTATTATTGGCTTTAGGTGTGTTGCTGCAGTTGAACCCCAAGCACAGATAGCATAGGTGAGGTATGGATATATAAGTGAATGGTATAGTGTGAGAAGGGCAGTTTGCGGCACGTAGTATCGTATCTTCGAGAGGTTTATAAGCTGGTAAACCCCTCAAGGAAGGTTAGTTGATGCTGGTGAAGGGCTCCTGATCTAGGGAATTGGATCTGTGCACCAGTTCCCTGAATTAAACCTGAATGCCTTCCAATTCCTCCCCCCCCAGACGCTGTATAATCCTACGGGTTTAGTGTTCCCCTTTGATTATAATAATAATAACCTGGTAAACCATCTTGACTGATGGCAGTGTATATACACTGAGATGGTTATGTCTGTATATACTGACATGTGCATCTCTAAGTATATATGTACAGAGAGGTTTATGTCTGTATATACCAAGATCGGTGGCCTGGTGGCTAAAGCTCCCGCTTCACACACGGAGGGCCCGGGTTCGATTCCCGGCGGGTGGAAACATTTCGACACGTTTCCTTACACCTGTTGTCCTGTTCACCTAGCAGCAAATAGGTACCTGGGTGTTAGTCGACTGGTGTGGGTCGCATCCTGAGGGACAAGATTAAGGACCCCAATGGAAATAAGTTAGACAGTCCTCGATGACGCACTGACTTTCTTGGGTTATCCTGGGTGGCTAACCCTCCGGGGTTAAAAATCCGAACGAAATCTTATCTTATCTTATCTTTCACTGTTACTGAATATAATGACAATGTTGAACTACATAATGACATGAATCACCATCTTTAGATGGCACTGCTGCCATCTAGTTGGCACTGCCACCATCTAGATGGCACTACCACCATCTAGATAACACCACCACCATCTAGATGGCACTGCCACCACCTAGATGGCACTGCCACCACCTAGATGGCACTGCCACCATCTAGATGACACTGCCACCATCTAGATAAAACTACCACCATCTAGACAGCACTACCAACTTCTAGATAGCACTGCCACCATTGGCCATCTGTGTGGTCAATGGTCCCATAGTATATGCAGGGATTTTGAACCAGTGACCACACTTGACATAAACTCAGTGAGATGTTTTTGTGTCTGCCCGACGAGATACACCTGTATGAGGAAATGACATCTATATTAAGAGATAAGATAAGATATCGTTCGGATTTTTAACCCCGGAGGGTTAGCCACCCAGGATAACCCAAGAAAGTCAGTGCGTCATCGAGGACTGTCTAACTTATTTCCATTGGGGTCCTTAATCTTGTCCCCCAGGATGCGACCCACACCAGTCGACTAACACCCAGGTACCTATTTGCTGCTAGGTGAACAGGACAATAGGTGTAAGGAAACGTGTCGAAATGTTTCCACCCGCCGGGAATCGAACCCGGGCCCTCCGTATGTGAAGCGGAAGCTTTAGCCACCAGGCCACCGGGCTACCGGGCGAATAAAACATCCTTCTTGAAAGACATGTCAGCATGGTATGACAGCTGGGTAAATAAGATGGGTGGTAGGGACGGGGCTGTCTTAGGCAGTGCTGAGGGTAATAGTGTTGTCCTGGAGGACAGTGCTGAGGGTGCTAGTGTTGTCCTGGAGGACAGTGCTGAGGGTGCTAGTGTCCTGGAGGAGAGTGCTGAGGGTGCTAGTGTTGTCCTGGAGGACAGTGCTGAGGGTACTAGTGTTGTCCAGGACGACAGTGCTGAGGGTGCTAGTGTTGTCCTGGAGGACAGTGCTGAGGGTGCTAGTGTTGTCCTGGAGGACAGGGGCTGAGGGTGCTAGTGTTGTCCTGGAGGACAGTGCTGAGGGTGTTTAGTGTTGTCCTGGAGGCCCAGTGCTGAGGGTGTAGTGTTGTCCTGGAGGACAGTGCTGAGGGTACTAGTGTTGTCCAGGAGGACAGTGCTGAGGGTGCTAGTGTTGTCCTGGAGGACAGTGCTGAGGGTGCTAGTGTTGTCCTGGAGGACAGTGCTGAGGGTGCTAGTGTTGTCCTGGAGGACAGTGCTGAGGGTGCTATTGTCCTGGAGGACAGTGCTGAGGGTGGTAGTGTTGTCCTGGAGGAAGTGCTGAGGGTGCTAGTGTTGTCCTGGAGGCAGTGTGAGGGTGCTAGTGTTATCCTGGAGGACAGTGCTGAGGGTGCTAGTGTTGCCCTGGAGGACGTGCTGAGGGTGCTAGTGTTGTCCTGGAGAACAGTGCTGAGGGTTTTTAGTGTTGTCCGGGACGACGGGTGCTGAGGGTGCTAGTGTTGTCCTGGAGGACAGTGCTGAGGGTGCTAATGTTGTCCTGGAGGACAGTGCTGAGGGTGCTAGTGTTGTCCTGGAATACAGTGCTGAGGGTGGTAGTGTTGTCCTGGAATACAGTGCTGAGGGTGGTTTTAGTGTTGTCCTGGAGGACAGTGCTGAGGGTGCTAATGTTGTCCTGGAGGGCAGTGCTGAGGATGCTAGTGTGTCCTGGGGGACAGTGCTGAGGTGCTAGCGTTGTCCTAGAGGACAGAGCTGAGGGTTATAGTGTTGTCCTGGAGGAAAAGTGCTGAGGGTGCTAGTGTTGTCCTGGAGGACAGTGCTGAGGGTGCTAGTGTTGTCCTGGAGGACAGTGCTGAGGGTGCTAGTGTTGTCCTGGAGGACAGTGCTGAGGGTGCTAGTGTTGTCCTGGAGGACAGTGCTGAGGGTGCTAGTGTTGTCCTGGAGGACAGTGTGAGGGTACTAGTGTTGCCCTGGAGGACAGTGCTGAGGGTTGCTAGTGTTGTCCTGGAGGACAATGCTGAGGATGTTAGTGTTGTCCTGGAGGACAGTGCTGAGGGTGTTAGTGTTGTCCTGGAGGACAGTGCTGAGGGCGTTAGTGCTGTCCTGGAGGACAGTGCTCAGGGTGCTAGTGTTGTCCTGGAGGACAGTGTGAGGGTGCTAGTGTTGTCCTGGAGGAAGTGCTGAGGGTGCTAGTGTTGTCCTGGAGGACAGTGCTGAGGGTGCTAGTGTTCTCCTGGCAGACAGTGCTGAGGGTGCTAGTGTTATCCTGGAGGACAGTGCTGAGGGTGCTAGTGTTGTCCTGGAGGACAGTGCTGAGGGGGGCTAGTTTGCCCTGGAGGACAGTGCTGAGGGTGCTAGTGTTGTCCTGGAGGACAGTGCTGAGGGTGCTAGTGTTGTCCTGGAGGACAGTGCTGAGGGTGCTAGTGTTGTCCTGGAGAACAGTGCTGAGGGTGCTAGTGTTGTCCTGGAGGACAGTGCTGAGGGTGCTAGTGTTGTCCTTGAGAACAGTGCTGAGGGTGGTAGTTTTTGCCCTGGAGGACAGTGCTGAGGGTGTGTGTTGTCCTGGAGGGCAGTGCTGAGGGTGCTAGTGTTGTCCTGGAGGACAGTGTGAGGGTGCTAGTGTTGTCCTGGAGGACAGAGCTGGGGGGTGCTAGTGTTGCCTGGAGGACAGTGCTGAGGGTGCTAGTGTTGTCCTGGAGGACAGTGCTGAGGGTGCTAGTGTTGTCCTGGAGAACAGTGCTGAGGGTGGTAGTGTTGTCCTGGAGGACAGTGCTGAGAGTGCTAGTGTTGTCCTGGAGGGCAGTGCTGAGGGTGATAGTGTTGTCCTGGAGGACAGTGCTGAGGGTGCTAGTGTTGTCCTGGAGGACAGAGCTGAGGGTACTAGTGTTGTCCTGGAGGACAGTGCTGAGGGTGCTAGTGTTGCCGTGGAGGACAGAGCTGAGGGTACTAGTGTTGTCCTGGAGGACAGTGCTGAGGGTGCTAGTGTTGCCGTGGAGGACAGAGCTGAGGGTACTAGTGTTGTCCTGGAGGACAGTGCTGAGGGTACTAGTGTTGTCCTGGGGCCCAGTGCTGAGGGTGCTAGTGTTGTCCTGGAGGACAATGCTGAGGGTGCTAGTGTTGCCGTGGAGGACAGAGCTGAGGGTACTAGTGTTGTCCTGGAGGACAGTGCTGAGGGTACTAGTGTTGTCCTGGAGGACAGTGCTGAGGGTGCTAGTGTTGTCCTGGAGGACAGTGCTGAGGGTGCTAGTGTTGTCCTGGAGGAGTGCTGAGGGTGCTAGTGTTGTCCTGGAGGGCAGTGCTGAGGGTGCTAGTGTTGTCCTGGAGGACAGAGCTGAGGGTGCTAGTGTTGTCCTGGAGGACAGAGCTGAGGGTACTAGTGTTGTCCTGGAGGGCAGTGCTGAGGATACTAGTGTTGTCCTGGAGGACAGTGCTGAGGATACTAGTGTTGTCCTGGAGGACAATGCTGAGGATGTTAGTGTTGTCCTGGAGGACAGTGCTGAGGGTGTTAGTGTTGTCCTGGAGGACAGTGCTGAGGGCGTTAGTGCTGTCCTGGAGGACAGTGCTGAGGGTGCTAGTGTTCTCCTGACAGACAGTGCTGAGGGTGCTAGTGTTGTCCTGGAGGACAGTGCTGAGAGTGCTAGTGTTGTCCTGGAGGACAGTGCTGAGAGTGCTAGTGTTGTCCTGGAGGACAGTGCTGAGGGTGCTAGTGTTGTCCTGGAGGACAGTGCTGAGGGTGCTACTGCTGTCCTGGAGGACAGTGCTGAGGGTGCTAGTGTTGTCCTGGAGGACAGTGCTGAGGGTGCTAGTGTTGTCCTGGAGGACAGTGCTGAGGGTGCTAGTGTTGTCCTGGAGGACAGTGTGAGGGTGTAGTGTGTCCGGGAAGACAGTGCTGAGGGTGCTAGTGTTGTCCTGGAGGACAGTGCTGAGGGTGCTAGTGTTGTCCTGGAGGACAGTGCTGAGGGTGCTACTGCTGTCCTGGAGGACAGTGCGGGGGGGGTGCTAGTGTTGTCCTGGAGGACAGTGCTGAGGGTGCTGTGTTGTCCTGGAGGACAGTACTGAGGGTGCTAGTGTTGTCCTGGAGGACAGTGCTGAGGGTGCTAGTGTTGTCCTGGAGGACAGTGCTGAGGGTGCTAGTGTTGCCCTGGAGGACAGTGCTGAGGGTGCTAGTGTTGTCCTGGAGGACAGTGCTGAGGGTGCTAGTGTTGTCCTGGAGGACAGTGCTGAAGGTGCTAGTGTTGTCCGGAGAACAGTGTGAGGGTGTTTACTGCTGTCCTGGGGACAGTGCAGACGGTGCTTGTGTGGTCCTGGAGGACAGTGCTGAGGGTGTTTAGTGTTGCCCTGGAGGACAGTGCTGAGGGTGATAGTGTTGTCCTGGAGGACAGTGCTGAGGATGGTAGTGTTGTCCTGGAGGACAGTGCTGAGGGTGCTAGTATTGTCCTGGAGGACAGTGCTGAGGATGCTAGTATTGTCCTGGAGGACAGTGCTGAGGGTGCTAGTGTTGTCCTGGAGGACAGTGCTGAGGGTGCTATTGTCCTGGAGGACAATGCTGAGGGTGCTAGTGTTGTCCTGGAGGACAGTGCTTAGGATGCTAGTGTTGTCCTGGAGGACAGTGCTGAGGGTGCTAGTGTTGTCCTGGAGGACAGTGCTGAGGGTGCTAGTGTTGCACTGGAGGACAGTGCTGAGGGTGCTAGTGTTGTCCTGGAGGACAGTGCTGAGGGTGCTAGTGTTGTCCTGGAGGACAGTGCTGAGGGTGCTAGTGTTGTCCTGGAGGACAGTGCTGAGGGTGATAGTGTTGTCCTGGAGGCCCAGTGCTGAGGATGGTAGTGTTGTCCTGGAGGACAGTGCTGAGGGTGCTAGTATTGTCCTGGAGGACAGTGCTGAGGATGCTAGTGTTGTCCTGGAGGACAGTGCTGAGGGTGCTAGTGTTGTCCTGGAGGACAGTGCTGAGGGTGTAGTGTTGTCCTGGAGGAAAATGCTGAGGGTGCTAGTGTTGTCCTGGAGGACAGTGCTTAGGATGCTAGTGTTGTCCTGGAGGACAGTGCTGGGGGTGCTAGGGGTTGTCCTGGAGGACAGTGCTGAGGGTGCTAGTGTTGCACTGGAGGACAGTGCTGAGGGTGCTAGTGTTGTCCTGGAGGACAGTGCTGAGGGTGCTAGTGTTGTCCTGGAGGACAGTGCTGAGGGTGCTAGTGTTGTCTGGAGGACGTGGAGGGTGATAGTGTTGTCCTGGAGGACAGTGCTGAGGATGGTGTGTTTTTCCTGGAGGACAGTGCTGAGGGTGCTAGTATTGTCCTGGAGGACAGGTGAGGATGCTAGTATTGCCCTGGAGGACAGTGCTGAGGGTGCTAGTGTTGTCCTGGAGGACAGTGCTGAGGGTGCTAGTGTTGTCCTGGAGGACAATGCTGAGGGTGCTAGTGTTGTCCTGGAGGACAGTGCTTAGGATGCTAGTGTTGTCCTGGAGGACAGTGCTGAGGGTGCTAGTGTTGTCCTGGAGGACAGTGCTGAGGGTGCTATTGTCCTGGAGGACAGTGCTGAGGGTGGTAGTGTTGTCCTGGAGGACAGTGCTGAGGGTGCTAGTGTTGTCCTGGAGGACAGTGCTGAGGGTGCTAGTGTTGTCCTGGAGGACAGTGCTTAGGATGCTAGTGTTGTCCTGGAGGATAGTGCTGAGGGTGCTACTGCTGTCCAGGGGGACAGTGCTGAGGGTGCTTCTTCTGTCCAGGAGGACAGTGCTGAGGGTGCTAGTGTTGTCCTGGAGGACAGTGCTGAGGGTGCTAGTGTTGTCCTGGAGGAGTGCTGATATGAAAAACAGTACAGAATGGGTCACATAACCAGAGACCAAACAAAACGTTACTCGTCAATCCTAACCAGCCTGATAAGAAGGGCAAAAAAATTGTATTATGAGAACAGATTATCCAACTTACGAGGTGATATAAAAAAGACCTGGAAGACCCTATCAGAAATTCTGGGAACAAAAAAGATATCACGACATAGCGAAATAAAATTAGCAAAATCATATGAACCCCAACTCCCACCAACAGAAACAGCAAACAGACTCAATGATTTCTTCTCCACTATAGGTCAAAACCTTGCCAATGATATCCAGCTCAGATACCCACCAAATGACTACCTCACTGGCAACTACCCGAACACACTGTTCCTAGCACCGACTAACCCATACGAAGTCACCCTTATTATCAACGCATCTGAAAAACAAGCAGGAGATTTAAATACCTTACCACCCTTTATATACAAAAAAGCGTCACTAGTACTATCACCAATCATTGCAACACTCTTCAACAAATCCATTGAATCCTCCACCTTCCCTACAGTTCTCAAAATAGCAAGGGTCACCCCGATCCATAAAGGAGGAGACCAATCAGAGTTGAATAACTATAGGCCAATATCCAATTTACACCCTCTCTCAAAAATCTTCGAAAAATTAATTCATAAACGAATCTACTCCTACCTCATCTCCCATAACATTCTCAACCCCTGCCAATTTGGATTCAGGCCTAATAAAAATACTAATGATGCTATTATACACATGCTAGAACATATATACACTGCAACAGAGAAAAAAGAAGTCCCACTGGGGATCTTCATTGACTTACGTAAAGCTTTTGATACAGTTGACCATGACTTGCTCCACGTAAAATTGAGGGCACTCCCTCAACTACCTCAAGTCATACCTCAGCAACAGAAGCCAATATGTGTACGCAAATGGGGCAAGCTCTTCCGCACAACCAATTACAGTTGGTGTCCCACAGGGAAGTGTCCTTGGCCCTCTTCTCTTTCTCCTATACATAAATGACCTTCCAAATGCTTCGCAATTACTCAAACCCACACTTTTTGCAGATGACACTACATACGTCTTCTCTCACCCGAGCCCAGTCACGCTGGCCAATACTGTAAATACCGAATTACAGAAAATATCTACCTGGATGAGGACTAACAAACTTACACTAAACATTGACAAAACCTACTTCATTCAGTTTGGTAGCAGAGCTACAGATGTACCTCTTAACATAACGATAAACGGATAAGATAAGATTTCGTTCGGATTTTTAACCCCGGAGGGTTAGCCACCCAGGATAACCCAAGAAAGTCAGTGCGTCATCGAGGACTGTCTAACTTATTTCCATTGGGGTCCTTAATCTTGTCCCCCAGGATGCGACCCACACCAGTCGACTAACACCCAGGTACCTATTTGCTGTTAGGTGAACAGTACAACAGGTGTAAGGAAACGTGTCGAAATGTTTCCACCCGCCGGGAATCGAACCCGGGCCCTCCGTGTGTGAAGCTGGAGCTTTAGCCACCAGGCCACCGAGCCACAACTATCACAAAGCTAACAGAGGGAAAATTCTTAGGAATCCACCTCGATAATAGACTCAAATTTCATACACATATACAACAAATTTCTAAGAAAATTTCCAAGACTGTAGGCATACTATCGAAGATACGGTACTATGTTCCACAGTCAGCCCTCCTGGCCCTATATCACTCTCTTATTTACCCCTATCTCACCTATGGAATTTGTGCATGGGGCTCAACAACAAGTAACATCTCAGACCACTAATTACCCAACAAAGGTGCAGTTAGAATGATAACAAATTCTCATACAGGCAGCACACTCCACCAATATTCAAAACACTCAACCTACTCACCATACAAAACATCCATACTTATTACTGCACTTATTACATACATAGAACACTTAACTCTGATATTAACCCTCCCCTCAAACATCTCCTTGCCAACCTCAACAGAACACACTGACCATAACACAAGGCACAGATCACTCTTTGATGTTCCTCGTGTCCATCTCACGCTATGCAAAAAACTCAATGCACATAAAAGGCCCTAAAATCTGGAATTCATTACCTTTAAATATAAAAGAAACACTTTTTGTAGATGAATGGTTCAGAGAACCGACATGTTGATAAATTAGACCTATGTGCAACTCTTGGGTATCTTTATTGAGGAAACGTTTCGCCACACAGTGGCTTCATCAGTCCATACGTAGGAGAAACTTGAAGAACAGGAGGAGAATGAGGTAATCAGTCCCTCAACCTTGAGTCGATGTGTTCAGTCCATCAATCTTGAATAGGATTGATGGACTGATGACCATACAGGACTGAAATATAAGGAGGAAACAGGAAAAATAAATGCACCAGCAGCGAGCGCAGCTGCAACAAATCCTAGCAAAGAGAATTACACAATCTATGTAAATACTATGCCTTGGGTATCTGCAGACAGGGTGTATCTGGTAAAACAGGTGGGTCATGTACCTTCGACCATCCCAGAAAATGCCGCACCCACATGACAACAGGAGAGTGAATTATTATTATAATCAAGGGGGAAGTGCTAAACCCGGAGGATTATACAGCGCCTGGGGGTGGATGTGGAAGGCATTCAGGCTTAATTCAGTGAACTGGAGCACAGATCCAATTCCCTAAATCAAGAGCCCCTCACCAACATCAAGGAACCTTCCTTGAGGGGTCAGGAGAGTGCAACTTCCCTTCTTGTAAGTTATTTCATACAGAACTGTCACTTATCAATCCTTGAAAGAAAATGGTACAATGTATACTGCCAGGCACATCATACTGCCAGGCACATCATACTGCCAGGCACATATACTGCCAGGCACATCATACTGCCAGGCACATCATACTGCCAGGCACATCATACATGCCAGGCACATCATACTGCCAGGCACATCATACTGCCAGGCACATCATACTGCCAGGCACATCATACTGCCAGGCACATCATACTGCCAGGCACATCATACTGCCAGGCACATCATACTGCCAGGCACATCATATCTGCCAGGCACATCATACTGCCAGGCACATCATACTGCCAGGACACATCATACTGCCAGGCACATCGTACTGCCAGGCACATCGTACTTGCCAGGCACATCGTACTGCCAGGCACATCATACTGCCAGGCACATCATACTGCCAGGCACATCATACTGCCAGGCACATCATACTGCCAGGCACATCATACTGCCAGGCACATCGTACTGCCAGGCACATCGTACTGCCAGGCACATCGTACTGCCAGGCACATCGTACTGCCAGGCACATCGTACTGCCAGGCACATCGTACTGCCAGGCACATCGTACTGCCAGGCACATCGTACTGCCAGGCACATCGTACTGCCAGGCACATCATACTGCCAGGCACATCATACTGCCAGGCACATCGTACTGCCAGGCACATCGTACTGCCAGGCACATCGTACTGCCAGGCACATCGTACTGCCAGGCACATCATACTGCCAGGCACATCGTACTGCCAGGCACATCATACTGCCAGGCACATCATACTGCCAAGCACATCATACTGCCAGGCACATCATACTGCAGGCACATCATACTGCCAGGCACATTCATACTGCCAGGCACATCATACTGCCAGGCACATCATACTGCCAGGCACATCATACTGCCAGGCACATCATACTGCCAGGCACATCATACTGCCAGGCACATCATACTGCCAGGCACATCATCTAAAGGGGACTAGAAGACACAGACCAGCCAGACTATGGGAAACAAAAGAGAGAAGCCACAACCTCTCCAGGAACAGAGGTTTTTACTGGCCAGAAGGGAAAAAAGACTGGCAAGAAATGACAATAATCCTACACCAACCTAAAACACTTCTGGAGCAGAGACAGACATTGGCCTCTACTCCAGAACAATAGATATTAGAGCCAGCAAATAAAACTCCCCTAAATTCCACCAATACGACATTTGTCTTTGCAAACATACAGGGTCTAAAACCGTCAAAAAACAACAAAATTCCTTACATCAAGGGACTGCTCATGGAGTCAAATGCAATGTTTGCAGCATTCACAGAGACCCACATAAAGGATCATTATGACAACAAGGGGATGGGAGGTTGGCCTGTATGTCACAGAGTCGCTCATTTGCACAGAACTACTAAACACCTCAAATGATGTAGTTAAAGTTTTGGTGGTAAAGATTGAAAACCAAAACCTTGTCATTGTGGTAGTATACAAGCCTCCAGATGCAACTTTCCAGCAATTCCAGGAGCAGCTTGAGAAAACTGACGACTGTCTTGAAAATCTCCCAACTCCTGCCCCAAACATCTTACTAATAGGAGATTTGAACCTGAGACACCTAAAATGTTTTAACAGAGATCACCCCGGGAGGCAGCTCAGATGAAAATTCACACACACACATGAACTCTTAAATCTCTGCAACAAATTCACCTTAAACCAGCAAATAGTAGAGTCTACAAGACTAGACAATATGCTGGACCTCATCTTCACTAACAATGATGATCTGATACGTAATATAACTATCAAAGACAATACACTCAGGTCACAACATAATAAAGGTACGTACAAGTATGCACAGGGCTCCGGACCAGCAAAATGTGAGCAGTCATGAAGGTCTCTTCATGAAATTCAATTTCAATAACAAAAACATACAATGGGATCAAGTAAACCATGACCTAAATGAAACAAGCTGGGAAAATATCATAAACAATACGGATCCGAACATCTGCCTTGAAAAAAAGAATTCTGTGGCTCTTGAGATCTGCTCAAGACACATTCCATTAAGAAAAAGAAAGAATTTGTCAACTAGAAAGAAAGAGACGTTTCCTATACAGACAAAGGCAGTCACAGAGCTTCTGAGTGGGGCAAATATATCTGAAATAAGAAGGGAGGCACTAGTCAATGAAATTGCAAATATCTGAAAAAACAAAAAACAAAATACTTCTTCTCTTATGCCAAATCTAAGTGAAAAACAACATCCAGTATTGGGCCCCTGCTTAGGCGGGATGGGACATACACAGATGACAGCCAAGAAATGAGTGAGATACTAATGGCCCAATATGACTCAGTGTTCAGCCAGCCACTGCCCAGACTAAGGGTCGACAATCCATATGAATTCTTTATGAGCGAAACCCAAAATTTGGTCATCCCAAGAATCTCGGATATTATTCTAACTCCACAAGACTTTGAAGAGGCAGTTAGTGACATGCCCATGCACTCTGCCCCAGACCCAGACTCGTGGAACTCTGTGTTCATCAAGAATTGTAAGAAGCCCCTATCGCGTGCCTTCAGCATTTTATGGAGAGGGAGCATGGACACAGGGGTCATCCTACACACACTAAAAACAACAGACATAGCCCCACTCCACAAAGGTGGCAGTAAAGCATTTGCA
Organism: Cherax quadricarinatus; assembly: GCF_026875155.1. NCBI lineage: Eukaryota > Metazoa > Arthropoda > Malacostraca > Decapoda > Parastacidae > Cherax > Cherax quadricarinatus. The sequence continues at coordinate 31,267,203 of NC_069413.1, forward strand.
AAGAACTACAGACCGATAACACTAACATCCCATATCATAAAAATCTTCGAGAAGGTTCTAAGAAGCAAGATCGCCAACCACCTAGATACCCATCAATTACACAACCCAGGGTAACACGGGTTTAGAGCAGGTCGCTCCTGCCTGTCCCAGCTACTGGACCACTATGACAAGGTCCTAGATGCTGTAGAGGATAAACAAAATACAGATGTAGTATACACAGACTTTGCAAAAGCTTTCGACAAGTGTGACCATGGTGTAATAGCACACAAAATGCGTGATAAAGGAATAACGGGAAAAGTTGGTAGATGGATCTACAACTTCCTGACAAGTAGAACACAAAGAATAATAGTAAACGGAGTAAAGTCCCAGGCAGCCATGGCAAAAAGCTCTGTTCCACAAGTCACAGTACTCGCTCCCATTCTATTACTCATCCTCATTTCTAACATAGACAGAGATGTAAGCCATAGCTCCGTGTCTTCCTTTGCGGATGACACCCGGATCACCATGGCAGTGACCTCCATCGAAGTCACTGCGAGACTCCAAGCGGACATCAATCAAATCTTCGAATGGGCCACTCAAAACAATATGAAGTTCAAAGAGAAGAAATTTCAACTACTTAGATATGGGAAACTTGAAGAAATTAAAAATGTGTCAGAGTATACGACAAATTCTAACCATACAATAGAGCGGAAAAGCAATGTGAAGAACCTGGGAGTGATAATGTCAGAGGATCTCGCCTTCAAAGACCACAACAATGTATCTACCTCATCCGCTAGGAAAATGATAGTATGGATAATCAGAACCTTCAAAACTAGGGACGCCAAGCCCATGATGATTCTCTTCAAATCGCTTGTGCTCTCTAGGCTGGAATACTGCTGTACACTAACGGCCCCCTTCAAGGCTGGTGACATTGCAGATCTGGAGAGTGTACAAAGAACTTTCACGGCACACATAAGTACGATAATTCACCTAAACTACTGGAAAGGTCCTTGATCTGTATTCCCTCGAACGCAGGCGAGAGAGATGCATGATAATACATACAGACTTTGAAAATCCTAGAGGGATTAATACTAAACTTACACACGAAAATTATTCCCCATGAAATTTAATTTATCATAGTAACCCGTAAAACTTTAATTTATCATGGTTACCCACAAAATATCATTTTCTATGAGTAAAAATTAATTCATTTTCTTTGTTTTTAATGACTAACTTAAGTAGAATGTTGTCTTTATACTGTAGTGTAGTGCCTGGCCTATTTAACTGAACATGGCCAAGAAGAAATACAATGTTTACATTATTTACTCTGGATGGTTAGTAACCCAGGTTACCCTAGAGAATCATGCAGTGTGGCTTGTTCAGCTATATAAACTTTGTGGTCCAATCCCTAGACCCATTATGTCTCTCTAATGTCGAGGTACAGTGCCTGGACCCATTTTGTGCCTCTGTAATGTTAAAGTACAGTTCCTGGACCAATTATATGCCTCTGTAAGCTTCTGACTACTACCCACAGGGTGGGTATAATAATAAAGACATTAAACTTAAAAAAAATCTTGGTCCATTGATCCTTTCCAAAGCTACTCAGGCGCGCCCATAACTCTGACACAGGAACCTTCATAACTTTCGTCACCCCAGTGGAAGTATCAAGGACCCCTGTGGAAATATCAAGGACCTCATATGGAAATATCAAGAATTACTATAGAAACATCTAGGACCACAATGGAAATACATCACTTTGACTTCTTGGGTTATCCTGGAGGATAACTTATACACATGTTACTATAAGTAAGTTTATTCAGGTATACACAAATACAGTTACATAGATTATCATACATAGCAGCATATGTGTAGACAACCTGGTATTACCCAAAAAAGTCAAAGTGACTTGTTTCCATACAGCGTTGCTCACCACTTTCTGTACAAGAGTCAACACTCCATGTGACCACAAGGTCACTACCAGTTGCACCAGCAGGCTGCTGACCACACCCATCACTGTGTGACCACAAGGTCACTACCAGGTGCACCAGCAGGCTGCTGACCACACCCATCACTCTGTGTGACCACAAGGTCACTACCAGGTGCACCAGCAGGCTGCTGACCACACCCATCACTGTGTGACCACAAGGTCACTACCAGGTGCACCAGCAGGCTGCTGACCACACCCATCACTGTGTGACCACAAGGTCACTACCAGGTGCACCAGCAGGCTGCTGACCACACCCATCACTGTGACCACAAGGTCACTACCAGGTGCACCAGCAGGCTGCTGACCACACCCATCACTCTGTGTGACCACAAGGACACTATCAAATCAAGTTTATTCTCTATAAGGGTTACAATGTGGGGTTTACAGGTTTTGGGTATTGTGTGGTTTACATGTTATAAAATACTAATTACAGAGGGGGCCACTAGGACACCTAGCATGGCTAGGCATTTCGGGCAGACTTGGATTAATTCTTAACATTAAATCCTTACAGATTATGGTATTAAGGCTAAGTGACTACATCATAATTTGTGAGTTTAGCAATGTGAATGCTTTTGTTTTAGCACAATATAAAGTGTCTATATTGGAGTATCATAAGCAAACTTATGACTAGATAGGATTCATTATTTTAAGATTAAAATTAGTATTTCTGTGTTTATAGTCAGTGGGTGAGTGAATGCAATTGTGAACCACCAGGTGGTTATCATGTAGTCAGTTGTCGGGGTGTATCAGGGAGATAAGATGTTTTCTAACTGTAGTTTTGAAAGTGATGAATGTGTCTGCAGTTCTAGAGTTTTCAGGTAGGGTGTTCCAGATTTTAGGTCCTTTGAAATACATTAAATTTTTGTAAAGGTTTAGTCGGACACGGGGAATGTCATAGAGATGTTTGTGTCTGGTGTTATGCCTGTGGGTTCTGTCACAACTATCAAGAAAGCGTTTTAGGTCAAGGTTAATATTGGAGTTTAAGGTCCTGTAGATGTAGATTGCACAGTAGTAAGTGTGGATGTACTGAACAGGGAGTAAGTTTAGATCTATGAAGAGTGGGGGGGGGGTGTTGCCAGGGATGGGATTTAAATGATTATTCTTACTGCGGCTTTTTGTTGGGTTATTATTGGCTTTAGGTGTGTTGCTGCAGTTGATCCCCATGCACAGATAGCATAGGTGAGATATGGATATATAAGTGAATGGTATAGTGTGAGAAGGGCAGTTTGCGGCACGTAGTATCGTATCTTGGAGAGGATCCCCACCGTTTTGGATACTTTTTTTTTTTATGTGTTGGATATGGGTGCTGAAATTTAGGTTGTTGTCGAGGTATAGGCCTAGGAATTTGCCCTCATTATGTCTGGCAATTAGAGTGTTGTCGATCTTAATGTTAAGTTGTGCAACACCTGCTCTGCTACCAAACATAATATAGTAGGTTTTGCCAGTGTTAAGTGTTTACCTAGAGTTTACCTGGAGAGAGTTGAGGGGGTCAACGTCCCCACGGCCCGGTCTGTGACCAGGCCTCCTGGTGGATCAGAGCCTGATCAACCAGGCTGTTGCTGCTGGCTGCACACAAACCAACGTATGAGCCACAGCCCGGCTGGTCAGGAACCGACTTTAGGTGCTTATCCAGTGCCAGCTTGAAGGGCTGCCAGGGGTCTGTTGGTAATCCCCCCTTTTGTATCTTTGGGGCGCAGTTGAACAGTCTCGGGCACCTGACACTTATTATATAGTCTCTTAACGTGCTAGTGACACCCCTGCTTTTCATTGGGGGGATGTTGCATCGTCTGGTAAGTCTTTTGCTTTCGTAGTGAGTGATTTTCGTGTGCAAGTTCGGTACTAGTCCCTCTAGGATTTTCCAGGTGTATATAATCATGTATCTCTCCCTCCTGCGTTCCAGGGAATACAGGTTTAGGAACCTCAAGCGCTCCCAGTAATTGAGGCGTTTTATCTCTGTTATGCGCACCATGAAGGTTCTCTGTACATTTTCTAGGTCAGCAATTTCACCTGCCTTGAAAGGTGCTGTTAGTGTGCAGCAATATTCCAGCCTAGATAGAACAAGTGACCTGAAGAGTGTCATCATGGGCTTGGCCTCCCTAGTTTTGAAGGTTCTCATTATCCATCCTGTCATTTTTCTAGCAGATGCGATTGATACAATGTTATGGTCCTTGAAGGTGATATCCTCCGACATGATCACTCCCAGATCTTTGACGTTGGTGTTTCGCTCTATTTTGTGGCCAGAATTTGTTTTGTACTCTGATGAAGATTTAATTTCCTCGTGTTTACCATATCTGAGTAATTGAAATTTCTCATCGTTGAACTTCATATTGTTTTCTGCAGCCCACTGAAAGATTTGGTTGATGTCCGCCTGGAGCCTTGCAGTGTCTGCAATGGAAGACACTGTCATGCAGATTCGGGTGTCATCTGCAAAGGAAGACACGGTGCTGTGGCTGACATCCTTGTCTATGTCGGATATGAGGATGAGGAACAAGATGGGAGCGAGTACTGTGCCTTGTGGAACAGAGCTTTTCACCGTAGCTGCCTCGGACTTTACTCTGTTGACGACTGTTACGGTTCAAATCTTAATCTTTAGCCAGGTTAGAGCACTCCGTAACAACACACTTCAAAGAATGAAAAGATATGGTTCCAAACTTAGAAATGTAAGGCACAAATAATAGTTACTCAGTCTTTTCAAGTTTCTTTTTATTTAAAAGCTTAAATACTTTAGATATTCATAAATATCTATTAAATATCACTGTCAGAAACTTTCCTTCACACAAGAAAACTCTTAAATAGAATGTACATGTCAATATGGTCACTACACTTGACAATGATCAGAGGAATATTATCGCTTCCTCAATAGTAACATTACTTGTGTGTAAGTACATATATTGAGAATTAACACTTTCACTGAGTAACTCCCTGGCATAAGGAATATATCACAAAGTTCTAAGCTTGACACTGGTCGTCACATCGTAACCTGAAGATAACAGTATATGATTGTCAGAAGACTTTACAACAAACCACAAGCTGGATCAGGAGTTTCTATAACACAATTCTCTATCCAAGTGAGAATAAGGCGGAGTACTAGGAGGGTAGCTCAGTCAATGCACACTGAGTCAGCAGAGAGAGTGAACTGCCATATACAGTAAATTCCTTCATGACATCAACTCGTCAAAAGGGGGAGAGGGTAGAGCGGTGCAAACTACCCACCAATGGAGATACCTTGTTATAAACCTTAGCCAGGTGTACCTACCTAACACATTACTCAAGATATATATATATACATCATACCCGGGTATATTCCTAAATCAGATAATATTATAAACTAGTGGAATCTTTAATTTAGCTAATATTAAAGAAACCCAGAGTATAATATTAAGTGGATAATACATATAAATTAATCACATTATGACCTTGGTCATAACAGCGACTACTCTCTGTGTTCTGTTAGTGAGGAAATTATAGATCCATCGACCGACTTTTCCTGTTATTCCTTTAGCACGCATTTTGTGTGCTATTACGCCATGGTCACATTTGTCGAAGGCTTTTGCAAAGTCTGTATATATTACATCTGCATTCTTTTTGTCTTCTAGTGCATCTAGGACCTTGTCGTAGTGATCCTATAGTTGAGACAGACAGGAGCGACCTGTTCTAAACCCATGTTGCCCTGGGTTGTGTAACTGATGGGTTTCTAGATGGGTGGTGATCTTGCTTCTTAGGACCCTTTCAAAGATTTTTATGATATGGGATGTTAGTGCTATTGGTCTGTAGTTCTTTGCTGTTGCTTTACTGCCCCCTTTGTGGAGTGGGGCTATGTCTGTTGTTTTTAGTAACTGTGGGACGACCCCCGTGTCCATGCTCCCTCTCCATAGGATGGAAAAAGGCTCGTGATAGGGGCTACTTGCAGTTCTTGATGAAGACGGAGTTCCATGAGTCTGGCCCTGGGGCAGAGTGCATGGCCATGTCATTTATCGCCTGTTCGAAGTCATTTGACGTCAGGATAACATCGGATAGGCTTATGTTAACCAAATTCTGTGGCTCTCTCATAAAAAAATCATTTTGATCTTCGACTCTCAGTCTGGTTAGCGGCTTGCTAAAAACTGAGTCATATTGGGACTTGAGTAGCTCACTCATTTCCTTGCTGTCATCTGTGTAGGACCCATCTCGTTTAAGTAGGGGCCCAATACCGGACGTTGTTCTCGACTTTGATTTGGCATAGGAGAAGAAATACTTTGGGTTTCTTTCGATTTCATTTATGGCTTTTAGTTCTTCCCGTGATTCCTGACTCCTATAAGATTCCTTTAGCTTAAGTTCGATGCTTGCTATTTCTCTGACCAGTGTCTCCCTACGCATTTCAGATATATTGACCTCTTTTAGCCGCTCTGTTATTCTTTTCCGTCGCCTGCAAAGGGAGCGCCTGTCTCTTTCTGTTTTTACATCTACTCCTCCTTTTTCTTAGAGGAATAAGCCTTGTGCATACATCGAGTGCCACCAAGTTAATCTGTTCTAGGCATAAGTTGGGGTCTGTGTTGCTTAGTATATCTTCCCAGCTTATATCGGTTAGGACTTGGTTTACTTGGTCCCACTTTATGTTTTTGCTATTGAAGTTGAATTTGGTGAATGCTCCCTCGTGACTAATCTCATTATGTCGGTCTGGGGCTCCACGCATACATGTCTGAACCTCAATTATGTTGTGATCTGAGTATATTGTTTTTGATATTGTGACATTTCTTATCAGATCATCATTGTTAATGAAGATGAGGTCTAGTGTATTCTCCAGTCTAGTAGGCTCTATTATTTGCTGGTTTAAATTGAATTTTGTGCAGAGATTTAAGAGCTAGTGTGAGTGTGAGTTTTCATCAGAGCTGCCTCCTGGTGTTATTACTGCAACAATATTATTTGCTATATTCCTCCATTTTAGGTGCCTTAAGTTGAAATCCCCCAGGAGCAAGATGTTGGGTGCAGGAGCTGGAAGATTTTCCAGACAGTGGTCAATTTTTAACAGCTGTTCCTGGAATTGCTGGGATGTTGCATCCGGAGGCTTGTAGACTACCACAATGACTAGGTTTTGGTTCTCGACCTTTACTGCTAAAACTTCCACTACATCATTTGAGGCATTAAGCAGTTCTGTGCAAACAAGTGACTGCAATGTACAGGCCAACCCACCCCCCTTTTGCCTGTTCACTCTGTCACATCTGAATAGGTTGTAACCTGGGATCCATATTTCGTTGTCCAAGTGTAAGTTTATTGGCTGCACCAGCAGGCTGCTGACCACACCCATCACTCAGTGTGATCACAATGCCACTATCAGCTGCACCAGCAGACTGTTGACCACACACATCACTCTGTGTGACCACAAGGTCACTACCAGCTGCACCAGCAGGCTGCTGACCACACACACATCACTCTGTGTGACCACAATGCCACTATCAGCTGCACCAGCAGACTGTTGACCACACACATCACTCTGTGTGACCACAAGGTCACTACCAGCTGCACCAGCAGGCTGCTGACCACACCCATCAGTCTGTGTGACCACAAGGATACTACCAGCTGCACCAGCAGACTGCTGATCACACACATCACTCTGTGTGACCACAATGCCACTACCAGCTGCACCAGCAGACTGTTGACCACTCACATCACTCTGTGTGACCACAAGGTCACTACCAGCTGCACCAGCAGGTTGCTGACCACACCCGTCAGTCTGTGTGACCACAAGGATACTACCAGCTGCACCAACAGGCTGCTGACCACACCCATCACTCTGTGTGACAACAAGGTCACTACCAGCTGCACTAGCAGGCTGCTGACCACATCCATCACTCCATGTGACCACAAGGTCTCTACCAGCTGCACCAGCAGGCTGTGGACCACACCCATCACTCAATGTGACCACAAGGTCACATTGGCCTGTATATCGCAGAGTCACTTGTTTGCACAGAACTGCTTAATGCCTCAAATGATGTAGTGGAAGTTTTAGCAGTAAAGATCGAGAACCAAAACATAGTCATTGTGGTAGTCTACAAGCCTCCGGATGCAACGTCCCAGTAATTCCAGGAACAGCTGTTAAAAATTGACCACTGTCTGGAAAATCTGCCAGCTCCTGCCCCCAACATCTTGCTCCTGGGGGATTTCAACTTAAGGCACCTAAAATGGAGGAATATAGCAAATAATGTTGTTGCAGTGATAACACCAGGAGGCAGCTCAGACGAGGACTCACACACACACGAGCTTTTAAATCTCTGCACAAAGTTCAACTTAAACCAGCAAATAATAGAGCCTACTAGACTGGAGAATACACTAGACCTCATCTTCACTAACAATGATGATCTGATACGAAATGTCACAATATTAAAAACAATATACTCAGATCACAACATAATCGAGGTTCAGACATGTATGCGCGGAGCCCCAGACCGACATAATGAGATTAGTCACGAGGGAGCCTTCACCAAATTTAACTTCAATAACAAGAACATAAAGTGGGACCAAGTAAACCAAGTCCTAAACGATATAAGCTGGGAAGATATACTAAGCAACACAGACTCCATCTTATGCCTAGAACAGATTAACTCGGTGGCACTCGATGTATGCTCAAGGCTTATTCCTCTAAGAAAAAGGAGGAGTAGATGTAAAATAGAAAGAGACAGGCGCTCCCTTTACAAGCGACGGAAAAGAATAACAGAGCGGCTAAAAGAGGTCAATATATCTGAAATGCGTAGGGAGACACTGGTCAGAGAAATAGCAAGCATCGAACTTAAGCTAAAGGAATCTTATAGGAGTCAGGAATCGCGGGAAGAACTAAAAGCCATAAATGAAATCGAAAGAAACCCAAAGTATGTCTTTTCCTATGCCAAATCAAAGTCGAGAACAACGTCCAGTATTGGGCCCCTACTTAAACAAGATAGGACCTACACAGATGACAGCAAGGAAATGAGTGAGCTACTCAAGTCCCAATATGACTCAGTTTTTAGCAAGCCACTAGCCAAACTGAGAGTCGAAGATCAAAATGAATTTTTTACGAGAGAGCCACAGAATTTGGTTAACACAAGCCTACCTGATGTTATCCAGACGCCAAATGATTTCGAACAGGCGATAAATGACATGCCCATGCACTCTGCCCCAGGGCCAGACTCATGGAACTCCGTGTTCATCAAGAACTGCAAGAAGCCCCTATCACGAGCTTTTACCATCCTATGGAGAGGGAGCATGGACACGGGGGTCGTCCTACAGTTACTAAAACCGACAGACATAGCCCCACTCCACAAAGGGGGCAGTAAAGCAATAGCAAAGAACTACAGACCGATAGCACTAACATCCCATATCATAAAAATCTTTGAAAGGGTCCTAAGAAGCAAGATCACCACCCATCTAGAAACCCATCAATTACACAACCCAGGGCAACATGGGTTTAGAACAGGTCGCTCCTGTCTGTCTCAACTATTGGATCACTACGACAAGGTCCTAGATGCACCCATCACTCTTTGTGCCACAAGGTCACTACCAGCTGCACCAGCAGGCTACTAACCACACCCATCACTCTGTGTGACCACAAGGACACTATCAGCTGCACCAGCAGGCTGCTGACCACACCCATCACTCTGTGTGACCACAAGGACACTATCAGCTGCACCAGCAGGCTACTAACCACACCCATCACTGTGTGACCACAAGGACACTATCAGCTGCACCAGCAGGCTACTAACCACACCCATCACTCTTTGTGACCACAAGGTCACTACCAGCTACACCAGCAGGCTGCTGACCACACCCATCACTCTGTGTGACCACAAGGGCACTACCAGCTACACCAGCAGGCTGCTGACCACACCCATCACTCTGTGTGACCACAAGGGCACTACCAGCTACACCAGCAGGCTGCTGACCACACCCATCAACATACATAACTTCTGGAAGAGAATGCTGAGTGAGGCATCATTGCTACCTGAGGCAGCATGCTTAGCATCATCCTGAAGTATTACACATATAAATTATACTGGTGTTTGGGTCCGACTTTGACCAAGTGGGACCGAGACATGACATTCTATGTGCGGGATATTTGTGTATTGTTCCAGTGATGGTATTGTGGCTCTTTATTCTCTACGATATTAGTGGACTGGTGTGGATTGTATCCTGGGAACAAAACTGACCTAAGTTGCGGGAAATGCTCTGCATAACAAGGGGCTTTCCATACAGTAGTATGTCACTGGTGTCAGCTATGGTCTGTATAAGTTGCATCATATACTGGTAGATATTAAGATTATTATTAACATTTTTAATATTATTATTATTATTATTATTATTAATGTATTATTATTATTATTATTATTATTATTATTATTATTATTATTATTATTATTTATTATTATTATTTAAATATAGTGAGCGGGTGTAAGGAATCAGGTGCAGACGTGTCCACTCCTCCTCAGGATCAAACTCAGCTACTTTCTCTCAGAGCCTGAGACGATACACACTTGTAATACAGTGCTTAGTTAATGTATTTCTTGAAAAATACTTAAAATAGTGGATTACTGTAAACTACCAGTGTATGTACACTAAGACAACTTCTACGCACATACACCACACATACACACACACACACACACACACACACACACACACACACACACACACACACCACACACACACCACACACACACACACACACACACACACACACAACATATATATATATATATATATATATATATAATAGATATATAATATATATATATATATATATGTGTGTGTGTGTGTTGTGTGTGTGTGTGGGGAGAGAGTGAGAGAGAGCAGAGAGACAGAAGAAGGAGAGAGAGAGAGAGGAGAGAGGAGAGAGAGAGAGAGAGAGAGAGAGAGGAGAGAGAGAGAGAGAGAGAGAGAGAGAGAGAGAGAGAGAGAGAGAGAGAGAGAAGGAGAGGGTAGCATATAGATATATATCGCTATTAAATGTACTTCGTGCTGTGAATTCTGACCAGGCGGGAGGAACTCTTATAGTGGTAAAAATATTGATGGAGGTAGAAATTTACTGCCTGGAAACCTGTGTGTGTGGTGTGTGTGTGTGTGTGTGTGTGTGTGTGTGTGTGTGTGTGTGTGTGTGTGTGTGTGTGTGTGTGTGTGTGTGTGTGTGTGTGTGTGTGTGTGTGTGTGTGTGTGTGTGTGTGTGTACTCACCTAGTTGAGGTTGCAGGGGTCGAGTCCAAGCTCCTGGCCCCGCCTCTCACTGATCGCTACTAGGTCACTCTCCCTGAACCGTGAGCTTTATCATACCTCTGCTTAAAGCTATGTATGGATCCTGCCTCCACTACATCGCTTCTCAAACTATTCCACTTACTGACTACTCTGTGGCTGAAGAAATACTTCCTAACATCCCTGTGATTCATCTGTGTCTTCAACTTCCAACTGTGTCCCCTTGTTACTGTGTCCAATCTCTGGAACATCCTGTCTTTGTCCACCTTGTCAATTCCTCTCAGTATTTTGTATGTCGTTATCATGTCCCCCCTATCTCTCCTGTCCTCCAGTGTCGTCAGGTTGATTTCCCTTAACCTCTCCTCGTAGGACATACCTCTTAGCTCTGGGACTAGTCTTGTTGCAAACCTTTGCACTTTCTCTAGTTTCTTTACGTGCTTGGCTAGGTGTGGGTTCCAAAACTGGTGCCGCATACTCCAATATGGGCCTAACGTACACGGTGTACAGGGTCCTGAATGATTCCTTATTAAGGTGTCGGAATGCTGTTCTGAGGTTTGCTAGGCGCCCATATGCTGCAGCAGTTATTTGGTTGATGTGCGCTTCAGGAGATGTGCCTGGTGTTATACTCACCCCAATCTTTTCCTTGAGTGGGGTTTGTATTTCCCTGGCCCCCTAGCTGTACTCCGTCTGCGTCTTTTGCCCTTCCCCCAAATTTTAGACCTTTCCTTGGTGGATTTAACTCCAATCCCTTGCTGGGCCCGGTTGCAGCCTGTCCAATCCCTTTGTAGTTCTGCCTGGTCTTGTGTGTACTACCTATTTGTACTCCCTATTTTTGGTTTCAGGGGGCCCAGTCCTACCCTGGCCCCCCCTTCACCGGGTTCACTAGACCCCCCTCTCTCCCCCCCCCCATGAGCTTTTTCAAACCTCGTCTTAAAATGTGTATGGTTCCTGCCTCCACTACTCTTTTCTAGGCTATTCCACGCCTTACAATCATGACTAAAGAAAATTTTTTCCTACTTCCTCCTGACTCATTTGTGTCTTCAATTCCCAATTGTGGCCCTTTTTTCTGTGTGTGGTGTGTGGTGTGTTGGTGTGGTGTTTGTGTGTGTGTGTGTGTTGTGTTGTGTGTGCTGTTGGTATTTGTTTACACCCCAAATTTGGGGTTGGGCTGGGGCACAGCTTGGGGCCCCCGCCTCTTCACGGGTGGCTACTAGGTCCCTCTCCCCCCTCCAAGAGCTTTATATACCTCTTTTAAAAGCAAATATGGATCCTGCCCCCCTGCGTGGTGGTGTCTTTCCATTTAATCGGTCTCAGCTCCGGGCCCCTTACTCTCCTAGTTTATGGAGAATTTCCCTGTTCTAAAGCTTTGAAAGCCAGCTTCTAAAACTTCCTGCCCCAACCATTCCATTACGACCCCTTGAGGCAAAGGGAAATACCCTGACCCCAGTGACTCAAAGTTCTTAAACCCCAAAACATTCCCTCGTGTACCTTTCCCCACCTCTTATATTTTTCTTTTGAGTATTTTGTAGTCTCCCAATCCCCCTGATTTTTTTCCTCTAATACAGAGCGAACAAAAATTTTAAACCCTTGAATGTCGTTAGAAAATGCAGGCCGCCCTGGTCCAGTCCCAGTACCTGGTCCAGGTCCAGTACCTGGTCAGGCCCCATACCGGTCCAGGTCCAGAAACCTGGTCCAGGTCCGTACCTGGCCAGGTCCAGTCCGGGTCCGGTCCAGTACCTGGTCCAGGTCCGTACCGGCCCAGGTCCAGAAACGGGGTCCAGGTCAGTACCGGGCCCAGGCTAGTACCTGGTAGGTCCAGTCCTGGTCCAGGTCCAGAAACCCCGGGTCCGGGCCCAATACCTGGTCCAGTCCATACCGGGGTCCGGTCCATACCCGGGCCCCGGGCCCCTACCTGGTCCAGGCCAGTATGGTCCCAGGCCCAGCCCCCGGACCATCCAGTCCCTGGCCCCAGGTCCATACCTGGTTCGGGTCCAGTCCCGGCCAGGTCCAGTCCCCTTCCAGGTCCATACCTGGCCGGTCCAGTCCCTGGCCAGGTCCAGCCGGTCCGGTCCATACCTGGCCAGGTCCAGTCCTGGTCCAGGCCCAGTCCGGGCCAGGTCCAGTACCGGTCCCAGGCCCCGAAAACCGGGTCCGGGCCCAGTCCCGGTCCAGGTCCATACCTGGTCCAGGCCCAATCCGGGGTTCCATCCGGGCCCAGGTCCCAGTCCCCTGGTCCGGGGTCCAGCCCGGGTCCGGGTCCAAAACCTGGTCCGGGCCGTACCTGCCGGGTCCAGTACCGGGTCCGGCCAGTACCTGGTCCAGGTCCAGTACCTGGTCCAGGTCCAGTACCTGGTCCAGGTCCAGTACCTGGTCCAGGTCCAGTACCTGGTACAGGTCCAGTAACTGGTCCAGGTCCAGTAACTGATCCAGGTCCATTAACTGGTCCAGGTCCAGTAACTGGTCCAGGTCCAGTAACTGGTCCAGGTCCAGTACCTGGTCCAGGTCCAGTAACTGGTCCAGGTCCAGTAACTGGTCCAGGTCCAGTACATAGGGCAAGTCCAGTACCTGGTGCAGTTCCAATACCTGGTCCAGGTCCAATTCCTGATTCAGTATCTCATCCAGGCCCAGTACCTGGTCCAGGTCCAGTACCTGGTCCAGGTTCAGTACCTGGTCCAGGTTCAGTACCTGGTCCAGGTCCAGTACCTGGTCCAGGTCCAGTAACTGGTCCAGGTCCAGTACCTGGTCCAGGTCCAGTACCTGGTCCAGGTTCAGTACCTGGTCCAGGTCCAGTACCTGGTCCAGGACCAGTAACTGGTCCAGGTCCAGTACCTGGTCCAGGTCCAGTACCTGGTCCAGGTCCAGTACCTGGTTCTGGTCCAGTATCTGGTTCTGGTCCAGTATCTGGTTCTGGTTCAGTACCTGGTGCAATTCCAATACCTGGTCCAGGTCCAATTCCTGATCCAGTATCTCATCCAGGTCCAGTACCTGGTCCAGGTCCAGTACCTGGTTCTGGTCCAGTATCTGGTTCTGGTTCAGTACCTGGTGCAATTCCAATACCTGGTCCAGGTCCAATTCCTGATCCAGTATCTCATCCAGGTCCAGTACCTGGTCCAGGTCCAGTACCTGGTTCTGGTCCAGTATCTGGTTCTGGTCCAGTACCTGGTACAATTCCAGTACCTGATGCAGGTCCAGTACCTGGTCGAGGTTCAGTACAATACACACCTACAGGTAATCTGCATAGTGCAACATTATGGAAATTAAGTGGACATGCAGAGGCTTTCCTGCGTGACACATCCATGCAACCTCAAACTTATTTTATATATTATATATATATATATATATATAATATATATATATATATATATATATATTATATATATATATTATATATTATATATATATATATTCTCCACTGCTCTCCAACACTGTCCAACACTCCCCAACACTCTCCAACACTCTCTAACATTCCCCAACACTCCCCAACACTCTCCAACACTCTCTAACATTCCCCAACACTCCCCAACACTCTCCAACACACTCCAACACATTCCAACACTTTCCAACATTCTCCAACACTCCCCAACACTTCCAACACTCTCCAACACTCTCCAAACACTCCCAACACTCTCCAACACTCTCCAACACTTCTCAACACTCCCCAACAACTCTCCGACACTCCCCAACAATCCCCAACTCTGTCTAACACTCCCCAACACCCTCCAACACTCTCCAACAGTCTCCAACACTTTCCAACACTCTCCAACACTCTCAACACTTCCAACACTCTCCAACACTCTCCAAACACTTTAGAACACTCTTCAACACTCTCCAACACTCTCCAACACTCTCAAACACTCTCAACAATCTCCAACATTCCCAACACTCTCCAACACTCTCCAACACTTCCAACACTCTCCAACACTCTCCAACACTTTCCAACACTCTCCAACACTCTCCAACATTCTCCAACACTCTCAAACACTTTCCAACACTCTCAAACACTCTCCAACATTTCCAACACTCCCCAACACTTCCAACACTATCCAACACTCTCCAACACTCTCAAACACGCTCCAACACTCTCAAACACTCTCCAACACTCCCCAACACTCTCCAACACTATCCAACACTCTCCAACACTCTCCAACACTCCCCAACACTCCCCAAAACTCTCTAGAACTCCCCAACACTCTTCAACACTCTCCAACACTCTCAAAACACTCCCCAATACTCCCCAACACTCTCCAAAACTCATCAACACTTCCAACACTTTCCAACACTTTCCACACTCTCCCAACACTCTCCAACGCTCTCCAACACTCTCAAACACTCTCCAACACTCTCCAACACTCCCCAACACTCTCCAACACTCCCCAACACTCCCCAACACTCTCCAACACTCTCAACACTCCCCAATACTTTTCAACACTCTCCAACACTCCCCAACATTCTCCAACACTCCCCAACACTTCCAACACTCTCCAACACTCTCCAACAATTTCCAACACTCTCCAACACTCTCCAACGCTCTCCAACACTCTCCAACACTCTCCAACACTCTCCAACACTCCCAAGCACTCTCCAACACTCCCCAACACTCTCCAACACTCTCCAACACTCCCCAACACTTTCCAACACTCTCCAACACTCCCCAACACTCTCCAACACTCCCCAACACTTCCAACACTCTCCAGCACTCTCCAACAGTTTAGAACACTCTCCAACACTCTCCAACACTCTCAAACACTCTCAAACACTTTCCAACACTCTCCAACACTCCCCAACACTCTCCAACACTCCCCAACACTTCCAACACTCTCCAACACTCTCCAACACTTTCCAACACTCTCCAACACTCTCCAAAACTCCCCTACACTCTCTAACACCCCCCAAAACCCCTCCCCAACACTCCCCAACCCCCTCCAAAAACCCCCAACTTTCCTCCAACACCTTCAACACCCCTCCAACACCCCCCAACACTTTTTTAACACCCCAAAAAACACTCCCCACCCCTTTTCCAACACTCCCCCAAACACCCCCAAGCCCCCCCAAAAATTTCCCCCAAAGACTCTTTTAAAACTCCCAAACTCTCCAAAAATTTCCGGGAAAACTCTCTCCAACCTCTCCAAACACTCCCCAACACT
Source organism: Cherax quadricarinatus (assembly GCF_026875155.1). Lineage (NCBI taxonomy): Eukaryota > Metazoa > Arthropoda > Malacostraca > Decapoda > Parastacidae > Cherax > Cherax quadricarinatus. The sequence continues at coordinate 31,283,504 of NC_069413.1, forward strand.
ACCCAACACTCTCTAAAAACCCCCCAAACACCCCCCAACACTCCCCAACACTTTCCAAAAAATTTCCCCAAACCCCCAAACTCCCCAACACTCTAAAAAAACCCCCCCAACACTCTCCAAAAACTCCCCAACTCTCTCCAACACTTTTCCCAAACACTCCCAACACTACCCAACACTCTCAACCTCCCCAAACTCCCAAAAACCTCTAACACTCCCCAACACTCCCCCAAAACACTCCCCCAACACTTTTCCCAAACTCTTCAACACCTCCAACATCCCCAAACCTCCAACACCCCCCAAACCCCCCCCAAAAACCCCTTCTCCAACACTCCCCAACATTTTCCCCAACACCTCCCCCAACCCCCCCTTTTCCAACACCCCCCAAACCCCCCCAACACTCTATAAAATTTCCCCCAAAAACACCCCCCAACACTCAAATAAAACTCTCCAATACTCCCCCAACACTCCCCCAAACACCCCAAAACCTTTTAAACATTCCCCAACACCCCCCAAACCCCCCCCAACACTCACCAAAACTCCCAAACTCCCCAAAACACTCCCAACACTCTCAAACATTTCCCAAAAAACCCCCCCAAACACTCCCCAACACTCCCCAACACCCCCAACACCTCCAACACTCCCCAACCACTCCCCAAACACTCTAAAACACTCTCCAACACCCAAACACTCTAAAACCCCTCCAAACACCAAACCTGGGCTTAAAGAGTTCAGTAAAGGGGAAAATTTTATTTCCCCCAAAGAGTTTGTTCTAACTCAAGTAAAAGTTGCAGGTTTTGGGGAGTAACCCCTTAACAGGTGTTGTGTATTAACTTTTCAGGTTTTGTGTAGTAACTCTTCAGGTGTTTTTTGTAGGGGACTCTTAAGGTTTTGTGTGGAAACTTTTTACAGGTGTTGTGTAGTAACTTTTTGCAGGTGTTTTGAAAAACTCTTACGGGGTTTTGGGTTAGGCTCTTACAGGTTTGTGTAGAAACTCTTACAGGTTTTTTGGGTTGATAAACTCTTACGGGTGTTTTTGTAGGACTTTTACAGGTGTTTTTGTATCACTTTACGGGTTTGTTTTGAAATAACTTTTTACGGGTTTGTGTAGTGACTCTTCCGGGTTTTTGGTTTTATGCCCTTTACAGGTTTTTGGGGTAGTCACTTTTAAAGGGGTTTGTTTTTTTTAATAACTCTTACAGGTGTTGTGTATGATCTTACAGGGGGTTTTTTTGTAGTGACTTTTTACAGGTTTTTTGGGGTAGTAACTCTTACCGGGTTTTGTGTGTAGTGATTCTTAAAATTTGTTGTGTAGTGACTCTTTCAGGTGTTGTGTAGGCCCTTCTTGCGGGTTTGTGTAGTGACTCTTACAGGTTTTGTTTTGTAACTCTTTACAAGTGTTTGTAGTGACTCTTACGGGTGTTTTTTATAGTGACTGTTACGGTTTGTGTAGTGACTCTTACTTTGTGTTGTGAGTGACTCTTAAGGTGTTGTGTAGTAAATCTTACAGGTGTTTTGTAATAACTTTTACAGGTGTTGTGTAGTGACTCTTACAGGTGTTGTGTAGTAACTCTTACAGGTGTTGTGTAGTGATTCTTACAGGTGTTGTGTAGTGACTCTTACAGGTGTTGTGTAGTGACTCTTACAGGTGTTGCGTAGTAACTCTTACAGGTGTTGCGTAATGACTCTTACAGGTGTTGTGCAGTGACTCTTACAGGTGTTGTGTAGTGACTCTTACATGTGTTGTGCAGTGACTCTTACAGGTGTTGTGGAGTCACTGTTACAGGTGTTGTGTAGTAACTCTTACAGTTGTTGTGTAGTGACTCTTACAAGTGTTGTGTAGTGACTCTTACAGGTGTTTTGTAATTACTCTTACATGTGTTGTGTAGTGACTCTTACAGGTGTTGTGTAGTGACTCTTACAGGTGTTGTGTAGTAAATCTTACAGGTGTTTTGTAATAAATTTTACAGGTGTTGTGTAGTGACTCTTACAGGTGTTGTGTAGTAACTCTTACAGGTGTTGTGTAGTGATTCTTACAGGTGTTGTGTAGTGACTCTTACAGGTGTTGTGTAGTAACTTTTACAGGTGTTGTGTAGTAACTCTTACAGGTGTTGTGTAGTGACTCTTAGAGGTGTTGTGTAGTGACTTTTACAGGTGTTTTGTAATAACTCTTACAGGTGTTGTGTAGTGACTCTTACAGGTGTTGTGTAGTGACTCCTACAGATGTTTTGTAATAACTCCTACAGGTGTTGTGTAGTGACTCTTACAGGTGTTGTGTAGTGACTCTTACAGGTGTTGTGTAGTGACTTTTACAGGTGTTGTGTAGTGACTCTTACAGGTGTTGTGTAGTGGCTCTTACGGGTGTTGTGTAGTGGCTCTTACTGGTGTTGTGTAGTAACTCTTACAGGTGTTTAGTAACTCTTACAGGTGTTGTGTAGTAACTTTTACAGGTGTTGTGTAGTAACTCTTACAGGTGTTGTGTAGTAACTCTTTCAGGTGTTGTGTAGTAACTCTTAAAGGTGTTGTGTAGTGACTCTTACAGATATTGTGTAGTGACTCTTACAGGTGTTGTGTAGTAACTCTTACAGGTGTTGTGTAGTGACTCTTACAGGTATTGTGTAGTAACACTTACAGGTGTTGTGTAGTAACTCTTACAGGTGTTGTTTAGTGACTCTTACAGGTATTGTGTAGTGACTCTTACAGGTGTTGTGTAGTAACTCTTACAGGTGTTTTGTAGTGACTCTTACAGGTGTTGTGTAGTGACTTACAGGTGTTGTGTAGTGACTCTTACAGGTGTTGTGTAGCGACTCTTGCAGGTGTTGTGTAGTGACTCTAACAGGTGTTCTGTAATAGCTCTTAGAGGTGTTGTGTAGTGACTCTTACATATGTTGTGTAGTGACTTACAGGTGTTGTGTAGTGACTCTTACAGGTGTTGTATAGTAACTCTTACAGGTGTTGTGTAGTGACTCTTACATGTGTTGTCTAGTAACTCTTAAAGGTATTGTGTAGTTACTCCTACAGGTGTTGTGTAGTGACTCTTACAGGTGTTGTGTAGTGACTTTTACAGGTGTTGTGTAATAACTCTTTCAGGTGTTGTGTAGTGACTCTTGCAGGTGTTCTGTAGTGACTCTTACAGGTATTGTGTAGTGACTCTTACAGGTGTTGTGTAGTGACTCTTACAGGTGTTGTGTAGTGACTCTTACATGTGTTGTGTAGTAACTCTCACAGGTTTTGTGTAGTAACTCTTACAGGTGTTGTGTAGTAACTCTCACAGGTGTTGTGTAGTGACTCTTGCAGGTGTTCTGTAGTGACTCTTACAGGTATTGTGTAGTGACTCTTACAGGTGTTGTGTAGTAACTCTCACAGGTGTTGTGTAGTAACTCTTACAGGTGTTGTGTAATGACTCTTACAGGTGTTGTGTAGTGACTCTTACAGGTGTTTTATAATAACTCTTTCAGGTGTTGTGTATTGGCTCTTACAGGTGTTGTGTAGTGACTCTTACAGGTGTTGTGTAGTAACTCTTACAGGTGTTTTGTAATAACTCTTACGAGTGTTGTGTAGTGACTCTGAAAGGTTTTGTGTAGTGACTCTTACAGGTGTTTTGTAGTAACTCTTACAGGTGTTGTGTAGCAACTCTTACAGGTGTTTTGTAATAACTCTTACAGGTGTTGTTTAGTGACTTTTACAGGTGTTGTGTAGTAACTCTTACCGGTGTTGTGTAGTGACTCTTACAGGTGTTGTGTAGTGACTCTTACAGGTGTTGTGTAGTGACTCTTACAGGTGTTGTGTTATAACTCCTACAGGTGTTTTGTAGTAATTCTTACAGGTGTTGTGTAGTAATTCCTACAGGTGTTGCGTAGTAACTCTTACTGGTGTTGTGTAGAAACTCTTTCAGGTGTTGTGTAGTGACTCTTACAGGTGTTGTGTAGTAACTCTTACAGGTGTTGTGTAGTAACTCTTACAGGTGTTGTGGAGTGACTCTTACAGGTGTTGTGTAGTGACTCTTACAGGTGTTGTGTAGTGACTCTTACAGGTGTTGTGTAGTGACTCTTACAGGTGTTGTGGAGTGACTCTTACAGGTGTTGTGGAGTGACTCTTACAGGTGTTGTGTAGTGACTCTTACAGGTGTTGTGGAGTGACTCTTACAGGTTTTGTGTAGTGACTCTTACAGGTGTTGTGTAGTGACTCTTCCAGGTGTTGTATAGTGACTCTTACAGGTATTGTGTAGTGACTCTTACAGGTATTGTGTAGTGACTCTTACAGGTGTTGTGTAGTGACTCTTACAGGTGTTGTGTAGTAACTCTTACAGGTGTTGTGTAGTAACTCTTACAGGTGTTGTGTAGTGACCCTTACAGGTATTGTGTAGTGGCTCTTACAGGTGTTGTGTAGTAACTCTTACAGGTGTTGTGTAGTAACTTTTACAGGTGTTGTGAAGTGACTCTTACAGGTATTGTGTAGTAACTCTTACAGGTGTTGTGTAATAACTCTTACAGGTGTTGTGTAGTGACTCTTACAAGTATTGTGTAGTAACTCTTACAGGTGTTGTGTAGTAACTCTTACAGGTGTTGTGTAGTGACTCTTACAGATATTTTTTAGTGACTATTACAGGTGTTGTGTAGTAACTCTTCCAGGTGTTGTTTAGTGACTCTTACAGGTATTGTGTAGTGACTCTTACAGGTATTGTGTAGTGACTCTTACAGGTGTTGTGTAGTGACTCTTACAGGTGTTGTGTAGTAACTCTTACAGGTGTTGTGTAGTAACTCTTACAGGTGTTGTGTAGTGACTCTTACAGGTATTGTGTAGTGGCTCTTACAGGTGTTGTGTAGTAACTCTTACAGGTGTTGTGTAGTAACTCTTACAGGTGTTGTGAAGTGACTCTTGCAGGTATTGTGTAGTAACTCTTACAGGTGTTGTGTAGTAACTCTTACAGGTGTTGTGTAGTGACTCTTACAAGTATTGTGTAGTAACTCTTACAGGTGTTGTGTAGTAACTCTTACAGGTGTTGTGTAGTGACTCTTACAGGTATTTTTTAGTGACTCTTACAGGTGTTGTGTAGTAACTCTTACAGGTGTTGTGTAGTAACTCTTACAGGTGTTGTGTAGTGACTCTTGCAGGTGTTGTGTATTGACTTACAGGTGTTGTGTAGTGACTCTTACAGGTGTTGTGTAGTGACTCTTACAGGTGTTGTGTAGTAACTCTTACAGGTGTTGTGTAGTGACTCTTACAGGTGTTGTGTAGTGACTTACAGGTGTTGTGTAGTAACTCTTACAGGTGTTGTGTAGTGACTCTTACAGGTATTTTTTAGTGACTCTTACAGGTGTTGTGTAGTAACTCTTACAGGTGTTGTGTAGTGACTCTTGCAGGTGTTGTGTATTGACTTACAGGTGTTGTGTAGTGACTCTTACAGGTGTTGTGTAGTGACTCTTACAGGTGTTGTGTAGTAACTCTTACAGGTGTTGTGTAGTGACTCTTACAGGTGTTGTGTAGTGACTTACAGGTGTTGTGTAGTGACTCTTACAGGTGTTGTGTAGTAACTCTTACAGGTGTTGTGTAGTAACTCTTACAGGTGTTGTGTAGTGACTCTTGCAGGTGTTGTGTATTGACTTACAGGTGTTGTGTAGTGACTCTTACAGGTGTTGTGTAGTGACTCTTACAGGTGTTTTGCAATAACTCTTACAGGTGTTGTGTAGTGACTCTTACAGGTGTTGTGTAGTGACTCTTACAGGTGTTGTGTAGTGACTCTTACAGGTGTTGTGTAGTGACTCTTATAGGTGTTGTGTAGTCACTCTTACAGGTGTTGTGTAGTGACTCTTACAGGTGTTGTGTAGTGACTCTTATAGGTGTTGTGTAGTCACTCTTACAGGTGTTGTGTAGTAACTCTTACAGGTGTTGTTACTCCCACCTGGAAGATGCAGCTTTGTTTTATATGTAGGGGACACACACACACACACACACACACACACACACACACACACACACACACACACACACACACACACACACAACACACACACACACACACACACACACACACACACACACACACACACACACACACACACACACACACACACACACACACACACACACGCACGCGGGGTCCCACAGGGGTCGGTCCTAGGACCAGTGCTATTTTTGGTATATATGAATGACATGACGGAAGGGTTAGACTCAGAAGTGTCCCTGTTTGCAGATGATGTGAAGTTAATGAGGAGAATTAAATCTGATGAGGACCAGGCAGGACTTCAAAGAGACCTGGACAGACTGGACACCTGGTCCAGCAAATGGCTTCTCGAATTTAATCCTGCCAAATGCAAAGTCAAGAAGATAGGGGAAGGGCACAGAAGACCACAGACAGAGTATAGGCTAGGTGGCCAAAGACTGCAAACCTCACTCAAGGAGAAAGATCTTGGGGTGAGTATAACACCGAGCATGTCTCCGGAAGCACACATCAATCAGATAAACTGCTGCAGCATATGGGCGCCTGGCAAACCTGAGAACAGCATTCCGATACCTTAGTAAGGAATCATTCAAGACACTGTACACCGTGTATGTCAGGCCCATACTGGAGTATGCAGCACCTGTTTGGAACCCGCACTTGATAAAGCACGTCAAGAAACTAGAGAAAGTACAAAGGTTTGCAACAAGGTTAGTTCCAGAGCTAAGGGGAATGTCCTATGAAGAAAGATTAAGGGAAATCGGCCTGACGACACTGGAGGACAGGAGGGTCAGGGAGACATGATAACGACATATAAAATACTGCGTGGAATAGACAAGGTGGACAAGGACAGGATGTTCCAGGGAGGGGACACAGAAACAAGAGGCCACAATTGGAAGTTGAAGACACAAATGAGTCAGAGAGATAGTAGGAAGTATTTCTTCAGTCATAGAGTTGTAAGGCAGTGGAATAGCCTAGAAAATGACGTAGTGGAGGCAGGAACCATACACAGTTTTAAGACGAGGTTTGATAAAGCTCATGGAGCGGGGAGAGAGAGGGCCTAGTAGCAACCGGTGAAGAGGCGGGGCCAGGAGCTAGGACTCGACCCCTGCAACCACAAATAGGTGAGTACAAATAGGTGAGTACACACACACACACACACACACACACACACACCACACACACCACACACACACACAATTTTTAAAAAGGGAGACAGACATGAGGCACTAAACTACAGACCTGCATCACTAACGTGTATAGTATGCAAGGTCATGGAGAAGATCATCAGGAGGAGAGTGGTGGGGCACCTGGAAAGAAACAAGTGTATAATTGACAACCAGCACGGTTTCAGGGAAGGAAAATCCTGTGTCACAAACCTACTAGAGTTTTATGACAAGGTGACAGAAGTAAGACAAGAGAGAGAGGGGTGGATCGACTGCGTATTTTTGGACTGCAAGAAGGCCTTCGACACAGTTCCTCACAAGAGGTTACTGCAAAAGCTAGAGGACCAGGCACACATAACAGGAAAGGCACTGCAATGGATCAGAGAATATCTGACAGGGAGGCAACAACGAGTCATGGTACGCGACGAGGTGTCAGAGTGGGCGCCTGTGACAAGCGGGGTTCCACAGGGGTCAGTCCTAGGACCTGTGCTGTTCTTGGTATATGTGAACGACATAACGGACGGGATAGACTCAGAAGTGTCCATGTTTGCAGATGATGTGAAGTTAATGAGAAGAATCAAATCGGATGAGGATCAGGCAGGACTACAAAGAGACCTGGACAGGCTACAAGCCTGGTCCAGCCACTGGCTCCTTGAATTTAACCCTGCCAAATGCAAAGTCATGAAGATTGGGGAAGGGCAAAGAAAACCGCAGACACAATATAGTTTAGATGGCCAAAGACTGCAAACCTCACTCAAGGAAAAAGATCTGGGGGTGAGTATAACACTGAGCATATCTCCTGAGGCGCACATCAATCAGATAACTGCTGCAGCATACGGGCGCCTGGCAAACCTGCGGATAGCGTTCCGATACCTCAGTAAGGAGTCGTTTAAGACTCTGTATACCATTTACGTCAGGCCCATACTGGAGTATGCAGCACCAGTTTGGAACCCACACCTAGTCAAGCACGTCAAGAAATTAGAGAAAGCGCAAAAGTTTGCAACAAGACTAGTCCCAGAGCTGCGGGGATTGTCCTACGAAGAAAGGTTGAGGGAAATCGGCCTAACGGCACTGGAGGACAGGAGGGTCAGGAGAGACATGATAACGACATATAAAATACTGCGCGGAATAGACAAGGTGGACAAAGACGGGATGTTCCAGAGAAGGGACACAGACACAAGAGGTCACAATTGGAAGTTGAAGTCTTCAGTCACACAAGTATCTTCAGTCACACAAGTATCTTCAGTCACACAAGTATCTTCAGTCACACAAGTATCTTCAGTCACACAAGTATCTTCAGTCACACAAGTATCTTCAGTCACACAAGTATCTTCAGTCACACAAGTATCTTCAGTCACACAAGTATCTTCAGTCACAAGTATCTTCAGTCACACAAGTATCTTCAGTCACACAAGTATCTTCAGTCACACAAGTATCTTCAGTCACACAAGTATCTTCAGTCACACAAGTATCTTCAGTCACACAAGTATCTTCAGTCACACAAGTATCTTCAGTCACACAAGTATCTTCAGTCACACAAGTATCTTCAGTCACACAAGTATCTTCAGTCACACAAGTATCTTCAGTCACAAGTTATCTTCAGTCACACAAGTATCTTCAGTCACACAAGTATCTTCAGTCACACAAGTATCTTCAGTCACACAAGTATCTTCAGTCACACAAGTATCATCAGTCACACAAGTATCTTCAGTCACAAGTATCTTCAGTCACAAGTATCTTCAGTCACACAAGTATCTTCAGTCACACAAGTATCTTCAGTCACACAAGTATCTTCAGTCACACAAGTATCTTCAGTCACACAAGTATCATCAGTCACACAAGTATCTTCAGTCACACAAGTATCATCAGTCACACAAGTATCTTCAGTCACACAAGTATCTTCAGTCACACAAGTATCATCAGTCACACAAGTATCTTCAGTCACACAAGTATCTTCAGTCACACAAGTATCTTCAGTCACACAAGTATCATCAGTCACACAAGTATCTTCAGTCACAAGTATCTTCAGTCACAAGTATCTTCAGTCACACAAGTATCTTCAGTCACACAAGTATCTTCAGTCACACAAGTATCTTCAGTCACAAGTATCTTCAGTCACACAAGTATCTTCAGTCACACAAGTATCTTCAGTCACACAAGTATCTTCAGTCACAAGTATCTTCAGTCACACAAGTAAGTATCTTCAGTCACACAAGTATCTTCAGTCACACAAGTATCTTCAGTCACACAAGTATCTTCAGTCACACAAGTATCATCAGTCACACAAGTATCTTCAGTCACAAGTATCTTCAGTCACAAGTATCTTCAGTCACACAAGTATCTTCAGTCACACAAGTATCTTCAGTCACACAAGTATCTTCAGTCACACAAGTATCTTCAGTCACACAAGTATCTTCAGTCACACAAGTATCATCAGTCACACAGGTATCTTCAGTCACACAAGTATCATCAGTCACACAAGTATCTTCAGTCACACAAGTATCTTCAGTCACACAAGTATCTTCAGTCACACAAGTATCATCAGTCACACAAGTATCTTCAGTCACACAAGTATCTTCAGTCACACAAGTATCTTCAGTCACACAAGTATCTTCAGTCACACAAGGTGACTGCAGTATCAACATGATCACCAGCAATAATGTGACTTACTATGCAAGTCCTCACACAGTTCTGTAAATATTTAACGTTGGGTATGATAAAAGATGAGTGGGTGGCAGCAAGTGTCACAGCAGTGGTGAAGGAGGGGAGAGACAGGCAGTGTCACAGCAGTGGTGAAGGAGGGGAGAGACAGGCAGTGTCACAGCAGTGGTGAAGGAGGGGAGAGACAGGCAGTGTCACAGCAGTGGTGAAGGAGGGGAGATACAGGCAGTGTCACAGCAGTGGTGAAGGAGGGGAGATACAGGCAGTGTCACAGCAGTGGTGAAGGACGGGAGAGACAGGCAGTGTCACAGCAGTGGTGAATGACGGGAGAGACAGGCAGTGTCACAGCAGTGGTGAAGGAGGGGAGAGACAGGCAGTGTCACAGCAGTGGTGAAGGAGGGGAGAGACAGGCAGTGTCACAGCAGTGGTGAAGGAGGGGAGAGACAGGCAGTGTCACAGCAGTGGTGAAGGACGGGAGAGACAGGCAGTGTCACAGCAGTGGTGAAGGAGGGGAGAGACAGGCAGTGTCACAGCAGTAGTGAAGGAGGGGAGAGACAGGCAGTTTTCACAGCAGTGGTGAAGGACGGGAGAGACAGGCAGTGTCACAGCAGTGGTGAAGGAGGGGAAAGACAGGCAGTGTCACAGCAGTGGTGAAGGACGGGAGAGACAAGCAGTGTCACATCAGTGGCGAAGGAGGGGAGAGACAGGCAGCGTCACAGCAGTGGTGAAGGAGGGGAGAGACTGGCAACAAGTGTCACAGCAGTGGTCAAGAAAGGGAGAGACAGGCTTCAAGTCTCACAACAGTGGTAAAGGAGGGGAGATACAGGCAGCAAGTGTCACAGCAGTTGTGAAGGAGGGGGAGACAGGCAACAAGTGTCACAGCAGTGGTCAAGAAGGAGAGAGACAGGCAACAAGTGTCACAGCAGTGGTGAAGAAGGGGAGAGGCAGGCAGCAAGTGTCACAGCAGTGGTGAAGGAGGGGGGAGACAGGCAACAAGTGTCACAGCAGTGGTCAAGATGGGGAGAGATAGGTA
>NC_069413.1:31294798-31327243 GCF_026875155.1 Cherax quadricarinatus
TGTGAGAAAGGCCCCAATTGCATGATCAATTGCCACGTGGGATACGAAGAGGTGGTGAATATGAAGGGGAAGTAAGAATGATTGGAAAATGATTGCTGTCATGTAAATTATGTAGAACAGACCAGGTGAAGTCTAGTGCAGCGGAGGAAGAGCAGACTGAGAGATCAATGCAAGATAGAGTATGAGTATGAGGATCAAAATGGGTGTGAGTACCTGTATTTAAAACATGGAGGGGGTGGGAAGAAAGAAAATCCTCTAACTGAATGCCATGGGAGTCAGAGTCAGACCCCCAAAGAAAATGATGGGCATTAAAATCGCCTAATAACAGAAGCAGTGGCGGTAATGACAAAACAAGAAAGGCAATATCCAGAATAGATAATGCTCGAGAAGGAGAGAGGTACAAAGAACAGAGTGTATACCACCTATGCAGGTGGATACGGGCTGCTTTTTAATGCAGCGAAATACGAACAAATATCTGATGGTACAGAATATCAGTGCGTAGAAGAAGGGCACTTTCGTTAAAGCTCCCATCAGGAAAAGGATCCGAAGAATACAATAAATTATAGCCTGTGATGGGATAGATAACAGCAGAGTGTAATTTTGGTTCCTGTAAGCAAACACCAACAGGGGAAAATTGGGAGAGCAACATCTGAAGCTCACCTCGATTACCCCTGAGGCAGCGTATATTCCACTGTAAATAAGCCACGATTGGCAACGATAAAGATAATAGAAATCCGCAGGTAAGGGTACGTACAGACTAGAGGGGTTAGAAAAGTCCACATGCGGTGGCAGCAGAAAACATTCAAGCAGTGAAGGAATGGTGCACAGTGAAGAAAGGAGTTGTGCAGATGGAGAAGAGGAAAGAGAAGGAACAGAGGGTGGATCAGTGTCCATTGATGGTTTGGTCTCTGCAATATATTCAGAGATTGCTTCAAGGGTTTCGGAGTTCAGAGACGTCGTATGGGAGATAATATTGGAGATGGATGGAGGAAGAGTTTGAGTAAAGATCAGAACTGTAATGGACTGTATCAAGGCAGGAGAGGGGGGTGAAAGAGTGGAGGGAACTGGAGAAGCGTGAGAGGGGACAGAAGAGGCAGAAACCTGGGAGGTGGCAGAAGAAGAAACTTGAGAGGGGGCAGGGGATTATTATAATCAAAAGGAAGTGCTAAGCCACAAGGGCTATACAGCACTGCAGGGTAGGAAAGGAAGCGAGGGTATCGGGTGGCAGATGGGGGAGGGGCGATCAGTAGGTTACAGAAAACAGCGGGGCAGGGGATAGTGCAGGCTAGAGGGTAGCAAGAGATTGAGGTAGAAAGGGCTGAAGGTATTATCAGAGTTTGTGAAGTAAGTCAGCTGTTGTCAAAAAGTCAATGAGAGAGTCCGGATGAAAAGTGGGTCCATCAGCGAGAAGGGAAGGTAAAGAGAGAGCAGTGGAGTGAAGATGACGTTGGACGTAAATTCTGCATGCTCGTTGATAAAGTGGGCAGTCTAACAGAAAGTGGCTGACCGATAATATAACCTGACAATTCTCACAGAGAGGACCAGGGTGCCTCTCCATGAGATATCCAAGAGTAAGACGAGTACGGCCAATGCGGAGATGGGAGAGAGTAGTCTCCCAACCTCAGCACTGGTCACAAGAAGACGGCCAGTAACCTATACTCGGCTTAATAGCTTGAAGTTTGTTACCGAGTAGAGTAGACCAATGCTGTTGCCAACGAGAGTGAAGGTGGGTAGTTATTGCAGCAAAATAGCCCATAAATGGAACACCTCTATATGAAACTGGTAGGTCATGTACTGCTGACCACACAGCAGTGTCTGCCTGTTCATTGCCCTGTACATCAACATGACCAGGGACCCAACAAAAAACAATATCTTTATGCTTGGTAGAGATGCGGCATAGCCAAAGTTGGATACGGAGGACTAAGGGGTGAGGTGTATCAAATTTCTGTATAGCCTGTGAAGCACTAAGGGAGTCTGAGACAACCACAAATGGTGACACAGGCATAGATGCACTGTAGATAAGTGCTGCAAGAATGGCATACAATTCAGCAGTAAAGATACTAGCCAAAGATAGTAAATGCCCTCGTACGATGCTGTCCAGAAACACTGCTGCAAATCCTACTCCGTCAGAAGACTTAGAGCCATCTGTGTGCATTGCAATGGCATGAGAATGAGAGTGGAAGTGGTCAAGAAAAAGAGAGCGGGAAGCTACCATAAACAGTTGGGCTTTTGAGCAAAGGAGTGAGAAAGAACAGACTCGAACAGCTGGAACTTCCCATAGGAGTAGGGAAAAGTGAGATGCTACATGAACATAGAAAGGTGGAAATTGAAGAGAAAACAAGAGCGAATGCAGGCGAAGAGAGAAGGGACGGAGCAAACAGGGGCGGCGAACAAATAAAGAATGTCTACTAATATTGGTGACCATTCTATAAATGGAAGGATTGCAGAGATCATGAGAGCATACATAGTAGCGAAGGCAATGGGCATCATGGCGATTGGATAAGGATGGAACGTTCGCTTCTGCATAAAGGCTCTCAACAGGGGAAAAGAGAAAAGCACCAAGGCATAAACGTAATCCTTGGTGATGAATAGGGTTGAGGCTAGAGAGAGTAGCAGGAGAGGCAGCTGAATAGATCTGGTCACCATAGTCAAGTTTCGATAAAATGAGGGTGGAATGTAGGCGAAGGAGGATTCGACGATCAGCACCCCATGAAAGATGAGCAAGGGTTTTAAGAAGGTTCAGCCAATTGTGACAAGTTGTCTTCAGAGATGTAATATGAGGTTTCCAGGATAACCTACGGTCAAAGAAGAGGCCTAGAAACCTGACTGTACCACGTTCAGGGATACGGGTGCCATAGAGGTATAAAGGATGATCGGAGATGACAGAGCATCTAGTGAAAGTAATTTGGTGAGTCTTGGTACTGTAAAATTCAAACCCATGTGTGGTGGCCCAATTGGAAACACGGTCGACTGCATGCTGGAGAGAAACTGTAATGAGGCGACAGTCAGCACCTGCACAGGAAATAGCGAAGTCATCTACATAGAGTGATGGCTAAATATTGGATGGAAGACTAGAAGCCAAATCATTTATAGCAAGGAGAAAAAGCGTTTTGCTCAGAACCCATCCCTGGGGAACACCTTCAGCTTGGATAAAGTCCGGGGAGAGCACATTATTAACCTGAACACAGAAAAGTCTGTCAGTTAAAAAGTTCTTAAAGAAGGATGGTAGATTGCCTCAAAGGCCTAAGGAGTGGGCTTGGGCCAAAATATTATACCTCCAAGTTGTGTCATATGCCTTCTCAAGGTCAAAAAATATGGCAATAACTGAGTGGTTATTCGAAAGGCATTACGAACATATGTATCCAAGCATAGTAAGGGGTCTCTGGTAGAACGGCCCTTACGAAAGCCATATTGACGAGTGGAGAGACTGTTGTGTGTCTAAATACCACACTAAACTTCTATTTACCAGGCATCCCATCACTTTGCAAACAGCACTGGTAAGAGCAATAGGACGATAGTGGGAGGCTTCATGTCCCTTAGTACCCGGTTAGCAGAAAAGGAGAACAATGGCAGATTTCCACAGCTGTGGAAGAACTCCTTGTGACTAAATAAGATTGAAAAGGTGCAATAGGACTGCAAGGGCTGACTGATGTAAATGTTGTAGCATACGAATATGAATGTCGTCAGGCCCAGCTGCCGATGATCTGCAAGCTGAGAGTGTTGCTTCCAGTTCCTGAAGTGTAAAAGGCACATTATACTGTTCTTCTCTGAGAGAAGAAAAGTCCAAGGGTGTTAACTCTCTGGCAGACTTTGAGGAAAGAAACGATGGGCATAGATGGAACCCCTGAGAAATACGGACCAGATGACTGCCAATTTCATTGGCAACATCTAGTGGGTTTGCTATATAAACACCGGCAACCCACAGAACAGGAGCCAGGTCAGGAGAATATTCACTCAGTTTTCGTACTTTTTTCCAGACTGCACTCATAGAGGAAGCAGAAGTGATGGTGGAGACATAATCTCGCCAGCAAGTGCATTTAGTGTCATGGATGACATGGTGAGTGATCGCACGCTTCTGCTTAAAATCAAGAAGTCTCTCCGTGGTTCTATTGTACCGGTTCCTGCCCCATGCAGCACGTTTCAAACGTACTGCACGAGCACAAGCAGGAGACCACCAAGGCACGAAATTCTGAGAATGCCTGCTCGAAGTTTGGGGTAAAGAATAAGAAGCTGTGGTTAAAACGGAGGATGAGAAGAGATGTAAAAGATCGTCAATGGAGGACGAAGAAGGAACCTCACTAAAAACTGTTAGTTGTGAGTAAAGGTTCCAATTTGACTGATCAAATTGCCAGCGTGGGTTACGAAGAGGTGGTGAATATGAAGGGGAAGTAAGAATTATTGGGAAATGTTCGCTGTCATGTAAATCTGGTAGAACAGACGAGGTGAAGTCTAATGCGGTGGAGGAAGAGCAAACTGAGAGATCGATGCAAGAGAGAGTATGTGTCCGAGGATCAAAATGGGTGTGAGTACCTGTATTTAAAACATGGAGGGGGTGGGTAGCAAGAAAAGCCTCTAACTGAATGCCATGGGAATCACAGTGAGACCCCCCAGAGGAAATGATTGGCATTAAAATCGCCATGTACCAGAAGTGGTGGCAGTAATGATGAAACAAGAAAGGCAATATCTGGGATGGATAAAGCCCGAGAAGGAGAGAGATACAATGAACAGAGTGTATACCATCTATGCAAGTGGATACGGGCTGCTGTGTAATGCAGAAAAGTACGAACAAATAGCTGATTGTACAGAATATCAGTGCATTGAAGAAGGGCACTTTCCTTAAAGGTCCCATCAGGAAAAGGATCTGAAAATACAATAAATTATAGATTGAGATGGGATAGATAATGGCAGAGTGTAATTTTGGTTCCTGTAAGCAAACACCAACAGGGGAAAACTAGGGGAGCAACATCTGAAGCTCACTCCGATTACCCCTGAGGCCACGAATATTTCACTGTAAATAGGCCATAATTGGCAAGGATAAAGATACCTGAAATCCGCAGGTAAGGGTACCTACGGACTAGAAGGGTTAGAAAAGTCCACTTGCGGTGGCAAAGGAAAATGTTCAAGTAGCGAAGGAAAGGTGCTTTGTGAAGAAAGGAGTTGCACAGATGGAGAAGAGGAAAGAGAACGAACAGACTGTGGAACATTGTCCATTGATGGTTTGGTCTCTGCAATATATTCAGAGATTGCTTCCAGTGTTTCGGAGTTCAAAGACGTCATATGGGAGACAATATTGGAGATGGAAGGAGGAGGAGTTTGAGTAAAGATCGGAGCTGTAATGGACTATAACAAGGTACAGGGGGGCAAAAGGGTGGAGGGAACAGGAGAAGTGTGGGAGGGGACAGAAGAGGCAGAAACCCAGGAGGTGGCAGGGAAGGAATAAACTTGGGAGGGGACAGGGGAGGAAGGCACAGTACGAGGAGGAGGACGAACCTCCACACTTGTAACAGAGCCAGTGAAAGGGGAAGACCTAGGTACAGAGACTGCAAATGTAAAATGTGGAGGTGGATGAAGGGAAGGAGGGGTTAAAGGAGATTTGTTGCACCTCTGAGAAGTAGAGGGGCGATTTGGAGGAGGTGTCGTACGAGGTCTTGTCGATACTGGGGTTTGTGAGGGAGAACACTAAGTGAGGGCAGACTGAGGTGTTGAAGTCTGAGCCCAGGATAGCAAAAGAATTAGATACAGGAGTGACTATGGGACTGGCAACCACAGAGGAGGCTGCAGAAGATGGGACCCCCAGAAGTGGGTGGGCATTTTGAAACACGAGAATAAGAAACACGGGGTAGTCTCCCTTTGAGGCGGAGATGAGAAACTGCCATAGCATAAGGGAGACCTTCTGCCTCTTTGAATCAACGAATTTCCCGCTCATTTAAGTAGACCTGGCAACGGCGAGAGTTTCGAAGGGTGAGCCTCATGACAATTAAAGGCAGAAGGAGTCGACTGCAAGATGTATTAGAATGGTCACAGGCCCCACAGACTGGGCATTCAGCTATAGATCTGCAATATTTTGCTGGGTGGCCAAATTGCCAGCAATTCCTACACTGTTGCAAATGAAGGGATCACCTTCCAAAACTTGTAACCGACGTCCTGCTACATAAACAGAGGATGGGAGTTCACGGCTATCAAAAGTTAAACGAGCCACATTGCAAGGGTATCGTCTTCGCCCATGGGCGGGAAGAACATAAGTGTCTAACCCTTTAGAATTGGGAGATCTTGGAGTTCCAGCTGTTCGAGAATGTCATTGCCACATGTCTGGAAATTCTGTTGGACTATGGTATGGGGCAGAATAACAGTAACAATACAAGAATTGAGGGAATGATGTTTTTTGATAGTGATAGGAATAGTATCGATATGTAAAAGAAGAGAAAGATCATGAGCTTGGGTAGAATTCTGGACTGTGATGATGCACGTACCACTCTTAAGAGCATGAAAGGAAAAATCTCTACCAACGTGGCATAGGAGCGCTTTACCAATACTATGGTCAGAAAGATAGGCAGTAGAGGAAGTTGGTTGTAAAGAAAAGAATTTAGTCCATTGTGTGGTCCGAAACTGAGTGTGTAGAGGGAGTGCATGACGTGACGGTCTTTTCCAAGTAGAATGGGAAGGTAACGAAGTAACATCAACAGGAGATTGTCGTTGGCATTTAGAAGTGGGACCAGAGTCGGTCGGACGTGAGACGGGCTGGCGATTCGAAAATGGTCGCACCATACAGGGAGAAGCCAGAAGCATAGTCAAAGGAGAGTGGAGGTCAGACAAATCGAAGGAGTCAGTGGAAGCCCTTGTACCTGAAGTGGGTGAGGAAACAGCACCAGCAAGAGGTACAGGGGCCTTAGGAGTGTCCAAAGAGTGGCCAAAAGACGAGGCGAGGTCAGAACAGGGTGCAGTAACAATAAGGGGCCCGGGGTTAGAGGGGTCATGGATTTGGGACACCATGGTTAGGTTACTTCTTTCTCTTTGTTTTTAAGAAAAAAAAGAAAGAAAAGAAAATAAAAATAAAAAAGAATAAAAAAAGGGGGGACCAGGGAGGGATAGTTCCTAGGAGGAATGAAAGGGCCAGAAATCTCCATCCACGCCCAAGAGGACCTCAGCACCGCAAGTAGTGCAGATGCAGCATGGAACCCCTGCCATACCCTACCCTTCATGCCAGTAAACCAGCAATCTGGGATAGCAACCTCACATCTGCCGAGCTACCTGGATGGACAAAAGAGAGGGCAGCCGGATATCCGCCACAAAGCATACCTCCTTTGGCCAACACCCCCAGAATCTTAAAGGTGACTTCCAGAGATACACCTATCGCCCAAAAGACACCCAAAGCCACCCTCCGGGATACCGGAAAGGGATCTGGACATCCCCAGGTGATCCAGATCCCATGGCAAACTATGCCACTGCCAAGAACCTCAATGGAATGGGATGGACCCCAGTACCCTTCCCCCTACCTATGAACTAGTGTGCCTGTGGGAAAAATCCCAAAGGCCAAAAAAAGGAAGGGCAAAAGAGAGGGGTGGGGAGGAGGAGGAGGAAAGGAAAAATGGGAGGATAGGAAGGATGGGATAGGGAAGGGGGGATTTGGGGGTAATTAGGTTCGGTCTGAGGAAGGAGACCAACAGGTCTAATTCCTCAGACCAAGAGCCTCTTCACCAAGCCAATGAGCCCCCCTTGAAGAGGTCTAGTGAAAGTAATATGGTGAGTTTTGGTACTGGAAAATTTAAACCAATGCGTGGTGGCCCAATTGGAAACACGGTCGACTGCATACTTGAGAGAAACTGTAATGAGGTGACAGTCAGCACCTGCACAAGCAATAGCGAAGTCATCAACATAAAGTGATGACCAAATATTGGATGGAAGACTATAGGCCAAATCATTTATAGCAAGGAGAAAGTGTTGTGCTCAGAACACAACCCTGGGAGACATCTTCAGCTTGGACAAAGTCCGGGGAGAGCACATTATTAACCCGAACACGGAAATGTCTGTCAGTTAAAAAGTTCTTAAGGAAGGATGGTAGATTGCCTCGGAGGCCTAAGGAGTGGGCTTGGGCCAAAATATTATACCTCCAAGTTGTGTCATATGCCTTCTCAAGGTCAAAAAATATGGAAATAACTGAGTGATTATTCGAAAAGGCATTACAAACATACATATTCAAGCATAGTAAGGGGTCAACAGTAGAACAGCCCTTACGAAAGCCATATTGACTAGTGGACCATATTGGCTAGTGATGGAACGTCGACTTACCAGACGTTCCATCACTCTGCAAACTGCACTGGTAAGAGCAATTTGACAATAGTGGGAGGCATCATGTCCCATAGTACTCAGTATTCAGAAAGGGAGAACACTGGCATATTTCCACAGTTGGGGAAGAACTTCTTGTGACCAAATAAGATTTAAGAAGAGTTAGAGGACTGCAAAGGCTGACTGATGTAAATGTTGTAATATCCGAATATGAATGTTGTCAGGCCCAGCTGCCGATGATCAGCAGGCTGAGAGTGTCGCTTCCAGTTCCTGAAGTGTAAAAGGCACATTATACAGTTATTCTTTGAGAGAAGAAAAGCCCAAGGGTGCTAACTCTCTGGCAGACTTTGAAGAAAGAAACGAGGGGCATAGATGGAGCCCCTGAGAAATACGGACCAAATGAACTGCTTAAGCCTCAAATGATGTAGTGGAAGTTTTAGCAGTAAAGATCGAGAACCAAAACCTAGTCATTGTGGTAGTCTACAAGCCTCCGGATGCAACATCCCAGAAATTCCAGGAACAGCTGTTAAAAATTGACCACTGTCTGGAAAATCTTCCAGCTCCTGCACCCAACATCTTGCTCCTGGGGAATTTCAACTTAAGGCACCTAAAATGGAGGAATATAGCAAATAAAATTGTTGCAGAAATAACACCAGGAGGCAGCTCTGATGAAAACTCACACTCACACGAGCTTTTAAATCTCTGCACAAAATTCAATTTAAACCAGCAAATAATAGAGCCTACTAGACTGGAGAATACACTAGACCTCATCTTCACTAACAATGATGATCTGATAAGAAATGTCACCATATCAAAAACAATATGCTCAGATCACAATATAATTGAGGTTCAGACATGTATGCGTGGAGCCCCAGACCGACATAATGAAATTAGTCACGAGGGAGCATTTACCAAATTCAACTTCAATAACAAAAACATAAAGTGGGACCAAGTAAACCAAGTCCTAACCGATATAAGCTGGGAAGATATACTAAGCAACACAGACCTCAACTTATACCTGGAACAGATTAACTCGGTGGCATTCGATGTATGCACAAGGCTTATTCCTCTAACAAAAAGGAGGAGTAGAAGTAAAATAGAAAGAGACAGGCACTCCCTTTACAGGCGACAGAAAAGAATAACAGAGCGGCTAAAAGAGGTCAATATATCTGAAAATGCGTAGGGAGACACTGGTCAGAGAAATAGCAAACATCGAATTTAAAGCTAAAGGAATCTTATAGGAGTCAGGAATTGGGGGAAGAACTAAAAGCCATAATAAATCGAAAGAAACTGAAAGTATTTCCTTCTCCTATGCCAAATCAAAGTCGAGAACAACGCCAGTATTGGGCCCTTACTTAAACAAGATGGGTCCTACACAGTTTGACAGCAAGGAAATGAGTGAGCTAACTTAAGTCCCCAATGACTCAGTTTTTAGCAAGCCGCTAACCAACTGAGAGTCGAAGATCAAAATGAATTTTTATGAAAAGGGGCCACAGAATTTGGTTTACACAACCAAATCTGATGTTATCCTGACGCCAAATGACTTCGAACAGGCGATAAATGACATGCCCATGCACTCTGCCCAGGGCCAGACTCATGGAACTCCGTGTTCATCAAGAACTGCAAGAAGCCCCTATCACGAGCCTTTACCATCCTATGGCAGGGAGCATGGACACGGGGGTCGTCCCACAGTTTACTAAAAACAACAGACATAGCCCCACTCCACAAAGGGGCAGTAAAGCAACAACAAAGAACTACAGACCGATAGCACTAACATCCCATAACATAAAATCCCTTTTAAAGGGTCCTAAGAAGCAAGATCACCACCAATCTAGAAAACATCAGTTTAAAACACCCAGGCAACATGGGTTTTAGAACAGGTCGCTCCTGTTTGTCCCCAACTTTGGATCACTACGACAAGTCCTTGATGCACTAGAAGACAAAAAGAATGCAGATAAAATATATAGAGACTTTGCAAAAGCCTTCGACAAGTGTGACCATGGCATAATAGCGCACAAAATGGCGTGCTAAAGGGAAAAACAGGAAAAGTCGGTCGATGGGCTTTTAAATTTCCTCACTAAGAGAACACAGAGAGTAAATAGACAACAAGTAAAGTCCGAGCAGCCACCCCCGAAAAGCTCTGTTTCCACTAGGCACAGTACTCGCTCCCATCTTGTTCCTTATCCTCATATCTGACATAGACAAGGATGTCAGCCACAGCACCGTGTCTTCCTTTGCAGATGACACCCGAATCTGCATGACAGTGTCTTCTATTGCAGACACTGCAAGGCTCCAGCGGACATCAACCAAATCTTTCAGTGGGCTGTAGAAAACAATATGAAGTTCAACGATGAGAAATTTCAATTACTCAGATATGGTAAACACGAGGAAATTAAATCTTCATCAGAGTACAAAACAAATTCTGGCCACAAAATAGAGCGTAACACCAACGTCAAAGACCTGGAGTGATCATGTCAGAGAATCTCACCTTCAAGGACCATAACATTGTAATCAATCGCATCTGCTAGAAAAATGACAGATGGATAATGAGAACCTTCAAACTAGGGATGCAAAGCCCATGATTGACACTCTTCAGTCACTTGTTCTATCTAGGCTGGAATATTGCTGCACGGACATAACAGCACCTTTCAAGGCAGGTGAAATTGCTGACCTAGAAAATGTACAGAGAACCTTCACGGCACCCATAACGGAGATAAAACACCTCAATTACTGGGAGCGCTTGAGGTTCCTGAACCTGTATTCCCTGGAACGCAGGCAGGAGAGATACATGATTATATACAACTGGAAAATCCTAGAGGGACTAGTACCGAACTTGCACACGAAAATCACTCACTATGAAAGCAAAAGACTTGGCAGACGATGCAACATCCCCCCAATGAAAAGCAGGGGTGTCACTAACACGTTAAGAGACCATACAATAAGTGACAGGGGCCCGAGACTGTTCAACTGCCTCCCAGCATACATAAGAGGGATTACCAACAGACCCATGGCAGTCTTCAAGCTGGCACTGGACAAGCACCTAAAGTCGGTTCCTGATCAGCTGGGCTGTGGCTCGTATGCTGGTTTGTGTGCAGCCAGCAGTAACAGCCTGGTTGATCCACCAGGAGGCCTGGTCACAGACCGGGCCGCGGGGGCGTTGACCCCCGGAACTCTCTCCAGGTAAACTCCAGGTAAACTTCAGATGATTGCCAATTTCAATGGCAAGGTCAAGAGGGTTTGCTATATGAATGACAGCGGCCCGCAGAACAGGAGCCGGGTTAGGAGAGTATTTACCACTCAATTTCCGCACGTTTTTCCAGGCTGCACTCATAGAGGAAGCAGAGGTGATGGTGGAAACATAATCTCGCCAGCAAGTGCGTTTAGCATCATGGATGACACGGTGAGTGATCGCACGCTTCTGCTTAAAATCAAGGTCTCTCAGCGGTTCTATTGTACTGGTATCTGCCCCACACAGTGCATTTCAAAGGTAATTCACGAGCACAAGCAGGAGACCACCAAGGCACGCACTTCTGAGAATGCCTGCCCGAGGTTTGGGGTATAGAATGAGATGCAGCGGTTAAAACTGAGGACAAGAAGAGGTGTAAAAGCTCATCCGTGGAGGACAAAGAAGGAACCTCACTAAAAGCAGTTAGCTGCGAGTAGAGGTCCCAATTTGCTTGATCAAATTGCCAGCATGAGTTACGAAGAGGTGGTGAATATGAAGAAGAATGATTGGAAAAAGATTGCTGTCATGTAAGTCCGGGAGAACAGACCAGGTGAAGTCTAGTGTGGTAGAGGAAGAGCAGACCGAGAGATCAATGCAAGATAGAGCATGAGTACGAGTATTGAAGTGGGTGGGAGTACCTGTATTTAAAACATGGAGGGGGTCGGAAGCAAGAAAAACCTCCAACTGAATGCCACAGGAATCACAGTGAGACACCCTCCAGAGCAAATGATGGGCATTAAAATCACCAAGTAACAGAAGTGGTGGCGGTAAGGACAAAACAAGGAAGGCAACATCTGGGATTGATAATGCCCAAGGAGAGAGATACAAAGAACAGAGTGTATATCACCTATGCAAGTGGATATGGGCTGCTGTGTAATTCAGTGAATTATGAACAAATAGCTGATGATACGGAATATCATTGCATAGAAGAAGGGCACTTTCATTAAAGGTCCCATCAGGAAAAGTATCAAAAGAATACAATAAATTATAGCCTGGTTTATAGTAAGGTTTGCGGTATAGCGGAAGTATATCCTTTGAGGACACAAGACGTACAAAAAATACAGAGACGATATGTTTGGGGTTTTGGGAGGGCATGGCTGAGCAAGGAGGTGGTGATGTCGAATGTGTACATAGGGGGAGTGGGCCTTTTAGCTTTGGGGTCGAGGGTGAAAGCCATATATGTAAAACAGAGATTCGTCATGGCTGGAGGGGAAAGAGGAGTTAGAGTGGGGAAGGTGATGGGGGATGTGCAGAGATGGTGGGGAGATAAGAGTTAATTGAATGTGAAGATATGCTGAGGGTTTTGTTATTTGTTAAAGATGTGGTGCAACTTAAAGTAGGACGTTTGGTATCATTGAGTAGGAGGACGGAAATCCTGCAGGGCGTATTGGTCTATCCATTGTATGATTGGGGGACGATATGGGAAAACTTCTGAAGGCTCAGGTTAATGCATAGGGTATGGGAGTTAGTATACAGATTTATGATGGGGATCCTAGCTTCGAAATCAGTTTTGAGTTTAATGGGTTTGGTGCGGGAACTGTCCTGCAGTCAGTGTGGTGAGCTGGAAACAGCATTTCATGTGGTTTATTTTTGTGATACATTGAGGGAGGTACGGATGTGGTTGGCGAGGGCTTTTTGTCTGCTGGGTGGGGGTAATGTAGAAACCCTGCAAGCTTTAATATTAGAGGTGAAAGGGGGTATCAAGGGAGGTAAAAAGGGCGATTATGTATGTGGTAGTGGATTTTCTGTATATTTCCTGGGGAATGAGAGATGCTGGGGGTAGGATTCGAATTAAGGCAATTGCAGCTCATATATACAGGACTGCTGGTAGGAACAAATTTATTTATGGGAGTCAGTGGGGAGCTTGTTTTCCGGAGAACTACCGAGAGCTTACAGTCAGTCGTCTCCTGCAATTGGTGCAGTGATAACCATGTAGGGGACTGGTTTCCTTTGGTAGTCGGGTTTTCAAGGGTTTTAGGTGGTGGTGGCGTGTACGGGAATGGTTTTAGCGAATGAAAGGGTGGATGGTATGGAGTGTAATGGATTATGGTAGGGTGATAACTTGTTTGATTCTAGTGTGTAAGGTTTTTTCTTCTGGTTATGAATGTATAATTCAAGGCCTTGTTAAAAACTTAGAAATTCTATGCCATGATCAATACTACCAATTTTGTTGGTAATTGTCACAAGTGTTGGAAATATGAACTAAACATATTGTCTTATGTATGGTTTTAAATAAGATATAAATAAAAGTTCTTCAGCGCTATGTGACACGTTGTTGAATATCTAAGTGAGTATTGATAACTCTGGTATAAATACCAGTCATTATTATGTAGCGTGTAATGTACGCCGTAAGTGGCAATATTATGGTTAGGAAGCCTTGAGTGGAAGGCATTTGGGGGATGGTCAAGGTGGTGTTTAGTGGTACATTGTATATAACAGACAAATGTGATGTCAGATGGTTGGGTTAGAAGGTTCATTGGACCTCATGTATTCTGTGAGAGTTACTATATAAAGTAAATTTTAGTCCAGGTATAAGGATGCATGTTTGATTATTTGTGTATTGATGTTTTGAAATATTATTTTGTCATAATGTTTTAAGTATTATAAAATATGTTCCTAAACATATATGCTGTAGGTCTTGCTATGTGATTATATAAAATCTATTGTGATGGAGGAGATAGGGGTATATGATTTATTATGGTATGTATTTTAGTGTATTTTTGTGGTAGAATGACATATTTGGGCCACAAAGCTCTCATCTGATGTTTACTTATGCATGATGAACATCCTAGGTGGCTCGAAGTGTATATAGCGACTGTCGGAATGTTATGCAATTCATATGGTGTACTGTGCTTATGAATTCTATTTTGGATACCTGTTTGTTAAGGGATGGTGGTTTTTCTATATACTTTTTTTTATGTTGTAATATAACGTTTTAAATAAAATATAAAAAAATTGCATTAAGTTTTATAACCTGCATGAACTGTATAACTGTAGACAACAAGAGCATTTCACCCCTCCATGGAAGATGTATTCATTTAATATCACATACCTGCAAGTGCCTCCCAAGAAGCTCATTGCTAGTAATCCCTTCCTTAAATCACTTGTTAAAGCAACTGCTCAAGAAGAAATTTCTCGCCTAGCTGGTAGTAATAAGTTATCACAAGTAATATACATTGATGGATATAAACAGGAGTCTTCTGGCAGGGCTTCATCTGCTCTTGTTGCCACCTCACTAGTTAAGAACGATAATAAACTTGTTGAACTAGGCATAAGAATTAACAATTGGGCGTCTACACTGCAAACTGAACTATTTGCAATCCTAATGGTGCTAAAGCTAACTTATGACACTGAACTTGACTCTACCATCATTACTGATTCTGTCATCACTGAATGCTCTTAATTCATATAATTACTCCAACAACACGCTCATTGGAGAAGCCAGGTACAGATACTCAAAAATCAGGGACAAAGGAATTAATGTACAATTGCTATGGATTCCATCACACATTGGATTACTCCTTCATGATGAAGTTGATATGTTAGCCAAGAAGAGTACCTAGAAGGAGAATGTAGAATATAACGTTGGTATATCTGTGTCTAGCATCCCCCCCCATTACCACCAATACCACCAGTCTGATGACATTCTTCTTTGCAAATATACAGGGTCTAAAGCCAGCAATGGACAACAAAATACCATTCATCCATGGACTGCTTGCAGAGGCAAATGCAATGTTTGCAGCTTTCACAGAGACCCACATAAAGGATCACTTAGACAACGAAATATGGATCCCAGGTTACAACTTATACAGATGTGACAGAGTAAACAGGCAAAAGGGGGGGGGGTAGCCTGTATACCGCAAAGTCACTTATTTGCACAGAACTCCTTAATGCCTCAAATGATGTAGTGGAAGTTTTAGCAGTAAAGATCGAGAACCAAAATCTAGTCATTGTGGTAGTCTACAAGCCTCCGGATGCAATGTCCTAGCAATTCCAGGAACAGCTGTTAAAAATTGACCACTGTCTGGAAAATCTGCCAGCTCCTGCCCCCAACATCTTGCTCCTGGGGGATTTCAACTTAAGGCACCTAAAATGGAGGAATATAGTAAATAATGTTGTTGCAGTGGTAACACCAGGAGGCAGCTCTTACGAGAATTCACACACCCACGAGCTTTTAAATCTCTGTGCAAAATTCAACTTAAACCAGCAAATAATAAAGCCTACTAGACTGGAGAATACACTAGACCTCATCTTCACTAACAATGATGATCTGATACGAAATGTCACCATATCAAAAAAATATACTCAGATCACAGCATAATTGAGGTTCAGACATGTATGCGCAGAGCTCCAGACTGACATAATGAGATTAGTCATGAGGGAGCCTTCACCAAATTCAACTTCAATAATAAGAACATAAAGTGGGACCAAGTAAACCAAGTCCTAATCGATATAAGCTGTGTTTAATGAGATTATTTGGTAGGCTGTAAGCGGGTGGTTAATGATACACTCCTTCGGAGGCTTCTTACTTTATTGTTAAGTCGTGGCGGGTACACAGGCTTGTGTGTTTGAGTCCATGGCCCGGGCAGGGCCATCCCACGAGAGAGAGAGCTAGGAGTAGGCTTTGTGTCTTCCTGCTAGGCAGCTGTGTGAGTGAGAGCGAGGCAAGGGCAGGCAGGCTGAAGTGGCAACGCCTATAGGTGGCAGCACCAGCATGGCACATAATATGAACTAAGCTTGCAGACAGCATGGGCTGTCTGTACAGACAGTACAGGCTGTCTACATATGCTCGGCCACCTACCGCGCATCGTCCCGACGTGACAATACTTGTGTAAAAGGAATTCGGTCTCTCTCTCGTAGGAACAGGGCACAGAACACAAAATAAAAACATATATAAACATATGGACATGGGAAAAAAAACTTCCTACAGGGAGGGAAGAAAAAAACATGTGTGGTGTACTAAACATCGTGGTCAAAGGCAGTGAGCGTCTATGGGCATCACTTCACGCCTTCCTGCATCTGGACAGATACTGCAACATGGGAGACATCACTGCGGCTGAGCTGTGACGTAACAGGGTACGGTCTCCTCTGGAACGGTGAAGCAGTCATCATAGGAGTCGCTGCAGGTTTTCACTCAACCTGGGGCACGACATGCTGGTGCCCTCGAGTGAGGCGTCGACAAAACTCGGCAACTGAACAGGACTTCTGGCAAGCAAATCAGGAGGACACTTCTTGACTGGTACTGTCGCTGGGCTGTCACTGCCGACGAGCGTGGAGCGAGTTGTGGAGCAAGTCGTGGCAGAGACGACTGGGCGAAACATCTGGGAGTCGTAACATCATACACCAGACTGCAGTGAGAGAGCTAGCAGTCAAAGTGACATCTTCTTTGTGCAGGCTGCTCACTGAAGCTTGTGACACGAGGCTGACACAACGTGTCATTCTCTTGGCAGTTGGAGTTATAGCAGAGGTTAGTCTAAGCATCCGCAGACTTGTTTCTCTACATATAACTGCACTCTGAAGGTCTGGAGGTGAAGTGAAACAAATCTCGATGGGAATCGTAGCAGGTACGATTCTGCAGAACATCATGAGTGATGAGCATAAAAGCTTTCTGTACAAGGGGGCTCATATGCTCAGGGGCTGACTTGACATCAGCTGTCATATGCACTGGTCACATCGGGTGACTTAGCACAGTGGTGCTACTCAGGTCTGGCTCAGACCTCACTGGACACACGGAAACTTTACACACACCCGCGGTACATGCTGTACACTAACATGGCTTAAACTAGCAAATGATGCTTTTCGGTGCATAAAACTGACTCTAAGACATACTAAAATGTGAGAACACTGACTGAGAGGAATTAATTAACACACGACATACATCTTCTCTCAAACTTCTCGACAATACTGAAACAGTTACTAGAACCACTCGATGTGACATCATGTGATGTCAGCAGACATCTCGAGGTGACGTCAGGCAGACATCGTGAGGTGACGTCAGGCAGACATCGTGACATCATGAAGTCGGGGAGCATCGTCGGTGACGTCAATGTGATGCAGGCAGCAGACCACAGCATGTGGCCTGGGACATCTGGTAACTCATGTGATTTGTAGATACACGTGACATCACCCACACCTAACGTGGCGTCATGATCCACGTGGCATCGGGATCTACGTGGCATGCTGATCTACGTGGCTTGCTGATCTACATGGCATGCTGATCTATGCGGCTTGCTGATCTACGTGGCTTATTGATCTACGTGGCATGCTGATCCACGTAGCTTCGAGTGGCCTCGGGCACTCGGATACACAGCTCTGGCATTGAATTCACATGGAAAACAGCAGAAAACACAGCAGTGGTGAGTGTATGGTAGTGTTGTGGCGAGGAGCATGGGTGAGTGTATGGCGAGGGAGCATCTGACCATTCGTCCTCCCACCCACAAACACAGGGAAACACACTGGATGCAGAAATCACAACAAAACTCACCTCTGGCTTGCTGAAACAGCTGTGCTGAGCTGAACAACAACAGCAACATACAAGTGACGCTGAGCATGTGACTTGAGAAACAGCGTGGGGTCACTGGGACGCCACTTACAATTCTCGAAGAAATTTGGTAAATTTTGGCTGGATCCTGCTTGTACCTGTGTCTGGATGCTCAAACGTGCAGACACGACATCAGGATAACTCGTTGAGAGATGGATGCTTCTTGCATAGGGTGATGAAGTGAAGATGACTTCATACCTCTTCCTTCCTCTCTCAGGGCAAACACAACTGCTGATCCCACCACTGCCACCAATGTTTAATGAGATTATTTGGTAGGCTGTAAGCGGGTGGTTAATGATACACTCCTTCGGAGGCTTCTTACTTTATTGTTAAGTAATGGTGGGTACACAGGCTTGTGTGTTTGAGCCCATGGCCTGGGCAGGGCCATCCCACGAGAGAGAGAGCTAGGAGTAGGCCTTGTGTCTTCCTGCTAAGCTGCTGTGTGAGTTAGAGCGAGGCAAGGGCAGGCAGGCTGATGTGGCAAAGCCTATAGGTGGCAGCACCAGCATGGCACGAAATATGAACTAAGCTGGCAGACAGCATGGGCTGTCTGTGCAGACAGTACAGGCTGTCTACAGCTGGGATGATAGACTAAGCAACACAGACCCCAACTTATGCCTAGAACAAATTAACTCGGTGGCACTCGATGTATGCTCAAGGCTTATTCCTTTAAGAAAAAGGAGGAGTAGATGTAAAATAGAAAAAGACAGGCGCTCCCTTTACAGGCGACGAAAAAGAATAACAGAGCGGCTAAAAGAGGCCAATATCTGAAATGCGTAGGGAGTCACTGGTTAGAGAAATAGCAAACGTCGAACTTAAGCTAAAGGAATCTTTATAGGATTCAGGAATCGGGGGAAAAACTAAAAGCCAAAATGAAATTGAAAGAAACCCAAAGAAATTTCTTTTTCCTATGCCAAATCAAAGTTGAGAACAACGTCCAGTATTAGGCCCCTACTTAAACAAGATGAGTCCTACACAGATGACAGCAAGGAAATGAGTGAGCTACTCAAGTCCCAATATGACTCAGTTTTTAGCAATCCGCTAACCAGACTGAGAGTCGAAGATCAAAATGAATTTTTTATTAGAGCCACAGAATTTGGTTAACACAAGCCTATCTGATGTTATCCTGATGCCAAATAACTTCGAACAGGCGATAAATGACATGCCCATGCACTCTGCCCCAGGGCCAGACTCATGGAACTCCGTGTTCATCAAGAACTGCAAGAAACCCCTATCACGAGCTTTTACCATCCTACATGTCACCTACATGTCATTTCAAGGACCCTGGAGTCACCCCAGCGGTGATCCAAAAAGGAGAAAAAACATTAAAAGGTCCTGGAGAACCAAAACACCTTGGATCAAAAGACATGACCCAAACAGTGGGGGGCATCACCGCCAACCCCACTTCACTAAAACTTGCAGGTCCAACAGTCCCTACACCAACATGAAATGGAGGCGAGGCATCCCAGCCAACACCCAAAAAACTTAGCATACCTTACCTAGGCATGACACTTGATGTGACTATCCCCCAAAGCACACACACACTAGGGAATCCTGATACCTCTAGCTCAACCTGCCCTTCTCCTTTGGGTGGTCAAGAGTTCCATCTACTTGTCTACTGCAAATCACTGCAAAATAAGAATAGATAAGTGATCTATACACTACATGGTGCACTTTAAATACGAGACAAGGCATCAGCAACCACTTTCTCCTCTCCCTTCACATAATGAATCACAAGATTAAGAGGTTGGAGAAACAAGGCCTACCTCGTGAATCGCTGATTTTGGTTCCTCATTAAGTGAAGGAAACATAAAGGGTTATGGTCACTATACACAGTTATGGGGTGAACTGATGATGATATATACACTTCAAAATGTTGCACTGCCAACACTAAAGCAAGAGCCTCCTTTTCTATGGTAGTATAACTTCTTTGGTGCCTGTTACTTTTTGCTGAGAAGCAGCCGAGTGGCATTACTTGCCCTGCTCTACCCTGCAACAAGGCTGCCCCAACCCTTGTATCATTTTTGGGAAAACCCGGGGTGGGTAACTCAGGATTACACATAAAAGATCTTTGAGGGTTAATGGGATACTAAAGGTTCATGTACAGAGATATTAAAGTTACAAATATACGTGTGTCCTTGGCACACATGGTCATGGGAATCAGAAGACCTCCCCACGGTTCATCAAAAATTTGCATGAGTTCAAAAGATAGACAAAACCTTATTTTTAAAAATGTACCGGGCCAGTCTGAAAGTTTTCAAGGTATCACCTAGTTAGACCAGTAAAAGACAACACCACCGACTCCGTAGATACAAACACAGTCTCTAAAAAAACACTTCCCTTCCTTCAAGGAATCATTTCACCCCCCTGCCGGGGGCCTGCTGACATGCATAAATTCCGAACCTCTACCCATGGGGGAAACAGGGCCCCATTTTTCAGCATCCCAAAGCTCTTTCACTAAGGTACACCATGGCGAGCCACCACTACAACCCAGTTTCAGAAGATCCAAATTTCCACAATCTCTACAATTTTCCTGCTTACTTATCTTCTCGGGGACCTTACCCCCTTTATTTTGAACCACCACACAGTTCCACATACCTTCCCAGGACCTGCTCCAATGCCAATCCCATCTCTCCAGCTTCCAGAATATGAGCACCACCTCTGGTCCCACATCATCCGATGGACGGCAGACTGGAGCACTAGTGCCATCGACCCATCTTAGCTAAGCAGTTTCTGAAACTGAGAAAAAAACACCAAGGGGGGAAACATCACCATCCTCACGAGCCCTACCAATGTTTCCAGAGTGTTTCCCCCACATGGAAAAAAAGGGGGGGAATTTCCCCCTCATCCCAGTCCTTCTGGTACTGGGAAAAAAAAACGTGCTTTCCGTAAAAGACGGGGGAAAACCACTGTGGTTTTCTTTGACTCTTAGGATATATACATTGGAAAATTTTAACCAAGTAGGCCTCTAAAAACTACATACATTTCATAAAATATGACTTCTGGGTATTTTGTGCAAACCCTAAAAAAAAAAGGGTTTCACCAAAAATCTCAAAACCACAAAAAAATTATTCAGAAAGGTAAAAGACTCTGATAACCTGTTAAAAAGGAATTTTTAATAAACACTGATTATTCAGTTCTCCCGTCTTAACACTGAAATGTCTTTTTTTCAGAATCGTTAAAAATACTGACAACGACACTTTAATAGCTTCTGCAGCCACATAAACACAGGGCCCTTAGAAGAGTCTTGCTTATTTTGGGCAACTCTGCAAATAAAAATTTTTTTTTTAAAAAAAGGGGAACCCCATCGTCTGCAACAGCTGATAAACTAATAACGTTCTGGAGGGCACAACCTTCCTGGGCCCCCTCACTCTGCAGAGGCAGGGATTTTTTCCCCCTTTTACACCAAGACCCCTTCTCCAAACCCGGGCCAGTTTACCGGTTCATCACTGCTCTCTCCTGCGGTCAACTCAGGGAAAAGGCTCCCCAGGCCCAACCATCACACAGGGACCGAAGGGTTCGGAGGCACACTCCTGCATTTTTTTCCCTGTTAGTCCTAAAACACACTGAAAAAATTTTTGGCACCGTTGCTCCAATTAGGCATACTACCCTTTAAAGCAGGGTCCCCCGCAAAACCAAACATTTTCTCACTTTGAGGAGTCCCACAATTTTTTGCCTATAGGTCAACTTTGCAAAAGGAAAATCTTCTGCAATCCCACAGGTAGGGCCCAAACTGGGATGCAACTCTACCCATAACCTTGCACTGGAGTCCTGACAGGGACTCCATTATCCCTTTAAGAAAAATGCCAAACCGTGTATGTCATCCGACACTGGGAATAACCCCTGCGAAGCAAGGGGTACTCTACAAGTGTCCCAAGACAACACCCCTGACCCACCTTCATTTTGTGTAAGGGCCCCAGTAGACTTACTTGAATAGACCTCATCCGAGCGCTAAGACAGCTGGTCTTCTTGGATACCTTGGGGGAAGACTGCAATACAAGCAACATCATGTGTAACTGTTGCACTTTCTGGACAGCATCTGCTGCAGCCTGGTCCCTAAGTATCTTTTGACAATACGGCTGCAGATTCAGGGCCGGATTAAGAAGTCTCCAGGCCCTAGGCTATTCAGATTGGCGGGGCCCCTTTGAGTTACGGGTAAAGAAGCGACCCCTTCCAGCTTGGGGGTGGGGGGGGGGGGTCGGTGTGAGCCTGTTAGGTCTAATAAATACATTCTGGCTATTTAGATTAAATTTAATAGGGAAGTACATCAAGACAACCAAAACCATTACCAACAGCCATTATAACTAACTTGTTAAATCATGCATTTTAAAGAGAATAAACTCAAGACAGCATAGTATTACTAGATTAGGCTATTAAAGTAGTGACATCATGTACCTATTATATTCAGCGTAACCACTACAGCAAAATAATTCCCTTTATAAATCACTGACCATTATTATCATTGCATCATGCATAAGACTATCAAATCATTTAAACTCAAGAAAGTAAAGAATTGTTTATATTCACAGGCACTTCTTAAATAAACTTTTTTCTGGATTTCATATTGGCAAAATCATCAATTATATTCTGAAAATCAATATTTCTTTTTTAGATCAGACTCAAAGGGCAACAAGGCTAGGTTACACCAATTTGTCTTGGCTCATTGTTGAACGGAGCTGGTTTTTCACTCTTTTCAAAATAGAAAATGACTTCCCCTTTCACAGTTAGACGGGAAGTGTTGGGAAAAAGGCAAAACACTATGTCAACATAGGGAAGGTTTCTGAGATACCTGCATTTTTAAAATGTTTCAAACCGGGGGCTCACATTTTCAGGGGGAACTTTAATCTGATTCATTACCCGAAAAATGAACTATTTTTCAAAAAATGGTCCTAACATCTGCTGAAAGGGTTGTTGAAACTTACAGCAGCTTCTCTCAATTCTGCATCGGGCATAGTAGAATTTTGAACAGAAATCCAAACTTTCAGGGGGAGAGGTAGTTTCTTTTTTTTTTCACCAATTCTGTAATCTGAATCCAAATGAAAATATGTAGCTGTCTTACATTTCGCCTTGGTACAACCAATTCATTGTCTGGCTCTTAAAAAATTGCGTTTCCTCTTCCTTACCCTGATGACTGCCCGTAACGTACTTTCACCAGCAGTTTAGCTTTCTCTTCAAAAAAATTCAAAAGCTTCATCATTCAAGTGAGCTTACAAATTCCACTAAGCCTGCATAGAGTTAGCACAATACCATTTAAATTTTAAATTTTTCTAAAGTGCCCTTTTTTCGGGGCTTTTAACCGTTCCAGTATACAATCCAAAGCACACAATAAGGCCAATTCATAATTTTTTCCAATTTTGAGCAAGCGGTGCTTCGTTTCTTTAGTTGCTGTCGGGTCTTATCCTCTGCTATTTGGATCAAACAGAACTTTTTTCAAAAAAGCTGTTTTCAAACATGTTTGCATCATGCTGCGCTGACCACCTTTGTTTTTGATAAGATTTGATGACACCCTAAATGGTTGACTTGATATACTCCACCGTGCTTTGAAGCAGAGAAAAAATTTAAAGAGTGCTTAAAAAGTCCAAAAAATGAAACCAGCGACACAACACCCACAGCCATCCCCCAAACAAGATTAAGAGAATGGCTGAGCGGGGCCATATTCAGCAAGTTTGGGGGATTTTCTTATACGGCTTTCAAACCATTATATTTACCCGACATTTACTTGCATTGTCGTAGCTCTGGGCCCCGGCAATCCATAATAGAGAGATCACATTTAAGCAGAGTATCCAGTACACTTTATCTTGTTT
The DNA here is from genome assembly GCF_026875155.1 of Cherax quadricarinatus. Taxonomy (NCBI): domain Eukaryota; kingdom Metazoa; phylum Arthropoda; class Malacostraca; order Decapoda; family Parastacidae; genus Cherax; species Cherax quadricarinatus. Next base: position 31,318,653 of record NC_069413.1, read on the forward strand.
CTCCTCCCCAAAGGCCGAAAAGGGAAAGAATTTTATAAAGCGCTCTACAGGGTTACCCCCTGGAGTTGACAAACGAACAATGAATGTCAATTGATCTGTATGTGAAAAATCTGGGGTTGAATCTACACTTATTGCAAAGTATTTTGCATTTTTACACTGCTAGATGTTTTGAGGACCTTTTTAGTCATCATTCAATAAATTCATTCATAAGTGAGACATGTAAGTACAGTCCTTTCCCGCATTCCCCAAATGTGACATGATTTGCTAAATGGACGAATTTGCTAACAGTTCTATGATCCCTAGGAAATTTCCATTGTTTTCCGAACCAAAAATCCATTTTTTTCCATGGAAAAGCAATCCCCTTAGAGCAAAGAATTTTTTCAACAGCAACAACTCTTCTGAAATTTTTCCAATAAATGATCTTTTTCCCGTTTAATTTCCAAAAGAAATCCAAAAAGCCTTTTTTCTTGCACGAAATACACTGACAAAAACAGCCCTGTGAGTGGGGCTGTTTCATTTCCTCATCACTTGGAATTTTTCCGTCATTAAACCCCCTGTTTGGGGAAAGGGATTTTTTGGTAAAAAATAGCTTTCATGCTGAACATACACTTTTCCCCGAGCTTAGAGATACCATCCAGACTTTTCACAGTTTTTTGAATTTTCAATTCCTATAAAACATAATACTTTAAAAAAAAACGACGACTTCCCCTCTCAAAATCCTTGCTGATTTCCTAAAAGTCAATGTTCGATTTGACTGAAGTTTTCTCGAATGAAAACAAACATAGAGAATCTGGGGTTACATTTGGCCATGAGGGGAGGAATTTTTTTAAAAATTAAAAAAAAATTTTTAAAATTAGAAAGACCCAAAAAAGTAATGCTGCTGAGAAAAAGGGGGGGGGCTTTCCAAAAATTAGATCTGGTTCCCCGAGGAAATAAAATGATGGAGTCTTTTTTTCGAGTTCCCTAAACCTTTTTTTTTTCTTCTTTTGAACCTTTTTTTCCCGGACCCCCCCAAAAAGCCCCCCCTCCATAAAAACACCCCTTTCACAAAACAAAACATTTTAAAAAAAATTTTTTTTTAACCCCCAAGGGGGGAACCCACCCCCCCCCCCCACAAAAAAAAAACGCCAAACCCATAAATTTTTAATTTTCCAAATTTTAAAAACATCCCCAACCCCCCGTTTTTCAAACAAAAAACACCAAAAAATCACTTTTTTAAATAACCCAAATAAACAACAACAAAACCTACCAAAAAAAAAACAGAAAATTAAAAACAGGGCAAAAATTTTTACTTCACCCAACCAAAAATTTCTGATTGGGTTACTTTTCTGGGGAAAATAGTAGAAATTTAATTTATGTTTACATCCCCCCGGAAATTTAAAACAACAAATTTTCTGACCCCGGGGGAAGGGGGCCCTAGACCCCCCTGTTCCTTGAAAAGCCCCTGAACCGTACTGTGGATTTAAAACTTCCCTGGGCATGTACGGAAATTAAGCTTAATCACACTCTCGGGGAAAAATGCTGAGAAATATGGGGCTTAAACTTCTTAAATGCCCTTTTCCTATTGGTGGGGGGAAAAACTTACTATTATTAAAATGGGGGGTGGGGAAAACAACTCCCAAAATTTTTTGGTTTTAGCTAAAAATCGGGTCACCCACTCAAAAGCATTTTTAAAATTAATCAAGATCCTTCTTCTCAAGATATGCCAAAAGGGTCAGGAGGAAAAATTTCCAAAAGACCCTTTTTAAAAAAATTTAAAGGGTAATTAAAAACCCCATAATTGCCTACCACCCCCTTCAAAGTGACACCCCCCTATTTAAAAAGTGACATTTTCCCCTTCCCCATTCCCCCCAAAGATTTGCCCTGCGTGAAACTTTAGTCCTCAAAACTTCTGCCGGTCCCTTTTTCCGGGCCAACATTTGAAACCCAAAAAACTCCCTTTTTTAAGTTTATGAAAAAACAGAAAAGCCCAAACCCCTCTAAAGAACTAACAGCCTTTACCTTTTCCAACTAATTTGGGTTTTCGCAATGTTTCCCCCCCATTTTCCCTTTTTCCCGGGCCCAAATTTTTGGGTTTTTGGGCCCACTTTTCCCAAAAAACAGAAAAAAAATGGCTGGATCTTTCCTAGGAATTTAGGCACCCAAATTTTTTTGACTTTAAAGCATATGAAAAATTTTCTACCCACTGTCGTGGCTGGGAGAAAGCCAAAATGCCTCTCTTTTTGCCCCTTTCTTGAGCCCTAACTCCCCCAAGGCTCTCTGTTCCTGGGTTTTTTTTAAAGTTTTAATCCTTAACCTTTCCCTTTTCCCCCCTTTTCCCCCCTAGGGGTAATTTTAAATTTGATAAGTTTTTAAATTTTTCCCTTTTTAACCCGGTCCCTAGCATGGGAATTTGGGCAATGTTACCCCTTTTAAATGCATTCATCCCCCGAATTTTTTAAAGTGGGCAGCCCCTTTTTGGGGGTAATACACCAAATCTTTCTATTAAACCACAAAACTTACTGATAAAAAAAAATAAACCAAAACAGCAAAATACATACAACAAAGAAAAAATTAAAAATTTTAAAAAAAATTTTCCCCCAAAAAAATTTATTGTCAGTGACCCCCTAAAATTAAGCAGGGAATTTCACACAAAGAAAAACCTGGCAAAAAAAAATGGAGGGTATTTGCAAAACCCGCAAAGGAAAATTATTCCCCCGAAAAATTTGGTAAGCAAACCTCCCCAAAAACACAAGATTTCACTGCACAAAATATCAGGTATTAAAAAAACCCAAAAATCAAAAATAAGCACAGAAAGGTAAATTACACAGAGTATTAATTAAAAAATAACACCCTAAAAACCACAATTTGCACACAAAGGTAAATTACACAGGGAATTAAAAAAACACCCTAAAACCAGCAATATTACACACAAAGGTAAAATATCACAGGGTATTATTAAAAATAACCCAAAAAACAACAATATTTCACAAAAGGTAAAAAATCACAGGGTTTTTGTTAAAAAACACCCTAGAAACCACAATATTTAACACAAAGGCAAAAATTTCCAGGGTTAGTTAAAAATAACACCCTAAAAAAACCCCAAAAATTTTCACACAAAGGGAAATTTTGCACGGGTATAGTTAAAAATAACACCCTAAAAACCACGTATTGCACACCAAAATTTAAAATTACATTTTAGTTAAATATTAAGTGAATGCTTCCCTACCAACCCATAAAGAATGATTATTGAAAATTTCCCCGGTTGCAAAATTGAATTACCACAAAAATTTGATAATTCTCCCTATACAGGCCCCCATGTATCAAAACGTGGGGTAGCTGGGGGGTTGAGCTTTGCTAAGGGGAAAAGGGAAAAGTTCACACACTCAAACATAAACAGGCCACCCAGGGGTATCCCAGCAAAACAAAGTGCTAAACCACATTTGTCTTCAATGGGTTGGTTAAAAGAGGGGTTTGGCAAAAAACCATTTGGAAAATAAACTATTTTCTTTAACATAGCCATGTGCCCTAACGGGCACAAAACGGCTTGGGGCGTCCTGTAACCATAACACCCCCCAAAGTCAGCGCCAGGCCAGCCCACTCCCTCCCAAACCCCATTTCTTATTTCCTCACTTATCCCACAGCACCCGACCATGTAAGCCTGGGTGACATACGGGTAAGCATAAAAGAGCCTAGGTTTGGGTTTTACAAAACAAAAGGATACACAACAAAAACTTTTTTGAATACACAGCATCTCCGACGCCACCCCCACCCATGCGACTCCACGTGACCCCCCCAACCAAGCTTCCCCCCCGCATCCCCAAACACAGTTGGAAAAAAATCCCTAGCGGGATTTTTTTAAAATTTTTAATTTTAAACCCTATTTTACAGAAACCCCAAAAGCACAAATGAATTTTAAAATTATCTTACAATTATAACATAAATACTTTTTAGACACCCTTCTCTACTGTATATTCATTACAATGTCATGCAAAACCCTGCAAACGGGGGGTGTAGTTGGACCTGACTAGCTTGTGCTGCGGGTCGGGTGCCGTGCTCCACCCTTGAGGGAGTGACCAGACTGGGGGGGTCATTGGGCTAATCCAGGGGGTCCGGGCTTACTGGGGGACAGGGACCTGCTGTCCAAGGCCCCAGTGGGCCGCTGCAGTTTCCCTTTTTTTCTTATATTCTTAGTTCTTATGTTCACCTTACGCTAAATGAAATTTTTGTGCTAAAAGTATGCGAGTTTTTTTTTGATGAAGACGTGTTAATACATTTTTAACAAAAAAAAAAAAAGAAGTTTTTTCAAGAATGTTTGAAAAAGCAAAGATCGTCGATACATGCCAAAAAAATATGATTTCGATGTTTTTTGAACATTTATAATTATTTTACATTTTTTTAAGAAATCCAACTAAAAGCAAAATTCAATAATTCTTTTAAATATTCAAAATTTTTATTTAAAAAAATATTTGAAATATTAAAAACTAAGAAATAAAAAAATGTGTTTTAAATGCATATTTCGAAAAATTTAGAGCATTTTGAACTCTTTTCTGAGAAAAAATTTATTTTACAAAATTAGTAATTTATTTACTTTTAAATCATATTTACTGCTGCAAAATAAATTTTAAAAAAAAAAAAAGAAGAGAGAGACAGGGATTTTGCTTTTGACCTCGCCCGGGGGTCATAGCCTCCCTTATTAGTCTCCCTACACCCCGTTGGGAGGGGGAAACCTTTTCCACGTTGCTTTTTCCTTTACTTGCACGGTGAGCTACCAATCTGTGAAATCAAGCCAAAAGTTGTACCGTTGATGATTTAACAAGCTTGTCTTGCTACTGTCGTTCGGGACATTTCATTGAAATTCAACGCTATTCTGTCACCAAAGAAAACTTTCATTGTCGTGTGTCACGATGAATATTCACACCACTCTTTACGCTCAAAGGGTTTTCTGTTTTATCCTCTCCGCCCCAGCGAGAAAAACTATTCCTGAAAAAAATGGGCAAGATTCTACTTTTCCCAACCAGTTGCTGAAATTCAAAAATTGGGGTACGTCGACAGTAAAAAAAAAAAATCCCCAATCATCGCTAATTTCTCAAGGTCCCTTAACCATTGAACGGCTGCCACTGCTCTGAACGAAGGGCTTGCTGTATACTACACTACATCAATCCCACCTACATAAACAGAGAGATACCCCACATCCAACATTGCTGGAACGCTATTTTTTCTTCCACCACCAAAAGGGATGTCCAGTAAAAAACAAAAATCTCACTAAAATTGGTGTAGGGGACACCCCCAGTTTCCGTACCCGCTGCTCCAACCAATCAGCGTGTTTTTAAAAGCAAAATAATGATCACCATACACTGGGGGCAAAAAGTCCTACTAAAAGGATATTTGAAGAAAACACAAGATGCAGCAAAAAAAAAACTAACAAGACACCAGCGTATGCCGCAATTGCAAAGTTTCAAGCTGTACTACAAAAACTTCAAAAATTCAAAACCACCCGCCCCACCACCCCCACCATCACTCCTCCAACATGGGGACGAAAAGAAGATCCACTTTGTCACGCGGCGGGAGAGATACATATTATATACACCTGGAAAACCCAAGGGGACTAGACCAAACTTGCAAAAACGAAAATCACCACTACAAAAGCAAAAGGTTTGGCGACGATGCAACCCCCCCCAAAAAAAGCGGGGGCACACAGGTTTAAAAGACCCAAAAATAAGTGTCAGGGCCCGAGACGTTCCCAAAGCCTCCCACAACAAAGGGGGAAAAACCCAAAAGACCCCCGGGAGTCTTCAAGCTTCACTGGACAAGCACCTAAAATCGGGTTTCCTGACCCCCCGGGGTTGGCCGTACGTTGGTTTTTGGGGGCAGCCAACAGTAAACACCTGGTTTTATCAGGCTCTGATCCCCAGGAGGCCTGGTCACAGACGGGCTTTCAGGGCATTGACCCCAGAACTCTTTTCCCGGTAAACCCAGGTATACGCTCACATGTAAACATGGCTGAACCTTTATCCCTTAACTCTACCATCAACGAGTTTCTTGCATTTAAAAAATTTTTCCTCATTTTTTCATTTCCACTCTCCACTTTCGAAGAAATTCCAATTCACCAAGGACTTATCGCCCCCCTTTTCACATAGCTCCAATACCACCAACAAAATATGATGTCACTCCAACAACGTCCATGAGAAGCCCCCACCGCCACCACTCCTCTTTTTAAAACCCACCAAACAGAAGCCTGCCACCAGAAACATTTCCTATTTTTGCTACTGAAGAGACAACATATTTACTTTCCCTTCAACACCGCTTAAAAAAAAAAAAAAAACCACACCAACAACCCATCTTACACTCTCGCTGGAAATAGTAAAAAAATACAATAATTTAAATTTGGGAAAGGGTCACTTTTTTCACCACAGCAAATTACCTCAAGACATGCAGCATCAACTCCCCTCCACCTCATCCAAAAAAAGTCAAGTTTGTCAAGTTCTTCTGCTGTGGTTAAAATTTAAATTTCAAATATTCTAAAGATATTGAAAAATGCTCTCAAAATCCCAAAACGACACTTGTTAACACATCTCAATCATTCCTATCCAATGATTTAAACGCTTGAAAAAGGAATTTATTCTCCAAAAACAACATTCACTGAAAACAACGCCCAACAGCTCCAAGTAACTACAAGCCACAAAAACTGCCCAAATAAACAATAAGCCCTCCCTTGCCGCTTGCAGCCTCCGTCACCACAGAAGCTTTTTTTTTCCTCAAAGCAAGATGCAGACAGCACCTGCAAAAGTCCCTGTTCCCTTCTACACGTCTTCGTCAGTGTTTCTCCAGCTTAGCATTGGGTTTTTAGCCCCACTCTCTCTCCTTCGACCAAACTTTTCCTCTCACCGACTATTCTTCCCTTCCCCCTTGCCCCTTGCCCCTCGGGTCCTTACCTTTTGGTCCATGTTTTGTTTAGATAAAAGAAGCAAAATTTATATTTTTGTAAGTACTCTTTCAAAATATATAAAAATTTAAAAAAAAAACTAAAGTTTTTCAAAAATGAATTTTTGAAGCCTTGAATCGCGGAAATGCAAAAAAAAATAATTACGACGATTTTCAACATTTATAAATACTTTACATATTTTTAAAAAAACCCTTTAAAGTCGATAAAAATCAAAAATTTATTTTGAATATTTTCAGGGATTTTCGCACATTTACTCAGAAATTGCTTATAAATTAAATTTTAGCAATTATCTAAGGGGACTTTTAAAAACTTTTTTAACTAAAAAAGATTGAAGTTTTAAAAAATGGCTTGAAAACCAGATTTGACAAAATTTTGCAAAAAAATTTTATTATAGATGGCAAAATCGTGTTATAAATGCATATTTCGACAATTTAAACAGTTTAATGCTTTTCTGAGAAAACTTATTTTTTTGGGGAAAATTCATAATTTTGATACTTTTCAGTCAGATTTACATCTGCAATTAAATTTTATGCTAAAAGCAAACTAAATTTTTGAAAATTTTTTTTAAAAAACTTTTTTTAATACATATATAAATTAAAAAAAAACGAACTTTTTTAAAAATGGCTTAAAAACATAGAATCGTCGTCATAAAACCAAAAAAAATATTATCAAAGATTATTCAATATTGATAAATATTTTAAATATTTTAAAAAAAAAAACCCACAAAAAATAACAAACAATACTTACATTGAAACTTCATATATTTTTTTAAAATTTCTGAAACATTGAAAATCTAAGAAAAATGGTGGAATGATTTTCTTGCAATTCGATGTGTAAGCTTTTTTATGTTTTTCTGATAAACCTCATATCTTTTTAAAAAAACTTTATTTTGCATTTTACTCAGTATTGCGCTGGAATTAAAATTTTATGCAAAAGTTGTTAAACTATGAAATTTCTCTCAACACTTTGTTTTAAAAAATATTTAACTAAAAAAAAAAAAAAAAAAGTTTTCAAAGAAATGCGAAAAACCCTTAAATCGTCGGGTATCTAAAAAACCGATTTTCATGGTTTTTTTAACATTTATAAATATTTTACATATTTTTTTAAAAAACCACTAGAAGTTGATAAAAATCAATAATTTTAATTTAATATTTAATATGTCTTTTTAAAAAAAATTGATACTTTAAAATCAAGAAAAATATGCTAAAAAGGGTTTTTTACTGCATATTTTTTACGATTTAAGGAATTTTGAATGCTTTCTAACAAACCTCTTTTTGCTAAAATTCTAGAAATTTTTTCCTTTTTAAAACAAATTTTGCTGCAATGGAATTTAGGGCAAAAGAAAGCCCAAATTTTTTTATTTTTGGGGAAGTACTTTTTTACATTTTTTAGCTAAAAAAAAAAAACAAGTTTTTTAAGAAAGGGTAAAAGGATTTGAGTCGTCGAAATATGAAAAAAAAATGATTATCATGATTTTTTTAACATTTATAAATTTTTTTACATATTTTTAAAAAATGCAAAAAAAGTCGTTTAAAAATCAATAATTCTTTGATTTTTTCATATATTTAAAAAAAAAAAAACATAACTTAAAAATGTAAGAAAAAGTGCTAAAAAAAGATGTTTATTTTATAGTCGATGATACAGAGCATTTTGAATGTCTTTTCCC
>NC_069413.1:31327743-31337743 GCF_026875155.1 Cherax quadricarinatus
TAACCATTTATAGTGTATGATAAAAAACAATATACAATATACAGGAAAATACAACATAAGTATATTCCACTAAAATTAGTACAAACTTGTTCAAACATTTTTGTTACAATATTATAATATCAATATAATATTAATAATATTATATTATTATAATATTATAATATTTAAATATTATAATATTATAATATTATAAATTATTTATAATATTATAATATAGAAGTGAAAAAATCAGCATTTTATGTAAATCAATAAAAATAAATGGCGAATATTTATTATTTTATTTATTATTATTTTATTCTTTTTATTGTTGTTATGGACATTTGTCTTTCCTGGCACTTATCCTCCCTGGCACTTATCCTCCCTGGCACTTATCCTCCTTGGAACTTATCATCCCTGGCACTTATCCTCCCTGGCACTTATCCTCCCTGGCACTTATCCTCCCTGGCACTTATCCTCCCTGGCACTTATCCTCCCTGGCACTTATCCTCCCTGGCACTTATCCTCCCTGGCACTTATCCTCCCTGGCACTTATCCTCCCTGGCACTTATCCTCCCTGGCAACTTATCCTCCCTGGCACTTATCCTCCCTGGCACTTATCCTCCTGGCACTTATCCTCCTTGGCACTTATCCTCCCTGGCACTTATCCTCCCTGGCACTTATCCTCCCCGGCACTTATCATCCCTGGCACTTATCCCCGGCACTTATCCTCCCTGGCACTTATCCTCCCTGGCACTTATCCTCCCTGGCACTTATCCTCCTTGGAACTTATCCTCCCTGGCACTTATCCTCCCTGGCACTTATCCTCCCTGGCACTTATCCTCCCTGGCACTTATCCCCTGGACTTATCCTCCCTGGCACTTATCCTCCCTGGCACTTATCCTCCCTGGCACTTATCCTCCCTGGCACTTATCCTCCCTGGCACTTATCCTCCTGGCACTTATCCTCCCTGGCACTTATCCTCCCTGGCACTTATCCTCCCTGGCACTTATCCTCCCTGGCAACTTATCCTCCCTGGCACTTATCCTCCTGGCACTTATCCTCCCTGGCACTTACCCCCGTCTTTCCTCCCTGGCACTTATCCTCCCTGGCACTTTATCCTCCTGGCACTTATCCTCCTGGCACTTATCCTCCCTGGCACTTATCCTCCCTGGCACTTATCCTCCCTGGCACTTATCCTCCCTGGCACTTATCCTCCCTGGCACTTATCCTCCCTGGCACTTATCCTCCCTGGCACTTATCCTCCTTGGAACTTATCCTCCCTGGCACTTATCCTCCCTTGGCACTTATCCTCCCTGGCACTTATCCTCCCTGGCACTTATCCCCTGGTTCTTACCTCTGGCACTTATCCTCCCTGGCACTTATCCTCCCTGGCACTTATCCTCCCTGGCACTTATCCTCCCTGGCACTTATCCTCCCTGGCACTTATCCTCCCTGGTTCTTATCCTCTCTGGCACTTATCCTCCCTGGCACTTATCCTCCCTGGCACTTATCCTCCCTGGCACTTATCCTCCCTGGCACTTATCCTCCCTGGCACTTATCCTCCCTGGTTCTTATCCTCTCTGGCACTTATCCTCCCTGGCACTTATCCTCCCTGGCACTTATCCTCCCTGGCACTTATCCTCCCTGGCACTTACCTCTTGGCATTATCCTCCCTGGCACTTATCCTCCCTGGTTCTTATCCTCTCTGGCACTTATCCTCCCTGGTTCTTATCCTCTCTGCACTTATCCTCCCTGGCACTTATCCTCCCTGGTTCTTATCCTCTCTGCACTTATCCTTCCTGGCACTTATCCTCCCTGGCACTTATCCTCCCTGGCACTTATCCTCCCTGGTTCTTATCCTCTCTGGCACTTATCCTCCCTGGCACTTATCCTCCCTGGTTCTTATCCTCTCTGGCACTTATCCTCCCTGGCACTTATTCTCCCTGGTTCTTATCTTCTCTGGCACTTATCCTCCCTGGTTCTTATCCTCTCTGGCACTTATCCTCCCTGGCACTTATTCTCCCTGGTTCTTCTTCATGCACATCCTCCTGGCACTTATCCTCCCTGGCACTTATTCTCCATGGTTCTTATCTTTTCTGCACTTATCCTCCCTGGCACTTATCCTCCCTGGTTCTTATTCTCTCTGGCACTTATCCTCCAGGTTCTTATCCTCCTCTGGTTACTTATCCTCCTGGTTCTTATCCTCTCTGGCACTTATTCTCCTGGTCTTATCCTTCTCTGGGACTTATCCTCCCTGGCACTTATCCTCCCTGGTTTTTTCTTATTCTCTCTGGCACTTATCCTCCAGGCACTTATCCTCCCTGGTTCTTATCCTCTCTGGCACTTATCCTCCCTGGCACTTATTCTCCTTGGTTCTTATCCTCTCTGGCACTTATCCTCCCTGGCACTTATCCTCTATGGTTCTTATCATCTCTGGCACTTATCCTTCCTGGCACTTATCCTCCCTGGTTCTTATTCTCTCTGGCACTTATCCTCCCTGGTTCTTATCTTCTCTGGCACTTATCCTCCCTGGTTCTTATCTTCTCTGGCACTTATTCTCCCTGGTTCTTGTCTTTTCTGCACTTATCCTCCCTGGCATTTATTCTTCCTGGTTCTTATCTTCTCTGACACTTATCCTCCCTGGTTTTTATCCTTTCTGGCACTTATTCTCCCTGGTTCTTATCCCCCTGGCTCTTATTCTCCCTATCACTTATTTCTGGTGCATATTGGCATTTATCCTCCCTGGTACTTACTGACACTCATCAATCAATCAATCAAGGACTCACAGGTAAGGACCCACGAGGGGCGAGGGGCAAGTGGGGACAGTGCGAAGAATAGATGGTGAGAGGAATGTCTTGAGTCGTAGAGAGAAGAGTCAGGACTACACCCAACTGCTAAGCCTGGATAAACAATGACGAAGACGACATAGAAGACAGCAGGAACTCTGCGGGTGCTGACTGCAACTTGCTGGATGGAAGATTGCTGCATCTTGATGTTGATTGGCGGCTGGCAGAAGCTGGAGGCGTGGTCAAGGGAGGCTAGCTTCTTGATTGGTCAGGTGTCGTTAAATTGTGAGTCAGAAGTTACTTCAGTTCTTCAGTGTTGGAGGCATTCCTTATGTTGTGCAGTTGTTGGGAGGAAACGATGAGTAGTCTTGTAATCTTGGGTCGATATGCTGGGTCGGCTTGTAACTGGTCAAGGGTCATCTTGAGTGTAGTGAAGGAGCAGTGGGATCCTTTACGATTTGTAACTTGACTGTTCTGTCGTGTATTTTCTCGTACAAAGGTGTCGACATTCATGGTGGGTTCTTGGTCAGTGAGTCGTATAAAAAGTTATATCTTTTCCAGTGCAGGTATTGATCTCGATGTTGGTCTTCTGTATTAATACGTCGAGTGATGGCTGGAGAGGTTTTTGTTGGTGGTTGCAGCATTGAAGGTTCTTTCAATGTTGGTGTCTCCGCTAGAGAGTGTGTAGAAGACTGTGGTAGAATCGTGGCTTCTGATTGGTCCATATGAGTAATGGTGAGTGGAGGTGAAGGAGGTACGCCGCCACGACGAGCCAATCGACGAGTAGGAGGCGATCGACGAATAGGAGGCGTAATGCTGACTTGGATGTTCTCAGGTGAACGTTGATTGGAGGATTCAAAAAAGGATGCGTCGTCATTGTCAATTATTAATTCCTTCAAGTCATCTGGCGCTTCAAAACTGACGATCTTCGGGATTATTTTCAAAATTTCAGCTGATGGTGGACTTGCAGGGAAGTTAAATGATGGCATGTTGTTGAGTGCAAGAAGTTCATTAATAGTCGTGTTGAAAGAGCCAGGTTTTGCAGCAATTTGCATGTGGGCAAACATCATGCAGTAATAGAATTTGGTAGAGATATCATCAGGTGGAGGCTGGGTAGTGAGAGGTGGTGGAGACGACTGATGAGTGGCTTGTATTATTATTATTATTATAATCAAGGGGAAACGCTAAACCCGGAGGATTATACAGCGCCTGGGGAGGGATGTGGAAGGCATTCAGGCTTAATTCAAGGAACTGGAGCACAGATCCAATTTCCTAAATCAAGAGCCCCTCACCAACATCAAGGAACCTTTCTTGAGGGGAGTGGCTTGTAGAATCTTGGATGTTGTAGATTGAATCTTGGCAATTGCAGCGTATGTAGGAGAGGTTCCAGATGACCTCTTTGTTTCTTCCTTTTATTTCTTAGAAAGGATATCCTTTCGCACTGGACATTTGGCTGCAAGAGTATGGTGATCACTCTTACAGTTGATGTAAGTGGGAGCAGCAGTGGAAGTGCAAGAACGAAAATCGTGTCCTGCAGACCCACAGGTGGAACATATCTTCTTATTCTTCACGTGGCAGTCGGCAGTAGAGTGACTGTACGAGTAACATGTCCAGCAAGGTGTTATGTACGTGAAGCGTTCAGGTTCAATCTGTCGAGGGTTGATGTAGTAGTAAGAGATGGCCAGGCCATCAGACAGTGTTCTGGTCGCCATGTTAATTAACGTCCAGGAATGTGACCTTGAGCATTGAGGAAGTGTTGGGAATCTTCGCTACAGTGTCAATCTTGGCCCAGGTGTTGAGGTCTTCAAGAGATGTAGTAATTTCCTGGATGGTCATGTTCGTGATCAGCTTGTCAAGACGTTTCATAAACACTGAACGTTTTGCAAGCATGTATGGTGACGTAGAGATGGTAAAGCCTCGGTCTTCTAAGGTCTTGATGGCTGTAGGTGTAAGCACCTTGTCAGCTTCAGTATCATCGAGAAAAGTGACGATGAAAGCTTCCTTCAGTGACGTGATCTTGGAGAACTTTGCGTGCAGACAAGTGTTGAGAGAAGCTGCAAGCTCAAGCTTCGTGGTGTCATCGACGACAGCAGACTTGGGCTTAATTCTCACACGATGAGATATCGTGGAGATGGTAGAGGTTCCCCTCCCCAACGGGGATCGTAGGGATATTGTGCAAGTAAGGAGAGCTGCTATGACCTGCCAGGGCGAGAGTCAACAGCAGAATGATCTGACACTCATTCTTCTTTTTTTTTATTCGTCGGTACTCTCCCGGCCCGGGTCTTTTCCAAGTAGTGGTGACCCGGCCTTGGCTCCCTATCTGGGGAGTGTCTCGAGACTTAAGTCTCCCATGGGAGGAGGTACAAGTACCTCCTCATCTTTGGGACCAAGTGTCCCCAGGCCTAGCCACATTCCCCGCCCTCACGGGGCTCGTAGGGAGAAGCTAGGCCTCTGGTCTGCCATCTGCCCCGCCCCAAAAGGGCTCGTGGGGATGGCAGTCTTATGAGCTGCAGATGGTAGCAAGCTCAGACCTATCTCATTCTTATTATTATTATTATTATTATTAAATATTCGCCGGTATTCTCCCGGCCCGGGCCTTTTCCAAGTGGTGGCCCGGCCTTGGCTCCCTCTTTAGGGAGTGTCTGAGACCTAAGTCTCCCATGGGAGGAGGCACAAGTACCTCCTCATCTTTGGGACCAACTGTCCCCAGGCCTAGCCACAAGCTAGGCCTCTCTGGTCTGTCATCCCCGCCACAAGGGGGCAAATGGGAATGACAGTCTTATGAGCTGCAACCTCCGGCTCAGGCACCTACCCTACCCTAGAAGGGTTAGGCATGGTGTCGATATATCTCATTCTTCCCTGGCATTTATCCTTGTAGATATTATCCCTGCCACTTCCTAGGCAATTATCCTCCCTGCTATATAGACACATCCTCCCTGGCACTGATATTGACACTGATGTGAGGCACGTCTGTCGTATTTCAGTAACAATAGCCCAGCAAAAGCAACAATAGCAACAACAACAGCCAACATGCTGTTGCTCACTTCTCAACAACAAAAGCAAGTCCAGCCAGTAAAACTGAACTCGTTATTTCATAGTTTCCCCTTTAAATTTTTTTTTTTTTGTTTTTAGCCTTCAAAAAAAATAATTGTTTTGATATAGATGGTAACACTGGTAATATTATTAATTATCAAAGTCATTATTTTGTTAGGTTCAAAGCCTATTGACTGCGTGAGAGTCATTAATTAAACTTTTAATTCATCTGCACACTAGCATAAAGATTATAATCCCTTAAATTTAGAATGAATTGTTTATGTTTTGTTAAACCACCTGCAGATCGTGACTGCCATCCCCACGAGCCCCTTTGAGGCGGGGTAGATGGCAGACCAGAGGCCTAGCTTCTCCCTACGAGCCCCGTGAGGGCGGGGAATGTGGCTAGGCCTGGGGACACTTGGTCCCAAAGATGAGGAGGTACTTGCGCCTCCTCCCATGGGAGACTTAGGTCTCAGACACTCCCTAAAGAGGGAGTCAAGGCCGGGCCACCACTTGGAAAAGGCCCGGGCCGGGAGAATACCGGCGAATCTTTAATAATACTAACTGCCATCCTCACGAGCCCCTTTGAGACGGGGTAGATGGCAGACCAGAGGCCTAGCTTCTCCCTACGAGCCCCGTGAGGGCGGGGACGTGGCTAGGCCTGGGGACACTTGGTCCCAAGGATGAGGGGGTACTTGTACCTCCTCTCATGAGAGACTTAGGTCTCGAGATACTCCCCAGATAGGGAGCCAAGGCCGGGTCACCACTACTAGGAAAAGACCCGGGTCGGGAGAGTACCGGCGAATAAAAAAAAAATATGAACGTGTGTGTATATATATACACTACGATTCCTAAAGACCTTCGTACAGTACTGCAGTTCTTATACTGACAGCTGGTTTGGTTGACTGTGTTCTGACCCAACATGTTGTTATCCACCTCCTGGTCTAAATGATCCACGAGTTATTCCGTGAAGTTCTCATATAGTCTGGGGCATGTTGGTGCCCGGGGCCATGTTGGTGCCCGGGGTCATGTTGGTGCCCGGGGCCATGTTGGTGTACCAGGAAATTAACTACAACATGCCGTCACAAAGGCTGCTGTAATAGGCTCACTCTACAGTAGACTTCTGTCATATAACAACTTCACCAACCATGTCCATAGATGTCCAGCCTGGAGGACCTGGTGGGCCCTAGAGACTGGCAGCCACTGGTGTGTGTGTGTGTGTGTACTCACCTAATTGTACTCGTCTAATTGTGGTTGCAGGGGTCGAGACTCAGCTCCTGACCCCGCCTCTTCACTGATCGCTACTAGGTCCTCTCCCTCTCTGCTTCCTGAGCTTTGTCATACCTCTTCTTAAAACTATGTATGGTTCCTGCCTCCACTACTTTACTTGCTAGGCTATTCCACTTCCTGACGACTCTATGACTGAAGAAATACTTCCTAACGTCCCTGTAACTCGTCTGAGTCTTAGCTTCCAGTTGTGACCCCTTGTCCCTGTGTCCCCTCTCTGGAACATCCTATCTCTGTCCACCTTGTCTATTCCCCACAGTATCTTGTATGTCGTTATCATGTCTCCCCTGACCCTTCTGTCCTCCAGTGTCGTCAGTCCGATTTCCCTCAACCTTTCCTCGTACGACATTCCCTTGAGCTCTGGGACTAGCCTTGTTGCAAACCTTTATACTTTCTCTAACTTCTTGACGTGCTTGACCAGGTGTGGGTTCCAGACTGGTGCTGCATACTCCAGTATGGGCCTAACATACACAGTGTACAGTGTCTTGAACGATTCCTTATTAGGGTATCGGAACGCTATTCTCAGGTTTGCCAGGCGCCCGTATGCTGCAGCAGTTATTTGGTTGATGTGTGCCTCCGGTGATGTGCTCGGTGTTATGGTCACCCCAAGGTCTTTCTCCCTGAGTGAGGTCTGTAGTCTTTGTCCACCTAGCCTATACTCTGTCTGCGGTCTTCATTGCCCCTCCCCAATCTTCATGACTTTGCATTTGGCAGGGTTGAATTCGAGAAGCCAGTTTCTGGACCACATGTCCAGCCTGTCCAGGACTCTTTGCAGTCCTGCCTCATCCTCATCCGATTTAATTCTTCTCATCAACTTCACATCATCTGCGAACAGGGACACTTCAGAGTCTATTCCTTCCATTATGTCGTTCGCATATATCAAAAATAGCACTGGTCCTAGAACTGACCCCTGTGGGACCCCGCTCGTAACAGGCGCCCACTGTGATACCTCTTCACGTACCATGACTCGTTGCTGCCTCCCTGTCAGGTATTCCCTGATCCATTGCAGTGCCCTCCCTTTTACGTGTGCCTGATCCTGCAGCTTCTGCACTAATCTCTTGTGGGGAACTGTGTCAAAGGCCTTCCTGCAGTCTAGGAAAACGCAATCTACCCACCCCTCTCTCTCGTGTCTTACTTCTGTTACCTTGTCATAAAACTCCAGGAGGTTTGTGATACAAGATTTGCCTTCCATGAACCCATGCTGGTTTTCATTTATAATCTTGTTCCTTTCCAGGTGTTCGACCACTCTCCTCCTGATAATCTTCTCCATGACTTTGTGTGTGTGTGTGTGTCGACAGTGCTGAGAAGATTAACTACGAAAAAACAAACAAACACAAGTGTTTCAAACAACAAAATTAACAATGACACAACAAAAGTTTGTTAACTTGTTAATTAACTTCCAGAGAACAGCAGTACAAACACTAAACATCAACAGTAAACAAACACCAACACTAAACAAACACCAACACTAAACAAACACCAACACTAAACAAACACCAACACTAAACAAACACCAACACTAAACAAACACCAACACTAAACAAACACCAACACTAAACAAACACCAACACTAAACAAACACCAACACTAAACAAACACCAACACTAAACAAACACCAACACTAAACAAACACCAACACTAAACAAGCACCAACACTAAACAAACACCAACACTAAACAAACACCAACACTAAACAAACACCAACACTAAACAAACACCAACACTAAACAAACACCAACACTAAACAAACACCAACACTAAACAAGCACCAACACTAAACAAACACCAACACTAAACAAACACCAACACTAAACAAACACCAACACTAAACAAACACCAACACTAAACAAACACCAACACTAAACAAACACCAACACTAAACAAACACCAACACTAAACAAACACCAACACTAAACAAACACCAACACTAAACAAACACCAACACTAAACAAACACCAACGCTAAACAAACACCAACACTAAAAACACCAACAATAAAACACCAACACTAAAACACCAACACTAAAACATCAACAAACACAATAATAATAATAATAATAAAATAATAATAATAATAATAATAATAATAATAAAATAATAATAAAATAAAAAACCAGTATCAAATAATTTGCATAAAGATTAAGAATTTACTTATTCTACTCAGTAGGCCTACTCTGAAAGATTCATTTTACACTGTAAGCCTATTCTGTAGGCTTACACTGTAGACCTACTTAATAATAAATATTATAATTATTTTCTACAAAATTTATAAGTTATATATCATTAACTAATACAATAATTTCTTGTTCAATATAATTCAACTAATTATGTACTCTTATTACCTTATTAATTTTAAGTTACTTTAAGACAAAGATAATTTTTGTCAGCACCCGAATATTATATTATTATTATATTATATTATTATTATTATTATTATTGTTATTATTATTATTGTTAATTATTATTATTTTATATTATTATATTATTATTATTATTATTATATTATTATTATTATTATTATTATTATTATTATTATTATTATTATTATTATTATTATTATTATTATTATTATTATTATTATTATTATTATTATTATTATTATTATTATTGTTATTATTTTATTATTATTATTATTATTATTATTATTATTATTATTATTATTGTTATTATTATTATTATTATTATTATTATTATTATTATTATTGTTATTATTATTATTATTATTATATATTATTATTATTATTATTATTATTATTATTATTATTATTATTATTTATTATTATTATTATTATTATTATTATTATTATTATTATTATTATTATTATTATTATTTATTATTGTTATTATTATTATTATTATTAATATTATTATTATTATTATTATTATTATTATTATTAATTATTTGTTATTATTATT
>NC_069413.1:31342743-31348534 GCF_026875155.1 Cherax quadricarinatus
TGCTGCCTTCCTCTCCCCCCTTCCTGACTACTGCTGTGACACTTGTGCCTGCCCCTCCCCCTTTTTGACCACTGCTGTGACACTTGCTTTCCTGCCTCTCCTCTTCTTGGCCACTGCTGTGGGCACTTGCTGCTGCCTCTCCCCTTCCTGACCACTGCCGTGACACTTGCTGCCTGCCCCTCCCTTCTTGCCACTGCTGTGACACTTGCTGCCTGCCCCTCTCTTCTTGGTCACTGCTGTGACACTTGCTGCCTGCCTCTCCCCCTTTCCCGACCCCTGCTGTGACACTTGCTGCCTTCCCCCTCCCTTCTTGGCCACTGCTGTGACACTTGCTGCCTGCCTCTCCCCTTCTTGGTCACTGCTGTGACACTTGCTGCCTGCCTCTCCCCTTTCTGACCACTGCTGTGACACTGCTTTCCTGTCTCTCCCCTTTTTGACAATGCTGTGACACTTGCTGCCTGTCTCCCCCCTTTTGACCACTGCTGTGACACTTGCTGCCTGCCTCTCCTCTTCTTGACCACTGCTGTGACACTTGCGCCTGCCTCTCCCCTTCTTGACCACTGCTGTGACACTTGTGCCTGCCTCTCCCCTTCTTGACCACTGTGTGGCACTTGTACCTGTCTTCCCCTTCTTGACCTTTCTGTGACACTTGCGCCTGCCTCTCATCTTCTTGACCACTGCTGTGACACTTGCTGCCTGCCTCTCCCTTCTTGCCACTGCTGTGCGCTTTCTGCCTGCCTCTCCCCTTCTTGACCATTGCTGTGGCTTGGCTTTCCGCCTCTCCCTTTTTTGACCCCCTGCTGTGACACTTGCTGCCTGCCTCTCCTTTTTGGCCACTGTGTGCACTTGCTTGCCTGCTTCTCCCTTTTTGAAACCCTGCTGTGACCTTGCGCCTGCTCTCCTCTTCTTGGCAACTGCTGTGACACTGCTGCCTCCTCTCCCCTTCTGACCAATGCTGTGACAATTGCTGCCACCTCCCCTTCTGACCACGCGTGACAATTGCTGCCTGCCTTACCCCCTTTTTGACCACTGCTGCGACACTTGCTGCCTCCTCTCCCCTTCTTGACCATTGCTGTGACACTTGCTGCCTCCCTCTCCCCTTCTTGACCACTGCTGTGACACTTGCCTGCCTCCCTCTACCCTTCTTGACCAAATGCTGTGACAAATTGTGCCTGCCTCTCCCCTTCTTGACCACTGCTGTGACACTTGCTGCCTCCCTCTCCCCTTCTTGACCACTGCTGTAACAAATTCTGTATATCTCTCCCCTTCTTGACCACTGCTGTGACAAATGCTGCATACCTCTCCCCTTCCTGACCACTGCTGTGACACTTGCTGCCTGCCTCTCCTCTTCTTGACCACTGCTGTGACACTTGCTGCCTGCCTTCCTTTTCCTGACCACTGCTGTGATACTTGCTGCCTGTCTCTCCCCTTCTTGACCACTGCTGTGACTCTTGCTGCCTGCCTCTCCTCCTCTTGGCCACTGCTGTGACACTTGCTGCCTGTCTCTCCCCTTCTTGACCACTGCTGTGACACTTGCTGCCTGCCTCTCCCCTTCTTGACCACTGCTGTGACACTTGCTGCCTGCCTCTCCCTTTCCTGACCACTGCTGTGACTCTTGCTGCCTGCCTCTTCCTCTTGGCCACTGCTGTGACACTTGCTGCCTGCCTCTCCCCCTTTTTGATAACTGCTGCGACACTTGCTGCCTGCCTCTCCCTTCTTTACCATGCTGTGACAATGCTTTCTCCTGTCCATTCTTGACCACTGCTGTGACACTTGCTGCCTGCCCCTTCCCTTCTTGACCACTGCTGGGGACACTTGCTGCCTGCTCTCCCCTTCTTGACCACTGCTGTGACAAATGCTGCATACCTGTCCCATTCTTGACCACTGCTGTGACACTTGCTGCCTGCCTCTTCTTCTTGGCCACTGCTGCGACACTTGCTGCCGCCTCTCCCCCTTTTTGACCCCTGATGTGACCCCTGCTGCCTTTCCTTCCTCTTCTTGGCCACTGCTGTGGCACTTGCTGCCTGCTTCTCCCTTCTTGACCACTGCTGTGACAAATGCTGCCCTACCTGTCCCAGTTTTTGACCACTGCTGTGGACACTTGTAGCCATCTCTCCCATCTTGCCACTGCTGTGACACTTGTTGCCTGTTTTCCCCCCTCCTTACCATGCTGTGACACTTGCTGCCTGCCTCCCCCTTCTTCACCACTGCTGTGACACTTGTTGCCTGTCTCTCTCCTTCTTGACCACTGCTGTGACATTGTTCCTGTCTCCCCCTCCTTCACAACTGCTGGACACTTGCTGCCTGTACTCCCCTCCTTTACCACTGTTGTGAGACTTGAAGCCTGTCTCTCCCTTTCTTTACCATGCTGTGACACTTGTTGCCCGTCTCTCCCCTCCTTCACCACTGGGTGTGACGCTGCCTGTCTCTCCCCTCCTTCGCCCCTGATGTGACACTGCTTGTCTCTCCGTTTCCCTTTACCCCCTGCTGTGACACTGCTGTCTTTCCCTCCTTCACCACTGCTGTGACACTGCCTGTCTCTCCCGTCCTTCACCACTGCTGTGACACTGCCTGTTTTCTCCCCTCCTTCCATGCTGTGACCTGCCTGTCTCTCCCCTCCTTCACCACTGCTGTGACACTGCCTGTCTCTCCCGTCCTTCACCACTGCTGTGACATGCCTGTCTCTCCCCTCCTTCACCACTGCTGTGACACTGCCTGTCTCTCCCCTCTTCACCACTGCTGTGACACTGCCTGTCTTCCCCTCCTTCACCACTGCTGTGACACTGCCTGTCTCTCCCGCTTCACCACTGCTGTGACACTGCCTGTCTCTCCCGTCCTTCACCACTGCTGTGAAAACTGCCTGTATCTCCCCTCCTTCACCACTGCTGTGACACTGCCTGTCCCCCTCCTTCACCACTGCTGTGACACTGCCTGTCCTCCCTCCTTCACCACTGCTGTGACACTGCCTTGTTCTCCCCCCTTCACCACTGCTGTGACACTGCCTGTCTCTCCCCTCCTTCACCACTGCTGTGACATTGCTGCACCCATCATCTTTTTATCATACCCAACGTTAAATATTTACAGAACTTTTGTGAGGACTTGCATAGTAAGTCAATTATTGCTGGTGATCATGTTGATACTGCAGTCACCTTGTGTGATGAGATACTTGTGTGATGAATACTTGTGTTTATTTAGATACTTGTTGATGAGTATTGTGTGACTGTGATACTTTTTGTGATGAGATACTTGTGTGATGAAGATTCTTGTGTGACTGAGATATTGTGTGACTGATGTTTCTTGTGTGACTGAAGTACCTTTTGGGACTGATGATACTTGTGTGACTGAAGATACTTGTGTGACTGAAGATACTTGTGTGATGAGATACTTTGTGTGACTGAAGTACTTTTGTGACTGAGATATTGTGTGATGAAGATACTTGTGATGAAGATACTTGTGACTGAAGTTTCTTGTGTGACTGTGATACTTGTGTGATGAGATATTGTTGACTGAAATACTTTTGTGCTGAGATACTTTTGTGATGAGATACTTACTTGTGTGAATGAGATACTTTGACTGAAACTTGTGTGACTGAAGATACTTGTGTGACTGAGATACTTGTGTGACTAAAGATATTGTGACTGAAGATACTTGTGTGACTGAAGATTACTTTGTGGGCTGAAAAGATACCTTGTGTGACTGAAGATACTTGTGATGAAGATACTTGTGACTGAAGATACTTGTGTGACTGAAGATATTGTGTGATGAAGATACTTGTGTGACTGAAGATACTTGTGTGACTGAAAATACTTGTGTGACTGATGATACTTGTGTGACTGAAGATACTTGTGTGACTGAAGGGTACTTGTGTGACTGATGATAAATTGTGTGACTGAAGATACTTGTGTGACTGATGATACTTGTGTGGGCTGAAGATATTGTGTGGGCTGAAGATACTTGTGTGACTGAAGATACTTGTGTGACTGAAGATACTTTTGTGACTGAAGATACTTGTGACTGAAGATACTTGGTTGACTGAAGATACTTGTGTGACTGATGATACTTGTGTGACTGAAGATACTTGTGTGTGAAAATTTCTTGTGTTTACTGAAGATACTTGTGTGACGAAGATACTTGTGTGGACTGAAGATACTTGTGACTGAAAATACTTGTGTGACTGAAGATACTTGTGTGATGAAGATACTTGTGTGACTGAAGATACTGGGGTGATGAAGTTTCTTGGGGTTTACTGAAGATACTTGTGGACTGAAAGGGTTACTTGGGGGTGACTGAAGATACTTGTGTGACTGAAGATACTTGTGGACTGAAGATACTTGTGTGACTGAAGATACTTGTGTGACTGAAGATACTTGTGACTGAAGATACTTGTGTGACTGAAGATACTTGTGTGACTGAAGATACTTGTGTGACTGAAGATACTTGTGTGACTGAAGATACTTGTGTGACTGAAGATACTTGTGTGACTGAAGATACTTGTGTGACTGAATGATACTTGTGTGATGAAGATACTTGGTGACTGAAGACTTCAAATTCCATTGTGACCCTTGTGTCTGTGTCCTTCCTGGGAAAATCCGTCTTTGTCCACCTTGGGTTTTTGCGCGCCAGTATTTTATATGGGCGTTTTCATTCTCTCCTGGACCCCCCTGTCCTCAGTGGCGTTTGGCCATTTCCCTCAACCTTTCTTTGTAGGACAATCCCGCAGCTCTGGGATAGTCTTGTTGCAAAACTTTTGCCTTTCTTAATTTCTTGAAGTGCTTGACTAGGTGTGGGTTCAAACTGGTGCTGCATACTCCGTATGGGCCTGACGTAAAATGGTTTTACAGAGTCTTTAAACGACTCCTTACTGAGGTTCGGAACGCTATCCGAGGTTTGCAGGCGCCGTATGGGTGCAGCAGTTAAACTGATTGATGTGCGCCTCAGAGATTTGCTCGTGTTATACCCCACCGATCTTTTTCCTTGGTGAGGTTTGCAAATCTTTGGCCATCTAAATTATGTGTCTGCGGTTTTCTTTGCCCTCCCCAATCTTCATGACTTTGGCATTTGGCAGGGTTAATTCAGGAGCCAGTGCCCGGCCAGGCTTGTAGCCTGTCCAGGTCTCTTGTAGTCCTGCCTGATTTCCCCATCCGATTTGATTCTTCTCATTAACTTCACATCATCTGCAAAAATGGACACTTTGAGTCTATCCCTCCGTTATGTCCCTTCCATATCCCAGGAACAGCACAGGTCCTAGGACTGACCCCTGTGGAACCCCGCTTGTCACAGGCGCCCACTCTGAACCCCTTCGCGTTCCATGACTCGTTTTGCCTCCCTGTCAGATATTCTTATCCATTGCAGTGCCTTTTCCGTTATGTGTGCCTGGTCCTCAGCTTTGCAGTAACCTCTTGTGAGGAAATGTGTCGAAGGCCTTCTTGCAGTCCAAAAATACGCATCGATCCACCCCTCTTCTCTTTGTCTTACTTTTTGTCACCTGCATAAACTCTAGTAGGGTTTGTGACACCCGATTTTCCTCCCTGAAACCGTGCTGGTTGTCCAAAATTTTACACTTGATTTTTTCCAGGTGCCCCACATCTCCTCCCCGAGTTTTTTCCCTGACCTTTCATCTAACCTTAGGAGCGGTCTGTAGTTTTGTGCCTCATGTTGTCCCCTTTTTTAAAAAATTGTGTGTGTGTGTGTGTGTGTGTGTGTGTGTTGTGGTGTTGTGTGTGTGGTACTCACCATTTGTACTCACCTTTTGTGGTTGCAGGGGTCGGTCCTAGCCCTGGCCCGCCCCCGG
>NC_069413.1:31349034-31366004 GCF_026875155.1 Cherax quadricarinatus
TTTTTGGGTCCCAACGACTAGTTCTTCACAGAGTCTATAGCCTTGAATAGTCAGTCCAGATGACAGGAAGGCAGGTTCTTTACCGTTGCAAAGATGAGGGGTAGTTGCCTGCTGTTGCCTACAATTAATCAGTTAGGTAGATCAAAAAGTGACATCTCAGGACTTTTTTTTCAGTCTGTCTCCTTCGACACGTTTCTCTGGTTGGCAGATGACCCAAGCTGTCATTCCAAGCTAGAAAGAGACAAAGGTTTCCCACTGCTTAAGAAATCACTCTCCATGATAAGTACAATACCTAAAAGAAATGGTGATTATCTAAAAGCATAACATGGAACTTAAGACTGAAAGGACTAAGTTTATTATTGGTCAAAAGTGAAGCTTTCAACCAATATATCCTCTAGAATAGGAGCAGAGGTTTTTACCTACAGTTGTGCTGGAAGCTGTGAGTCAAGTGATTACTGTTTGGTCGGAGCCCCACACGTCACCTATCGGGGTGGAGAAAAGGAGGGGAGGGGACAGCGGGAGCTAGACTGACCCTACCTTAACAAGCAGCCGGCAATCAAACTATCGTCAACATATACTCGCTCGTTACTCCTATCTGTTGAACTTTTCCCTCACACTGTAACACAGTGGTAGTGACTCCCAGGCAAGCAGTGACTGCACTGTAGCACATTGGTAGTGACTCCCAAGCCAGCAGTATAGTGGTGACTACACTGTTCCACCGTGGTAGTGAGTCGCAAGCCACCAGTGTAGTGGTGACTACACTGTAGCACAGTGGAACTGACGCCCAAGCTAGCAGTGTAGTGGTGACTACACTGTTCCACCGTGGTAGTGAGTCGCAAGCCAGCAGTGTAGTGGTGACTACACTGTAGCACAGTGGAACTGACGCCCAAGCTAGCAGTGTAGTGGTGACTACACTGTAGCACAGTGGTAGTGACTCACAAGCCAGCAGTGTAGTGGTGACTACACTGTCGCACAGTGGTAGTGACTCCAAAGCCAGCAGTGTAGTGGTGACTACACTGTAGCACAGTGGTAGTGACTCCCATGCCAGCAGTGTAGTGGTGACTACACTGTAGCACCGTGGTAGTGACTCCCAAGCCAGCAGTGTAGTGGTGACTACACTGTAGCACCGTGGTAGCGACTCCCAAGCCAGCAGTGTAGTGGTGACTACACTGTTGCACCTTGGTAGTGACTCGCAAACCAGCAGTGTAGTGGTGACTACACTTTAGCACAGTGGTACTGACTCCAAAGCTAGCAGTGTAGCGGTGACTACACTGTAGCACAGTGGTAGCGACTCCCAAGCCAGCAGAGTAGTGGTGACTACACTGTAGCACAGTGGTAGCGACTCCCAAGGCAGCAGTATAGTGATGACTGCACTGTAGCAAAGTGGTACTAACTCCCAAGCCAGCAGTGTAGTGGTGACTACACTGTAGCACAGTGGTAGTGACTCAGAAGCCAGCAGTGTAGTGGTGACTACACTGTAGCACCGTGGTGGTGACTACCCAAGCCAGCAAAGTAGTGGTGACCACACTGTAGCACAGTGGTAGTGACTCCCAACCCAGCAGTGTAGTGGTGACTACACTGTAGCACAATGGTAGTGACAACCAAGCCAGCAGAGT
This sequence comes from Cherax quadricarinatus, assembly GCF_026875155.1. Lineage (NCBI taxonomy): Eukaryota > Metazoa > Arthropoda > Malacostraca > Decapoda > Parastacidae > Cherax > Cherax quadricarinatus. The sequence goes on from NC_069413.1 coordinate 31,350,651, forward strand.
AGTGGTGACTACACTGTAGCACAGTGGCGGTGACTACCCAAGCCAGTAGTTTAGTGGTGACTACACTGTAGTACAGTTGTAGTGACTCCGAAGCCAGCAGTGTAGTGGTGGCTACACTGTCGCACCGTGGTGGTGACTACCCAAGCCAGCAGTGTAGTGGTGACTACACTGCAGCAGAGTGGTAGTGAATCCAAAGTCAGCAGTTTAGTGGTGACTACACTGTAGCACTGAGGTGGTGATTACCAAAGCCAGCGGTGTAGAGGTGACTATACTGTACCACCGTGTTGGTGACAACCTAAGCCAGCAGGGTAGTGGTGACTAAACTGTAGCACAGTGGTAGTGACTCTCAAGCCAGCAGTGTAGTGGTGACTACACTGCTGCACAGTGGTGGTGACTCCCAAGCCAGCAGTGTAGTGGTGATTACAGTGTAGCACAGTGGTAGTGACTCCTAAGCCAGCAGTGTAGTGGTGACTACAATATAGCACAATGGTAGTGACTCCCAAGCCAGCAGTGAAGTGGTGACTACACTGTAGCAAAGTGGTAGTGACTCCAAAGCCAGCAGTGCAGTGGTGACTGCACTGTAGCACCGTGGTGGTGACTACACAAGCCAGCAGTGTAGTGGTGACTACACCGTAGCACAGTGGTAGTGACTCCCAGGCAAGCAGTGTAGTAGTGAATGCTCTGTAGCACATTGGTAGTGACTCCCAAGCCAGCAGTATAGTGGTGACTACTCTGTAGCACCGTGTTGGTGACTCCCAAGCCAACAGTGTAGTGGTGAATACACTGTAGCACCGCAGAGGTGACAACCCAAGCAAGCAGTGTAGCGATGACTACAATGCACCAGAGTGGTAGTGTCTCCCAAGTCAGCAGTGTAGTGGTGACTACACTGTAGCACAGTGGTAGCGACTCCCAAGCCAGCAGTGTAGTGGTGACTACACTGTTGCACCGTGGTAGTGACTCGCAAACTAGCAGTGTAGTGGTGACTACACTTTAGCACAATGGTAGTGACTCCCAAGCTAGTAGTGTAGTGGTGACTACACTGTAGCACCGTGGTAGTGATTCCCAAGCCAGCAGTGTAGTGGTGACTACACTGTAGCACCGTGGTAGCGACTCCGAAGCCAGCAGTGTAGTGGTGACTACACTGTAGCACCGAGGTAGTGACTCGCAAACCAGCAGTGTAGTGGTGACTACACTTTACCACAGTGGTACTGACTCCAAAGTTAGCAGTGTAGCGGTTACTACACTGTAGCACAGTGGTAGCGACTCCCAAGCCAGCAGAGTAGTGGTGACTACACTGTAGCCAAGCCAGAGATAGGTAACAGTACACCGTGGTAGCGACTCCCAAGCCAGCAGTGTAGTGGTGACTACACTGTTGCACCGTGGTAGTGACTCGCAAACTAGCAGTGTAGTGGTGACTACACTTTAGCACAGCGGTACTGACTCCAAAGCTAGAAGTGTAGCGGTGACTACAGTGTAGCACAGTGGTAGCGACTCCCAAGGCGGCAGTGTAGTGATGACTGCACTGTGGCACAGTGGTACTGACTCCCAAGCCAGCAGTGTAGTGGTGACTACACTGTAGCACAGTGGTAGTGACTCGGAAGCCAGCAGTGTAGTGGTGACTACACTGTAGCACCGTGGTGGTGACTACCAAAGCCAGCAGTGTAGTGGTGGCTATACTTGTTGCACCGTGGTGGTGAATACCCAAGCCAGCAAAGTAGTGGTGACCACACTGTAGCACAGTGGTAGTGACTACCAAGCCAGCAGTCTAGTGGTGACTACACCGTAGCACAATGGTAGTGGCAACCAAGCCAGCAGTGTAGTGGTGACTACACTGTAGCACAGTGGTGGTGACTACCCAAGCCAGTAGTTTAGTGGTGACTACACTGTAGTACAGTGGTAGTGACTCCGAAGCCAGCAGTGTAGTGGTGGCTACACTGTAGCAGTGTAGTGGTGGCTACACTGTAGCACCGTGTTGGTGACTACCCAAGCCAGCAGTGTAGGGGTGACTACACTGTTGCACAGTGGTAATGACTCCCAATCCAGCAGGGTAGTGATGACTAAACTGTAGCACTGTGTTGGTGACTTCCCAAGCCAGCAGTGTAGTGGTGACTACACTGTAGCACAGTGGTAGTGACTCCCAAGCCAGCACTGTAGTTGTGACTAGACTGTTGCACGGTGGTGGTGACTACCCAAGCCAGCAATGTAGTGGTGACTACACTGTAGCACAGTGGTAGTGACTCCAAAGCGAACAGTGTAGTGGTGACTACGCTGTAGCACAATGGTAGTTACTCCCCCGCTAACGGTACAGTGGAGACTAGACTGTAGCACAGTGGTAGTGACTTCCAAGCCAGCAGTGTAGTGGTGACTTCACTGTAGCACCGTGGTGGAGACTCCCAAGCCAGCAGTGTAGTGGTGACTACCCTGTAGCACAGTGGTAGTGACTCTCTACCATCAGTGAAGTGGTGACTACACTGTAGCACAATGGTATTGACTCCCAGGCTAGCAGTGTAGTGGTGACTACACTGTAGCACCGTGGTGGTGACTACCCAAGCCAACAGTGTAGTCGTGACTACACTGCATCACAGTGGTAGTGACTCCCAAGCCAGCAGTGTAGTGGTGACTACACTGTAACACAGTGGCGGTGTCTCCCAAGCCAGCAGTGTAGTGGTGACTACACTGTAGCACAGTGGTAGTGACTCCCAAGCCAGCAGAGTGGTGATGACTACACTGTAGCACAATGGTAGTGACTTCCAAGCCAACAGTGTAGTGGTGACTGGACTGTAGCACTCTGATGGTGACTCCCAAGCCAGTAGTGTAGTGGTATCTACACTGAAGCACAGTTGTTGTGACTTCCAAGCCTGCAGTGTAGTGGTGACTAAACTGCAGCACCGTCGTAGTGACTCCCAAGAGAGCAATGTAGTGGTGACTGCACTGTAGCACAGTGGTGGGGACTACCAAAGCTAGCAATATAGTGGTGGCTACACTGTGGCACAGTGGTGGTGACCTCCAAGCCAGCAGTGTAGTCGTGACTACACTGTAGCGCAATGGTAGTGACTCCCAAGCCAGCAGTGTATTGGGGACTACACTGTAGCACCGTGGTAGTGACCCCCAAGCCAGCAGTGTAGTGGCGACCACACTGTAGCACCGAGGAGGTGACTACCCAAGCCAGCAATGTAGTGGTGACTGCACTGTAGCACAGTGGTGGTGACTACCCTAGCTAGCAATGTAGTGGTGACTAAACTGTAGCACCGTGGTGGTTACTCCCAAGCCAGCAGTGTGTGGTGACTTCACTGTAGCACAGTTGTGGTGGCTCCAAACCAGCAGTGTAGTGGTGACTACACTGTAGCATAATTTTAGTGACTCCCAAGCCAGCAATGTATTGGTGACTACACTGTAGCTCCGTGGTGGTGGCTTCTTAAGCCAACAGTGTAGTGGTGACTACACTGTAGCACTGGAGTAGTGACACCCAAGCCAACAGTGCAGTGATGACTACATTGTAGCACCGTGGTGGTGATTACCCAAGCCAGCAAAGTAGTGGTAACTACACTGTAGCACAGTGGTAGTGAATCCCAAGTATGCAATGTAGTGGTGACTACACTGTAGCACAGTGGTAGTGACTCCCAAGAAAGCAGTGTATTGGTGACTACACTGTAGCACCGTGGCAGTGACTCGGAAGCCAACATTGTAGTGGTGACTTCACTGTAGCACAGTGGTGGTGACTACCCAAGCGAGCAACGTAGTGGTGACTACACTGTAGCACAGTGGTGGTGACTTCCAAGCCAGCAGTGTAGTGGTGACTACTCTGTAGTACACTGGTAGTGTCTCCCAAACCAGCAGTGTATTGGGGACTACACTGTATCACAGTGGGAGTGACTCCCATGTCAGCATTGTAAAGTAAAGTGCAACTAATGTGACATTTATTGTGGCAACGTTTCGCTCTCCTGGAGCTTTATCAAGCCATTACAAACAATACATGGACACAGAGGGTATATAAAGGCTCAGAGTGAGGTGTAATACTAGTGAGGTACCATTTCGATGTTCACTAGTGGTAGTAGTAGTAGTAGTGGTAGTGACAAAAGTAATACGATAAGGTAGAGCAATAATTCGTACATGAGTAAAAGGATATAAAAGCTATTACTTGGGTAACATAAAAATAGGTTTGGACAAATATAGACTGGAATGAGGCAGCTTGTTTCAGTGTTCACTCTCTGTGCTGTGTGTAGTATACAGGAGAGACTATGTGATGGCAGGGTTTACTGTTTTCAGGAGGATTCTTGCTAAGACTTCGGAGATGGTGAAGCTTCCGTTGTTTTGTTTAATTGTATTCGAAACAGCGATCAGTGCTGATTCGAGGCACTTGCGTCTGCGGAAATTAGTTTCTTTGATCACTAATTGGGGGCGTCTCGGAATTTCATGAGATGATTGGTAGAATTTCGGTGTTGTACACAGGCGTTGTTCAAGTTATCGTTCCTACATGCGTAAATGTTGAAGATTGAGACACTTATGCAGCATATGGGAATCTTTATTCAGGAATAAAGATTCCCATATGCTGCATAAGTGTCTCAATCTTCAACTTGTCGGTTTTTTCAAACCATTCATCACATGCGTAAATGTGTTCATTGAGGCGGGTGTCGAGGTTTCTGGCTGTTTCACCTACGTAAATCTTGTCACAGCCTCCACAGGGTATAGTGTAAACCCTGCATTGACTGGTTCGTGGGTGCTTGGATTTTGTCCTGGTTATATCCTTTATTGAAGTGCTAGACGATGGCGACTCTGGTGTTAGCTGCTAAATAACTTTTTCAGACGTTCAGTGCAACCTGACTGTTGGGAAGAATTATAATCTTTGCTGGGAGTGGTGTTGATGCGTGGAGAATTTATGATCTAAGAGCTTCTTGTTCTCATCTTTGATGAAAAAAAGGAGGAAATGTAAATCTGTGAAATTTGGTGAATAGATGACACTGCTCGTCAAGAAACCTCAGACTATCAAATTCGTTGCTCTTAGGAAAACCCATGATGATGCCTCTTTTGGTCTTTGGTATCTTGACTGGAAAAGAAAGTGTGTGAATCATTTTTATTGTGGTTTTCCGATAAACTTAAATCTAAGGTTGGTGACTCCTTTGGAATGAGGACAGTCAGGAAAGGTAGCTTGTCAATTTTTTTGGACTCATCTTCTAGTGTAAACTGGATCGCCCGAAGGATCAACTGCGATGACCCTTTGCCTGAAGACCCCGTACATCAAAACTTTTTGGTAGTTATTACGGAGGAGCATCGTCTCACGAACGTAACCCAGTGACGCTCTGAAGGGTGATGTGTATGGCGCAGTGATCGTACTCCTAGGTGTTCCATTATAAGTTGGCTATGACGGCACTATGGGGGACCCCATTCCCATGCACGTAGGTTTGTTTGTAGGATGCTTGTTATTGAAAGAAAAACAGTTTTGAAATAACACAAAGTTCAATTAAGTTCAACAAAACAACTCAATCTCGTTACCAGTACCTCATAAGACACAGATGAGCAGCAACTTCCAGAAGGGTTAATACAGGGCCTTCTACTGCGCTTTATTACCTTCTTCTTCTAATCTTCCTAACGATACATCACTGCCCTTAAGAACCCGCCAACGACCCAACCATTACGTCACCACCGCGGGCCGACAAAGGAGGTGGAGTCGTCACTCTCAACACCATTGACTACAACACTAAAATGATGGACCCTTTGAATGATCAATCTTATCTACATACGAACCCATCAGCACTCACAGTGGGAGACGCTCACCAAAGATTTTCTATACAAAACCAGACAAATACTCAAACGCACTAGATAAGGGAAAAACTTCAGTACTGTTACCAAGCAACCCAAAACCAGCACACTGTAAGGTTATACCCCAAGACCCGATAAACACAAATTCCACTCAGACCAGTCACGTCAGGAATAGGCAGAGTCTCCACACACACTATGCGGCCGAGTTCTTGCCAACAACATTCCTTGCCTTCTGGGGACCATTCAGCTCTCGCTCATCTAAAACACTCAGGTGACCCTTCTCAACCGCATCCTAACCTCTCCATCCGTAACAAGAACAGAATCAGTTTGGATGTGCTTCCCTCTTCACAAAATACCTCACCAAAAGCCATAGAGGTTCTACGAGTAAAGTCAATCAAGAGCCTTAATCTTCCTCTATCCACCTCCCGGAGATTTTTGTTGACTTAATTGAACTCTGAGTTAAATTTCACTGTTTTTCTTTCAATAACAAGCTCTACAAACAAACCTACGGCATGGGAATGGGTCCGCCCATAAGTGCCGTCCTATCCAACTTATACATGGAACCCCTAGGCAGACCGACACACTGATTTCGCCAACATCATCCCTTCAAGCTCACTTGGTTTACGTTACGGTGTACGATGTCCTCGTAATAACTCCAAAACGTTTTTGATGTAGGGGTCGTTGATCTTCAGCAAGGCTCAACGCAGTGAACCGGCGATCCCGTTTACACTAGAAGAAGCGTCCAATGACAAGCTACCTTCCTCGACGTCCTTCATCCACAAAGTAGACACAACCTAAGATTTCAAGTTTATCGGAACCCACCAATAAAAAAATGATCTCACATCAACTTCAATCCAGGTCAAGATACCAAACCAAAATAGGCATCATCAACGGGTTTTTTCCTAAGAGCATACCGAATTTGTAGTCCTTAGTTTCTTGACGAGGAGAGAATACATACATTCACCACACATACACAGATGTTACATTTACCTCCTTTTTTCATCAAAGACTGCAAGAAAAGAGCTCTTCAGATCATAAATTCTCCAACCTATCAACACCACTCCCAGAAAGTTATAATTCATTCCCACTTTCATGTTGCAACTGAACGTCTCAAAAGTTCTTTTCACAAGCTAACACCAGAGTTCGCCATCGCTTCTAGCACTTCAATAAAGGATAAAACCAGGACAAAATCCCCAAGCACCACGAACCAGTCAATGCAGTGAGTTTACACTATAGCCCTGTGAGGCTGTGACAAGATTTACGTAGGTGAAAACAGCCAGAAACCTGCGACACCCTCCTCAAGACACATTTACGCATGTAGGAACGTAACTGAACAACGCCTGTGTACAAAACACCTGAAATTCTACCAATCATCTCATGAAATTCCGAGACGCCCAATTATGATCAAAGAAACTAATTTCCGCAGGACGCAAGTGCCTCGAATCACACAGATCGCTGTTTCGATACAATTAAACAAACGAGACGGCAGCTTCACCATCCCGAAGTCTTAGCAAAATCACTCCTGAAAACAGAAACCCTGCCAATCACATAGTTTCTCCTTTTATACTACACACATGCACAGTAAGAGTTAACACTGAAACAATGCCTGCCTCATTCCAGTCTATATTTGTCCAACATATTTTTTTATGTACCCAAGAATATCTTTTTATATTCTCTTTTACACATGTAGCGAAGATAATTTGCCTCTACGCTTACTCGTATTACTTTTGTCACTACCACTATCTACTACCTAACTTATCCACTAGTGACATCGAAATGGTACCGTCAAAGTATTACAACACCTCACTCTGAGCCATTATAACCCCAGTGGTCCAATGTAATTGTTTGTAATGCTTGATAAAGCTCCTGGAGAGCGAGAAACGTTGCCACAATAAACTTCACAGTTAGCTGCACTTGTGTCCTTTACTTACATATTGTCGGTAATTCACCAAACCTTTATACATGTCACATTGTTGTGGTGACTACACTGAAGCAACAGTTTGTTGTAGCTCCCAACCAGCAGTGTAGTGGTGAATTCACTGTATCACAATGGTAGTAACACGAAACCAGCAGTGTAGTGGTGGACTAACACTGTAGCACAGTGGTGGGTGACTATCCAGGCCAGCAGTATAGTTGGTTGACAACACTGCTGCACATTGTAGAGACTATCCCAAGCCAGCAGTGTATTGATGACTTTTCACTTTGTCACTGTGGTGTGATTACCCCAAGCCAGCATGTAGTGGTGACGTACACTGTAGCCACAGTGGTATTGTACACCCAACCCATCAGTTGTATTGGTGACTACACTTGTAACATATGTTGTGGTGACTCCCAAGCCAGCAGTGTAGTGGTGACTCCACTGTTGCACAGTGGTAGTTTCCTTCTAGCCAGGCATGTATGGTGACTACACTGTAGCAACAGTGGTGGTGACTATCCCAAGCCAGCCAGTGTAAGTGGTGTACTACACGTAGCACAATGTTGTGACTTGCCCAAGCCAGCAGTGTAGTGTGACTACACTTGTAGCACAGTGTAGTGACTCCCAAGCCAGCAGTGTATGGTGACGCTACACTGTAGCCCCGTGGTAGTGACTGCCCCAACCAGCAGTGTAGTGGTGACTACCTGTAGCACACAAAGGATTGACCTACCAAGCTAGCAGTGTAGTGGTGACAACACTGGTACACCGTGGTTGTGACATCCAGCCAGCAGTGTAGTTGTGACTACACTGAAAGTCACAGTGGGTAGTTGAATTCCAAGTATGGCAATGTAGTGGTGACTACACTTAGCAGCACACAGTGGTAGTGACTCCCAAGCCAGCAGTGTATTGGTGAACTACACTTTAGCTACACCGTGGTAGTTGACTCCCAAGCCAACATTGTAGTGGTGACTTCAACTGTAGCACAGTGTGTGGTGACTAACCCAAGCCAGCAACGTAGTTGGTGACTACACTTTAGCACAGTGGTGGTTGACTTCATAGCCAGCAGTGTAGTGTTGACTGCCTTCTGTAGAACACTGGTAGTGTCTCCGCAAACACCAGCCATGTATTGGGAGCTACAACTGTATCACAGTGGGGAGTGGACTCCTCTCCGCATTCACATTGTAAAGTAAAAGGACACAAGTGCAACTAATGTGGACATTTATTGTGGCAACGTTTCGCCTCCAGGATCTTGTATCAAGCCATTACAAACAATAACGATAGGACACAGAGGGTATATAAAGTGCTCAGAGATGAGGTGTAATACAGTGAGGTACCATTTTGCGATGGTCACTAGTGGTAGTAGTAGTAGTAGTGGTAGACAAAAAGTAATACGATAAGGTAGAGCACATAATTCGTACATGAGTATAAGGATATAAAATGCTATTTCTTGGGTAACATAAAAATAGGTTTGGACAAATTAGAGACTGGAATGAGGCAGCTTGTTTCAGTGGGTTCACGTCTCTGTGCTGTTTGTATATAACAGGAGAGACTATGTGATGGCAGGTTTTACTGTTTTCAGGAGGATTCTTGCTAAGACTTCGGAGATGGTGAAGGCTTCGTTGTTTTGTTTAATTGTATTCGAAACAGCGATCATTGCTTGATTCGAGCACTTGCGCGGCGGAAATTAGTTCTTTGATCACTATTGGGCGACCTCGGAATTTCATGAGATGATTGGGTAAATTCGGTGTTGTACACAGGCTTTTGTTCAAGTTTATCGTTTCCTACATGCGTAATGTTTTAAAAATTGTAACACTAAATGCAGCATATGGAATCTTTATTCAGGAATAAGATTCCCATATCTGCATAATGTCTCAAAATCTTCAACTTGTCGGTTTTCAAACCATTCATCACATGACGTAAATGTGGTTCAATTGAGGCGGGTGTCGAGTTTCTGGCTGTTTCACCTACGTAAATCTTGTCACAGCCTCCACAGGGTATATGTAAACTCCTGCATTGACTGGTTCGTGGTGCTTGGGTTTTGTCCAGGTTATATCCTTTTGTATTGAAGTGTGAGTGAACTGGTCCCTGTGGGGAGCAGCAGCAGGATAAAACTTCACCAAACTCTTGGGGCCCTTAACAACAACAACATATGGGTGTGTGTGATGGGCGCCAACACACGGTGTGATTCTCTCCTCCTCTATTTATATATAATACATTAGTCATGCAGATTACTGTGAGTTTAAATATGTGGCCTGTAGATATAACTTTTCTCTTGACATATGCAAGACATCACCATCCCTGTAAAGCCTAGAGATAAGGCCTGTGTTTTCTATCACAGACAATTAATAGAACAAGAGAATCCTGGGCTACCTGGTGGTGATCCTTCGCTAGACTTACACACAACATGGAGCGTTTACTGAAACCTGAGAGGGCTAGACTGGACCCCAGCTTTCAACGCTGCTCAGGAATGGAAGCACTGGTTTAAGACTTTCGAAAACCTTCTGGGAGCCCTTCCTAAAGAAGATACTAGATAAACTAAGTCTGCTCATCAATTTTTTGTCAACCTAAGATATAATAGGCTATTTCTGAGTGTAATTACCTACGAAAGATGCTATCAAAACCCTCAAGTCTCAGTATATTAAACCTACAAATGAATCTTTGCACGCTATCGCCTGCAACTCGCCGCCAGCAGATTGATGAATCCATAGAGGAATACTTTCAAGCCTGAAAATTTTAGGGTAAATGACTGTCACTTCCAAGCAGTGACAAGCTGCTCAGTATTGTTGAAGTGGGGGGGGTGAGTCCATCAGGTGATGCTTTTTATCAGTGGCCTCAAATAACCAATAATAAGGCAGCGTTATTGGAGAATAAAACTCTCGACTTACCGCTGCCTTTGACCAGGCAAGAGCTCTAATTCATCCCAGAAGAATTCTGAAGATAAACAGTACCACTCAGCCTTCCGAGTGAAAATTTCTGCAATAGTCCTGAACCAAGACTCTGCAATGAAGTTACTGAGTGGATCCTGCCTCAGTGACAGCTCAGCAGGAACGGTTGTTTCTTTGGTGGTTTTTCAAGACAATCCACGTTCCAAAGAGTCCTGCTCGTGAAGCAATGTGCCATAAATGCACAAGAAAGGTCACTTTGCAAAGTATGTCGTGCTAATGCCATCAACAAGAGCTAGGTGCCCCTCCACACATTCCATAGAACCAAGCGACACTACAACAGTGACATCTGTGCGGCAACTACAAATTCACTGTCAAAGGCAGTTTGAAATATTCATCAAAGGAACAGAAGTAGATGGTCTAATTGATAGTGTGCAGCTCAGAGAGTTTCAACAACCTTGACTTAGTTAAACGGCTCTCCTTGACTCTACATCACTCATGCAGTACGTTTCCATTGGCATCAACATCTCTCTCTATTCAGACCTTAGGGTTATTGTAAGTAAATCTCAGATTAATGGAAAGGATTATCAAGATTGTACATTTAGCTTATTCTGCCACAACCTGTGCTCTGATGTTATCCTTGGTCCAGGACTTTCAGAAGCTCATGGTAGTGTCACCTTAACATATGAGGTGAACCTGCCTCCTCTTGTTGTCTGTGTACTTAGTCACTTTAAGGGTAGACCCACCAAAGCTGTTTGCAAAATCTTACCCGCGGATTGCCATCCTATATCAGCTAAGTCACGCCGCTATACTTATGGAGGATCGGATGTTCATTGAGAAAGAAACTCAAGAGGCTGCTGAAGGAGGGTATTATAGAACCGAGTGATTCCGCCTTGGCGTGCACAGGGTTGTTTGTTGATAAAGCTGGTTATAGGAAACGGAGACTGGGCTATCGATTTCTCTGAGAACAAACAACAAAATTTACACTTCTCGATGGGTACCCTCCTACCTCTAATATGATGATCCAGTGAATAAAAAATTGCTCATACTATGTGTTTAGCACAATTGATCTACAGAGTGCCTAACATCAATCCCTAAAGGAATGAAGATAAACCATACTCACGTTCAGGCTGTGAAGTGGCCTGTATCAGTTTACCAGAGACCTTGTTGGAGTCACCAATTGGGTAGCCTGCTTTCCAACGAATTATGATTCACTCATTCAGGAAGACAACCTCATGGAACTTACGCGTATTTAGATAATGTTACCATTTGTGGCAAGACCCAGGAGGAAACATGATCAAACCTTGATAAGTTTTTGGAAGCCGCCAAGAAAGAAAAATATCCAGTTACAATGAGAAACAGTGCACTTGTTCAACTAAAAGGCTTTAGCATCCCTTGTGTTATTTAGTGGAAGAGTTCAATATTCCCAAGACCCCTGAATCGACTACGGACAACGACCCTCTACGGGAACTTCCAATGCCTCAAGACAAAAAGTCACTCCGAAGAACTCTGGTCTCTTTGCTTATTACTTCACAATGGATCTACAACAATTCAAGTAAAGGTCCGCCCATTGAGTGCTACCACATTTCCTGTGACAAAGGAAGCAGAAGCCCGCTTTCCTACCTCAAACAGGACATTGAAAACCAGTAGTTAAAGCCATTGATGTAAGTCCCTAGCCATTCGAAATGGAAAACGGAAGCCACTCTGACATTGCCATTGTGCAGACTTATCGTCAGGCCGACGACCAGTAGCCATCTATTTTCGAGAAACTTTTCAAGATCAATAGAAATGTTACGCAGCTGTAGAAAATGAAGCTCCCAGTCTTCATAGAAGGCAGTTCGCCACTGGAGGCATTATTAACAGGTAGAACGTTTCACACCATAAGGACTGACCAACGGTCCGAGATGTATCTGTATCGACAAGAAGCACAAAAGTAAGGATAAAGAAGACAAGATATTACGCTGGAAGGAAGAACTATCGTGTTGATTACTTTGATAATACTTTTACCGACCGAGCCAAGAAGAACATCTCACCTGATGCATTCTCTAGGTCCCACCTTGGGTGGGAGCAGCATGTCATGATATGCAAATCAACACTGCACACTCTCAGCACTCCACAAGGCTTTGTGTCCACCCAGGAGTTACACGCCTGTACCATTTTGTTCAAATCAAAGAACATGCCCTACTCAGAGGAAGATTTGCGACAAGTGATCAGAGCATGCAGAGTAAGTGCAGAGTGCAAGCCAAACTTTCATCAGCCAGAGAAGACTCATCTCCTAAAACCACCCAGCCTTTCAAAAGTTGAATATAGATTTTCGAAAGGACCTCACCAAGCACAAAAATTCAGAAAAGGATTTCCTAACATAGTAGATGAATTCAAGGTTTCCCTTTGTATTCACCTGTGCCAAATATGGTGCTTCACTGTTATTAGTTGTCTTTCCACAGTTGTTCTCTATTTTGTAGTGCCAGCTTATATCCTTCAGACAAGGGGATCCTCGTCATGAGTAACGAACTACAGGATTTTTTGGCTAGCAAAGGTATGCCTGTCAGCAGAACAACAATCTACAACCTCAAGGGCAAATGGGCAAGTGGAGCCGGTTCAATGGTACTATATGGAAGCGCAGTTACAATGGACATTGAAGTTCGCGCAATCTACCAGTTCAAAACACTGGCAAACTGTCCTATACCTGATGCTCTTCCCTCCTAATAGATCATTGCGTTGCACAGCTACTAATGCAACACCTCATGAAAGACTTCCTCAACTATTCAACGTCGTTCCTCTACGGGAGCTCGTGCCCACTTGGTATGTCACCTGGACCCGTTTCTCCAGAAGAGTCACCGTAGAATGAACAAGGACAGGATCCTTTAGTGGAAGAGGTAGAGGCTCCTGCAAGTCTAATCCACACATTACGCCCACATTCGATACCAAAAGGGTGAAGAGACTTCAGTATCAACAAGACTTTAGCCCTCCAGTTGAAATCCCCCATTAGTGTGGGAATCTCAAGATACACAATAGATAGAACGATGCTTGTTTCTCCTGGGAATAGAAAGCCCTTGAGACTACCCCTATGGAGAATAGAGGAATCTGCCTCCAGCAGTAATCAAAACCCGCTGGAAAATATCGAACCTGGTGGAGAGGCTCAAGGGCTACGAAGGTCGGGACGTGTACGTCGCCCACCTAACAGTTTGGGAGATTACTGGTCTCTGATATTTTAGAATGGGAATGTAGTGATACTGGTCCTGTGGGGTGGTGAGCAGCAGCAGGATAATACTGCACCACGCCCCCACCTCTTGGTCCCTTAACAACAACAACATTTTTGGTGTGTGTGATGGGGCCCCAAAACCCCGGTGTGATTCTTCCTCCTCTATTTATTTATAATAAACATTATTTTGCAGATTACGGGTGATTTTAAATATGTGGCTGTTTTTTAACTTTTTCTCTTGAAAATGCAAGACTCCCCATCCCTTGGAAGCTAGAGAAAAAGGCCTGTGTTTCTATCAAAAAACAATGTCTAGAAGCGATGGCGACCTGGTTTTGTTAGCTTGTGAAAGAACTTTTGAGACTTCAGGCCCCTGATTTTGGGGAAGAATTAAAACTTGTGGGAGTGGTGTTGATGCGTGGAGTTTTATGATCTGAAAGCTTTTTCTTGCAGTTTTTGATGAAAAAAGGAGGAAATTTTAACCTGTAAATGTTTGGTGAAATTTTTAAACCCCTCGTAAAGAAATCAGGACTACAATTCGGTATGCTTTTAGGAAAAACCCGTGATGATGCCTTTTTGGTTTTTGGTATTTGTGGAATAGAAGTGTGTGGATCTTTTTTTTTGGGTTTCGAAATTGAAATCTTAGGTGTTGTCTAATTTTTGAAGAGGACGGGCGAGGAAAGGTATTGTATTGGATTTTTTCTTCTAGTGTAAAATGGATCGCCCGGGTTCAAACTGCGTTGAGCTTGCCTGAAGCCCGTACATCAAAACGTTTTTTGGAATTTTTTAGGACATCGTCCACGTAACGTAACTAAGTGACGCTTGAAGGATGATGTTTGGGGAAGTGTTCGGACTCTAGGTGTTCCATGATAAGTTGGCTAGGACGGGACTTATGGGGGACCCCCTTCCATGCCGTAGGTTTGTTTGTAGAGTTTTTAAAAAAAACCTTTAAATTTAAAACCCGAGTTCAAATTTAAATCAACAAAATCAACTCAAAATTTTTCCCGGAACCCTAGACACAGTGACAGCAATTTTCCCGAAGGGTTATTACAGGGCTTTCACTGCGCTTTTTGTGAACCTTCTTCTTCTAATCTTTTCCCAGACGTACATCACTGCCCCTTTAAAAACCTCGCCAACGACCCCAACTTATCGTCACCACCCCACAAAGGAGGTGGGGTTTGTCATCCCCAACACCAGTGACTACAACCAAAATATGGACCTTTTGAATGATCAATCTACATACGAACCCCTCAGCACTCAACAGTGGGAGACGCTCACCCAAAATTTTCTATACAAAACCAGACAAATACTAAACCACTAGAGAAGGGAAAAACTTCTGTACTTGTTACCCAAACAACCCTAAACCAGCACAATGTATGGTTTACCCAAGACCCCTAAAAACAATAATTTTCCCCTAGACCCTCCGTCAGGAAAAGGCAGTGCTCCCCACAAATGCCCGGGGGTTCTTGCCCAAAAATTTTCCTGCCTTCTGGGGGCCCTCAGCCCCCGCTATCTTAAACACTCAGGTGACCTTCCAACCCCACCCTAACCTCTCCATCCGAACAAGAAAAATAAGCAGTTTGGATTTGACTTCCCTCTTC
>NC_069413.1:31366504-31390638 GCF_026875155.1 Cherax quadricarinatus
TTGTTTGTATTAAATACTGTAAACGTATTTAAAATATATTTAGTAGGATTAGGCTAAAATAAATTGCGCTTGTTATAATAAGGTTAGGTAAGTTTTCTAAGATTCTTTTGGTGCAAAATTAAAATTTTTTACATTAACATTAATGAAAAAAATATATTTTTAAACGTATAAGAGAAATTTTTAGAAAGGACTTAATTTTAAATGAGTTCTTGCTAATTGACCAGTTTTACATATTCGGCACGACATATATATATATATATGTATACACATATTTTTTCCATGGGGAAGTGGAACAGAGTTCTTCCTCCATGCGTATCGTAAGAGGCGACTAACATCCCAGGAGAAATGGGTTAGTAATTCCTTCTCCTGTATTCATTACTAAAGTTAAAAAGAGAAACTTTTGTTTTTCTTTTTGGACCACCCTGCCTCGGTGGGATACGGCCAGTGCGTTGAAAGAAGATATTATAGTAATATATATATTTATTATTTTTATTTTTTATTTCACTGGCCGATTCCCACCAAGGCAGGGTGGCCCGAAAAAGAAAAACTTTCACCATCATTCACTCCATCACTGTCTTGCCAGAAGGGTGTTTTACACTACACACACACACACACACACACACACACACACACACACACACACACACACACACACACACACACACATATATATATATATATATATATATATATATATATATATATATATATATATATATCGTGCCGAATAGGCAGAACTTGCGATCTTGGCTTAAATAGCAACGCTCATCTTGCCATATAGGACAAGTGAAAATTTGTGTATGCAATAATTTTGCCAAAATCATTCTGAACCTAACGAAAAATATATATTTCGCTGTGTTTGTTTAGTATTAAATTATTGTAAACAAATCTAAAATATATTTAGTTGGGCTAGGCTAAAATAAATTGTTCTTGTTATAATAAGGTTAGGTAAGTTTTCTAAGATTCTTTTGGTGCAAAATTATAAATTTTTTCATCAACATTAATGAAAAAAATATATATTTAAACGTAAAAGAGAAAATTTTAGAAAGGACTTAATTTTAAAGGAGTTCTTGCTAATTGACCAGTTTTACATATTCGGCACGACACACACACACACACACACACACACACACATATATATATATATATATATATATATATATATATATATATATATATATATATATATTATATATATATATATATATATATATATATGGCAGAACAACCACTGTGAAAAAATATGAAATTCCACGCGCTTTCGTGACTTCTTACATTATCAAGTTAGTATTAAAACAAAACATCAACAGGAAAGTGATGTTTTGTGTTGTGACATGACAATCACGTCACAATAAGAGAACACCTCACAGTCGCGTGACACCCGACTCTGTGGAACACACCTGATACTCTACCCGATCATTCAAAAACGTACAGCCAACCTTATTCAACTAAAAATATGTTGGTTCTCCCTTACCATGAAAACTTGGTTGATATGCCTTCTCTTAAGACTTTTAATATCAAAGTTGTATTTAAAAATCTTGATACAGTAAAAAAAAACATTTGATTAAAAATTCCCCCCAAAATACTGACTGATGTGTCTATAAGATTCCTTGTAAAATTTGCGATAAAGTTTATTACGGTCAAACTGGTAAAAGTCTCGAACTAAGATTAAAACAACATAAATATAGCATTAGAACTGGACAAGATTCCAATGCTCTATTTATTTACATGAGAGATTTTAACTATCCAACTGATTTTCAAAAAGTTGAAAAAGTTGTATCAAGCAAGTCCATGGTCGACAGGAATATAATTGAATCTTGTTTCATAAAAAGCAGTTTTGACAATAATATGAATTTTTCTTTTGGTTTATATAAATTGGACTCATTTATAATTAATAAAATTTGGGAAGAATTGAATGATACATTAGACAAGTAAAAAATCTTAATGCTTGGGTAGAGTAACAGACGTGTTTCACAGAGTCGGGTGTTGTTACGCAACTGTGAGGTATAGTCCTGTTGTGACGTGATGTCTTGCCCCTTTATATGCTTTCCTGTTGATGTTTTGTTTTTTATAGTTCCCTGATAATGTGAGAAATCACGAAAGTGCTTGGAATTTCACTATTTTTTACAGTGGTTGTTCAGCATATTGTGATATCACCTGTTTGTTGTGATTTTACTTCGCGCGCGCGCACACACACACACACACACACACACACACACACACACACACACACACACACACACACACACACACACGGGGCCAGGAGCTATGACTCGACCCCTGCAACCACAAATAGGTGAGTACACACACACACACACACACACACATATATATAGGCAATAAGATCACAGTAAACAGTGATTGTTTTGCACACACACACACACACACACACACACACACACACACACACACATATATATATATATTATATATATATATATATATATATATATATATATATATATATATATATATATATATATATATTGTAACCTCGAACGAGTGGTACTGATCAATAACAACACTGCGCTAGCCAAGGATTCGAACCCATGTGTTGTTATTGATCAATACCACTTGTTCGTGGTTACAATAATATATAAATACTGCTTGTGAGGCTAGTACACCAAACAGGGATGAGAATGAAATTAGCTTAGAAGCTCCCACACCTCCGTATGCCCTCGGATGGCGGCCCAACAGCTAGCTGTGTGCTGGCTGAGCCATTCTTGTAGGGTTGGGTGGTCCTGTGGTTTAAAGCGTCATGTGGTTCTCGCTTACCATTAGGCAGGCCAGTACAACATGGGTTCGATTCCTTGGCTAGCGCAGTGTTGATATATATATATATATATATATATATATATATATATATATTATATATATATATATATATATATATATATATATTTCCTAAGATGTGCACCTTCATATGATAAGCCTATACTGCACGAATATGACAGTATCCTGAGGCAGATTTTTACGAAAGTACTTAACGTTACTCTAGAAGACGGGCAGTGGAACCAAGCTACACTTCCAGTCAGACAAGGAGGCACTGGTGTCCGCAAGTCATCACAGATTGCACTACCTGCTTTTCTGTCCTCATGCATTGCATCCAGAGAGCTTGTAGCAGCAATTCTCCCTGAACATCTTAAGGACAAGATTGGAGTCCAGGACCAAAAGTTCATTGACGGAGCAATGATCTGGGATAATCTAACGGGCTCTGAAACCAGATCTGCTCCCCCAACAACTACAAACAGTCGCACTGGGATGGCCCGATAGTGGAGAAAATAGCCTCAACAATGCTTCAGAGTGTGTCAGGGAAGGACAGAGCCCGCCTCCTGGCAGTGAGAGCTCCTTATGCAGGGGACTTTCTGTTGGCTGTTCCCAACTCCAGCCTTGGCACACGGGTCGACCGCAGACCATCCGCACTGGTTTTTACCCTTCGTTTCCGCCCCTATTCTTCCCCGAAAACGGGGTTATTGTGGCGTAAACAGGAGACCGATTGGGCCCCAGGTTTAGCCCCAAAATCGAGGGAAAGATTGCAAAAATGAGGTTAATAACTTATCAAGAGGGCCTAAAAACCCGGGACCCCACATAGGGAGCCACCCAATATGCAGATCTGATGGCACCAGAAGCGCCCAGAGGGTATCACACTTCATTCTCGACAGGGGTAACAGGTGGGTGGGCTACACATTTTGCATCTACCTTGGATGATCCCTATCTCCAAAACCCCCAAGGAGGTAGGAGGGGCACCCGCCAGTTTCATGGAGCCCCCAACGTCGAAAATTGGAGAACTTGCCATATTTATTTTTGTTCTACAGGCTCGGACCCTTGGCTCAGGGAAAGGTACTGTAAGTTCCTTAAGGAGTGGAAAAAGATCTCGGGTAACTGGGATCCCGGGGAGGTTTTTGTTTCCAGCGACTCAGCGTGCTGTTCAGGGGGAAATTGCCTGCTGTTTTTGGGCACGTGCCCCAGTTCTGAGATCGGGTGGATTTTTGTTTTATAATCAGGACAAATGAAACAATTTACTAGACATGTATCTCTCAAACTCATGTATGTATATGCCATCTTTTAACAAAAATGTATCTTTAAACCTTTTAAGCCTTTTTACCACTTTATATCCCCCAAAGGAAGGTTCCTTGATGTTGGTAGGGGGGCTCTTGTTTTTTAGGGTTTGGGATTTGCTCATTTCCCCAAATTAAGCCTGAAGCCTTCCAAATCCCCCCCCCGGGCGCTGTATAACCCTGGGGTTTAGCCTTCCCCCCTTGTTTATAATAATTATAATATCCACTTTTTATTATTATATATATATATTTATATTTTAAATATTTTATATATATATATTATATTATATTTATTAATTTAAAAAATTTTTGAATTTGACGTATCTCACTTTTTTAAACGATTTTTGTGATGTATGGGTTAGTGCTACTGGTTCAAAATTTTTATCTATGCTTTACTACCTCCTTCACGCAGGGGCCCCAAGTTTTGTATTTTTCAATCCCTCGGGTTTTCGCCTAGATCTAAGCTTTATCCAATGTTTTGAGTGCTCGGCTAGTGGTATTTCTCTTCCTATAAATAAGGTTTCCCAGACTCCGACCCGGGGTGCTGCATGAAGGGCAATTGTTCTCTATTTCATTTCCACCCCCCGCGAGTTTTCGTTTAGTCGTTTTATGTTCAGTGTGCCTTAAAACCCGATCAGTGATAATGGAACAAAAAATTATCTGAATTCTAAATTCTCCCATCTGTTTCCACAAAAATTTCGATGTTAAAACAGGAAGCTTAAAAACTTACACTAAAGCAGTAGACTCCAGGCCCATGGGGGCTCATCTTTTCCCCAAGGATCAATCTGCTTGAGTCATAAATCTGATTTCACAAAGTCCCATTTTTCTGACTAAATTCCAAAAAAAAGTCAAGCTTCTCTTTACAACCTTTCAAACCCTACTAGCACCCCCCCCCAAACAGTTCTCCTAAAAGCCCCCCCTTAAAACCCCGGTCCAGTCTAACCCCAAAAACTACAGCGCACCGCTCTCCTGCCCAGCACCAACTCTCCAGCCAGCAGTTACAGCCTCCTGCCAACACCCCTAATCTTGGGGGAAGGACCACTTCCACGGGGGAACCCCCTACCTGAATATGCCCTCGTTGTACCGAGTTATAATAGCGCCAGGATTCTTTTTTGCTTCAAAAACTCCCCACATGGTGCTGTTCGCACCACCCCCTGTTTGGGGACGAACCTCATCTTCTGTACTAGTTCTACGTCTTCAAGTTATGTCCTAAAAATTTGTATTGTAAAGCCACGGGGGCGAAACGTTAAAATAAAATCCCCAGATTTTTCCCCTTGGTCTTATCTATCTTGTCGGTATTAATACCTTTTCGCACAACTTGTCAAACTGCAACTCATGGAATCTTAATTTGAGGAAAGTCAAAACCCTTTCAGGGACTCGACAAACTTTACAACAAACCCCATCTTTTTGGGGAAGGCCCCTATTTCCCACTGGGGAACCCCCCTCCCAGTGAATTTCCCCTCGTTGCCCACCTGACGTTACTTATAAGCCCCAGGATTTTTTCTTTGCTTCAGAATTCCACGACTATGGGCTGTTCGCACCACCCTAGTTTGGGGGAGATTACCTATCTTTGTACAAGTTCTACTGTCTTAATTTATGTCCTAAAATTTGTATTGATAAAGCCCCTGGGGGCGAAAACGTCTACAATAAAGATCCCCAAAATTTTGCACAGTGTTTACTCTCATTTTGTCGGTATTATATCCCTTTTTGTACACAACTTGTCAACACTGCAACATCAGGGAAATCTTAATTCTGAGGACATGTAAAAACCTTTCACGACTACAAACTATTTTCTACAACTAACCCCTTTTTGGGGAAGGCCTATTTCCCACGGGGGGAATCCCGCCTCCCAGTGAAATGCCTCGTCGTACACCTGACGTTACTTATAAGCGCCAGGTTTTTTCTTGCTTCGAATCCCCCGATATGGTGCTGTTCGCACCACTCCTGTTTGGGGACGATTAAACCTTTTTTCGTACTAGTTCTCTGTTTTCAATTTATGTCCTGGGTTTGTATGATAAAGCCACTATGGCAAACTCTCTTTTAAAGATCCCAAATGTTGCACATGTGTCTTACTCTTCTTGCTATTATTCCATTCGTACACAATTGTCAGACACTGCAACATCATGAATTTTAAATTTGGGGGGCATTACAAAACCCCTTCACGACACGAAAACTACTTCTACAACTAACCCCTCTCTTTGGGAAGGACCTATTTACTGGGGAACCCGCCTTTCCATAAATATGCCCTGCTGCTACACCTGACTTCTATAAAAACCCGGGTTTCTTTTTTCTGCTTCAGAATCCCCACGATATGGTGCTTTTTCGCACCTACTCCTTTTTTGGGGACTGATTCCCTCTCTTCTGTACAAAGTTCTACTGTTTTAAGTTATTCCTAGAATTTTATTGATAAAGCCATGGAGGGCGAAACGTTAAAAATAAAGATACCCAGATGTTGCCATGTGTCTTACTCTCATCTTGTGGGTTTTTATTACCTTTCTCACAACTTGTCACACGCAACATCAGGAATCTTAATTCTGGGAAATGTCATAACCTTCAGACTACGACAACTATTCTACAACTAACCCTCTCTTTGGGAAAGGACCTATTCCCACTGGGGAACCCCCTCCAGTGAAATGCCCTCGTCTGCTACACCTGACGTTACTAAAAAAGCGAGGATTCTTCTTCTGCTTCAAAATCTCACATTGGTGTGTTGCCCTACTCCTAGTTTGAGGGATATTACCCCCATCTTCTGTACATAGTTCACTGTCTTCAAGTTTGTCCTAAAATTTTATATTGATAAACCCACGGGATGGCAAAGTCTAAATAAAAACCCCAGTGTTGCACATTTGTCTTACTCTATCTTGTCGGTATTAATCCTTTTCGTACACAACTTTCAGACATGCAAAATCAGGAATTTTAAAATTTCTGAGGACAGTACAAAACCCCTTTCACACTGGAAATACTTCTAAACAAACCCACCCTTTTTGGGAAGGACCTATTCCCTGGGGAAATCCCGCCTACCGTGAAATCCCTCGTCTGTTTTACCCTGACGTTACATATAAGCCCAGGTTTCTTTCTTCTCTTCAAATTTCCACGAATTTGGTGCTTTTCGCCCCTACTCCTAGTTTAGGGACGATTACCTAACTTCTGACATGTTTACTGTTTTTCAATTTTTGCCCTAGAATTTTATTGATAAAGCCACTGGATGGCAAAGTTACAATAAAGATACCCAGATGTTGCACATGTGTTTACTTATCAGCCCTAGATCGGCCAGAGCCACAGCTCTCCAGCAGCAGCATTTCACCTCCTCCCAGTAGGCATGCCCCAGACACCATTACGAATAAGGTAAACCTTTTAGAAAAAGAGATTGTCCTTTATAGGTGAAACGATAAATAAAGAGCTCAAAGGCAGCGGACGAAAAGAATGAACAGTAAGTTTGGGACTTGGGATTGAAAAATGCTGGCAAAAAATTTTGATCATACAGAGTCCGGGAAGATGAGGAAACAAAAAGCTATTAAGAAATGGGGAAACCAAAATACATCTTTCCCTATGCCAAATACGGAAAAAGACATACTCTAGTGTCGCCTTTGTTTTAAAAGGGGAAATGGAACTACATAAGACAACAAAGAAACGAGAGAAATACACCCCAATACGACTCAGGTTCAGAAAAACCATTAATAAACCTAAAATTGACGACCAATGAGTTCTTAATGATTAACCAAACAAAAATGCTATAGACTTTTCCCTTTAATTTTCTGTTTAAATTTAACTCTACTTGATTCGAAGAAGTCTTTGATTGCATGTCCTGCACCCCAAAACCAGGCCCTACTCTGAAGCCCCATATCGGGAAATTGAAAAGACTTATACGTGCCTAAATACCTATGGAGGCCTCAACAAGCTCTAAAGGGCATTACCAACAACCTGTTTTTGTTTTCGGAAACTCTACAAGATCTCAAATCATTTCCTGACACCCGGGGCTGTGGGCATAGTTGGGCTGCAAGCAGTGCGCCAACCTTGTAGTGGGCAAAACCCACGGCCTGGTCGGGCCCAAAGCCGCTTGGCCGGTAAACCCCCGGGGAAGGGCCCCCAGGAAACCCCTCCCCCCAACAATCCTCCCCCCCCCCTTTCCCAAAAGTTCCAGACCCCTTTCCCAACAACCCCAGCTTCTAGCAGTCTCTGTTTTCCTTCCGCAGTTTTGTTTTCCGCTCGTTCCCTTCCCCAGCTTGGGGTCCCCCCTCCGTAGTCTCCCTCCCTCCAGTAGTCTCGGCTCTCCTTCCAGCGTCTATGTTCTCCTTCCCCCAAATCTCGTCTCCTTCCAGCATCTACTTCCTTCCAGAGCTTGTTTTTCTTCAAGCTGTGTGTCTCTTCCCATTCTAGCCCTTCCAGCAGTCTTTTCTTTTTAAAGCAGTGTTTTTTTAATTCCCGCAGCTCAGTTCTCACCCCCTTCACTTTTAACTCCTTTCCCATTTTCTTTTCCTTTCAGTACCTACAGCACTCCCATTCTCCATCCCCCCGGGGACCCACAATCACTAAATCAAGTTCATATCTCCATGGCCGGTCGGACATTTTCATTTAGGTTTAAGATGGAAATTTTCTCTGTCGCATTTCTGCCTGATACCTTATCTTAATTTTTTTTTTTTTCAAAAATTGTTTTATTTTAAATGAACGGATTTACCTTTGAAATCGGGGCACCTATCTTCTTTTTCTCTCTCTTCTTCTAAGTTTAAAAAACAATTTTCCAATTATTTTCCATTTTAAACTGTGTTTTTTTTGGGCCCAATTTAAATTGGTTTAAACCTTGTTTGTCTCGTCTATTTTTTTTTCTGTTTTATAAAAAAAAAATTTTTCTCGCTCTTCAAAAATTGATCCCCATAGACCCAGTCCCTTCACCAAGCTATATTATGGGTTTAATTAAACCCCATTACACGCAAGCAACATCAGACCCAAAAAATCACGTTTTCCACTCCTAAAACACACATGCTGTGGATGCTAAAACCCCTCCCATTCAAAAATTTCGCTCTCCCCCTTAAACACCCCGGGGGAAAATCATACTACCTCTGTCCCCCCCCGGGTTTTGATCACCCAAATCTGCCCATTTTTTTAATCAAACCGAATATCTCGGTAAACCTTCCTGCCCTCTCGATTATCCCTTTTGACATATAAAACGGTTTCGGGGGTTTTTTTCTACCCGCCCCCCTGCTATGGAGGCTTTTTTGTTGTTTGATCAACCGGCTGTTGCTATTAGAGGCCCTCTAACCCACCATCGGTTGAGGGGTACGTGATGGAAGTAGTGCTGCAGTTCCCAAAATGTTTCTGGTATATGGTGTAACAGGTGAAAGTCTTACCCCCAAAATTTGACAAAGTGCTCCATATTGTGCCCATAGTGCCCCCCTGGTTTTCACTAGGAAATTTTCCACTCCGTCTTCTAATTTCTGCGTTCCAATTTCAGCATAATGTTCACGAGGGGCCAGTGAAAAGCACTTTTCTTCAAGGCACAGTATCAACCCTGTTTTTTTATTCTCATATCCGACACAAATAATAATCATAATAATACCCTTGAGACGAGCTAAATATGTCCTCATTGAGCATCATATTTTTGTTCGTCCCCCGGAAGGTCTTTTTAAAATTAAATTAGAAATTTCCTTTGCCCTCAATGGATGTCATTTCCATGAGTGCATTAAACTAGGCCTTCCGGGGATCGTGACAAAAAATTGATCTCAATAAAGACAATTTTTAGTTTTTTCTGAGAAAAAAAAATTTAACGTGAAAACGTTAAATGGAAATTTACAAAAGGTAAAAGAGTAAAAGGGGAAATGTTAGGGCTTTCTGGCACTTTCTCTGACATAGGGTAGTAATGGTGACATGTAGCCCCCTGTTTCAAAAATGAAAAGTTACATAAACCCTTACATTGTGGGTGCATTTACACTTAGGTGAAAAAATTTCCATACGTCCTAGATCATTTGTGTAGACAAATGCGGTTTTGGAGGGCTACCGCTTTCCTTTTTTATTCTGTAACTTCTTACGTAGACCTCGGGGGTTTTCCTTCCCCCCCGGGGAAAGGAAAGTGAAGGAACGAGATGGTTGGGGGGTTTTAGACTCCCCCCCCATCTTTCCCTTTAAGGGTTCGAGATTTTCACTACTCTGGGAGCCCGGTTAGGGGCCAGGCTCATCGGGTGCTTGCCGGTCAACCAGGCTGTTTGTTGGGGGGCCCGATGTCCCACTATCCTCACACCTGGTTATTGGGCACCGGGAAAAGATATTTGTCCAGTTTCCTCTTTAAGGCTTCTACACTTTTTCCCGCTGTGTTTCTGTATTTCTGGTAAGTTTTAAATTTTGTCGGGGGCCCCGGAGTTGATACAGTGTTCCCTTATTGCCCCCACCGCCCCCCTGCTTTTCACTGGGTTTTTTTTTTAAACTTCCCCCCTATCCTCACTCCGATGTTGTTAGGCAGGTGCGTTTTGGGGCCCAAGCCCCGATACCTTCCAGTATATATTATCATTTATCTCTTTTTCCCCCGTTCCAATGGTAAATTTTCAGATTTGAAGCTTTTTCCCAGAAATTTTTAGGTCTTTACGGGGCCATGTGAGCCGTAAACGTCTTGCATTTGTTCCAGCTCTGATATTTCTCCTGCCTTTAAAGGGGGGCCGTGAGCACCGAGAAATTTTTTTAAGTGGGGGAGCGTTTTGCGATTTGAAGAGTTCCCCACGGCATTTTTTTCCCTTGTTTTGAAGCCTCAGTACCCCCCCGTCCCCCCCCGGGCTGTCGTGATCTTTGTCTTTTATGTTCTTTTAAATGAAAAAAAAGGCACAATACCGTAGGGAACAATACACGAAAACCCCACACAGGAGACGGTTCAAGCGGACCGAAACGTCGTGTAATCCCCCTTCCAAGTGGGGTTATTTGTGTATGGTTTTAAAAAAAAGGCCCGCTAAAAAATTTTACCCCCCGGTCTTTTACGTTTTTCCTTTCGTTCTGTTTGGACCCTCTTGTTTTTTGTATACAGTGTTCCTTTGGTTCTTCATTTTTTCCATACCTAAGCAGTGGAACTTATCCCCATTTTTCTCAGCTCCCAAAATAAAAAAACCCTGCTTTTGTTTTCCCTTTAAAATTTTTTCAGTGTCCTCAACCGTATGACTTTCATACTTTTTTTCGTTTTACCGAAAATTATGATACAAAAGAGTGAGGGGTGTTTTTATCTGTCTGCTATGAGGATAAGAAACGCAAAGTTGTCGGACATGCCTTGGGGAACTGGTTTTTTGTACCTCATGATGCTGGATCTTGCTTGTTTACTATATTTTCTATGTTCTGTGGTTGGCCCCGAGAATCCATTCCCTCCTTCCCCGTAATGCGGGGGCCCACTTTTGTCCCCTTTCACTCTAGACCCCATCTGTCAAAATTTCGAAAAAATCTTGTAAATCCGTTATTTTTTTTGGGCCCTTCAACGTTCCGTAATTCGGGCCCCCTTTTTTCACATGGACAGACATGTCGTCCTGCCTAAAACCTTGGTTGGGGTTAGTTGGTTGTGCGCTCCATGAAATTTGTATTTTGCCGTCTCTCACTCTTTCTAAGTTTTTTGTGGAAGTTAGGGGTTGGTCTGTGTTTTTAGCTGTGCTCTATACTCCCTTTTGCAAAGGGGCAAGTCGTATCTTTAAGGCCTCCGGATTTCACCCCCAAACTAAGCTCCTTTTCCCAAAAAAACTAAAAGGGCGTGTAGGGGTACCTGCCTTCTTTATAAAAAGGGCATTCCATGAATTTGATCCCGGGGGTTTAGTGGGCAATTTATCCATTTTTTTTTTCAAAATTATGGATTTGTATATGTCAATTAGTTTTGGGCTGCGTGGCCAGTACAAAATGAAATTTGGTCCCTTGGGTATGTAGCGTTGTTACGATCAATTATACTGTTGTGGTTACATTTTTATATATAAAGTTTTTTTGGGACAAAATTTTTAATTTTTACATTAACATAAAAGAGAAAGATTGCTTTTAAATTTTAAAAGAGAAATTTTAGAAAGGATTTTAAATTTAAATAGTTTTGGAATTTTACCTATTCGGCACGAATATTATCATGATATAAAAAAAAAATCACAATACTGTGACTGCATCAAACACAAATAACCCCCACATAGAACTCTAAAACTTATGACAAAGTTTCGGTCCCACTTGAACCATTTAAAAAGTACACAAAAAAGTGCAAAGGGTTTTGATTCTTTTGGATCTGCGTTCTGACACGGGTCTTTAACCTAAATGATTCGTGTGAAGATCTCGAAGATGTCTTTGAGAAATTAGGTTGATAGTACAGGTCTTTCCGTGGGTAGGTGTTAATATTCAGTTGTTGTGTGGCCCCCTGACGACCGGCCCCTGGCCCGGGTCAGAGAGTAAAAAAACTCTCGAAACTCTTTAAAGGTAATCAAAAGGGCTTGACTTCCCGTGAGTTCCCTGCAAAAAAAAATGCGAGGGAAAGGAAACCAAAAAAAGTACGTGTTAATGTGTATCCGTGGTGGGGGACTATTACTATTACTAATTTTCTATTACTCCCTCCTCCAAATTCTACCCCCTCCCCCCCTCCTATTTATATTTTGGCTCCCTTTCGAATTTCTGAGTGACTTGTTTTTCCTTTTTTGATTCCGAGAGTTTTTTTTTTTTACTCCAGAATCCACATTTTTGGGCCCGGGGTCGTAGGTCTTGCTTGGTCAACCAGGTTGTTGCTGCTGACCCACATATCCTTCACGTCGTCTATGGGGCGTATCCCAAATTTTCCAAAAGTCACCAAACTTTAGAATAAATCAATTATACCACAGTCCCAAATTTAGAATAACTCAAATTTTACCACAGTTATCAAGTTCCAGAAGACTCAATCATACCTAAAAAACGTAAAATCACCAAACTTTGTTGGTATTTACCTGAATTGTGACCTTTGTTTAAAAATTAAAACCTTTGGGTGATTTAGGGGGGACAAGAGAGTTTCAGGTGACCTAGATGGATGTTTTCAGGGACCCTTTGACGATGCTTTCAGGTGACCTGGGGCTGCTTTTTCACGTGACCCGAGACGAATCACTTACAGGGGACCTGGGGGGAAAGGGTTCACATCACCTCGGACGGATGATTTTTCGGGGGACAAAGAAGAACGATGTTGGTGGAATATGCGATAACTAACTCATGTGCGCATGTTGGTAAGCCTGCGATAAATAACTCATAAGGACGCTAATTTTGGAAAAGGCCTGCGATAACTAAATTTATGAAACCCTATTGGAAAGCCTGCGATAAAAAAAAACTATGAAGGACGCTAATTGGAAGAGCTGCGATAACTAATCTCAGAAGGAGCTATTTTTAAAGCCTGCGATAATAATTCAGAAGGCGCAATTGGGAAAAGCCTGCGTAACTAATTCATGAAGGACGCTAATTGGGGGAGCCTGGATAACTAAAACCATGAAGGACGCTGATTGGCGGAGCCCCGATAAAATTCATGGGCGTAATTGGTGGAGCCTGGGATAATAATTCATGTACACGATGATGAACTCCGAGTTATAAGAGGTAATCACTGCCAGAATTATTTAGAATTACACCCGTTATCATTGCTTCCCCGTCTCAATATATAAGAAAAATGAGAGAATTTTCTTTGGTATTTAATTTGTGTATTGTAGGTAGGTCGATGTGTTGTGGGTAGGTCGAGTGTTTTTTGGGTAATTTGAGTGTTGTGGGGAGGGCGAGTGTTGTGGGTAGGTCGGTGTTGTGGGTAGGTCGAATTGTTGGGTAGGGCGAGGGGGTTGTGGGTAGTGAGTGTTGTGGGTAGGGGAGTTGTTGTGGGTAGGTCGAGTGTTTTTGTGGGTAGGCGAAAGTTGTGGGGAGGGCGGTGTGTTTGGGTAGGTCGGGGTGTTTGTGGGAGGTCGAGTTTGGGTTGGGGTAGGTCGGAAAGTGTTTGGGTAGGTCGAGTGTGTTGGAGTAGGTCGAGTGTGTTGTGGGGTTAAATCAGTGGTTGTGGGTAGGGGGAGTGTTGTGGGTAGGTCGAGTGTGTTGTGGTAGGGCGATGTGTTGTGGGTAAGTCGAGTGGGTTGTGGGTAGGTCGAGTGTGTTGTGGGGAGGGCAGTGTGTTGTGGGTAGGTCGAAATGTTTTGGGTGGGCGAATATGTTGTGGGAGGTCGATATGTTGTGGGGAGGTCGGGGTGTTTTGGGGTAGGTCGATGGTTGTGGGTAGGTCAGTGTGTTGTGGGGAGGTCAGTGTGTTGTGGTAGGGCCGGGTATTGGGGGTAGGGCCCGGGTATTATGGGGAATCCCGGGGTTTGTGGGTAGGGTCAGGTTTTGGGTAGGGCGAGGGTATTTTGGGTAGGCAGGGTATGTGGGTAGATCGAGTGTGTTTTCGGGTAGGTCGAGTGGTTGTGGGTTGATGAGGATATGTGGGGAAGTCGAGGGGCGCGGGAGGGCAAGTGTGTTGTGGGGGGGTCGAGGGGTTGTGGGTTTTGAAAATGTTGTGGTAGGTCGAATATGTTTTGGAGGTGAGTGTGTTGTGGGTAGGGCGATTTTGTTGTGGGTAGGTCGAGTGTGTGTGGGTTTGGGCGATTGTGTTTTGGGTAGGCGAAGGGGGTTTGGGTGGAGGGTATTTTGGGGGAGGGCCAGGGTATTGTGGGGAGGGCCAGGGGATTATGGTAGATCGAGTGTGTTTCGGGTAGGTCGATGTGTTGTGGGTAGGTCGAGTGTTGTGGGTAGGTCGAGGGGATTGTGGGTAGGCGGGGGATTTTGGGTGACGGGTGGCGGGTAGGGCGAGTGGTTTTTGGGTAGATCGAGGATATTTGGGTGGGCCCAAGTCGAGTGGGGGGGGGGGGTTGGGGAGGTCGAGTGTGTTGTAGGTAGGTCGAGGGTGTTGTGTTTTTGGTCGGGGTCTGTGGGTAGTGAGTGTGTTGCGGGAGATCGAGTGTGTTTTTTGGGTAGGTGGGATATTATAAATCGAGTTTGTGGGGAGGTCGACGTGTTGTGGTAGTCATTGTTGTGGGTAGTCGAGTGTGCTGTGAGTAGTCGAGTTGTTGGGGGGGTAGGTCAGTGTGTTTTGAGTTCGAAGGTACTGCGAGTAAGGTCGAGTGTGCTGTGACAGGTCGAGAGTGTTGTGGGTATGTCAGTGTGTTGTGGGTATGTCGATGTGCTGTGGTAGGTCAGTGTTTGTGGTTTTGTGAGTGTTATGGGTAGGTCAAGTGTGTTGGGTAGGGGAGTGTGTGTTTTGCGAGGTTGAGTGTGATGCGTAGTTGAGGGTTTTTGGGTCGGTGTGATTTTGAGTAGGGCGGTGTGCTGTAAGCGGGAGGGTGTTTTTTGGGGGAGGTTGGGGTATTGTGGGTAGGTCGAGGGTGTTTTGAGTTGTGTGTTTAAGTTGGTTCCAAGTCCGGTTAAGGTTGGGTCTACAGACACAGTCCAGGTTAAGGTTGGGTCTACGACACAGCCAGGTTAAGGTTGGGTCTATAGACACAGTCCGGTTAAAGGGTTTGGGGTTAAAGACAATCCCCGGTTAAGGTTTTGGGTTTCAGACACAGTCCAGGTTAAAAATTGGTTCCACAGCACAGTCCAGGTTAAAGGGTTGGGTCAATACACGTCCGG
Source organism: Cherax quadricarinatus (assembly GCF_026875155.1). Classification (NCBI taxonomy): domain Eukaryota; kingdom Metazoa; phylum Arthropoda; class Malacostraca; order Decapoda; family Parastacidae; genus Cherax; species Cherax quadricarinatus. The sequence goes on from NC_069413.1 coordinate 31,382,140, forward strand.
TTAAGGGGTTGGTTCCACAACCAGTCCAGGTTTAAAGGGTTGGGTCTACGACACAGTCCCGGTTAAAATTTGGGTTAAGACACAGTCCAGGTTAAGGGTTGGGTTCCCCCGACCAGTCCAGGTTAAAGTTGGGGCTCAACACAGCCCGGTTAAGGGGCGGGTCTACAGAACGGTCCAGGTTAGGTTGGGTCTACAGACCAGTCCCGGTTAAGGTTGGGTCTACAGCACAGTCCAGGTTAAAGGGGTCTACAGCACAGTCCAGGTTAAGGTTGGGTTAAAGACACAGCCAGGTTAAGGTCGGGGGCTACAGAACAATCCAGGTTAAGGATGGGTCTGGATCATTTCCCGGTTAAGGTTTGGGGCTATGACACAGTAATGTTAAAGGGTTGGGGGCTACAGACCGCCAAGTTAAGGGTTTGGGGCTACAGACACAGTCCCCGGGTTTAAGGTTGGGTCTCAGACACAGTCCAGGTTTTAAAGGGTTGGGGCTACAGACCACTCCAGGTTAAGGGGGTTACAGAACAGCCAGGTTTTAAAATTGGGTATAAGACACAGTCCAGGTTAAGGTCGGGGGCAGACACAGTCCCGGTTAAAGTTGGGTCTACAGGCAAAGAAGGTTAAGGGGGGTCTACGACACAGTCCAGGTTTAGGTTTGGCTACAGACACAATCAAGGTTTTAAGGGCGGGTCTACAGACAAGTCCGGTTAAGGGTTTGGGTCTACAGCACAGTCCCGGTTTAAGGGTTTAGTCTACAGACACATAGGTTAAGGTCGGGGCTACAGACACAAACCAGGTTAAGGATGGGGCTGCGACTCTTCCAGGAAGGTTTGGGGTTTCAGACACAGTTCATGTTTGGTTGGGGCTACAGACACAGTCAAGTTAAGGTTGGGGGTTTAAAACACAGTCAGGTTAAGGTTGGGTTACAGAAAACCCGTCCAGGTTAAGGGAGTCTACAGACACATCCAGGTTAAGGTTGGGTCTACAGACACAATCCCGGGTTTAAAGGATGGGGCGCAGACTCATTCCAGTTAGGGTTGGGTTCGACCAGTCCGGTTTAAAGGTTGGGTCTACGACAAATCAAGGTTTTAAGGCGGGGTTTGACACGTCCAGGTTTAAGGTTGGGTCACAAACACAGCCAGGTTAAGGGGTTGAGTTACAGACACGTCCGGTTAAGGTGGGTTTCAGACACAATCCGGTTTAAAGGGTGGGTTCCCGACTCTTCCAGGGTTTAAGGTTGGGTCTACAGACACGTACAGTTAAGGTTTGGGGCTACAGACACAGTCCAAGTTAGGTTGGGTCTACAGACACAGTCCCAGGTTAAGGTTGGGTCTACAACAAGCCCCGGTTTTAAAGGGTTTATCTACAGACACAGCCAGGTTAAGGTTGGGTCTACAGACACAATCCCGGTTAAGGGGGGTTCAGACCCTTCCAGGTTAAAGGGTTTGGGGCTACAGACACAGTCCAGGTTAAGGTTGGGACAGCACAATCAAAGGTAAGGTGGGTTCAGAAACCCCAGAAAGGTTAAGGTTGGGTCTACAGAACAGTCCCGGTTAAGGTTGAGTTACAGACAAGTCCGGTTAAGGTTGGGTCTACAGACCAATCAGGGTTTGGTCGGGGCTACAGACACAGTCCCGGGTTAAAGGGTTTGGGGTTTCAGAACAGCCAGGTAAGGTTGAGTTAAAAGACACAGTCCAGGTTTAAAGGGTTGGGTTACAGACACAGTTCCGAACTACCAAAAAGAACGGTCCCCATTTTGGGAAAAAATATTTCGATAAAAACCAACAAATTATTCCGGGAAACTTATCCTTTTGGTTAGTAAGTTTTCTTTTTTAGCGGCCCCCCGGGAGGGAGGGTGAAATCTTTCGTGTTGATGCGTAGGAGGGTGGGGCCCCGTGGTTTGGGGAGGTAGGGGGTGACTTTTTTGGTTGAGCGAGGCCGGAAGGGGAGCACCTTGTGTTTTGAGTGAGGCAGGCAGTGTGGCCGTTGGGGGTGCTGACGATGTCCACAAAAATCAGGTCACAGCCGAGGTTCTGTTACTTCCGGAAACCAAAGTGCCTTGCTGAAAAAAAGAGCGGGGGTTGATACTGGGAGGGGGAACCAACCTTTTTGGAGGCCACGTGTTACATGCTCACATAGGAGTTTTAACTCAGAGAAAAAAAAATTTTTTTGGGGTGTGTGTGTGTGTGGCAGCCTTAACCCCAGCGAGGGGTAAAAGAGGAATTTCGGGAAAAAAATATAGCTGGGTGCAGAGGGAAGTCAGGGAAAACAGCTGAGGTTAAGGTTATAACCCAAAACCCGAATTTTAAAGGGTTGGATCGGTTTAAGCCTGAGGGAAGGGGCCCCGTAGATGAAAAAAGCTGCAGCTGTGGGTTATCACGTAACGACCCGCGTCAGGAAACATTGTTTGTTTCCAGCGAACCCACCTAAAAGAGGGAAATTTTGGAGGAGCTCTTTCTGGGTGCAGAGCTGGAAAGCTCTGTCGGGGGCTTTGGCAAAAATGGAGCCAGGAGGAAAAAGGGGTCAGTGCGAGTTATGGTACCCGTGGCTAGATGTATGGTCTCCTGGGCGAACTGTTCTATATTAATATATGTGTTATGTTAAAAATTTGTCTCGCAACTAACTGTATTCCCGTCTCATGATTCTTGCATCGTTCCAAGTTTATTTAAAATTTTTCCCTTTTCTCTTTCACCCAAAAATACTGTCGACAATATTAATAAAGTAATTGAATGAAATAATATTATGTCCCGTCTTTTTTTTGTTATTATGTTAAAAGGTAAAAGTTAAGTGGGATAAAAATCAACGGAGAGGTTTTTGATGTGAGACGTTGGGTAACCCGGTACCTCAATTACAGTACTTAAAGGATAAGGTTAAAAAGGGACCGATTCTACCAACTTCCTCCACCCAGACTCCCTCACCTTAAACCTACTCCCCTTACTCCTTCCCCCTCCCCCATATGTGACACTGGCGTGTTTGGTGAGGGAGGAAGGCTAAACACCGTGTTTTTTTAATTTACCAGGGAGCGCGAGGAAATTGTTTGTTAGTGAGTCAGGCGGTTAGGACCTTTATTGAGTAAGTCGGGAGGGTACGCACCGTGTGTGTGATTAAGGAAGGGAGGGTGATGACCTGTTTATTGAGTCAAAGGGACGTGAAACACGTTGTTTTTTGAGTGAGGCAGGCAGGATGAATACCTTGTGTTTGAGTGAGGCAGGCAGGGTGGCACCTTTTATTGAGTGAGCAAGGAAGGTAAGAGGGGATTTAGTGACAAGACGGGGTGGCACTTGTGTGTTGAGTAGGAGGGAGGGTGAGCACCTTGTTGGTTGAGTGAGCAAGGTAGGGGGGACCCTTTTTGTTAGTGGGCCAAAGGCAGGGGGGCACCTTGTGTGTTTAGTGAGTAAGGCATGGTGAGCACCCTGTGCATTTATTTAGGCAGGCAGGGGAGCATGTTGTGGTTGATGGCAAGGCAGGGGATCACCTTGGTTTTTGATGGCAAGGAGGGTGAGAAACCCTTTTTTTGAGTGGGCAAGGCAGGGGGGAGCCCTTGTGTGTTGATGGGGCAAGGGAGGGTGAGCACCTTGTGTGTTTATGGCAAGTAGGTGAGCACCTTGGTGTTTATTTTAGCAAGGCAGGGTGGGACACCTGGTGTTGATTTGGGGAGGCAGGGTGAGACCTTGTGTGTTTAGTGGGCAAGGCAGGGTGAGCAATTTTTGGTGTTGGTGAGGCAGGTAGGGGAGCACGTTTGTTTGTTGAGTGAGCAAGGCAGAGTGGGTCAGGGGGGGGTTCGAAACGGGTTTTGGGGTAAAACCTCACAGGGGGTTGTATTAAAATTAAACAAAAATATGGAAACCCAAAGGCCGCCCTGCCTCTCTGCCCTAAGACGACAATAACCCTTTGGGGGGAGCGCTTTCAAAAAACTGCTAATCAGAGAAACCCCAGTGAATAACAAAAAGTGTTCACACAAAGGTTTTGGTGGTGAGATATAGGGGAAAGGGGTTATGGGAACGATACTACTGAGAGCTCAGCGACGCAACGTATGTCGTCCACATACAGCTAATACAAACTAGAGATGGCAGGCATAGGGCTTGGGCGATTCTATACATGGCAAAGTAACACAATTGAACACTGTAACATACTAAGGGAATATTGGAAAATTAGTATGCGTTACTTACTTTGATTCAGTCAAACCCCTAGGAGTGACTACTGTGACCAAGAAACTTGATTTTGATCTGAAAAATTTACTTTAGACAGTTTGACTTTAAATTGGGGCTTTTCAAGCTTACCAAGTACATAATCTTTTTCAAGTGTGTAATCCACCCCTTTAGCATGACGATACGTCCATCTAAGTACAACCACAAGTGCATTACTAGGAGACTCAAAGATATTGTCATGATCGTACCAAGGCATTATGGAGGAAGTGATAATTACCTGTAGGAGTGGGAATGCAGTTATCTCTTTTTGGGTATACAATTTGTGATTTTTTTATACTTTTACATTGATTTACAGTTTATTAGTTATTTCTTTTTTTAGCAAGTACAACACTCTTTTTTGCATTTATAATTTTTGTTTATGCACTCTTAGAAAATCTTTAAATTTCCAGTCTCCTTGGAGGGTTTGTACCCCCGTGCCACCAATTTGTCATGTGAAGGGTTCGAAACGTGGAATTGGGGTAAGAACACTCACTAGGCTGGTTAGTACATATAATTATAACAAAAAATATGGAAAGCACAGACCTGCCCTGCCTCTCTGCTCTCTAAGATGACTGACGAATGAAGCCTAGGGGGGAGCGGCTTTCAAAAACATGCCTATAGTCCCGCAGCAACATGAATAACAACAAGTGATTCCACAGACTGTTGGTAGTGAGTCATACTACTGTAACTGGTTATGGTAACTGGTTACGGAAAATGATACTACTAAAGGCCTTGTGTGAAGGCAGGTAGGGTGGCACCTGTTTGAGGAGGCAGTAGGGTGAGAACACCTTGTGTTGAGTGAGGCAGCAGGTGAGAACCTTTTTGTTTGAATGACAAGGCAGGTGACACCTTGTGTGTTGAGTGAGCAAGGCAGGGTGAGCACCTTTTGTTTTGAGTGACAAGGGAGGGTTGAGCACCTTGTTGTTTGAGTGACAGGCGGGTGAGCACCTTGTTGTTGATGAGCAAGAGGGTGAGCACCTTGTGGTGAGTGAGCAGGAGGGGAGCACCTTTGGGGTGTTGAGGAGCAAGGCAGGGGTGACACCTGTGATGTGAAAGAACCCGAGCAGGGAGAGCACCTTGTGTATTCTAAATTTCAGAAAAATGCTACCTGGGGGGCATTCCGGGATCAACACCCCGGGGCCGGGCCATGACCAGGCCTCCTGTTGGATCAGGGCCTGATCAATAGGCTTTACCGCTGCCGCCACGTAGTCCATCGTACGAACCATGGGCCCACTGATCTGACACTATAGGCTAATTTGTCCCAGGGTGCGACCAACCCCCAGTCGGCTAACACCTAGGGACCTACTTTTGTAGATGAACAGGGAAAAGCAGGTTCTTTAAAAAACCGGGATCGAACCGCGGGCCTTAAGTGTGAGGTGAGTGCTTTACCAACCAAGCTAACCAACCAAGTGAGCAGGCAGGGTGAGGACCTTGTGTGTTAGTGAGGCAGCAGGTGAGGGCCTTTTGTGTTGAGTTGAGGCAGGCAGGGTGAGGAACCTTGTGTGTTTTAGTGAGGGGCAGTGAGGAGAGTTTTGACAACAAGAGTGGGTGAACCAGAGCTTAATGTGACACAACAAGGGTGGAAAGTGACAACAAGGGAAAAGGGGACAAATAGGGTGGAGTGTGACAAAGGGAAAGCAGAGTGACAAGGAGTGTGACTAAAGTGGAGTGTGACACAACAGGAGTAGTGTGGTACAACAAGAGTGGAGTATGACACAACAAGAATGGAGTGTGACACAAGGGTGGAGTGTGACACAACAAGAATGCAGTGGTCATACAAGTCATGTAGAGGATATACCAATATTTCGCAACTACCCTCAGACACAGAGGTATTAAAAAACAACGGTTAATAACAGGAATGAACTAAACACGTAGAGACCTACGTGTCACTGGACATCTTTCTACTAACCTACAGGGATAGGTAACATTCCACCTACTTGAATATGATGGACTGATTACATCGTTTCTACATCTCTACTGTTTAGCTGCCTCCTCTGTATTTACCTGGAGTTTACCTGGAGAGAGTTCCGGGGGTCAATGCCCCCGCGGCCCGGTCTGTGACCAGGCCTCATGGTGGATCAGAACCTGATCAATCAGTCTGTTACTGCTGGCTGCACGCAATCCAACGTACAAGCCAAAGGGCCCCGGGTGGTCAGGTACCGACTTTTAGGTGCTTGTCCAGTGCCTGCTTGAAGACTGCCAGGGGTCTATTGGTAATCCCCCTTATGTATGCTGGGAGGCAGTTGAACAGTCTCGGACCCGACACTTATTGTGTTGTCTCTTAATGTGCTAGTGACGCCCCTGTTATTCGAACTGAATAAGGCTACTGTTCAAGCGAAACGTTTGGAATAAAGATACCTAACTGTTGCACATGTGTCTTATCATTCCACTGACTTATCCTTGTGATGAATATTTCAGTTAAATAACATCTGGTGTTCAATGTGTGTTAAATGGAAGATGAAAAATGAAGAGAAGTGTTGTTGAAAGTGTAATGGTTCTGGGAAATGATCCTGAAAATATAGTACTCAAAGTCATTTTATCCTTGTAAACATCACAAATGTTACTTTTTACGTAAACAAAAACTTTACATAAACAAAATTACAACTTATGTTACAATAAAATCAGAATAATCAGTTTAAGCATTGTGTCCTGACCGATACTGGCGTTTAGACAAAACAGAGAAAGTCTAAAGATATGCAACAAAATAGTCTCAGACGTAAGATATGCTAGTCACGAGGAGTGGTAATACCAGAGAGGAGTAAATGCATTACAAATGCAGAAGTTTTAAAAGAATACGAGAAAATACACATTATCTTCCATTTCGAATGAAAGTTCCTGGAATTATCTGCCAAACCAGACCTTCTAAATTAAGGAAATATTATAGAAATAAGAACTCACATGAAAGACACAGAAAAGTACAATGTACAGAATACAGAGAGTATACTATATATACTTTGCTTTCGCTACATTGGCCATTGTAAAATTTAGCTGTTATCTAACCTGTCTGTAAGACATGCCAGAGTACAAACTATGTAACAGGTTTTAGTTTACACTCGTATGGCAAAATGATAACACCAGTGTTGATAGTTACTGCCTAGTGACCACTGTTATGAAGAAAGACATTTTAACACTTTCAAAGAGAGACAACAAACGCCAAAAAAGTGTCAAAATGACCCACTTGTTGTCATGGTACTGTGTTTATTAGGGACCTGCCCCAATATCCTCCAGGTATATACTATGTTAAATACCTTTCTTCCCTTTGCTCCAAAGAGTATATTCCAAGTAGATAAGTAAGATACATATACAACAGTTAGGTATATTTAATCCGAAACGTTTCGCCTACCCAGCAGACTTCAGTCGAATACAGACTGAGGAACTGATCACCTCAGAACTGCGTCTTCGAGAGTGATAGACTGATTATATCGTCTTTACACCTTTATTACTTATGCTGCCTCCTCTGTATAACACTGACGAAGTCTACTGTGTACGCGAAACGTTTCATATTAAATGTACCTAACTGTTGCACATGTCTTACTTATCAGCTGGACGGTATTGTATACCATTATTATGTTCATATTCAACGAAATGTAGCTTTAGAATTTTCCCAGAAGATTAAATTACATTCAATCCAGATTTCCATGAAAAATTATATGTTTACACACATGCAAGCTTTTTGCTTACACTATTTGACATTGTATTAAATTCTATCACAGTAAAATGAGTGTACAATTGTGTTAATGACCAATGTTTGATTGGCAACTCCGTGGTCAGTAGTCTGAAAAAGATTTTTTGTAGTTTCACTGTATTGTCCTGCTTTTAGACAAAATTCAATTGTATTAACCTTGATTTGTCGATAAAACTGTTGTTGTATTTTATAGATTCACCATTGTTTCTCCGTTATTGTAACTCATCAATGTCTGGGGAAACTTGAATGCTTACACAGTGAACGCACGACGAGACACAATAAAATATTGCTTCACAAAGAGAGTAGTAGACTGCTGGAATACAGTGCAAGAAGTGGTGTGCTACAACCACTGACAACTATTATAACTATATATGACAGAGTAACACTGACAGTTAAACACAAATAAGTGCTGGATGTGTGTGTCCCTGAGTGATCCCAGACAGGCAGTTGTTGTATAGTATAAGGTCATCCTCCTTATACCTTGAGTACACAGGTACTCTAGCAACTGTACCTTAAAATTCCTCAAGAGGTAGGGAGCTACAGTTTTAACTTCTTCAAGAGACATAGGGAGCTATAACTAAAAACCCTTCTAAGAGGTCCAGGGGAGAAATCAAAACCAAACCCAAAAAT